>JASPKZ010002338.1:412500-1038496 GCA_030220185.1 Diploptera punctata
TCCCGGTGTGATTTAGAAGAATGTTTAGAGACCGATATAGTAAATAATAAGCCAATTACCAACATTCTAACTTGCATGGTAGCAGCTGGGTGCGTGTTTTTTGTATATTTATTTATTTTTTGTCACTGTGTCTGGTGTTTTTGATTGTTTTTTTTTATATATTTTAAATTATGTGTGTTGTGTGTTGGATGTTATGAGATACATTGCGTGTGATCCTTTGAAGTTCGCGCTCTATAGGCGAAGAACAGAAAGAACCAGCCCCGGTTCAGAAATGAAGTCCTATGTTACCCCTCTTATCCTCCATACCCGGCTCGATTAAAGAAATTTGGCAAAACACAAATTTCTTCTGTTGGTTATTTGAATGTGGCGGACCGCAGTGAAAACGGAATCTTGTATATCTGTTATTATAAAGTATCCTCCATACCCGGCTCGATTAAAGAAATTTGGCAAAACACAAATTTCTTCTGTTGGTTATTTGAATGTGGCGGACCGCAGTGAAAACGGAATCTTGTATATCTGTTATTATAAAGTATCCTCCATACCCGGCTCGATTAAAGAAATTTGGCAAAACACAAATTTCTTCTGTTGGTTATTTGAATGTGGCGGACCGCAGTGAAAACGGAATCTTGTAATATCTGTTATTATAAAGTATATTGTATAATTAGACAAATATTTAAGTGGTTTATTTTTGTTCATTTTCTTCTGATTTATTTAAAATACTAAATTAATTAAACCAACTGATGTATCCAAAAGGATTCATTACGAATTTAAGGGTTAATGCAAAATTCAGTTCTACTCTGATGCTAATTTTAAATATGGCCGTGACATAATATTGAAGGGTGCTTTAATGTGGATGAAAGAAGTGAATATGTTGACGTAACGGTCATTGTGAAATGTTACATTCTGGAAGGTGGATCACAACAAAACGAAATGTTTGTTGTTGACGATGTCAAGTGTCCGTGTCGGCCTGCCCTCTAGTGTGTAATTCGGTAATTACTCTCAGCCCTATGGGGAGGGAAACAAACCATCACAGCCAACACAACTCCTGTTTCAAAAAGTGCGATACTTAATACAGTGTGTTCACATTTCAACCAGTTATACAAAACATTAACTGCAAAATCTATATATACAATACCTGAATGTACAGAGTGATTCAGAAATATGGCTATACGTTTGATCGCATTTTGTGACGAAAATATTATTATTAAATGAAATATGATGTTATCATTGAAAGGGTATCCTTCAAATTACAACAATAAAACAAAACAAATCACTGCTCACGTGCAGCTTGGCGGGTTGATTTTTGTGGGCCAGCGTCGAACTCCTCCACAATTCTCTTCGTTGTTTCTGCATCCGTGCTAATGCGAGGCCTTCCAGGAGGTTTGATTTTCTGCATCCTTCTCGTTTCCAGCAGTCGTTTTCTCCACTTCCCCATAGTCCACGGTTGCAATGATACGTTAAACTCACGTCTTGCCCGTCTTGCGGCCTCACGATCATTAGCATACGTTATTGCCTGTGCAGCAATTGTAATTTGCTGTTGCATATTCAACGCCATTTTGACTAATGACGTAAGTTCTACACTGTTTTGTTTTATTCCATTGTTGTAATTTGAATAATTGTCTTTCCAACGGTAATTTCACATTTCCTGTAATGGTAATATTTTCATCACACAACGAGATCTAACGTATAGCCATATTTATGATTCGCCCTGTATATGATTTCATACACGCGGGTGATAAATCAAGCTATGCTAAACATCTCATTAACGCAGGTCATCGAATGAACACAATTGAAAACACTCTCACGATAATCCACCGAGAAAACATTCCAGCTAGGATAAATATATTTGAAGACCTAGGAATTATAAAGGAAACAAACAACGCCTCACATCTTAATGAGAACGCACCCCAGTCAAACCCATTATACGAGATCGTCAAAAACAAGTCAGTTGCTGCTACAAACAGTTGGAGTATACATCACCGTACACAACAACAACAAGTAGCGGAAGCTCAACCTGCAGAAGATGGAAGGTAACTTCCGAAAGCGCTCCAGTTAATTTTATATACAATATTTTAACAAATTTGAGGACGACGGCACCTACCAACAGGTACAATTTAATTTTCGACTTTCATCATATGACTTCACCTCAACGGAATTTGATAAGAATTTTACTAGTATTGACCTGAATGTATATATAACTGGTAGCGCATTAACGTATCAAGTTAGACGTCTTGAATTCAAATCCGGCTTCAAGCGTTTATTTTTGTTTTCTTGTCATAGTAGGCCTTCATTGATAAATGTCAAAATTTAATTGTAACATCGAAATAAAGAACGTTACTGCCAGAAAGTAAAAATTATCTTTAATTTGCTTACTTGGTATAGTAGCCTCGAGAGGGCAGTAAAACCGAGTTCTTGCCACCTCTGATGATAGAGAATATATTACATAAAGGAAAAATAAATGTTTGTGCTAGGATGCCTAGATAGTGTAACTGGTACCGCCTCATTAACTTCGAGAATCGGGACCCACGGCTTGAAGTCTCTCCTGGAGGACGCCGGGTTTAAACACGCGACCCTCTAACTAGAAGCAACGAACATCCGATTGAGGGCCTTCCCACTTGTCAGCGGTTGCCCTTTTACCAGCCGGCTGCTGGCCCTTCACATCCACATGTGTCAATCACAGAGGTAGATGATCAACAGCCAGTGTAGGGGCGACATGTGGATAGCATGTCGAGTCCCCCAGCCGTTATAGCTGGTTCCTCAACCTGGAGCCGCTACTTATTGTAGCTACCCAATTGCCTCACGATGCTGGGTGGGCACCGGACCCATACCGGCCGAAATACCATGAGAACATTTCTTCCCCCATGGAGACTCGAACCAGCGCAAGTCCCGTAGCTCTGCGCCAAGACTTCCTACCTTAACCGCTCGGCTACGGCGCGGGACGGCAACCAACATAATTATCCATTTATCTTCCTCCAATCCTCTGATAATCAAATCCGCTTGCACACTTTTATCCAGGTTTTCTTTGGTCTTCCTTTCTTCATTTCCATTGGGATCCATTCCATAATAATTTTAGGCTATTTTTTGCTCTGACATTCTTTTAACATGGCCATACCACTGTAATATTTTCTTTTCTATAATGTCTGTGATGTCCGGCTTTTCTTGTACACCCATAATTTCCCTTATTTCGTTATTTCGTGTTCTATCGATTCTAGATTTTGCAGCTGATCTTCCTAAAACATCAATTTCCGTACTTAAAATTATTTTCGTTTCCCTGGTAGGAATTTGCCAAATTTTCAGCACCATATATTAATACGCTCTGAACTATGGTTTGATATAGTTAATAATAATAATAATAATAATAATAATAATAATAATAATAATAATAATTATTATTATTATTATTATTATAGTTTAATCCGGCAGAGGGCTATATTTCAACTAACCAACCCCAATGTGCAAACTATAAATTGCGAATGAGTCACAAAAATACTAAGGGTCAGTTTCACCAACAGAGCTAAATGTATTACGCCAGTTTTCCCCATGTATAATGCATAGCTTAAACTGGCGTAATGCAGTTACCTCTCTTGGTGAAACTGGCCCTAAATATCGTACGCATTATATAATGTAGCGTCATTAACGTGTATATGTGAATGAAGGAACAGGTATTAAAAGTACATGCATTTTTGAGCAGGTTGTAGCCGTCGTGTCAGAATGGAGCCGCTGACTTATGCGGCATATCTCCACCCTCGCATTCGATAATCTAGTCCCCTTCCCCCTGTTATAATGAATGGCCGGTGTACATTGTACGGTTGTAAATATCCACACTGTCGCACTTTGTTATTCAAGAACGGCCCGCCATCTGACGGGACATTTCTTCATTAACGTGCCACCATATTGTAACTTTATTAGCATTTCGCTCGTTTCCTTATCTCTTCTTGTGTTAATTATGGTCTTGTAGGCTTGTTTCCGAAACTTAGACTAGATTTATACAAGCTGTTTCCCCTCTGCAAGCAATTTCATGGCCTTCTGTATCTTGATCTCATAGCTTAATATTGTACTTGCATTTTGCAAATAAAGATAACAATGCTTTTCCCTCACCACTTCGCGATTTTAGATGTATTTTGCCTTGAAGTGGTTGGAGATAAACGTGTCTTATCAATGGAGTTGTATTCTCTATATTTGGCACATACTTTACACAAAAAATCTAGATCATTTTACTGTAAATACTTAAGTATAGCACCTAATAATAGTTTATTTTTTATGTCAACGGCCATATTTATTTTTTAAAGTAAAGAACTTCTGCCTCGAAAAGACAGCGGGAAAATCGATTTGCCCGCATGTGAGATGTCAATCGCATTTTGTTTTTTATATCTTTTAAAGCAGCTTATACTTTTTAATAGCTCTCTTCACACAATTATTCCACTTTAGAATCTAATTTCATAAAATAGATCAGTTGAAGTGGTGGGAAGATTGGGCTATATCTTTGGATGCTATTACATTTCTTTTGTTTATTTTTTTAAGTCTATGAATTTGTGTTTTAATGATTCTGACTAGAGAGTCCACCGCTGTGGTTATGCAGCGGGCCCGGGTTCGATTCCCGGTCGGGACACGTTTCCTGGGTGATTTTATTTATGGGGTTTTTCCTCCTCACCTGTAAGACAAATGTCAGGAAACTTTAAGGCCCAAACGGTCCCCGAACATCATCTGGCCATCATTAACATATTCATTAAGTTTAGGATTAAGGCCTCTCCTGGCGCATCATTGCCATCATCATCGGGTATCATATATCATCGGGGTAGCGTAACTCCGCCTTCAAGGCGCCCCCACCTCGGAAGTGGGTAACAATAACGCCATATGACATAATACTACGGGGCGAATCATAAATATGGTTATACGGTCGATCGCGATGTTTGATGAAAATATTACCATTACAGGAAATATGAAATTACCGTTGGAAAGGCAATTATTCAAATTACAACAATGGAATAAAACAAAACAGTGTAGAACTTACGTCATTAGTCAAAATGGCGTTGAATATGCAACAGCAAATTACAATTGCTGCATAGGCAATAACGTATGCTAATGATCGCGAGGCCGCAACACGGACAAGGCGTGAGTGTAACGTAGCAATGCAGCCGTCGACTGTGGGGAAGTGGAGAAAACGACGGCTGGAAACGGAAAGGATGCAGAAAATCAAACCTCCTGGAAGGTCTCGCATTAGCACGGATGCAGAAACAACGAAGAGAATTGTGGAGGCGTTCGACGCTAGCCCACAAAAATCAACCCGCTAAGCTGCACGTGAGCAGTGATTTGTTTTGTTCTATTGTTGTAATTTGAAGGATTCCCTTTCCAATGATAACATCATATTTCCTTTAATAATAATAATATTTTTGTCACAAAATGCGATCAAACGTATAGCCATATTTCTGAATCACTCTGTACACAACGTGTAGGCCTAGTTGTAGCGAAATCAAATACATTCCTAACATAACTGTAAATCAAGCAATCGCGGTAAATATTAATTTATTGTGGAAATAATGTGACAAATTCCCGATTTTACACATATGTAACAAGGGACAATTTAGGGTTAATTTGAAAATTATTATTATTATTATTATTATTATTATTATTATTATTATTATTATTATTATTATTATTATTATTATGTCCCGCGCCGTATCCGAGCGGTTAAGGTAGGAAGCCTTGGCGCAGAGCTACGGGACTTGAGCTGGTTCGAGTCTCCACGGGGGAAGAAATTTTCTCATGGTATTTCGGCCAGTATGGGACCGGTGCCCACCCAGCATCGTGAGGCAATTGGGTAGCTACAATAAGTAGCGGCTCCAGGTTGAGGAACCAGCCTAAACGGCTGGGGGACTCGACATGCTAACCACATGTCACCCCTACACTGGCTGTTGATCATCTACCTCTGTGATTGACACATGTGGATTTGAAGGGCCAGCAGCCGGCTGGTAAAAGGGCAACCGCTGAAATGTGGAAAGACCCTCAATCGGAATTATTATTATTATTATTATTATTATTATTATTATTATTATTATTATTATTATTAATTCAATAGTGAGAAGTACTGTCACATATGGAGCTGAAGTTTGGAAATTCAGCACGGTGGAGTAGGCATTGCATTAAATTTTGAGATTATATTTACATTATTAAGTAGATTTTCGACCAGTTATCGTATATGGAGCAGAAACTAGGGCTGATACAACAAAAACTAAACAAATAATAATCACATGCGAAATGAAAAACTTAAGAACTATTCAGGGGAAAACATTATTTGATAAAATACACAACACAGAAATTAGGGTCATATGCCATATTCAAGACATAATAAAATTTATTATAGATAGGCGAAAATATTGGAAGGGTCATATAGAAAGAATGGAAGAAAACCGGCTTGCAAAAAGAGCTAAAGAAGATAGACCAATGGACGGGAGAGAACAAGAGGAAGACCAGCCAAGAGATGGATAGACAGTGAATGCACATCCAATACGTCTTCCTCCGAGGAGTGATTTTGGAAATAAACAGGATGAAAATCCTACAAATTACGTTTAAGAACAAGAAGAAGAAGAAGAAGAAGAAGAAGAAGAGTTAAGTTGATTGATTATGAAGGTCGGGTGTTTTGGGAACTATTCAGACCTCGTTCCCCTGCCATTTGTTTTCGAAGTAAGACCCCCAAAAGGTCCTCACTTAGGAAACTTGTTAGGACCGGAGATCGAACCCTTGACCGCTGCATTACTACAACAGTGGTGTAGTTAATTCAATATTGCCAAAATGTTGAATTATTAATGAAGAGTTAATTAGATTGACATTGTTTTTGCAAGTAGGAGCACTTTGTAGTTTGATACTGTCTTGTTGTGTTTCGTCAATTGTTTATAGTAACATCACCTACTCGGCTGTAAACACAGATACTAGATTGGCTTTTGTTTGCACGCATAATGCATGCATCCCCTTGCAAGGAAATAACCCTCTACTGCAACACTGGACTAACTCTTAGTAAATGCAAATAGACATAAGTCGCAATTGATATCCTATCTCCTAACATAATTTCTTATTCATCATCATCCTTTCTAGTCCATGGAGTTGGGCCGCTTTAGGCTTCTTCCAGAAGTTTCTTCATTGGACGTTCTCCTTGTCTTTTCCCAATAGGTTTGTAAGAATCTATCGTCTGAAAAATACTTGTTAAACAATTTAAAATTATTAAATAACTAACTAACTCACTGGCACTATCAAACCCGTAAGTTCATGGCCGCGCGGACATAAGCTCTCCATACATCTCTATCCCGAGCTAAAATTTTCTAATCATTCCCTGTATAATATACTTCCCTCAAATCATAGTTAATGTTGTTCTCCCACCTCGTTCTTGGTCTACACACCGGGCATTTTCTCTCTGGTTTTCCTACAAGAAGTTTCCATGCACGTCTTTCATTCCCCATTCGTGCCGTATGTCCTGCCCATCGCAGTCTACGAGACTTAACTGTTCTTATTATATCTGGCTTCCCCTTATGTGGTCTTCTTTGTCCTGTCTGTTCATCTCTCTTTGGTCCAAAATTTTTCCTAAGAACTTTTATTCTCAAATGCTCGTAATATCATTTCCTTCCTTAAAGTAAGATTCTATGTTTCACACCCATATAATATAACTGGTAGAATAATAGTTTTATATATTTTTCAGTGTAACGTTATTTGAATGAAGTTGGGACGTCAAAAATCCCTGTAATGCATAATAGCACGCATTTCCAGAATTGAGCCTATGTTTAATTTCTTTGTGCATCTCATTCCTATTTGTGATTATTGTTCCTAGGTATTTGAATTCAACCACTTCCTCAAAATTTCCCTCGTTTGTCATTAGCTGTCTATTTCCATTATATAATGTATTTTTGTGTGTGACCATATATTTGTCATAAAATTAAATTAACCCTATAATGGCCCTTGTTGCATACATGTGTAACATCGGGAATTTATCACATTATTTCCACATTAAATTAATATTTACCGCGAACGCCTGATTTACAGTTATGTAACAGCGTTAGGAATGCATTTGATTTCGCTACAACTAGGTCTACACGTTGTTAAGCCGTAACTAGAGTAACTTTAGGTTTTAACTGTTAAAGGTTAAGTTAATTTAAGGTTTTGCTTGGAATTATGTGGTATGCATGTCTACTGTATGTATATTTAAAAATCAGTGGTTCACCCAACTCAGATGGTTGTGGAAGAGGTTCGCGAGTCGAAAAAGTTTGGGAACCGCTGTTTAACCAAATACACAAAGGCGCGGCTTTGCCCCACATCATACATAATTACATATTCATGCACCAATATATTATGGAGACAAAATATAGGTGTAAAGGTAGATCCGCATGCACGTACCTATACACTGTTCAGGACCGCTACAACTGGAGAAGGTGAATTTCTTAGTGACGGTAAATCACTGTATTGTGGATAAATTCTTCTTCTTCCTTCCAAGTATTAGGCCAAGGCCTGTTACGATCCTATAGAAAATTTTCCCTCCAGAGTTTCATAGGACGGCCCAGTGATCTTCGTACTCTTGGTATATAATTATAAACAGCTTTGGGGATCCGATTTGAACTCATTCTTTCAAGATGGTGTTTCCAATTTAGTTGGCAATGTTTAATATATTCCAAAATTGGCGTAGTCTTCAATTCTTTTAAGATATCGGTGTTCCTTTTCCGATCCCATCTGGCAAAGAGCATTATAGGGTTAATTTAATTTTAAAATGATGATGATAATAATAATAATAAATAATAATAATAATAAATAATAATAATAAATAATAATAATAAATAATAATAATAAATAATAATAATAAATAATAATAATAAATAATAATAATAAATAATAATAATAATAAATAATAATACTAATAATAATAATACTAATAATAATAATAATAATAATAATAGGGGGCACGCCGTAGCGTAGTGGTTAAGGCACTGAGCTACAAGCCGGAGGGTCGAGGGTGCAAGTCCCGTTGGGGTCAGGATTTTTAAACTGACCCAAACCCTCTGGCGGCACTATGGCCCTGGGGTCGACTCAGCCTCTAACTGAAATGAGTACCAGACGCTTGTTCTGGGGGTAAAGGCGGCCGTCACGCAGGGCTGACAACCCGGCTGACATCAAGTGCTGATTGTCTAGAAAAGTGGGAGCCTTAACCTCCTACTACCCCAAGGGCTTCCGGGCCTGTTGTGGGATCACTTTACTTTTAAAAGGGGCACGCCGTAGCGTAGTGGTTAAGGCACTGATCTAACCCCGAAACCCGCCAGTACGGAAAAGTTTTGGTGAATCCCCGGGGGGTTCGCGAACCACTGGTTGGGCTACGATGGGTTAAGGTAATAAGATACAAGCCGGCACCATGAGTCTGACTTCGACTCGTATTATACCAGACTTATGTTCTGGGAGTAGAGTCGGCCGTCACGCAGAACACAATTGAGCTGACATCTGATGCCGAATGTCTAGAAATGCACCCTGACTCTTCATTACTTTCTCTTTACCATAAGTAAATAAATAAATATATATCATCATCTGGTATCATGGCAGCTGCTGCCGTCTTCCGGAAACCAAACGCCATTCCTCTCTGTCCATCCATTGATCTTCCTCTAATCCTCTGATATTCAGCTGCTTGTACCCCTTCTATCCAAGTTTTCTTCGGTCTTCCACTCTTCCTCCTTTCCATTGGGATCCATTCCATAACAATTTCAGGCAATCTACTACTACTTGCAGTAAGATACTGGAATATCAAAGGCTAGAGGAAGAAAACCTTGAACAAAAATTACCCGTCCCCCAGGTTGGGGGTTGATGCATCGGGCCAGCTCCTCGTTAACCATAAAAAAATACTAAAAAACCAAACATCATGCAATATATATATAATTTTTTGTGATTATTTGCTTAGGGCGACGCTCCACAGCTTGGGCACTGTGACGTCATGGGGTGGGATGCAATTAATTACAACTTGTACTTGAGTTGCTCTGGATTATTAATGAATCTGGCTGACGTCACTTCAGATCAACGTTTCCATACTCTACGCAATAATCAGGTGTATGTCTCCACCTTAATCATGTACCTTACACACAGGGTGTGCCAGAATGACTACACCATGTATCAGAAAAAATACATAAGGTGAGATCCAGTTAGTAGTGATTGTACACTTCCTATAGTTTCCAGCTAACAAAATGCAGCGTACACCCAGCGCTATATAATAATAATAATAATAATAATAATAATAATAATAATAATAATAATAATAATAATAATAATAATAATAATAATAATAATAATAATAATAATAATAATAATAATAATAATAATAATAATAATAATAATAATAATAATAATAAACTGGCAGAATTAAGGCCTTAAGTCCTTGTCTGCCACTCAACTAGGTTTTAAAAAATACAAAAAAATAGTCCTACGTCTAAATTACAATAAACATAAACAATTACATGTTATAAATACAATACAATTAATATTTATAATGTATTTTGATTTACTCTAGATTTAACGAATTTAATGTATAATACGTACAAGATATATAAAAAACGAGAAAAAATTATTAATGACATAGTATACATTTAAATTGTATTGTATTGTATTGTATTGTAAGCCTATGTTTTCGCTTAGGCGCTCTCCCCCTACAGGGAAGAATTTGAACCATACTAATTTAGTTACACTTGTTTTCGTATAGATGTCATTTTGAGTGGTCCGTGGTCAGCGTTCCGCCTCATACTGACATCTAGGAAACCAACGTAGCACTAGGACGGGGAAATTTGGTAAATTTTGCTTAGAGGCTTTTTCATTCAGGCTTAAGGATTTTTTACGAGTCTGAAAATCTTCAGACTCGGGACCCACGGTTTCAAGTCCCTCCCAGAGGACTTGCTCCTTGGATTTTTTCGTCCTAAAAAATCCATCGACCCCGGCCGGGTTTGAACCCGCGACCCTCGGGACCAGAGGCAAGGAGTATAACCACTAGTCCACGGCGGCCGACATAGAAACAAAAAATTATTAGACAACAGATAACTGCATAAGCGTGACTTAAAAGTGCCAAGTGTGCGGCAACCCCTGATATCTTGAGGAAGGAAATTCCAGGAGCGGGCAGAGGCTACTGTGAAGGAAGTAGAATAAGAGGAAGTGCTATGAAGAGGGATTGTTAGCAGAGTGTTATCTTGTGACCTAGTGTCAATATTATTGTCGCCTCACCATGATGATTGTCCGGTTGATATAAAAGCGGTTTCCGCTTGACAATGATTAACACGTAGAATTATTATAGTGGCGGTAGTCGGCATCTTTGTATTTAATTATATATAACAGCTGCGGGGAAACAAAGTGAGCCGCTGGACAAACATCGTAGTGAGGCGGTAATACCTCTCACTATGCAGACCAAGTTCTCCTTTGCTTCTCTTTTTTCACTAAATACCGTCTGACAGTTACTAGCTCCATCAAAATGAAGACTGGCAGCATATTATAGTATTCTGTAGAGAGACAGAACAACTTAGATTACAGATGCTGCCGGAGAGATTTCTCAGGTCGGATCGAGGGAGAGTGGCGTGTTGGGATCTTTTAGGACGGATCGAGAGTGAATAAAAAACATGCAAATTTTTTGGGTACAGTAAGAAAATTGAGATATAACAAAATTGTAGATTAAGGATATATGTATTAACAATAAGAAGAATCTCAATATGGTCTTTGTTTTCGATCTTTAATCATGTTATATAATAAGTAGGTCTGATAAGTTGAATAGTCTGATAGTGCATTTGATGCCTGCAGGGACGGGGGGAGGGGGTTATGAGCGTGCGGTGTGTATATGTGTGGGGGTGTGTGGGTGTATGTGTGTGTGTTTTTTTTCTCTAATTTGTTTTCTAGCATTTTTTTAAATATTAATGTACGGAATGTGGATGAATGTAGATATGTATTATTGTGATGTAGTGTAGACATAGATTTTACTTATATGTAGCCTGTTATTGTTTTTTGATACAGGTGTATTTGTAGGTATTTGTTTATATTATTAGTTTTATTTTTTATTCATGGAAAAACAATGCACGTACGGCCAAGCAGGCCCGTGCGCAATGTAAACGCATATGTATTTTCTTTATTCTGAAAAAAAAAGGCAATAAATTCCATTATCTTATACTAGCTCCAGTTGAAGTGATGCTGGTTGCAGAATTATGGGGATGTGTCCTTTTTACACGTATTTGAAGTTATAAGTTAGCATTAGGGGGAGTTTGAATCAAAAGGGGATGTTTCCCCTCAGATTCAACAAGGCATTTTGATTTTTGGCATTTGAAGGTCATTTGAATATCACGAACATTCATAGAAAAGTAACCTATTCTTATGTGACATATGTAGATTCAGAAATCTCCCCTACACTCACCTCTTAACCCCACTTTGTGAATTTGTGACATTTCCAAGAATATGGGAGCGGTGCATAAAAATTACTTCTTTGTTTTAAAAATACCGTCCTATAAAAATGTCACCACTCTAAAAGTTTTTTTTATTGATGACTAAATCCCAAACAATGTAGTATATCTAGCAAGTATATTAAGCGAAAAAAACTGATATATGTTATATTGCAGCTTTTCGCGGATATAAGTATGATTAAGAAAGTTTTCTTGGGTTTTCCGCGTCATGGATTCAAGTTCGGCCTCTGGCCACTGATTCCAACGTTTCGGCATGATCCCACATGTCATTATAAAGGAATGATAAGTTTGACTGACAGACTGAATAACGCGAAGTCTAGCTTCACCCAGTGACCTGCGTATGTTAGAACCAACTAGGCTCTTTGGTAGCTAAGTAGATAGTGGCTGTTGTTACGGGGTTTTAGTTCACTTAATCTGAGCCAACTTGGCGGCGCCAGTATTTGGTGATGAAAATTGGACAGAGATTTGGGATGTGATGACCTGAAGTAGGGCATCAGAATCCACACTTCCTTTAAGCCGAGAGTCGGAAATCCAGCAGTGTGGAATGAGCCACGCCACTCCAGGTGAGAGCACGTCGCCAAATCTCTGGCTGAATTTAATGAGGGTTAAATTGGGTATATTTTTTATGTACAGCACGCCGCTGAGGCAATGCGCCCCATACTGCGTGCCATAGCATTTCATGCAAAGATGTAAATGTATACATCTTGCTTGCATTTTATGTTTTTAAGTTCGAGTCACAGGTTTAGGTCTTATATAATTAAACACATAGAGTTTTCGCTGTGGTCCGTTTCCGAAGCTATACACCCATCCAAGGTTTAGTTCTTATGTAGTTAAACACCTTCAGTTTTCAGTGTGGTCCGTTTCGGAAGCCGTATACCCATCCAAGCGTCGACCATACTCCATGTTGCCCAACCGTGTTTTCTTCATATCTTCTTCGCTGTTCTGGGGATGACATGGTGGGCAGCGAGATCAGTTTTCCATGTAGATGTTAATCTTTGCCCAAAGACCGCGCGGACATAAGCTCTCCACACCTACCTGTCCTGAGCTCTTTGGCATGGATTCCCTGATGGTAGACCCCGCCCAGAGAACCGAATGGGCGACTATTTTACCTCCGGAAAATTTTTCCTCAGTGGAACCCATGTCCGCGTTTTTTGACGGTTGTATTTTTCGGTGAAAGATTGTCATTATTTCTGCCAAGATGCTTTTTTTTTCGGCTCGCTTATCGCCTTCGATCTTTACGGCATGGGTAACCTTCGGCAACAAATCTACCGCTCTCGGGGTCTCTTATTCTATAGTGTTCTGCCCAAGGGCAAGTCCTTCACTGCAATCATAGCATTTTTCCTGTTGTGCTTTGCAGCTTTACTACGGAATTATAGGCGTGGTAGCTTGCCTTTGCTTTCCACCACGACACTGTAAAGATAATATATACTGAATCCAAATTTATTTTCGCATACTATATAACTTTAGTTTGTATACCAGTGGTTCCCTGTCCCACATTTCTCAGGTAGTGCCAATTGTAAAAAGTTAAAATTGTGTGGTTGTAACACATTTACCCTCTAATTAAGGATATTTATAATTTGCAGACATTATTAATACACAAATGAGTTCACACACATTTTAAAAACTAAATCAAATGATCTCAAAGCCAATAACACCGGTGAACATGATTTTTGTCTCATGAGTACCAATAGTTGTACTTAATGCAGTTTTTTTTATCGTGTTTTCAAATATGTATTCGGAATTTCTCCATCGCCCACAGTTCTTTTTATTTCAATTTCAATTAATGGATTTAAATAATTACTTTTTAATAAACGTTTTTTCATCCATTTGTCCATTGTAAAATATAACCAAATGAGCTAACTCAGGAGATTTCAGCTATGCAAAAGAGATATCAAGGCAAAAGAATCCTAATATGCTGGCCGATTATTGTTGGACTATCAAGAGGGATGCTCCACAGGCGAAATATAGAACAAAATCGTCATTTCTTACTTTCTAGGTGAGTCCGAATGTTCGAATATTGTGTAGTTACGAATGTAGAAAATATTAAAGTGTTTGAAATTATAAATGCCTGTCTCTCGGAAACCTTGCATGATGGAGTAAAACCGATATCATATTTGAATTCAGGAGAAAAAAAACTATCAGAATCACATATTTATCTTTCTGAGACAAAAAAAAGGTTTCTTTTTTGTTGCTCAGTGTTATTAGATTCGGAAGTGTAACTGATCATGGGGAAGAAAAATCAAACAGAAAATTGAAGCTGCACAAATGATGATTCTGAGACATGTAGTTGGAAACTCAAGATTGGATAACATAGAAAACACAGTCATTAGGGGTAAATTTAAATTTAGAGATATAATTGAATGTATGACACATTTTAGAAAGATATACAGAGACTACGTGAAAAGAAGGGATCATGTTGATGACAGAGGATTTCGTTTCATAAGTAATGCTACGAGTGATTTCCAAATTATCGATAATTTATCTAGAGAATTTGGAAATCAATCAATTTATTAGGACTATTTAACGAATAAAATTAAGCTGTTTACTCACAATTCATTATTTAACTATAGTTATTTTAAAATATTTATATATTTAATGTAAACGGCGATGTTTGAAAACAAATGAGAAACGATTGGTACGCTTCATTTGCTTCTTTTGTTCTTCACTGCAACCGGATCATAATATTATTTATTGCATAAGGACCGCAATGTTGTAAGAATGCACCCTAGTGGAGAAATTTATAACCAACGTTATAGGTATTAATTCATTTCTGATGTCCTATGATGTAAATATGTCAATTATATTTTTCTATAACGTCATTTCCTGAAAAATAATTAGTTTAAGAAAGTGCAAACAGTGGTTTCTTATTTTTGTGGTATAATCAATTGTTACAAATGTTTTTATATTATCTCTCGTATGCGCTTTCTGCTAACATTCATGCACTATATATACAATCTGGTAGCCGTAGTTGTTGGGGAGTCAGTCGCTGAAAAATAATGCTATGACCTATTCAGAATGTTAAAAAGGAGGTGGTTTCTTTATTATGGTAAACTTTAGTTCGTAAATTGTAGGCGAAACACGACTGTGATTGATTGCAAATCAAAAATCATTGAAATGTAATTGGTCATTGACTCCCATTTGGTGCGTGAGTTAAATAGCCAATATAAATATCGGAAAAATATCAGGAGGCAGATCAGGGTGAAAAATTTTGATACCGATACAGGCGGACTGCTGCCTAATCCGTGAAGTTATAAAGAAGATAAATAAGAAATATATTTTGCGACTGAAAAAATACAGTTTCATCCATTATGCCGCATGTGAAGCCATGATTGTATTATTAAAAAGGCAAAACCTTACCAAAACGTGTGCTTTGGAGCAATGCTAATAAAATGGATACCACGTGACCTGATACTGCATTCACTTTTTAGAAACATTACGTAAGAGGTCTCTGGTTTATACATATATTGTATATTATTTCAACATTGCAGGATTTCCTCTTCCACTTGTAAAGAAGTGATAAGTGACAAAATATTACAAAAACAAATTGTTTTGGGAAGTTTAACGTCAGGAGTTGAGAAAATATGTTGTATGCTCTTCCCATCATTCACAGCATCACTTCACACCACTAACTCGAGGGTGGGAACTCCTGCGAGGGTGGACCTACTCTTGTATCAATATTTATCCTAACATTTAAGTAATTCCAACACCCCTTTCTTCTCTAGTTTATCCTTCTTGCTAGTTATATTTACGTTAAAAAACTGTTAAAATTATAGCGTACATAAACGGTTAACCATACAAAATAACATTCTTAATAATAATAATAATAATAATAATAATAATAATAATAATAATAATAATAATAATAATAATAATAAATGCCCGTTCCGACTTCATAATGCATCAGCCCAACGTCTTCTAGGTCTTCCAACATCACGCCTTCCTCTTGCTTGATAATTTCTTGCTAACAATGGATATCTCTCCTTACTCATTCCATCCATGTGATCAATCCATCTCTGTCTGTAATTCGTAACTTTATCCAATAAAGGCTGTACTTTCAATTCTTCTCTTATATCCTCATTTCTTATTCTATCAAGTCTTGTACATCCTTTTACTTGTCTTAGGAACCTCATCTCCGCCGTCTGTATTCTATCCTTCTGTCTTTTCACTGGAGCCCAAGTTTTACATCCATACAATATTGTGGGAACCGCCATAACATTATACATTTTTATCTTGGTTTCTGTTTTATTTTTATTTTTGAATGTTCTCTGTGTTGTTCCACACACAGTCTGAAATTTATTTATTTTGGAGTCAATATCTCTTTCCACATTGGAGCCAACATCACAGCCCAAATATTTGAAACTAGGCACCTGTTCTATACTTTGATTTTCTAAAATAATTTTGGATCTCACTGGATCTCTTCCTCTAAAAGCCATGGTCTTCGTTTTCCTTACAGAAATCTTTAGATCATATAATTTACATATTTCATTTAATGCATGCATTGATTTCTGTAAATCGTCTTCATTTTTCTGTATTATGATTACATCGTCAGCAAATAGAAGATTATTAATGCGCAGTTTATTATCTATTCTCATTCCTGGATTCACTAAAACTTTTCATTTATTTAAAATATCGTCTATATATATATATATTAAACAAAGTGGGTGATAAACTACATCCTTGTCGTAAATTATTATTATTATTATTATTATTATTATTATTATTATTATTATTATTATTATTACCAGTTATATTACATGGGTGCGAAACATGGACTCTTACTTTAAGGGAAGAAAGGAGATTACTACAAGTATTTGGGAATAAAGTTCTTAGGAAAATTTTTGGACCAAAGAGGGATGAACAGACAGGTGAATGGAGAAGACTACATAACAATGAACTACATGGTCTTTATAGGAAGCCAGATATAATAAGAACAGTTGAGTCTCGTAGGCTGCGATGGGCAGGACATGTGACACGTATGGGGAATGAAAGACTTGCATGGAAGCTTCTTGTAGGAAAATCAGAGGGAAAACGCCCAGTTGGTAGACCAAGAATGAGGTGGGAGAATAGCATTAACTATGATTTGAGGGAAGTAGATTATACAGGAGATGATTGATGGAGAGCTTATGTCCGCGCGGCCATGAACCTACGGCTTCGATAGTGCCAGTGAATTAGAGTTAGTTAGTTTATTATTATTGTTATTATTATTATTATTATTATTAATGTACATATTTTCAATGTTTACACATCTTTATGTTGCCTAAAGTTTTATTTTCCTTCTCCACTCGTCTCTATCGATCCACTCCATGTCCTCCAGTCCTCTTGTTCTCATTCCAGTTTCGAGATCTTCCTTTCCTTCTTCTTCCAGGAGGACACCATTCAAATGTTTTTCTGGGTAACCTTTCTTCTTTATTTCGTCGTACATTTCCATACTAATTTAATTGCTTATATTTTAATAGTTCACCGCTGTGGTCTCGAGGTAGCGTGGTGCCTTGTCACGCAGCTGGCCCAGGTTCGATTCCCGGTCGGGACAGGCTCCTGGGTGAGGTTTTTTCGGTTTTTTTTCTCACTTGTAAGACAAATGTCAGAAAGCTTAGGGCCCAACAGTCCCCAAAAATCATGCGGCTATCATCATCATCCTTACCATTATCACCATCATCATTCTTCACCGGTGTGGAAAGCAACGAGAAGCTACCACACCTATAATTCCCTAGTAAAGCTGCAAGCATAGCATGAAAATGCTATGATTGCAGTGAAGGACCTGCCCTCGGGCAGAATTACTATGGATGGATGTGTTACATAATCTACAATTGAATATCAAATATTCATTTTTTTCTCTATGACAGTATTCCTTATTTTTTATAATTTTGAACATCTCCTTAAACCCACTAGATTTTTATTTGTGGGGGGGGCATTTGAAACATCTTGTTTATGTAACTCCAGATCAAGACAGTTCGTGCTCGTATTCTGGATGGCTGCTGCCAGACGATACCAAATTCTCCAGGTCTACATCAGTGCATTAGGGAGACCATGCTACGGCGGGTCGACGATGCGTTGGAGCTAATGGAGGTCATTTTGAACATTTTCTGTGATTTTCTGTTTCCCCACGGTTCTGTTATTGAAAGTTCTGCTGTAGAAAAGGTGTTCTAAAAAGGAAATAACGCATTTCCGGACCTATGTCAATATAATAATTTTTTTAATGTCCTAGATTAAAACCGGATATTTATCCCCATATAAAAATAATAAGGGTTTTTTTTATTTAATATTTAAATATAATTATATTTATTTCTATTAAGAATGGAAATAAGATTGATTTAGAGAATTCAAATTTTTTATAAGTATATAAAAAATTCAAACTGGTCAATATAAACTGTTAATACAGTTAGATGTATTTCAAACTGATTTGGTATGTAAAAAATACCTTAAATATTTGAATTTATTTTTTATAAACAAATAAATAGGATTGGTCGAATTGGATGGGAGTCAGCCAGTAGTACTCCTTCCTTTTCAGTTGGACCAATCAGAGCTTCCAGGTTAATACAGAAATGAAATGGGATTTTTCCCAGAACAACAAGATGGCTACAATACTTGAAAGAAGTTGGTCATGTAAAATAATGAGTAATGGAAAAATAAGATAATTAGTGTTCATTTCTTGATATTAGTTGACCAAATGGTGTCAAAGTTATGGAAAATAATATTGTAGTATAAATGTAATTCATATGGAGTATAAATAATCCATAAAGTGGAAATAAAGTGTTAGTGAAAAATTGAGCGTTGGAAATAGTCATCCATTACATGTATGAAGTAATAATCTTGTAAAAGTGAAATGTATTAATTTAAGCCGGAATCTTTTAAATTATTGATCATTTACAAGATTCATCTAAACAGAAGTGAAAACTTTAATAAAATAACATTTAATTTAACTGTTAACAAAGTGTCGTTATTTGTTTTTGTAAGAAACTTTCCCTCATTCCCCTGAAGGGAGTCATCAGTGCCGCGGCAAATTACAGTGATCTAAATTATTACAATCATATATCTGCAAGATACGAAACTTAAATTATATAAAACAATGGCTGTTCCTTTGTTGTTGTATGGAAGTGAAAATTGGATAATGAAATCAAGGGATAAAAGCAGGATACAGACTGCGGAAATGCTGTTTTTACGTAATGTGAAAGGATGCGCAAGAGCGGATAGAATAAGGAATGAAACTATACGAGAAGAATTAAATATATATAAAATTGAAGATAAAATCAGCGAAAATAATAAGAAATGGACAGAACACTTAATGAGAATGAACAACGAAAGAATACCAAAAAGAACCTTCCTGTATAATCCCAGAGGAACAAGAGATGTTGGCCGACCACGTAGAAGATGGACTCCACTTTTAACTTCGCCGGAACAGGCTGCATAGCCTAAACCTTGTAGTAGAAGAAGAAGAATATATCTACAACGTGGGACATCACATCCGACAACCCCCTTCACATGCAGTAAATGTTTTCCAAATTGTTGAAATACCTTTTTGTTACACCTTGTATATGAATACTCTCCTAGTCCAAGGAGAAGATAGCCAGACACTGATCTAACGTCGCCCGAAATGAGATAAGTGAATTAGGACAAAAAAAGTGAAAATTGACATCTACTCTTAGGTACAAACATCTTCTCACGCGGAATAACTTTTCGCGTGAGTTAACATATGAGCCCTTTCCTCTCGCAGAAGGCCCTAGCCCTTCAATGGTTATTCATTCATTCACTCATTCATTTAGATAGATAGATCATCGGTTGGTTAATGTCTTTGACATCGTCCGATTCCCAATAGCCAATTTTGTCGGTCCATCCAATCTCTTGGTTGTAGATGTTTCTCCTTCATGTATAAACATATTCCCTGACTCCAGGAAGTTTTAGGCCTTCCTCTGCCTCGTCTTCCTCAGGTTTCCATTCCAAAACACATTTTGGTAGTCGATCCTCTTCAATTCGCTGGACATGTCCGTACCATCTTAATTGCTGAGTTTTAATATAATCTAAAATAGTGTCTTCAATCTTCATTTTCTCCCTTATAACTGAGTTCCTAATTTTTTTCTTTTCTTCAAATACTTGCGGTCCTTCGTATAAAATCCATTTTCGTTGCCAAAAGATACTTATTTGTTTTTGTTGTTAATGGCCAAAGTTCTGCTCCATAAGTAATGATGCTTTTAACAATTGTATGATATATATTCATTTTATTTTTATTAGTTATATTTTTATCCCACAATATTCCATTGAGGCAAGCAATTGCAAATTTCCTTTATTATTTAAATTTCTTATTTTCTCTTCATAACTCCCATTTTTATTTAATTTAATTCCTAAATATGTGATCTCACTATAAGATTTTATTTCATAGATAATCTTCAATTATTTACCGAATTCATTTTTTGTGATGTATTTCACTTTTTCAATAAATATTGGAATAAATACTTACTTACTTACTCACTGGCACTATCGAACCCGTAGGTTCATGGCCGCGCGGACATAAGCTCTCCATACATCCCTAACGTGAGCTAATGTTTTCCAATCATTTCCTGTATAATCTGCTTCCCTCAAATCATAGTTAATGTTATTCTCCCACCTCATTCTTGGTCTAGCAACTGAGCGTTTTCCCCCTGGTTTTCCTACAAGAAGCTTCCATGCACGTCTTTCATTGCCCATTCGTGCCACATGTCTTGCCCATCGCAGTCTACGAGACTTAACTGTTCTTATTATATCTGGCTTCCTATAAGGACCATGTAGTTCAATGTTAATAAGTCTCCCCATTCACCTGTCTGTTCATCTCTCTTTCGTCCAAAAATTCTCCTTCTTCTTCTTCGGCTTTCCCCCACTTATAGGTTTGCCGTCTTCAGTTTCCATTTATCTGTATCATTCCAATCTCCCTCTTCCAAATTCCTATCATCCATTATGGTTCTGACGTAGGTTTTCCATTTGCATCTTGGTCTGCCACGTTTGTTTCTTCCATGGGGTGACTATTGGTATATATTTTTTTGCCATCTTTCATTTTCCATTCTTTGTGCATGGCCATAGCATTTAGGCGTTTGATTTTCAATCCTCTTAACAACAGATGTGATGGCATTGATTTCTCTCCAAAGGAATTAATTTCTTACTGTATCCTGTCTTGTTTTTTGGATGCTTCTAAAATAGTAAAATTCAACTGTTCTAATTTTATTCTTTTGTAATTCCGTCAATGACCAAGTTTCACTTACATATGACAAAATATTTTCCTAAGAACTTTATTCTCAAATACTCGTAAGTAATAAAGAAAAATTCTAAATGTGACAATTTAAACGTAGAATCATCTTAAAATATTAATGAAGCATAGCTGCTTCAATATGATACAAGTTTTGAATATCTGGTGAAAAGATATGAGCCGACACTGCTTGAACGCTATTTTTAGGGTAAGACATATATTGGATGATTATGGAATGTGTTGGAAGATTGGCGGGGGTGGGGGTAACTTGGAGTTAATCTGATACGACACATCCCCTAATGACGTCACATCTACTATATGAGTATGTCGGCCATTAAAAATCCTACACGACACAATCTGTTTTAACGTTTCCATGGTAACCGCTCAACTGACGATCGCGTTACTGGAAATTCTAGGAAACGAGTTGAAACTAATTTACACAATCAAAATAAATCCCATACTGTTAATTTTTGTGGCGTGAATTTAGGAGAATTAATATTTTTCTCGCCCATTGTTAAATACATTTGAAAACAATTAAAACAAATATTTTAATTGAAAATTACTTAAACAATCTAATTTAAAATCCTGTCATTACCTTGAAAAAAAAAACTTCGGTGTGGTGAAATTATATTACCTTCATCCTGGCTTTATTTTACTATCTATGTTTCAATGTAGTCAGCAAAATTTGTCAGCCTAGCCTACATAGTTAGTTATGTGCAATAAAACGAAAATCACCTTCTGTATTGAACAAAAAGAAATAAGGAATCTACCATACACACTTATTAGGTATTAACCATTCAAAGAAAATTGTGTAATACAAATTAATATATGTATATATATATATCATTGTGGTGATGACCACAGAGTACCAGAGAAGAAAGTGGACAAGTTTCGCGTACATGCCACAAGCGGCGTTAGTGTAGAACAACTAACGACATCTAAATTTTTTCCATTTTTTTCTGCTCCTAATATGAAATTCAGCACCGTCTTGTGGTAAAATTATGAATTATAATTATATAACTCCGTCTGGTGAATAATCATGGAATTGAATTTTTTTAGGAATAAATAACATATTAATTAATCTTAAATTATGGAATTATTTGTACCCAGCCTCTCAGACCTAAAATTTTTCTTTAATTTTAACAGAACGGAAGAATGGAAATAAATAAACATGTTAATTTATTTTCGTTTATTAAAATTTAAAAACGTGCATTATGAGCTCTTTTAATAAATATGTACAATTGACCTATCCCCTTATTCTCATATACATATTTTATACAATATTTATTAAAGAACCTTAGCCATGTCGTACATCTGAAATCCATTATAAAGTCACATTTTTAAAATGTTTATTAGAAATGGCTGTACACTAACAACACTCTTCCTAACCTAGCAAATCTTAGAATTTTATCACTTCTAGTAGATTTATCTTTGAAAATAGATTCACATTAAAAACGTAAACAAGCATCAATTTACTTACAAATTAGGGTAAAATAAAATCTATGATTTTAACTTTCGATAGTATATAATTTTTACTATATCGTCTACATAGAACGAAAGGATGGGAGTTAAAAATTTAAATTTACAAAATGGCTAATTTTTCCCATAATCCCGAGTGTGCCTTGCATTTGTTTTATTTAGTTACATATTCTGTTACTACGAAACAGCGCTACGCTACCATTGTAGTTTGCTCATTATAGTTCATCGTAAACGATCGAAATTTTTTAGATGTCACTGTACTCAGTTTTCCCTCTGTTCCAAGTTTCTCTATGGTGATGACTACATGTTACCCATCTTATCAAGTAATTATTGTTCTTTTTCTCATCATTTCCCAGAATTGTTAACATTGTATAATTTTTTTCTTTAATCAAAAAGGCAATTTGTTTTTTAACTTTGACTTGTAAATGCTTGTCTGTTTTAATCATCTGATAACAAACGTTGTTAATTGAATTCGTGTCAGCTCTTTTCTGTTTCAACAGTCATTATGTTTTTATGATATTTAAAACAGCATCTTTCCTTGAAATTAAAATTTTAATAAAGCCTATGAGCGACTCCACCTGTTGAGATTTGTTTAGCCTCGCACTTAGAGTCGTGGTAACATTCGAGATTCTTGAAGCGGTGTGCGGCATGACGTAAGTAAAATTAAACTTTTTAATATTTAACAATGAACTACATGGTCTTTATAGGAAGCCAGATGTAATAAGAAGAGTTAAGTCTCGTACACTGCGATGGGCAGGACATGTGGCACTAATGGTGAATGAAAGACTTAGATGGAAGCTTCATGTAGGAAAAGCAGAGGGAAAACTCCCAGTTGGTAGACCAAGAATGAGGTGGGAGAATAACATTAACCATGATTTGAGGGAAGCAGTTTATACAGGGAATGATTGGAAAACATTAGCTCACGTTAGGGATGTATGGAAAGCTTATGTCCGTGCGGCCATGAACCTACGAGTTCGATAGTGCCAATGAGTTAATTAGTTAATATTTAATCTTAATCCCCTCAGGGGTCCTCATCTAGAGGATATGTGGATGGCGACCACAAGGTGCCCAAGCTGTGCAAAACATTTCTTCCACTTACTTGTGTTTTGCACTCTTTTAACTTTACTATCTAACCTCTCTTGGTTAACTCTTGTTTTTTTCGACCCCGACGCTATTAGGGCATCCGAGGGCTAGGGAGTCCTTCCTTTCTTCCATTTCTTCTTTCCTTTATTTTCCTTTCTTCTCCAGAAAAGCCTGACCAGAGGCTATAAGATGGCAGCCCCATCACTGGTCTTGCCTTCCTTTGGCCAGCAACCAATCGAAGGGACTACTATTATGCTTTCAAGTCTTATACGAGAATTTCCCATAAGGGAAAATTTTCTATAGGATCGTAACAGGCCTCGGCCTAATACTTGGAAGGAAGAAGAAGAATACAAGTTATTATTTGATAAAACACACAACACAGAAATTAGGGACAAATGTCATATTCAAGCCATAACCAAATTTATTATAGATAGACGAAAATATTGGAAGGGTCATATAGAAAGAATGGAAAAAAACCGGTTTGCAAAAAGAGCTAAAGAAGATAAACTAATGGACGGGAGAAGAACAAGAGGAAGACCTGCCAAGAGATGGATAGACAGTGGATGCACATCCAATACGTCTTCCTCCGAGGAGTGATTTTGGAAATAAACAGGTTGAAAATCCAACAAATTATGATTAAGAAGAAGAAGAAGACGAATACAAGTAACTACAGGAAAAAAATGGAAGAAACAGACTATTATTCGAATGTGACGTAATCATTAGAGAAGAAACCTCTCCTTCCAATGGCGTGAGGTTGATTAAGATTCAACAATACATTCACTCTGAACAGTGGTCACATGTCAACAAGAGCTGGATTCGTACTTTGGTGGAATATAAAAGTTGAGCACTGACTGTTCTGAGCATTTGGAGTGAAATATAACTAATGTAAAGTGGTTATTCTAAACTGTTTAATAGTAGATAGGGACAGAGGCAATCTCGTTAATCCTTTCATGACATGTTAACAAATTAATGAATTGTGTTATTATAGTACATAACAACTGTATCTATGCAACAATCATTTTTTTATTTACAATCTGTATTATGAATTTAATAGAGGCGATTCATTCAAATCTAGTTGGGAATTTAACAGTTTATTTCCCCCTCAGGGGTCCTCATCTAGGGGATATGTGGATGGCGACCACAAGGTGCCCAAGCTGAGCAAAACATTTCTTCCACTTAATGTTTTGCACTCTTTTAACTGTACTATCTAACCTCTCTTGGTTAACTCTTGTTTTTTCGACACCGACGCTATTAGGGCATCCGAGGGCTAGGGAGTCCTTCCTTTCTTCCATTTCTTCTTTCCTTTATTTTCTTTTCTTCTCCAGAAAAGCATGACCAGAGGCTATAAGATGGCAGCCACATCACTGGTCTTGCCTTCCTTTGGCCAGCAACCAATCGAAGGGACTATTATTATGCTTTCAAGTCTTATACGAGAATTTCCCATAAGGGAAAATTTTCTATAGGATCGTAACAGGCCTTGGCCTAATACTTGAAAGGGAGAAGAAGATTACTACTTTTTCAATTTATTTTACCAATTCTACCACTTCTAAAATGTCCACTCTTTTTCCTTTGTCACAAACTTTAAAAATTTTAAGAATATTGGATCAAAACAATGATTATCTTGGAATAGGTGGTTAGCATATTTTGAATTAATCTAAATTTCTGTTATATGCTCTCATATGTTCCGTTATAAGAGAAATCTGCCAGTTTGTCCTATATAGACGTTGTCACATGTGCCACACTCTTCAATTTATATACACCTGATAATTTTTCCTTTTTTAATTTCGTTTTATTGTTTTTTTATTATATTTTGTAAACTTTTATTTTTTATTTTTTTTAAGTTTCTTTTTTTCTTGCTCAGTGTTATTTTTGTTTTGTTTTCGTTTACACTGATGCTCTTTCTTGTTTTACCTTTTTGTTAACTTTTTTATTTTATACTCACATATAGATACAAGGACAGGACACACTCCCAGACCCAAGGTGGAGATTTAAAATACCCTACCCCCCGGGAATCGAACACGGGTCGCTGGAGTGGAAGGTAGGGGCACTACCGACTACGCCACAGCGACGGACTTTATTAAACTTCTGTAAAACCACTTCCCTACCTCGCATCATGATATACTATTATTTTTTTTGTACTGTTCTTCTTGTCATTTAGGCACTAACATTTTATTGGAATATTCTGATTGTCAACTATTTGTTTTAATCCCGCTTAAAATTTTTTTGTTAACCAATTTCTAACTGCTTGAAGCCTTATATTAAACCATCAATAGTTCTTCTTCTTCTTCTACTTCATGAAATTATACCTTTTGACCTGTTTTCACATCAAGTGGGATTTAATTAATCCTTGCATCTAGTAAATGGGCGTCCAACATTTCTATGTCCTATTGGTTTGTACTTTAGTAACAGCTGAGGGATTCTATCTGTAGGCATTCTTTTGACATGTTCATACCAGTTGTTTCTCATGTTGTCAATTCTATTTGTTAAATTGAAAATATTTAAGTCCTTCCTAATATCCTCACTTCTTTTCTTGTCCAAAATTGTCACACCCGCTACTCAACGTAGGAACTTCATTTCTGCAGTTTCTATTTTCCTTCTGTCTGAACGGTTAAGAGTCCAATTTTCACTTGCATATGTTAAGACAGACACTGCCATAATTTTGTAAAATTTTAGTTGTGTGCTGCTCAAAGTTTTATTTTTCAGGTCCGTCTTATAGCGCCACACATTGTGTAAAATCTATTAAATTTAATATTAATATCTTCCTTCTGGCAGTATGATACGTCGCATCCTAAATAATTAAAATTGTTCACCTGATGTATTATACTGTTATTAATACTGATTTTACACCTCATATGGTCTTTCTCGTTGAATGCCATTACTTTCGATTTACTTTCAGAGATTGTCATATTGAATTTATTTGCTATTTCGTTTAATTTATATGCTGCTATTTGTAAATTGTCTTCTGAAGAGCTAAATATTGTCTGATCGTCTGCAAACAGTATGGTACAGTCCAACAATCGTACTGCCAACTTTACACTCTGCAACAATATTTATTTATCGTTTTTAAAGATCGTCAGTTATTGATTGAATTAAATTTCTCCCGTATAGTTTATATGTCCAAATTATAGTCTTTCTGTTTTAATGTGCCATTTTCATAGTTTTGCTTGGTTTTTGTTACTTTTTACTCCACATATATAACCATTTTTATTACATATAAATGCACGTGGGTAGTGAATACTGTATTATTAAAAGTATATTTTGTATTGTGACTTTGTGTCGTTAGAATTGTTATAATTGGAGAGTGCTGCCATCTATTAGCATGCAAAAGAAAATGAAATGTTGTAATAAATCTAGATAATTGAACAGCTTTACCTTCCGTATCACGCAACATCGGGAACGCAAGCTAGTCTCGCAATCAATTTTCCTGCTAGCTGGTTAATTTTCCCCTCCACGCAAGCGAGGGGACGTTTTAATTACAATGTTGGTAGCAATGTTGCACGCTTAAATAACTAATTTCACATCAAAATGTTTCGCTTTTTCGATACACTTCAATCAAGTGATGGAAAGCGAAGTACCGGAAAATGAATCGTGTAACTAATTCACTATATTTTTTTTATCTTGGTCACATAAGACAGCGAGATTCCAGGTTCCTGGACATCATTCGGCAAAAAACTGAGAGACTTTTTTAAGTAAGAAAAATTAGAGAAAAATAATAGTGCTTAGGGTCGGACGGGAACTTAAAAACTACCTTTGACTTACTATTCTTAAAATTCATACTGGACCACCGTTTGACGTTTTTACACACTTTGTATTAGCTTGACCTCTATCTATCTATCTATCTATCTATCTATCTATCTATGTAACGAATATTTCAACGCGATTTTCACCCACTTAAAATCATTGGATCGACTTGAAACTTTATATACTTGTAAAGGACCCGTGACAATGCAATAATTTCATATTTTGTTTCTAAAATCCTGGCCAGAATCATCAGAAAATCAAAATAAATAATAGTTTAAAAAACTAAAACAACACTGTTATTAGAAAACCGAACTAAAAAATCAAACTTACACTTAATATTGTTAAAATACGAGTATATACTGAACCATCGTTGAGGTTGTTTTTAATTAAAGTTAAAGGAATAAAATTATTACCTGACACTAATAGTACATTACGATGCGAGGTTGGGAAGTGGTTTTTACAGAAGCGAGGAAAATGTTTAAAAACCGAGAGATAGCGAGGTTTTTATTATCCGAGATTTAAATTCCGAGATTCGGTCGCGGTGGGCTAGTGGTTATGCTCCTTGCCTCTGGTCCCGAGGGTCGCGGGTTCAAACCTGGCGGGAGTCGATGGATTTTTTAGGACGGAAAATCCAAGGAGCAAGTCCTCCGGGAGGGACTTTAAGCCGTGGGTCCCGAGTCTGAAGATTTTCAGGCTCGTAAAAGATCCTTAAGCCTGAATGAAAAGGCCTCTAAGCAAAATTTACCGAATTTTCCCGTCCTAGTACTACCTTGGTTTCCTAGATGTCAGTATGAGGCGGAACGCTGACCACGGACCACTCAAAATGACATCTGTATGAAAACAAGTGTAACTAAATTAGTATGGTTGAAATTCTTCCCTGTAGGGGGAGAGCGCCGAAATCTCTGTAAAGGGAAAACATAGGCTTATAAATAGAATACAATAGATTCTGTAAAACACTTCACAAACGTGCGTTGTACATTATTTTTTTGCGCGATGGTGTTTTTAAAATAATAAATAATAGTAAAATAGTAACATCTTTGTTGGAAATATTTGCGTTCATTATAAACAATTGACTAACGTTAAGTGTTATGTTTATTAGTTGAAACTACAGCAGGTCGTGAGACCAATATTAGTGATAAAATGGCGGCAAGTACTTATTTATTGTTTTACATTGTTTCAAATAAAGTTCAGTTCATTTAAAATGCAGTGATTTGTTTCGTATAATGTATATTAACACTACCTTTTGGATATATGTTTATATATACATTGTATGTAGTATACATAGAGCGCAGTGGTTTTACTTCTCACACGCGCTTTGTAATATGTGATATTACAGTGTAGTTATGTAGGTTGGCAACCCCGAAATGTAGGAGTTGAACTTTCAATCAAAGTTCGCTATTGCTGTATGTACGACAAAACGTACTATCTCGCAAAAAAAAAAACATTTGAGTGATTTTATATATAGGCCCTATATGTACAAGCAATGTTTGTTGATTTATCGTTTTTTTTTTCTCTCTGTACATGGCCCACATTGTTCTTTCTCTAACATATCGTTTCCGCAATAAATACATTTCGTTAAATTTATTAAATGTAAAACTTATACTGAAATACTCTGAAAGTAGATAAAATGTTGTAGACAACAAGTTACAAAATTAGGTTTAGTAACTCTCCGTGACTGCGGGTGGCCATGGAGGAGACCTTTCGCCAGGTTTCAGTCCCCAGCCTTATATTCTGTAAAATAAATAGTCTATTTTCATTAATGAGGGGGTTAATTGCTGAGAATTATTTAAACTTAATTTATTTTTAGGCAGTCCTCAAATATACGTTAATTGGGCATATTTTAGTGATAGTTAATTTAAAAGATTTTCATGGTTTTACGATTCCAGGTAAAATATTGCAGTTACTATGAATACACGGCCTGTCTTCAGGATAAAAAAAAAACTTTAGTTTTCTACCTAACATGATAATACCGTCAAGACGTTTCAAAATTAACTAAGGTATCACGGTGATGCATATATCACAAACATTTCTCCCTTTAGTCTATAGACACACAACTAAATTAAATAATTAACTAACTCACTGACACTATCGAACCCGTAGGTTCATGGCCGTGCGGACATAAGCTCTCCATACATCCCTATCCTGAGGTAATGTTCTCCTATCATCCCCTGTATAATCTACTTGCCTCAAATCATAGTTAATGGTCTCGAAAGGTTGTTTACAATGTACACACGATCCGGACCCAACACCTATCGCCTTATATCGAGTCTTGTTGCCACTGTCGAAATTCATAGGTGGCAATTTGAGCAACGGATTAACAATTTGTCACAATATAAATAGTAATAATAATAATAATAATAATACTATATGTTCATTGCCATGGCTGTTGGCTTATTAGGATTTGTTGTCTGAGCTCGTCATATATTCACAGTAGGAATAGAGGTTGATACTCGGATTTGAATTTTTCAAAAATCTATTGCGATGTTCTGTTTTAAAATTGCCAATATCCAACATTTAATTTTATAGTTCTGGCAACACTTCCTACATAAATTTATTTATATACAGAATTTTAATGTTTACACATTTTTCTGTGTCTAAAGTTTTATTTTTCTTTTCCGCTCGTCTCTATCCATCCACTCCATGTCCTCCAGTCCTCTTGTTCTCATTCCAGTTCTTATTTCCTGCATCCACGAGTTTCGAGGTCTTCCTTCTTCTTCCAGGTGGACACCATTCCAATGTTTCCTGGATAGCCTTTCTTCTTGCATTCGTCGTACGTGTCCACACCAATTTAATTGCTTATACCGTATATAATCTACTATTGAATAACTAATATTCATTTTTTCTCTTATGACAGTATTTATTATTTTTTCCAATTTTAAACATCTTTCTGCTCTCCTCAAGAAATCCATTTCCATCAACATAAGTTTTAGTTCTAAGTTTTTGTTGAATTTCCAAACTTCAGCTCCATATGTGACAGTACTTCTCACTATTGAATTATATATTTGTAACTTATTTTTCCTGGTTATATGTCTGTTCCTACATAAATACCAATGACAATTTTCTATACAACTTCAAGAATAGTCATTTCTTAAGTAAGAACTGATCAGATGTCAAGCACGCTTAAACTCCTCACTTTGAACTTTACAAATATGAAGCTCATTTCAATTAAAAATATCCAGTAATAAGATAAAAAATGTGCCTTAGATTAAAAGAAAAGTGACACTGTCTTTAGAATGTAAGATGGTGCAACGTAACAATTATGTATGTCATTATGGTAGCGTAACGTAACAATTAGAGGGTGGTGGCTGGGTGCGTGGATCGATACGACGGGACCGCGCCCTCTTGCACGTCCAGGGGTGCGCGTTTGATGCACAGTATCAACTGGTCACTTCACATACACAACACGTGGGGCAATACTTTCTCTTAAAAATATTTTAATGTCCTTCTTTCTTCACTCAAACATATACTTTTCAATATAATAAATAAACATATTTTAGATCTCTATATTAGATAAAAATGCTCACTTTAATATTGGAATTCATTTGACTATCCATTGGATAAATAAATAAATAAATAAATGTATATATATATTATATATACGTAGGCCTACACCATTACATGTAATTTTAATATATGTACAATTGTTTTATTATTACATTGTATATATTTCAATAAGGAATTAGGACTGGAAATAAATATCAGTAAAACTAAATATATGGTCACACGTAGAAATTCAGTATATAATGGAAATGGACAGCTAATGACAAATGAGGGAAATTTTGAGGAGGTGGCTGAATTCAAATACCTAGGAACAATAATCACAAATAGGAATGAGATGCAAAAAGAAATTAAACATAGGCTCAATTCTGGAAATGCATGCTATTATGCATTGCAGAGACTTTTGATGTCCCAACTCCTTTCAAAAAACGTTAAGCTGAAAATATATAAAATTATTATTCTACCAGTTATATTATATGGATGCGAAACCTGGACTCTTACTTTAAGGGAGGAAAGGAGATTACGAGTATTTGAGAATAAAGTTCTTAGGAAATTTTTTGGGCCAAAGAGAGATGAACAGACAGGTGAATGGAGAAGACTACATAACAATGAACTACATGGTCTTTATATGAAGCCATGTAATTTTAATATATGTACAATTGTTTTATTATTACATTGTATATATTTCAATAAGGAATTAGGACTGGAAATAAATATCAGTAAAACTAAATATATTGTCACACGTAGAAATTCAGTATATAATGGAAATGGACAGCTAATGACAAATGAGGGAAATTTTGAGGAGGTGGCTGAATTCAAATACCTAGGAACAATAATCACAAATAGGAATGAGATGCAAAAAGAAATTAAACATAGGCTCAATTCTGGAAATGCATGCTATTATGCATTGCAGAGACTTTTGATGTCCCAACTCCTTTCAAAAAACGTTAAGCTGAAAATATATAAAATTATTATTCTACCAGTTATATTATATGGATGCGAAACCTGGACTCTTACTTTAAGGGAGGAAAGGAGATTACGAGTATTTGAGAATAAAGTTCTTAGGAAAATTTTTGGGCCAAAGAGAGATGAACAGACAGGTGAATGGAGAAGACTACATAACAATGAACTACATGGTCTTTATATGAAGCCAGATATAATGGGAACAGTTAAGTCTCGTAGACTGTGATGGGCAGGACATGTTGCGCGTATGGGGAATGAAAGACGTGCATGGAAGCTTCTTGTAGGAAAGCCAGAGGGAAAACGTCCAATTGGTAGACCAAGAATGAGGTGGGAGAACAACATTAACAATGATTTGAGGGAAGTAGATTATACAGGGAATGATTGGAAAGCATTAGCTCAGGATAGGGATGTATGGAGAGCTTATGTCCGTGCGGCCATGAACCTTCGGGTTCGATAGTGCCAGTGAGTTAGTTAGTTTATATATTTCAATAGTGAGAAGTACTGTCACATATGGAGCTGAAGTTTGGAAATTCAACAAAAACTTACGTTGATGGAAATGGATTTCTTGTGGAGAGCAGCAAGATGTTCAAAATTAGAAAAAGTAAGAAATACTGTCACACGAGTAAAAATGGATATTAGGTACTAAATAGTAGATTATATAAGATACAAGCAATTAAATTGTTATGGGCACGTACGACGAATGCAAGAAGAAGGGTTACCCAGAAAAACATTGGAATGGTGTCCACCTGGAAGAAGAAGAAGGAAAGCAAGACCTCGAAACTCGTGGATGCAAGAAATAAGAACTGGAATGAGAACAAGAGGACTGGAGAAAATGGAGCGGATGGATAGAGAAGAATGGAGAAGGAAAATAAAACTTTAGGCACAGAAAGATGTATAAACATTGAAAATCTGTATTTAAATAAAATTACATTCAGGATTAATTCCAAATAAAATGGATTCATTTTATTTTTATGAGATTTACAATACGCTACAAGCCGGGAGGACTAAAATTCGATTTCCGATGGTGTCAGGATTTTTAAACTGATCCAAATCTTCTGTCGGCACGATGGTTCTGGGTTGACTCAGCCTCTAATCGAAATGAGTATCATACGCTTGTTCTGAGGATTAAAAATTACACTCTCTTTCACTACTTTTCAAGCTTCTGAATTCCTACACTCCTACTTACCTGGCGTCCAGATTTGAGAAGTTATACTCCTACCACAATATTGACACTAGATCACAAGATAACAGTCTGCTAACAATTCCTCTTCATAGCACTTCCTCTTATTCTACTTCCTTCACAGTAGCCTCTGCCCGCTCCTGGAATTTCCTTCCTCAAGATATCAGGGGTTGCCGAACACTTGGCACTTTTAAGTCACCCTTATACAGTTACCTGTTGTCTAATAATTAATTTTTCTCTATTTATTTAATTGTATACTATGTCATTAATAATTTTTTCTCTTTTTTTCTATATCTTGTACGTATTATACATAAATTCGTCAAATCTAGAGTAAATCAAAATACATTATAAATATTAATTGTATTGTATTTATAACATGTAATCCTTTATGTATATTGTAATTTAGATGTAAGACTATTTTTTTGTATTTTTTAAAACCTGATTCAGTGGCAGATAAGGCCTTAAGTTCTTAACTCTACCAGGTAAAATAAAACTATTATTATTATTATTATTATTATTATTATTATTATTATTATTATTATTATTAAAAAACTGCCCACGTAGGGTTGATAAATCGGCTGACATCAAGTGCCGATTGTCTAAAATAATGGAAGCCTTGTCGTTCTTCTACCCCAATAGCCTCATGAAGCTTGTAGTTTTTAATACTTTATATATAAATTATTTTATGAGTAACCCTTTATGTAATTTGTTCTAACAAGGGAACTGTGATCCATTGCATGTCGAAACCTACCTTGATATTTCTTTCAGAGAAGCGTTGTGATTTACAAGGCCCGTGTCCAAAAAATATTGAAGAAGTAATTCTTTTCCCAAGTTGTGGTCTTCATGCCCGATGTTGTAGTAACATTTTGAAGGATTGGTGTCCCAAAAAGAATTACTGGTTCAGGTTGGGTTTGATTTTCGGTAGCGCTGTGGAATCTCTTCTCAAGGTCGGAAGTTGGTACACAAAAGGGGAAACTAGGCAACAAACTTTAAACCTCACTAATAACTGATTTCTTGTAGAAATAGTTGTAAATTTATTCATTTTTGTAGGTTCCCATCAGATTAAGTAAATTTAAAGTGGTATTATTCTTCACTGTCAATTTAAAATAAATTATTTTCTTTTCTTGGACTCAACTGTTATTCTTGTATTAAATATCACATTTTAACAGGAGAACTCTTATTGCTTCTATCTTTGTTGAAAGTTGTATGCAGAATGACTAGTGTAATTCTGTTATAATTTTAAAGAACATTATTACATCACATGATGTTATATCTTTAATTCTATTGGTTAATATAATGTTTAAATTTGATTTCTTAAATCAAAAAAGTTAATTGTTTTAACATCCAGTCAGAGTTTAGTATACTTTATTTAAAAATATGAAGTTAAGCAGGTGTTCTTATTACAGTTATAACAGAAAGCTTTATAATTCTGACAACAATGACTTAAAACAATTTTAAAAACATTATTTAGAAAGACCGTTATGTAATACAATTTCCTTAATTGTTACTGAGACATTTTTATTCAACAATGAACAACAATTAATTATTTATATGTTTTTCTCTATTTAAGTTATATTTAAATATTAAAAGAATTTTAAAATATAGAATTATTAACTTTAACTTTCATATTTATTATGATTTTAAAATACTGCTTTAATATATTTGCCGTTTTTAACTGCAATGCACTAAAATCCAGCGTCAAATCACTCATTTAACCTATAGGAAAGTAATACAACTCTTGTATTGGCAGACTGGAAAACCCTCACCAATCGTCGTCCGCTCCGCAACCCGCCATACTTCAATGTGTGTTTAACTCATGGAGGGATGTATAGAGGGCTGCGATAGCTGTATTCTGGCTTCGATTTCTGTGCCTTGCATTTTAAAACGGTAGATACATTTTAGACACGGTTTTGGTACATCACAACGCTTCTCTAGGAGAGATTTGAAGATAGGTATAGGCATGCAAATGTTGAGTTACCTTGCAAGTTGCTTAATGGTTTTGATTCATATTTTACATTTTGTGGTTTTCAAAATCGTTCACCAAGAAAGGAGACTAAGTAAAGTTAAAGTTTCGAATTACGTGAAAAATTGTTCAAAATTACTTAATGTGTGACACATTCGTTTTATTCTGAGAAACATTTTCCTTTATTTCTTTTTTCCTTTTTTGTAATAATAAGATATTCGAAATGTAATTGGAACCTATACATGTACACACACACATATGGCTTACACACATAACATACATTATATATATATATATATATATATAACTAATAAGAACAGTTAAGTCTCGTAGACTGCGATGGGCAGGACATGTTGCACGTATGGGGAATGAAAGACGTGCATGGAAGCTTCTTGTAGGAAAGCCAGAGGGAAAACGGTCAGTTGGTAGACCAAGAATGAGGTGGGAGAACAACATTAACTATGATTTGAGGGAAGTAGATTATACAGGGAATGATTGGAAAGCATTAGCTCAGGATAGGGATATATGGAGAGCTTATGTCCGCGCGGCCATGAACCTACGGGTTCGATAGTGCCAGTGAGTAAGTAAGTAAGTAAGTAATAACTCGGGCTTCCAATTAATTTTTGTCATAATTAAAAAATACTAGTACTTGGAATTAACTTTTACGCATGTCTACTGTGTGTATATTTAAAAGTCAGTGGTTCATCCAACTCAGTTGTGGAAAGGGTTCGCGAGTCAAAAAAAAGGTTGAGAACCGCTGCACTAGAGGATGCAATGTTTTAATTCTAAGGTATGGTGGAAACAAAAGACTGCAGTAGTTGGTATGGATACAGCGGCGATTATGATAGCGGGATGTAAATGAGAAGAGGCACTGTGCTGACATCTTGCGAGGAAATAAAGCAATATCCGCCATCTCTCTCAGCTTATGTAAACAATGCAAATAGCTTTTTACATTCATTTGTTATCCTGACACGCTATGTCACAGCACCTCACGGGGGGGGGGGACTTCGCTTTAAATTTATAAGAAAACTTCACTTATTTCTCTCATTTTCCTGTGATATCTGAGGAATAGATTAGCAAACTTTTCGCGTTCTCAGCCAATCACAGCTCTGCGTATATTACGATGTGAGGTTGGGAAGTGGTTTTTACAGAATCGAGGAAAATGTTTAAAAACCGAGCGATAGTGAGATTTCCGAGATTCTGTAAAACACTTCACAAACGTGCGTTGTACATTATTTTTTGGGCGATGGTGTTTTCAAAACAATAAATAATAATGAAATAATTACATCTTTGTTGGAAATATTTGTGTTCATTATAAACAATTGACTAACATTAACAGTGTGACCAATGTTTATTAGTTGAAACAACAGGAGGCCGTGAGACCAAGTAGTCATAAAATAACAGGAGGCCGTGAGATAGCTGTTAAAATGCTTAAATATACTTTTATCTGAGAATCCAAGCATCATTTCCACAACAAAACTGTATAGAGCATATCGATGTGAAAATCTCATCATGACATGATTGCATTTTGCGACGTTTTCAGGAGAGTAAAGGAACCCTCTCTTTTCATTACTATAATTATTATCTGTATGCTATGACTTAGTCCCTATATTGATGACATTCTAGGAGATCATCAATGTGCATTTAGAAGAAACAGGTCTATAACAGATCAGATTTTTAGTATAAGACAGATTTTAGAAAAGAAATGGGAATATAATGGTACTGTACATCAACTATATGTAGACTTCAAAAAAGCATATGATTCAATTAAGAGGGAGAAGTTATATAGTATCCTGCTGGAGTTTGGAATTCCTAAAAAGTTACTTACTTACTTACTTACTCACTGGCACTATCGAACCCGTAGGTTCATGGCCGCACGGACATAAGCTCTCCATACATCCCTATCCTGAGCTAATGCTTTCCAATCATTCCCTGTATAATCTACTTCCCTCAAATCATAGTTAATGTTGTTCTCCCACCTCATTCTTGGTCTACCAACTGGGCGTTTTCCTTCTGGCTTTCCTACAAGAAGTTTCCATGCACGTCTTTCATTCCCCATACGCGCAACATGTCCTGCCCATCGCAGTCTACGGGACTTAACTGTTCTTATTATATCTGGCTTCCTATAAAGACCATGTAGTTCATTGTTATGTAGTCTTCTCCATTCACCTGTGTGTTCATCTCTCTTTGGTCCAAAAATTTTCCTAAGAACTTTATTCTCAAATACTCGTAATCTCCTTTCCTCCCTTAAAGTAAGAGTCCATGTTTCGCACCCATATAATATAACTGGTAGAATAACAGTTTTATATATTTTCAGCTTAACGTTTTTTGAAAGGAGTTGGGACATCAAAAGTCTCTGCAATGCATAATAGCATGCATTTCCAGAATTGAGCCTATGTTTAATTTCTTTGTGCATCTCATTCCTATTTGTGATTATTGTTCCTAGGTATTTAAATTCAGCCAATTCCTCAAAATTTCCCTCATTTGTCATTAGCTGTCCATTTCCATTATATAATGTATTTCTACGTGTGACCAAATATTTAGTTTTACTGATATTTACTTCCAGTCCTAATTTCTTAGTGTTACTCAATAGTGTGTGCGTGTTGGCCTTTAGTATCTCCTCGCTATCGGCCAGTAGTACTACATCATCAGCATAAACTAACAGCTTAATAATACCATTCAGTTGTAAGCCTTCCTCATTCTCTAAAGATTGAATGGCATGCTCTAGTACAAAATTAAATAGTAGAGGAGATAGTGCATCTCCTTGCTTCAACCCATTCTGGATTTCAAAAGTGTCTGAAAACTGTTTGCCTACACGCACCCTACTCGTTGAGCCATTTAGACACATTCGTATAAGTCTAACTAACTTTTTAGGAATTCCGAACTCCAGCAGGATACTATATAACTTCTCTCCCTCTTAATTGAATCATATGCTTTTTGGAAGTCTACGTATAGTTGATGTACAGTACCATTATATTCCCATTTCTTTTCTAAAATCTGTCTTATACTAAAAATCTGATCTGTTGTAGACCTGTTTCTTCTAAATACACATTGATGATCTCCTAGAATGTCATCAATATAGGGAGTAAGTCTGCTTACTAATATATTTGTTAGAATTTTGTATGAAGTTGAAAGTTAATGAGATGCCCCTATAGTTGTTGCAATCAGTTTTTATCTCCTTTCTTATAAATTGGTACGATAATTGATTCCTTCCATTCATCTGGAAGAGCTTCTTTTTCCCAAATCATACTAAGCAAACAGCGTATCTTGTCCATCAATTTTTCTCCCCCTGATTTTATCAGTTCTGCTGGGATCTCATCTGAACCTGATGCTTTATACATCTTCAATTTTTCAATTGCCATTTCAACCTCTAATGCACTTGGCTCTGCGACTAGCATTCCTGCTGTCTGTAACTTATCCTCCTCAATGTCCTGTTCTGTATGTACATTTAATAGCTGATTAAAATAACTTTTCCATCTATTTAATATACTCTTGGAATCTCCAATCATATCCCCATTTTCATTCCGAATTATGTTTGTTCTAGCCTGAAACCCTTTCTTCTCTATACTAATTCCCTGATATAATTCTCTAATGTTCCTATTTTTTGCATTCATTTCAAGATCATTAATCTTCTCTCTCTCAATATTCCCTCTTTTTACTCTTTAGTAACTTGGTGGTTTCCCGTCTAACACTACCCAATTGCTCTAAATTTACCTCATTTGGCTCGTGTAACCATTTCATTTTTGCTAGCTTTCTTTTCTTTACAATGTCGGCACATTCCTCATCATCAACCATTTCTTGTTTTGCCTCTTTTTTAACCAACCAATGCTTTCTGATGCTGACAATTTAATAGTATCTCTTATAGCCTCCCATTCTTTATTTATATCAGTTCTTCTTCTTCGTTTGCCACATTGTCATCTGAAGATTCCAGTACTTCAAATCTATTAGCAATTTTGATTTGGTATTCTTGCCGCATTTCATCATTTTTCAAGTTTTTTAATTCATATTTTACAGAATCATCTTTAGCGTTTGTTCCTCTCATAAGCGATAGCCGTTGTCTGATTTTCACCCTGACCAGATGATGATCTGAATTGCAGTCTGTCCCTCTAACTGATCTAACATCAATGATGCTACTGTGCCAGCGTTATATCCACTAATACATGATCTATCTGGTTCCGAGTTTCTCCATCTGGGGACGTCCAGGTGTATTTATGAATATCCTTATGCTGAAATGTTGTGCTCTTAACAATGAGATTCTTTGATGTGGCAAATGTGACTAATCTAACCCCGTTGTCGTTACTATCTTCATGAAGACTGAATTTGCCTATTGTTGGTTTGAATATATCTTCCCGCCCCACTTTTGCATTAAAATCTCCTAAGACAATTTTCATATGATATCGTGAAAGGCTATCAAATAAGCATTCTAATTCGTCATAGAACTCATCCTTGATCTTGTCATCTTATCTTCTGTGGGGGCATGTACATTTACAATTATAAAATCATGTCGTTTACCCTTTAGAATTATGTATGATATCCTATCACTAACAAACTTAATATCTCGGATAGCGGATAGGATCCTCCTTCTGACTAAAAAACCCGTTCCAAATGCAGGTCTTTCTGCACCCCCATAGTATAATGCAAAGCTTCCTGATTCCTGACTACCTTCTCCTGGCCACCTAACTTCCTGTAAAGCGACTATATCCAAGGGCGATTTATCCAATTCCCGCGTTAATATCTCTAGTGCCCGCTATTGTATAAAGTCCTAACATTCCATGTTCCTAGGAACATGTCCCTGTGTTTGAGCCTTTGGCATGGGTTCCCTGAAGTAGTCCCCGCCCGGAGAACCGAATGGGGGACTATTTGACCTCCGGAAAATTTTACCCCAGTAGAACCCATGTCCGCATTTCTTGACGGTTGTATTTTTACGGTGAAAGATCGTCACTCTTTCGACCAAGGTACTTATTTCGTCTGGCTTATCACCTTCGACCAGTCCGGCATGGGTAACCCTATCGGCAGCAATGCTACCGCCGGCATAGCTCTCAGGATCATTTAAGCACACAAGCCACTCCACCACGACAAGGTAAAGATACCAAGTTAGTTGGACTTATTCGAATATGTCTAAATGGCTCAAAGAGTAGGGTGCGTGTAGGCAAACAGTTTTCAGACACTTTTGAAATCCAGAATGGGTTGAAGCAAGGATATGTACTATCTCCTCTACTATTTAATTTTGTACTAGAGCATGCCATTAAATCTTTAGAGAATGAGGAAGGCTTACAACTCAATGGTATTAATAAGCTGTTAGTTTATGCTGATGATGTAGTACTATTGGGCTACAGCGAAGAGGTACTAAAATGACAACATGCACACACTATAGAGAAACACTAAGAAATTGGGACTGGAAGTAAATATCAGTAAAACTATATATATGATCACACATAGAAATACATTATATAATGGAAATGGACAGCTAATGACAAATGGAGAAAATTTTGAAGATGTGGCTAAATTCAAATACCTAGGAACAATAATCACAAATAGGAATGAGATGCACAAATAAATTAAAGATAGGCCCAATTCTGGAAATGGGTGCTATTATGCATTACAGAGACTCTTGACATCACAACTCCTTTCAAAAAACGTTATACTGAAAATATATAAAAACAGTTATTCTCCCAGTTATATTTTATGGATGCGAAAAATGGACTCTTACTTTAAGGGAGGAAAGGGGATTACGAGTATTTGAGAATAAAGTTCTTAGGAAAATTTTTGGATCAAAGAGAGATATAGAGACAGATAAATAGAGAATACTACATAACAGTGAACTACATGGTCTTTATAGGAAGCCAGGTATAATAAGAACAGTTAAGTCTCGTAGACTGCGATGGGCAGGACATGTTGCACGTAGGGGGAATGAAAGACTTGCATGGAAGCTTCTTGTAGGAAAGCCAGAGGGAAAACGCCCAGTTGGTAGACCAAGAATGAGGTGGGAGAACAACATTAACTATGATTTGAGGGAAGTAGATTATACAGAGAATGATTGGAAAGCATTAGCTCAGGATAGGGATGTGTGAAGAGCTTATGTCCGCGCGGGCACGAACCTACGGGTTCGATAGTGCCAGTGAGTAAGTAAGTAAGTAAATATGTTATAGCAATTATGTTATGTTGGCATTTTGGCGTTGAGGTGTCTTAACATACCATATCATGTTTATAGTAATGACAAGAATTTCTTTTAATCTGGGAAAATTAAATTATATCATGTAGGGATTTTGATGTCGATATGCATAAACGTTTATATCATCATCATCATCATCATCATCATCCGGTATCATGGCAGCTGCCGCCGTCTTCCGGAAACCAAACGCCATTCCTCTCTGTCCATCCATTGATCTTCCTCCATTCCTCTGATATTTATAGCCGCTTGTACCCCTTCTATCAAATATTTTTTCGGTCTTCCTCTCTTCCTCCTTTCTATTGGGATCCATTCCATAACAATTTTAGGCAATCTTTGCTCTGGCATTCTTTTGACATGGCCATACCACAGTAATCTTTTCTTTTCTATGATGTCCGGCTCCTCTTGTACACCCATAATTTCCCTTATTTCTTTATTTCGTATTCTATCCATTCTAGATTTTCCAGCTGATCTTCTTAAAACATCCATTTCTGTACTTAAAATTCTTTTCATTTCCCTGGTAGGAATTTGCCAGACTTCAGCACCATATGTTAAAATGCTCTGAATTATGGTTTGATATATTTGTAATGTTCTATTTTTTTATAGTATTTTTGCTCCACCAAACAGAGTTTAAAGCATTTATTGCTTGTTTTGTTTGTGCGATTCTATTTTTAATTAGCACTGTGTTATCGCCTGAATGCTCTAATTTTGTTCCTAAATAAGTGCTTTCGGTACTTTTATATGAAGTGAGTATTAATTCGTTTTCTTCAGAAGATTAGCCAGGCTCGTTAAGTCACAGTTTATTTTCATTTTTCATCGTTTTAAACTGCATCCTTTTGTAAAAAATTACAACCAATAAGATAAGTAAATTCTCAGAATTGGTCATTTGGAGAAAGGGAGGAATCGAGTTTGAATAATGTTCTAGATAGATGCACAGTGGGGGACCCCCAGGTTCTAATTGTTACCAGTATCGCAGATACACGACCAAAGAACCGATTATCACAGGTGTCACATTCCCATCACCCGACTGGAATTATTGTAAAATCAGCAGTTGACAGATATCGAAGTATGGAAATAGCTAAATCATACACATGGATGCACACACTATATATATATATATATATATATATATATATATATATGCATATATACCTTCATTTCTAAATGTCAGGAATATAGGTATAACATCTAAATATACAAGCGTTACTGCTATAAAGTAAATATTCTCTTTAAAAATGCTTACTTGTTACTAGATGGCAGTTGGAAAGATATCTCGCTACCTCTCGTGTAAATTCAGAATACTATATATATATATATATATATATATATATATATATATATATATATAGTGGTCTCGAGGTAGCGTGCTGCCTTGTCACGCAGCGGGCCCGTGTTCGATCCCTGGTCGGGGCAGTTTTTCTGGGTGAGGTTTTTATCGGGGTTTTTCCTCGCCTGTAAGACAAATGTCAGAAAAACTTTAAGGCCCAAACGGTGCCCGAAATCATATGGCCATCATCTTCATCATCATCATCCTTATCATTATCATCATCACCACCATCATCCTTCACCGGTGTGGAAAGCAACGGGAAGCTACCACACCTACACAATTCCCTAGTAAAGCCGCAAGCATAGAATGAAAATGCTATGATTGCAGTTAAGGACCTGCCTTCGGGCAGAATTACTATGGATATATATATATATATATATATATATATATAGTGTTCTGAATTTACACGAGAGGTTATATATATATATATATATATATATATATATAGGCTACTATACTAATTCTGCCGGATAAATGCCTGAGTCGGGATTTGAACCCGAGATCCTAAACTTTGTACGTTTAGCGCTCTAACCATCCCAGCTACTCAGGAATCATAATATAAATGTTTATTTTCTTTATATATATATATATATATATATATATATATATATAGTATATATATGCCACTTGGCTACGGCGCAGATCTTGTTAATACAATTTTCAGATTTGCAAAATTTGAAAAGAATATTATAATAAAATATTTTTGGCCCTCTCAGTTTTATGGTACGGAAGGAAATATGGGCTCTGAAAAATCTCTAATAAATATGAATTAAAGTGTCTGAAATGAAGTTTATAAAAAAAACGCTATTAGCCTATTACTTGCTCTCGTTTAAAAAACATTTAAGATATTTGAATAGATTAAAAATCACAAAATTTTATATAAATAATAACCGTACTAAAACAATTGGTTTTTTTATAACATAATAAGAACAACTTCATTCAAAACATCAATTAAATAGTAATAAAACGTATTTAAAACTCCATGGCGCAACAGACCTAGAAGGTCCATGGTCCACCATCCGCTGCTGACCTCACATCCACATGTGTTAATCATAGAGGTGGACGATCATCCAGCCAGTGTAGGAGTGACATGTGGTCAGCATTTCGGTTCCCCAGCCATTATAGCTGGTTTTCTCAACCTGGAGTTGCTAATTATTGTAGCTATCCAAATTCCTCATGATGCCGGGTGGGCACCGGTCCCATACTGACCGAAATTCCATGAGAAAATTTCTTCCCCCCATGGAGACTCGAACCAGCACAAGTCCCGTAGCTCTGCGCCTTAACCACTCGGCTACAGCAGCGCGAGACATAAAATATATTTAAAATTATATAATTAGGAAAAAATAATTAATCATAGTTGTTTAACTACTTTATTCATTCTAATTTATGAAGTGTCATATGATGACTGTCTTCATAAACTATTTAAACAAATTATAATGTAGTCCTATTAACCTATAACCGACTGTTAACCCTTAAATTGTCAATACAATATTTTCTCGTGACGGTTATTTAAATGTTCCGGACCGCAAGGAAAATAAATTCATGTTAAACTGTATTATTATTGCACATTATTGCGTAATTTGACATAAATATAAGTAATTTTTACTTGTTCGTTTTTCTATTGATCTAAAAACAAAATTAAATAAATGAAATCAATGTATCCAATAAGATACATTTTTAATTTAAGGGTTAAACATTTATAAAATATACTTTTGCTCAGTGAAGTAATGTCTTGTTATCAAAAGGAAATTGTTTTGCAAGAAGTTTAGACAATTTTCAAGAAACGTCTGTTGTCGTGATGGACACTAAATAATGTACAAATAAAAAAAAAAGTGGAAAAGAAGTTTAAGGAAAGTGAATAGATTAGAACACAGCCCTGACTTACACACTGCAGTGGTAGTGCGGCAGCTACACAAAAATAATAATTCAACCAATAAACATTGCTAGGAATTTGTTTGTTCACCTTGTGTTCATCTAATTCACCTCACGCCACGCTCCGCCACTGGGGGTTGCGCCTATAAATAGCGCCTCTTCTCTCTCTCTCTCTCCCCCCGTGTTTATCGACACACTTTAATGCATTTCGTTAGACATACAGGATGAACAATAATTCACGCACTCTTACTACACAAGTATGGGAATATGTAATATGGGTCATTCCACAGTAGAGAACGTTACATTTTATATACTGTTCTTTTATTATCCTTCATGGATTTATAATAATATGGACTTGAATAAGTTTTAAAATTTAAAAAATCGCCTCCAAATAAATTAACACATGTATTCACGTAGACTTTCACGGCCGGAGTTGCGATGATCTTGAAGAAGATTTTCGGGCTGTAGGCCGTGGTCGTGAGGCTTGTAGTTCCCCGACAGCAGGCATATGCAGGATACCATGCAGTTGTGGAAAAGTGTATATAGGCACTACTAAACGCACCATCGCAACCAGACTTAAGGAGCATGAAAGATACAGCCGTCTTAAACAAGTGGATAAGTCGGCAGTAGCAGAACACTCTTTACTTGATGGCCACAGGGTACAATACCAGAATACAGACATATTATCTAACTGCACACACTATTTTACCCGTCTACAACGAGAAGTCATCGAAATATTCGAACATAAAAACAGTTTCAACAGAAAAGAAGAATCATTAAAAGTCAACAAAGTATGGATACCGGTTCTAAAAAACGCAAAATGTAAACCTCTACAAGCACAGTCGACTAGACTATCAAACAGCAATCTCAGTGGAACAATGGAAGTCCCTACCGCTGACCAATCAGAAGACAGATATAAAGTACAGTCGACTAGACCATCAAACAGCAATCTCATTGGAGCAATGGAAGTCCCTACTGCTGACCAACCAGAAGGCAGATATAACGTATAGTCGACTAGACCATCAAACAGCAATCTCATTGGAGCAATGGAAGTCCCTACCGCTGACTAATCAGAAGGCAGATATAAGGTACAGTCGACTAGACCATCAAACAGCAATCTCATTGGAGCAATGGAAGTCCCTAATGCTGACCAATCAGAAGGCAGATATAACGTACAGTCGACTAGACCATCAAACAGCAATCTCATTGGAGCAATGCAAGTTCCTAACGCTGACCAACCAGAAGGCAGATACAACTTACGAACACATCGCGGTGAACGTATAAATAGGACAGACCACGGACAGAATTGCCACAGATATATTGAATACTTCGAAGAAGAAAGACGTCTTTAATGGTAGCAACAAGCCTGCGTCGAGACTGCATGGGTGACCGTCAGTGACATCGAGCTTGGATCAAGCTTGGATGGGTGACCGTCAGTGACATCGAGCTCGCATCACGCATTGATGGGTGACCATCTGTACACGCCGTAGTGCTTCATTAACATCAAATTCAGTGCGGTTACTGGTAGTTCTTGGGCTCTGTGATTGGTTGTTATATAAATAGTGATCGCTACGCAACCAATCGGCGGTTAGGGCAGTGAATTCCAGACCGGGCTTACCGGCCCGGTCCAGTGCAAGTGTTCTAGTGTTTATCTAGAAATTCGATAAATTCACGTGTGTAGTGTCTAAAGTTATAGTGTTGTGGTTTCTTCACTAATGTGCAGTGTAATTCTATCCTAGTGGCAAGTGGTTTACTAATAAAGTTAAGTGAAGTAGTAGACTAAGTCTTGGTATAACCAAGCATGGCTGCTGCATTTGATCCAAGGTCTATGGACCTGTTCGAAAATGATGATGATGAGGACATCAGACCTTTCAAGTTGTGGGAAGAAGCCTCACAATTTTTCGAGACATATATTGCAAAAAAAGAAAAGCGAGGAAAATGCTCGATTTCAAAGATATATTCATGAGATACGCGGAGTTTTCTTACTCATCACTAATAATCTGGCTACTTTCCCCAGCAGTGAGAGGTCTGATGCGGTGTGCGACATCACTTTGACCTGTATGGAGAAATTAGATAAGATATATGGCCAAGTATCGGAAAGTGTAACTCTGTACTCGCTCATGTTGAAGGAAGTAAAAGCTGCTGCGCTTGAGCTCCAAGCGCACAGCTTTCTCCCAGAGCATGACGCGAGTTCAGAAACAGATTCAGAGCAACCAGTTAAATCAAAAGAAACGGCCAAATTTGACATACCAAACCCTTTTCTGAGAACTGAATCTGAACCTAGAGAAGCTACGACTCCCAAAAAGAGGAGAAATAAAAGTAAAAGTAAAGGTATTAAAGTATCTAAAACCACTGAAAATATTTCTGAAAAGAGAACCCAAGATTTATCCAAACAAGTCAAAGTGAAGTCTCCCACTGTAGTATCAGGGGTTGAGACTTCAAACAGATATGCAGCATTAGCTGCTACAAGTATGGAAGTATCAACTTCTGGAACTTCCTCTACAGTGGTTCCACCTGTTATTGCTGGTCCATCGACCGATACGACAAATACTACACCTTCTCAAAATGTTGACTCTGCGAAACAGAGGCCCCCACCCATCACTGTCACTGGTCATGGGGACATGTTTCGTATGAATAAAGAGATAAAAGCACTCATAAGTGGACCACTCAAAGTTGTTAACATTAGAGAAGGTTTGCGTTATTACGCAACTACAATGGAGGACTTTTTAGTCCTTAGACAGTATTTTAATTCCCTTCATAAGGAATACTATACTCATTTGACTAAAAAGGAACTTCCATTGAAGGTAGTGCTAAAACGGCTGCCTTCCAATACTCCCATAGACGAAATAGAAGAGGAAATTAAGTCCTTGGGATTTCCACTGAAAAGTATTAGGCAAATATCTGCCAAAAAAGATAATGTAGAGAAACCTCTTCCCATTTTCATTCTTGAACTCGAGCGGACAGCTGAGGCTCTGAAAATTTATGACCTGGAACGGCTGGTTTACTGCGTCGTATCGGTGGAATCTTACAGACCAAGGACTGGCATTAAGCAATGCTTCAGGTGTCAGTCATTCAATCATACCTTTTCCGCATGCTGCCGGAAGCCACGTTACGTAATCTGTGCCGAGGCCCATGGACATAAGGACTGTCCATTAAAGGCCTCTGCACAGAGAGATGCTAATTTGCTTAAGTGCGCAAATTGCGGGGCTAACGGACACCCAGCATCCTATCGTGGCTGCCCTGTTTTCCAGGCAGCGCTTGTGAGTTATAATAGGGCAGCTCAACCCAAACAACCTATATCTCAACCTAGGACTTTCACTTCGGTGAAAGTCCAACCTAATGTTTCCTTTTCCCAATCCCTACAGAAGGGCACCGCTTCACAAAACCAAAAGGTGAACAGCAATGTTCAAGGCCAGGGCCAGCAATTGCCTAATCTACAACTAGGGCAGCAGGTTGAGGAGTATCTCCAGGGTCTTCAGCCAATATTGGCTGGACTACCCTCTCCTATGGAGAGATTCCTTTTCCTGCACAGGATCTTTAACCTGTGTAACATAGGTTAAAGCAAAGTGAACCACAAACTAAATAGATTGTGCGAGTTGCTCGCATGGAGTGTGATATCGGGTTGCACTACCCAGTGCGACTTGATGTCTACATACTGTGTGGACATATCCACAATTTATTATTCAGGTCCGTAGACCAAAGAAACCATCTTGTCACAATGGCTAGGATTAAAAGAACCACAATCCTAAAACGATAGCCACTACGGAATTAACTGCCAGGAATGCCAATTAGGTATCAGTATGCAGAGTCCAGGACGGTGCCAAGTCACCGTCACTCAAATTGCAATTGCAGAATTGCCAGCTTGTCCGGCCGAGTGGTTTACGATGCCCTGCTTTGGTAGGATTACACCTCATTTCACCACTTTTCCCTTTACATTTTTTTTTTTATAAAACTGAACACAAACGCCGCTAGATATAGTGGGTTAAGTGGTTAAACTCCATCTAGATTATCACTATGGTATTTGCTGCCAGGGAGCCGCAACTGGTTCTAGTGCAGCGCACTGGGCGATGCTAGACATTGCCAAACAACAACAGAATTGCCAGTCTCAAGACAATCCTTGAGGATGCCAGACGCAGTCTCTGGCGAAACGTCGGGGAACTACAAGCCTCACGACCATGGCCTACAACCCGAAAATCTTCTTCAAGATCATCAAATTAACACATATTTCCTGAAATCCAGGATTTATTATCTTCATCGGTGGAGAACGTTGGAATTGCTGAATGCGGCAGCAGCTGATGTGGCTACAGACGTCCCTTTAGGATGGACGAAGCCATCCACGGGTTCCAAGGCTTTCGCCTTTTTGCCCCGTTAATTTTGAAGTTAGAGCCGAAAGAGAATATATTGAGTGTATAAAGTGTAGAACCGTGGCAGAGGTGAGGCGTGTATCTGAGTTGTTGTTGTGAGTTGATGTGTAGTTGACCCGCGCATCCATCAAGAAGGAGGGTGAAGGCAGTATTTCCAGCCCCAGAAATGAAGTTCCAATCACATCCGCATTCCCGGCTCGATGATAAAAGGTTGAATTTACTGGTGGAGGCTAGGACACTACTCCGGCATTTGCCTTAGCGCTATGGAAACCACCGAAACCATTAGCAGAGTAATTTGTTGAAGGAAATTTAGTTGTCTTTTCGAAAAGGTTGTAATTTCAAGCGTAGGGAGATTAATTTTGAGAATTTGCCCATAAATTTAGAATTTAGAATAAATTTGGGAGGTTGATGACAGTGAATCTACTGGTGGAGATTAGGGACCTACTCCGACATTTGTCTTCACGCCAAGGAAAACCACCCAAAACCTTAGCAGAGTAGGGGTGAATTTAAGTGAAAAAGATTCGATACATATTATAAGATTGCAAATGAAATAAATATTAGAAACCTGGCTGAGGCCAGAATAACGAAACGTAACTTGGTATAAATCAATAGGCGCTGCTTCCTTTTCTCTAATAAGCTACCATTAGAAGCACATAGAGTAACCTTCTCTACAATAGTAGGGCCTATTTGACATTTTACAGTGTGAATGAATCTTATTATTATTTGCAATTAATGTTCTATTATAGTGTTGTTGATATTGTGTTTTAATGTTTGTATTTATTGACGATGTCTATTGCATTATACAAAATGCCAAATGACTAAATAATAATATTAATAATAATAATAATAGTAATTATTATTATTATTATATTGGTTATTCAATAGTAGATTATATACGGTATAAGCAATTAAATTGGTATGGGCACGTACGACGAATGCAAGAAGAAAGATTACCCAGGAAAACATTGGAATGGTGTCCACCTGGAAGAAGGAGGAGAGGAAGACCTCGAAACTCGTGGATGCAGGAAATAAGAACTGGAATTAGAGCAAGATGACTGGAGAACATGGATTGGGTGGAGAGAGACGAGTGGAGAAGAAAAATAAAACTTTAGGCACAGAAAGATGTGTAAACATTAAAAATATGTATATAAATAAATAAATAAATAATTATTATTATGGATAAATTTACAAACAGCGCAATAAGGGAAATTATGCAAGTTCAAAAAAAGTTAGAAAAAATAGAACAACATTTGAAAAAAAAGTATAAACGTTTTACAATTATAACAGTTGAAACGGTATGGACACCTCATAAGAATGGAAGAAGAGAAAATACCAAAAAAAGATGCTTGATTGGAAAGCTAATGGAAGAAGTGGAAGAGGCAGACCTAAGAGAGCGTTGGATAGATGGAGGTAGGAGAAGTATAGAAGCTAGAGATTTGAGGGAAGTAGATGTTTTAGACATGAATGTCTGGCGACAAATCACTTTGGGTTGAAGAAGAAACACTGTATTGTGCGATATTCCTAATGAAATTATTATTATTATTATTATTATTATTATTATTATATATTTTATCTCTGTGATTGACACATGTGGATGTGAGGCCAGCTGTTATTCTAAGGTCTTTTGGATATTTATTTCGGCAGACTTAAGGCCTTCTGTTCCACCCAACTAGTACAAATTTCCAAAAATGTTTAAGTTAAACACTACCTGGTCTGCCATCTTCTGTGTTATTTAGTGAAAGAGGAAATTTATTTAGATTTAGATTTAGATTTATTTAGCCTGGTGGAGTTAAGGCCATGTGGCCTTCTCTTCCACTCACCAGAACAAACATATGTTACATATGAATACAAAAAAATTACAATAATAGACATATTAAACAGGACAAACAATATGTTACATATGAATACAAAAAAAATACAATAATAGTCATATTAAACAGGACAAACATATGTTACATATGAATACAAAAAATTTTTACAATAACAGTCATATTAAACAGGACAAACAATATGTTACATATGAATACAAAAAAATTACAATAATAGTCATATTAAACAGGACAAACATATGTTACATATGAATACAAAAAAATTACAATAATAGTCATATTAAACAGGACAAACATATGTTACATATGAATACAAAAAAATTACAATAATAGTCATATTAAACAGGACAAACATATGTTACATATGAATACAAAAAAATTACAATAATAGTCATATTAAACAGGACAAACAATATGTTACATATGAATACAAAAAAAATACAATAATAGTCATATTAAACAGGACAAACATATGTTACATATGAATACAAAAAAATACAATAATAGTCATATTAAACAGGACAAACATATGTTACATATGAATACAAAAAAATTACAATAATAGTCATATTAAACAGGACAAACATATGTTACATATGAATACAAAAAAATTACAATAATAGTCATATTAAACAGGACAAACAATATGTTACATATGAATACAAAAAATACAATAATAGTCATATTAAACAGGACAAACATATGTTACATATGAATACAAAAAAAATTACAATAATGGTCATATTGAACAATTAATTATGTCATATTGAATAATAATGAAAATAATGTCTAATAATACAATGAAACTAAATACAATTAAAATTAAATTAATGATACAATGAATAAAAAAGGAATAACAGCTCGAATGTACTATACATAAAAAGAAGAGAAAAAGAAATACAAAGAAAGTAATAAACTACAATGAAAATTGACACGTGAAATTTATATTGTTGCAGGAGCAGATAGACAAATGTTGCGGAGGACACGAAGTAGGGGATGGTGAGTTATATGTATTTTATTTATCTATTTTAAATGTATTAAATTCAAGCGACTGTGAACAATGGTTTATAAAGAATGTAGAGTCTTAATTCTGTGAAATTTATTAACACATCAAGCTCAAGTGTAGATAAATAAATATTTTAATTAACGCCTCTGTCTTTAACTCTGTGTATACTATGATATTCTTTTATTCAGTGTAATATGTTTAATAGAAATAAATTTGTAAATAACACTGAGGTGGGAGAATAACATTAACTATGATTTGACGGAAGTAGATTATACAGGGATTGATGGAAAGCATTAGCTCAGAATAGGGATGTATGGAGAGCTTATGTCCGCGCGGCCATGAACCTACGGGTTCGATAGTGCCAGTGAGTAAGTAAGTAAGTAACATTTAAATTTTGCGATACTAAAAAAAAAGTCCGTCATGCAGAAATTTCGCAAACCCAACAAATTCCTGAGAATGTTGAATTTCTGTCCCCATTTTGCTGGAAGACAAGAGTTCATGTTTTTAGGGAAGGTGATAATATTTATCTTGTTAACTAAATCGTATGTATGCAGTTTCGTTGCGAGAAAACAAATATATTAACCGCTAGAACGATTTTAAAATATCTGCTTTGAGTTAAACTTTCTCTCCTAATGGTCGGGTTTCGGTGTTGTAGGGCAATATTTTTCTCTTTTTATTACAATGATATATATCGAGTTTCGTTGCAAAAATTGATGCAGCCACTAGAGCGTCTTTTAAATGTTCGCTCCAGTTATCCCCTATTTGTGATGGTCCGATTGTGCAGGTTTACGAACTGGGCCACACTTCCTTAAATGTTCCGAGAAAAGCCAGAGCTAGGACTTTTACGTCCTGAAAATAGCCGTGAGACCAACTGATTCGAAAGTCAGTAAATGTAGGATTTTTTTTCAAACTTATTCTAACATATCAAATTGTAATAGAACTCTATAGAATTTTAGAATTTCTTTCCAATATTTTTCTTTGTTACCTCAACTTGTTTTCATAGTCTCAAAAGGGATGACAAATTCCGATTGAGGGTCTTTCCACTTTTCAGCGGTTGCCCTTTTACCAGCCGGCTGCTGGCCCTTCACATCCACATGTGTCAATCACAGAGGCAGATGATCAACATGTGGTTAGCATGTCGAGTCCCCCAGCTGTTATAGCTGGTTCCTCAACCTGGAGCCGCTACTTATTGTAGCTACCCAATTGCCTCACGATGCTGGGTGGGCACCGGTCCCATACTGGCCGAAATACCATGAGAAAGTTTCTTCCCCCATGGAGACTCGAACCAGCGCAAGTCCCGTAGCTCTGCGCCAAGGCTTCCTACCTTAACCGCTCGGCTACGGCGCGGGACTGACAAATTCAAGTATGGAAAAGTGGCGTGTTAACACGGGTCCAGAATCAAGTGAAAACGTGTAATTTTTGGGTACAATAAAAAAATTGTGGGATAGAAAAAATGGATATTAATGACGAAATATGCATTATATGTATGTATTATTAATAAGAATATCAATATGCGATTTGTTTCCGAGCTTCACTTAGGCCTATATAACAAGTAGTCTTAATTGAATAGCCTTCTTGCTGTCTGTGGGATGTGGGTGATATGCTGGTGTGTGTGTGTCTTTTTAATCTATTCTGTAGCAATGTCTCATTTTATTTTATTATACGTACAAAGTGAGAGATTTTTAATGTTTTTATATCTGTACACATGGTATGTTTATGTATTGTAGATTTACATAATATGTAATTATATTTATTGTTTTTATGCCTTTTTTATGTATGAATGTAGATGTATAGCCTGCATGCATTTGTTTATAATTTATTGTTTTTGCTCATGGAAAAGAATATGCACGAACGACCAAACAGGCCCATAACTAACTCTTAACTCACTGGCACTATTATCTACAACCAGGAGATTGGATGGACCGACAAAATTGGTTATTGGGAATCGGACGATGTCAAAGACATTAATCAACCGATGATTTATTATTATTATTATCTTACTTACTTACTTACTCACTGGCACTAGGTTCATGGCCGCGCGGACATAAGCTCTTCATAAAATCCCTATCCTGAGCTAATGTTTTCCAATCGTACCCTGTATAATCTACTTCCCTCAAATCATATTTAATGTTATTCTCCCACCTCATTCTTGGTCTACCAACTGGTCGTTTTCCCTCTGGTTTTCCTACAAGAAGCTTCCATGCAAGTCTTTCGTTCCCCATACGTGCAACATGTCCTGCCCATCGCAGTCTAAGAGACTTGACTGTCCTTATTATATCTGGCTTCCTATAAAGACCATGTAGTTCATTGTTATGTAGTCTTCTCCATTCACCTGTCTGTTCATCTCTCTTTGGTCCAAAAATTTTCCTAAGTACTTTATTGTCAAATACCTGTAATCTCCTTTCCTCCCTTAAAGTAAGAGTCCATGTTTCGCACCCATATAATATAACTGGTGTTTTCCAATCATACCCTGTATAATCTACTTCCCTCAAATCATATTTAATGTTATTCTCCACCTCATTCTTGGTCTACCAACTGGAAGTATTCCCTCTGGTTTTCCTACAAGAAGCTTCCATGCAGGTCTTTCATTCCCCATACGTGCAACATGTCCTGCCCATCGCAGTCTACGAGACATAACTGTTCTTATTATATCTGGCTTCCTATAAAGACCATTAGTTAGTTCACTGGTCTTCTTCTTCCTTCCATGTATTAGGCCAAGGCCTGTTACGATCCTACAGAAAATTTTCAATCCAGCGTATATAACATCCATTCACCTGCCTGTCCTTCTCTCTTTGGTCCAAAAATGTTCCTAGAACTTTATTCTCAAATACTTTTAATCTCCTTTCCTCCCTTCTATAGTAGACTTTCCTAAATACAAGTATACAAATGATAATTCATCAAAGCTAAATAAATAATAATCAAAAATATAAATTTATAAAAGATATACATTTCTTCGTTTAAAAAAACATAAAATCATAAATAAAGTCTTCTTCTTCTTCTTCTTCCGAATGCAGTATTGGGTGATGATGCCCGTTCTGCGACTACAAAAACTGATCTTTCCATCGGTTGAAGGATCTTCCGAGGTCTCTTTTGCCTTTAGGGTTGAGGTGGTAAATCATCTTTGGTAAACGGGAATTTGACATTCTCTGGACGTGTTGGAACCATTTAATCTGATAATTTTGTATATGTTCAACCATTTCCCTACTATTCCACTGCATCCTTATCTCATCACTTTTCATTCTATCCCTTAATGTTACTCCAGTTAGTGATCGGAGGAATCTCATTTGTGAGCTATTAATGCGGGATTTATCTTTTGCTCCAAGTGTCCAGCATTCACTTCCGTATAGTAGAGCAGGTTTGGCTATGGCATTATGAAATCTCAATTGGATTTCTTTCCTCATTTGTTTTCCAAAATTTCTCCTAATTATACCATTTAATCTGTTATATTTTTCTAAATTTGTTTCCACACCTTTTGATTATGAAACTGTGATATATTATTACCTAAATAATTAAAGTGTGTTACTTGTTCTATTGGTTTATTATTTATTATTATTTTTACTCTCGAAAGTCTCTTTCCAGTGATTGCCATGGATTTGGTTTTATTTTCAGATATTTTCATGTTGTATTTTTCCAGGGTATTCTGCAATTTAAACACTGCATAAATAAAGTATTATAAATAATTAATAGAATAATATTTTTTTCTTTCTGCACGGGCCCATGCGTAATGCAATTAAAATGTATTTCCTTTCTTTGCATAAATGAAAGACCAATACATTCCATTACCGTTGCTACATAAATGTGTTGTGTGTAGTCCTGTACTCGTATATGCACTAACGGCCCCCAGCGGTCACCCATCCAAGTATTATACACTCACATTGCACTTAATTTCGTATATCGGAAGCAGATATCATGTTTGTTGTGCTGTAGTGGAATTTGTATGTAGTCCATGTGGTTTTAAAAGTTGTGTTACTTAGACAGTATTTAAACTGAGATTTATTTTCTTCTTTTTTATATTTAAAAGGTAAAATATATTGATCCATATTTGGTTCGTCTTCCGGGCTTATAGGCCGTGATCTGGTTGTCTTCATACTCGACGTTTCGTCTACTGCTGCGGTAGACATCATCAGGAGATACTGCGTGCTCTCTGTGAACTCCTCAACAGTCGGCTGCAGACTGGCTCCAAATATGGATCAAGATGCCGGCCGTGAAAGCCTACAATTATGTAAAATATATAACTACAAATTTTAGCTGATGATAACGTTCCACAACAATATATTACTAATATCTTCAACATCTATAAAGATAATGAAATCTCTGTTAAACAAGATGGCAAATTATCTTCTTGGGAAAATATCAACACTGGAGTAAGACAGGGATGTGGACTTTCACCGGTGCTTTTCATTATATATATGAATAGAATAATAAACAAATGGAGGAAAACACAACGAGGATATATACCCATCAATAGGAACCTCAAACTCGATGCTAATCTTTTTGCAGACGATTTAGCGGTGGCACTTTCCGAAAATGATTTGCAACGATCAATTTATAATTTACAAAAAATAGGTGCCAAATTTAATATGGAAATATCAATTAACAAAACTAAAATTATGGCATTTCATGGGAAGGACCCCATACAAAGTAAAATCTGTCTCCAGAATAAAATTTTAGAGAGATCTAATCAATTTAAATATCTTGGACATTATCTCTCTATCTGGGATGAAAAGGATATCCCTGAAAAAATTACTAGTTATAATAAAAGTTTGGGAATTATTAATCAAGTTATGAAACAATCCCTTGTACAAAAAAAGCACCAGATTACGTTTATATAACACTTTGGCTAGACCAGTGTTGACCTATGGTAGTGAAGCATGGACACTAAAAAGATAACATGAAAGCAGAATAACGGCTTGCGAAATGAGATTCATGCGCAGAACAGCGGGTTACACCAGATGGGATCGGAAAAGGAACACCGATATCTTAAAAGAATTGAAGACTACGCCAATTTTGGAATATATTAAACAGTACCAACTAAATTGGAAACACCATCTTGAAAGAATGAGTTCAAATCGAATCCCCAAAGCTGTTTATAATTATATACCAAGAGGACGAAGATCTCTGGGCCGTCCTATGAAACGCTGGAGGGAAAATTTTCTATAGGAATACTTGGAAGGAAGAAGAAGAAGAAGGGTAACATTTTAATAAGATTTTATTTTTTTTAATTTTATTAAATCGCGCATTTTTGTGGATTTCGTTTTAACATAAATCCTGAGATGATTACTTGTAGTGTGTTTAATATCCTTGTAGTCTACATTATAAAATGCAAGTGTTTTCTGGAAGGTTCGTGTCATAATAATTTCTATAACGGCAGACGTAATGAAGTGACCTATGCAGATACTATAATGTAGCTATCATTCTCATCTCTAGGGGGGGTCCCTTTATGTTCGTTGTGCAACCTTCTCCCCTAACGACAAGGGAAAGCTTTCATCAAAGTGAATAATCTAGCATTCCCCTAAACAGAACATGTGAGCTGCTATATATTGCATAAAGGTAACAGAACCTGGGACTTGCTATTAATTTTGCATGTGCAAATCAAGTACATCAACCCCATATTCTCCCAGAGCCATTAATTCTTACAACACACCCGTAGACATCTTTCAAGGATTCAGTTGTTACAGCCTGGAATATCCTCGCTCGTTACATCAGAGATTGTCGATCCCTGACAGAATTAAATAATAAAGTAATATCTATTCAATCGCTAATAAAATTACATGTGAAATTATATAATTTTATCACTAATTTTATTGTTTTATTTATAATATGTAATACCACGAATGATTTCCAAATTATCGATAAATTCACGACTCACGAAGTGAGGAATGAATTTATCTAGAGAATTTGGAAATCAAGAGTGGCATTTGTTAGGACTATTCAACGAATAAAATTAAGCTGTTTACTCACAAATCATTATTTAACTATAGTTATTTTAAAATATTTATATATTTAATGTAAACGGCGATGTTTGAAAACAAATGAGAAACGATTGGAAGGCTTCATTTGCTTATCACTGCAACCAGATCGTAATATTATTTATTGCCAAAGATCGCAATGTTGTAAAAATGCACCCTAGTGGAGAAATTTATAACCAACGTTATAGATATTAATTAATTTCTGATGTCCTATGATGTAAATATGTCAATTATATTTTTCTGCAACGTCATTTCCTGGAAAATAATTAGTTTAAGAAAGTGCAAACAATATTTGTTTTTGTGGTATAATCAATTGCTACAAATGTTTTAATATTAACTCCCGCATGCAGTATGAGCTGACATTCATGCACTATATATAAAATCTGGTAGCCGTATTTTCTTAGGGAGTCAGTCACTGCAAAATAATGCTATGACCTATTCAGAATGTTAAAAAGGAGGCGCTCTCTTTAATATGATAAACTTTACTTGATAAATTCGAGGCGAAACACGACTGTGATTGGTTGTAAATAAAAAATCATTGAAATGTGATTGGTCATTGACTGCCATTTGGGGCATGAGTTAAATAGTCACCTTAAAGAGAACCTGTAGCCGCTTGTATGAGACCCTTACACAGGGACTCTTTATTCGAAACACTGAAGATGGGATGTTTACGGAAGGATTGCGATTTTTTATCATTTTATTCAGCAGAATTGTGAAATTGTTTTTCGTGATACTATTCCAAACCAGCCTTCGCCTTGACGGCTAAGAAAACCCAGGATATATTTGTTTATATTGCCCAATGCTTCGATTAGAATATTCATTATATCCCAAGTACTACATCCTCTAATGGAGCATTTATGGGAAAATGTCCTGGTTGCCAGTTGTCACCTCTGAAACGTTGCAGTTTGATGGATTTGATGTGGATGGGGAAAGTTTGTGTTTTTATTGGCAGGGGATGAAATAACCCTCAAGTTTTGATATGACAACACCCTACGTGATCCGAGTGGTGAGAGTGTAACATATTTTCATCACAACCCTCCATATTACTTTATATATATTCAGGGTTAACAAAATGTCACCTAATATACAATCATCACGAGATTCTCTATCCATTTACCTATTGTAAGCTTTAATACTATATTATTGCTGATTTAATTAAGTTAGTCATTTTAAAAGATAGACAAATACATAGTAATTATATTTATTTGTATATATATATATATATATATATGCAATGATAAGAAAAATAAATGCCTGGACGGGATTCGAACCCGGATCTCTGAGTCTGTACCTCAGTGTGATATCCATTACACTACCAGGCGAATCCAATTCAAACACTTATTTTTCTTATATATGTATTATACATCACACTGAGGTACAGACTCAGAGATCCGGGTTCGAATCCCGTCCAGGCATTTATTTTTCTTATCATACCATATTAAGCTTGCATTGCTCAATGTTAAACATTTAATTATAACATATATATATATATATATATATATATATATATATATGGCATGATAAGAAAAATAAATGCCTGTCGGTATCCCAGCGTGTTATATATATATATAAAGTAAAGTATTCCCACTACAGGCCTCAGGAGGCCCTTGGGGTAGTGGGAGGTTAAGGCTCCCACTATTTCTAGACAATCGGCACTTGATGTCAGCCGGGTTGTCAGCCCTGCGTGACGGCCACCTTTACCCCAGAACAAGCGTCTGGTACTCATTTCCGTTAGAGGCTGAGTCGACCCCAGGGTCATAGTGCTGCCAGAAGGTTTGGGTCAGTTTAAAAGTCCTGACCCTACCGGGACTTGAACCCTCGACCTTCCGGCTTGTAGCGCAATGCCTTAACCACTACGCTACGGCGTGCCCCATATGTTATATATATATCCATCCATAGTAATTCTGCCCGAAGGCAGGTCCTTCACTTCAATCATAGCATTTTCATGCTAGGCTTGCAGCTTTACTAGGGAATTGTGTAGGTGTGGTAGCTTCCCGTTGCTTTCCACAGTGTATATATATATTATATATATATATATATATATATATATGGAACTCTGAGTCGGTACCCCAGCGTGTTATATATATATATGCATCCATAGTAATTCTGCCCGAAGGCAGGTCCTTCACTCCAATCATAGCATTTTCATGCTAGGCTTGCAGCTTTTCCATAGTAATTCTGCCCGAAGGCAGGTCCTTCACTCCAATCATAGCATTTTCATGCTAGGCTTGCAGCTTTACTAGGGATTTGTGTAGGTGTGGTAGCTTCCCGTTGCTTTCCACAGTATATATATATATATATATATATATATATGAAAGTTTTCTTGGGTTTTCCGCGTCTTGGATTCAAGTTCGGCCTCTGGCCACTGATTGCGACGTTTCGACATGATCCCACATGTCATTATCAAGGAATGATAAGTTCGAGTCACAGGTTTAGTTCTTATATAATAAAATACATAGAGTTTTCGATGTGGTCCGTTTCCGAAGACGTACACCCGTCCTAGGTGTAATATATATATTGTTCGAAAACAAATGCTTAATGTTCGGTATTATGGACTCTATAAAGAAGTAAAGTTTGAACTGGTTTTAGCCTCAATTCAGTTGTTTCAGCAGCACCTTTTTTTACACCTTTTTGTATGTATTTTCAGAACTTTTTGCCTCCTTTTACAACTAAAATTTGCACATTAAAACCCTTCCCTTACTCATAATATTGGATTGATTTAAAACGCTGGACATTTTTATGTAGGATGTATATTAGCTTGATACAGTCAGTGCATTATGATCGATGTAACACAGTGCTGGTAATTGTAGGGCTTTTTCAAATGAAGGTGATGCTTGAGAGAATATTACTCGGGTTAATTTTAATTACCGTGAAAATAGTTCAGCGTAGCGTTGAAAATCTCAAAGTGCGGACCTAGCGCGAATAATTACCACTCTACTCTTTGACTTTTTGACCATTATCTGTGGATGCTATAATCTTTTTTCGTTAATTCTCCATATACCGAGCTCTTCCCAATGTCCTTACAAAATATAACCACTACTTGCATTGTATTTTATTGTTTCCTAAAAATATTGATTTCATCTCGTTTTGTCACAATCCCTTACAAATGCCTAATCGCTAGGTATTAGCGACAGAAAGTAATGTTGTCCTATTTAACGCATGCCCTAAATGATAGTCAATGACCAATCACATTTCAATGAAATTTGTTTTAAAACTAATGACAGTCGTATTTCACCTCGCTCTTTATCGATTTCTCTTTATCAGCTCCTGCTTTTGTGATAAAGAAAACTCCCCTTTTTTTATTATTCTGAAAAGGTCAGGGTATTATTTTTCTCCAACAAATGCATTGGATACAGCAAATAATGAGCAGATTCCGTGATTTTACTGAGTTGTTAACTAAAAACAAAATAAATGAATAATCTATAATGCTGGTTATAATACACAGTTTGATGTGTTTCATTATTTCTCCACTAGGGTGCATTCTAACAATATTCCGATCATATTTGGCAATAAACGATATGATCATGTTGCAGTGAATATACATAACCTCACATTTCTGATTTGTTTTCAAATATCGCCGTTTATATTTAATATATAAATATTTTAAAATATCATTAACTATATTTAAGTAATGATTTGTGAGTAAACAGCTTAATTTTATTCGTTAAATAGTCCTAACAAATGCCACTCTTGATTTCCAAATTCTGTAGACTATTCAACTCATGTCCCAAATGGGAGTCAATGACCAATCACGTTTCAATGATTTCTGTTTTACAACCAATCAGAGTCGTGTTTCACGAAATATTTATCAGTGTTATAATTACCATATTAAAGAAAGCTCCTCCTTTTTAATATTCTGAACAGGTCTGACCATTATTTTGCAGTGACAGAGCCTGTAGGAAATACGGCTACCAGATTGTATATATAGTGCATGAATGTCAACACATGTCGCATGCGGGAGTTAATATAAAAACATTTGTAGCAATTGATTATACCACCAAAGAAAGAAACCACTTTTTGCACTTTCTTAAATGTATTTTTCCCAGGTAATAATCCAGAAAAATATAATTGTCATATTTACATCATACGACATCAGAAATTAATTAATATACAGTTTGATGTGTTTCATTTTTTCTCCACTAGAGTGCATTCTTACAATATTGCGTTTGTTTGGCAATAAATAGTATGATCTGGTTGCAGTGATAAACAAAAGAAGCAGATGAAGCGTACCTATCGTTTCTCATTTGTTTTCAAACATCGCCGTTTATATTAAATATATAAATATTTTAAAATAACTATAGTTAAATAATGATTTGTGAGTAAACAGCTTAATTTTATTTGTTAAATAGTCCTAACAAACGCCACTCTTGATTTCCAAAATTCTGTAGATAAATTCATTCGTCGCTTCGTGACTCGTGAATTTATGGATGATTTGGAAATCACTCGTGTCATTACTTATGATAAATGATATTATAGTGGTTCAATAAAAGCTTGCAAAAAATTAAACAGCAATTAGGGAATGCTCCACTCAAGATTCTGAAATGAGGAACCCATAGCCTAAAGTGTTATATGGGCTTATGTCTTTCACTGTTACTTATCGGTCCCAGTGGACCAGCAGTTATAATTATCGCCTCTGTTCTTAAGTTCGCGAGCTCAATGGATTTATTTCAGGGCGTAAAAATATTTTGTATCGATTCCTTTGGAAAGGAAGAAAAGCCATAATCCCGTGCATTATATTTCTTCTTCTTCTTCTTCTTCTTTGGCTTTCCCCCACTTATAGTTTTACCGTCTTCAGTTTACATTTATTTCTATCATTCCAATCTCCTTCTTCCAAATTCCTGTCATCCATTATAGTTCTGACATGTTTTCTATTTGGGACTGAAAGTAAATGTAAATAAAACCAAATATATGGTCACACATAGAAATACATTATATAATGGGAATTGACAGCTAATTGCAAATGATGGAAATTTTGAGGAAGTGGCTGAATTCAAATACCTAGGAACAATAATCACAAATAGGAATGAGATGCACAAAGAAATTAAACATAGGCTCAATTCTAGAAATGCGTGCTATTATGCATTGCAGAGACTCTTGATGTCCCAACTCCTTTCAAAAAACGCTAAACTGGAAATATATGAAACTATTATTCTACCAGTTATATTATATGGTTGCGAAACATGGACTCTTACTTTAAGGGAGGAAAGGAGATTACAAGTATTTGAGAATAAAGTGCTTACAAAATTTTTTTGGACCAAAGAAAGATGAACAGACAGGTGCATGGAGGAGACTACATAATAGTGAGTTACATGGTTTTATAGGAAGCCAGATATAATACCAACAGTTAAATCTCGTAGACTACGATAGGCAGGACATGTGGCACAAATGCGTAATGAAAGAGGTGCATGGAAGCTTCTTCTAGGAAAACCACAGGGAAAAGCCGCAGTTGGTAGACCAAGAATGAGGTGGGAGAATAACATTAACCATGATTTGAGGGAAGTAGATTATACAGGGGATGATTGGAAAACATTAGCTCAAGATACGGATGTATGGAGAGCTTATGTCCGCGCTGCCATGAACCTAAGGAGTTCGATAAGAGTAACAAGCCGGCCAAAAAAACATATTGTACTACTACTACTATTAAGTGACGGTGACTTGGCACCGTCCTGGGCTCTGCATACTGTAACCCACTGGGCTTTCTTGGCAGTTAATTCCGTAGTGGCTATCGTTTTAGGATTGTGGTTCGTTTAATCCTAGCCATTGTGACAAGATGGTTTCTTTAGGTTTACAGGCCTGAACAATAAATTGTGGATATGTCCACACAGCATATAGACATCAAGTCGCACTAAATAGTGCAACCTGATATCACATTCCATGCGAGCAACTCGCACAATTTATTTAGTTTGTGGTTCACTTTACTTTAACCTATGTTACACAGGTTAAAGATCCTGTGCAGGAAAAGGAATTTCTCCATAGGAGAGGGTAATTCAGCCAATATTGGCTGAAGACCCTGGAGATACTCCTCAACCTGTTGCCCTAGTTGTAGTTTAGGCAATTGCTGGCCCTGGCCTTGAACATTGCTGTTCACCTTTTGGTTTTGTGAAGAGGTGCCCTTCAGTAGTGATTGGGAAAAGGAAACATTAGGTTGGACCTTCACCGAAGTGAAAGTCCGAGGTTGAGTTACAGGTTGTTTGGGTTGAGCTGCCCTATTATAACTCACAAGCGCTGCCTGGAAAACAGGGCAGCCACGATAGGATGCTGGTGTCCGTTAGCCCCGCAATTTGCGCACTTAAGCAAATTAGCATCTCTCTGTGCAGAGGCCTTGACTGGACAGTCCTTATGTCCATGGGCCTCAGCACAGATTACGCAACGTGGCTTCCGGCAGCATGCGGAGAAGGTATGGTTAAATGATTGACACCTAAAGCATTGCTTAATGCCAGTCCTTGGTCTATAAGATTCGACCGATACGACGCAGTAAACCAGCCGCTTCAGATCATAAATTTTCAGAGCCTCTGCTGTCCGCTCGAGTTCAAGTATGAAAATGGGTAGAGGTTTCTCTACGTTATCTTTTTTGGCAGTTATTTGCCTTATATTTTTCAGAGGAAATCCCAAGGACTTAATTTCCTCTTCTATTTCTTCTATGGAAGTATTTGAAGGCAGCCGTTTTAACACTACCTTCAATGGAAGTTCCTTTTTAGTCAAATGTGTATAGTATTCCTTGTTAAGGGAATTAAAATACTGTCTAAGGACTAAAAAGTCCTCCATTGTTGTTGCGTAATAACGCAAACCTTCTCGTATGTTAACGACTTTAAGTGGTCCACTTATGAGTGTCTTGATCTCTTTGTTCATACGAAACAGATCCCCATGACCACTGACAGTAATGGGCGGGGGCCTCTGTTTCGCAGAGTCAACATTTCGAGAAGGTGTAGTTTTAGTCGTACCGGTCGATGGGCCAGCAATTACAGGTGGAACCACTGCTGAGGAAGTTCCAGAAGTTGATGCTCCAACATTAATGTCAGCTAATGCTGCAAATTTATTTGAAGTCTCAACCCCTGATACTACAGTGGGAGACTTCACTTTGACCTGTTTGGGTAAATTTTTAGTTTTCTTTTCAGAAAAATTTTCTGTGGTTTTGGACACTTTAATTCCTTTACTTTTGCTTTTGTTTCTCCTCTTTTTGGGAGTCGTTGTTTCTTTAGATTCAGAGTCAGATTTCAGAAATGTAGGTATGGGTATATCAAATATGTCCCTTTCTCTAGGTTTCGGTTTTACTTGTTGCTCTGAATCGGTTTCTGAACTCGCATCATGCTCTGGGAGAAAGCTGTGCGCTTGGAGCTCAAGCGCAGCAGCTTTAACTTCCTTCAACATGAGCGAGTACAGAGTTACGCTTTCCGATACTTGACCATATATCTTATCTAATTTCTCCATACAGGTCAAAGTGATGTCGCACACCGCATCAGATCTTTCACTGCTGGGGAAAGTAGCCAAGTTATTAGTAATGAGTAGGAATACTCCACGTATCTCGTGTATATATCTCTGATAGCGGGCATTTTCCTCGCTTTTCTTTTTGGCAATGTATGTTTCGAAAAATTGTGAGGCTGCTTCCCACAACGTGAATGGTCTGATGTCCTCATTATTTTCGTCCAGGTCCATAGACCCTTGAAAATCAAATGCAGCAGCCATGCTTGGTTATACCAAGACTTAGTCTACTACTTCACTTAACTTTGTTAGAAACCACTTGTCACTAAGATAGAACTACGTAGCACATTAGTGAAAGAACCACAACACTATAACTTTAGGCACTACACACGTGAATTTATCTAATTTCTAGATAAACACTAGAACACTTGCACTGGACCGGGCCGGTAAGCCCGGTCTGGAATTAACTGCTCTTACCGCTGATTGATTGTGTGGCGATCACTATTATTTAACAACCAATCACAGAGCCACAGAACTACCAGTAACCGCACTGAATTTGATGCTGATAAAGCACTAAGACGTATACAGATGGTCACCCATCAATACTTGGTGCACGCTCGATGTCACTGCCGGTCACCCATACAGTCACGATGCAAGCTTGTTACCATAGACGACCTTCTTCTACGAAGTTCATAACAGTAATATCATGATGATGCCATGAATAGAAAGCATATTGTGTAGAGTGAGCTTCATTTCATCTCATTCCCACCTCGAGTTGGCCGCGAGTTGAAGATATTTATTATATATTTTTTAATATCATGTTACTAAAAATAAATGCACTTGATAACAAATTTACTCTCATGTTTAAATTCAGAGGTAATTTGTTCGAAACAACCTTGTATCGTATAAGAGGCAGTGGTAGAATAATTTTATTGCAAATATAAAATGGAATTTATTAACTGCGGCACCCTCTAGTGGCGTAATTGTACAGGTGGGCTCTATTTAATTACACAAACTCTCGGCAGATGTCACTGGATTAAGGAGGCTTGTGGAATATTAATAAAAAGAACAGCCCTTACGACTATCTTGATATACACAGACATGCAACCTGCGTACAATTGAGTGCGCAGTGGTACACTGGTATTTGCATAACAAAACAGTTACAGGCGGCACGATTACGTTGAGAGCAAAAATATGCTAAGCCACATTTCCACTAATAATAATTAAATCTGACATGCACAAATTTTCACAAGTATGCATACAATTTTCGTGGAATAGTTCAACCACAGATTAGCAACAAAACAGTTCATAACAATTATTTATAAAAACTTGTATTATTCGGAACAAATTTTAATGTGAATGTATCTGGCATTAACTAACGAACTCACTGGCACTATCGAACCCGTAGGTTCATGGCCGCGCGGACGTAAACTCTCCATACATTCCCATCCTGAGGTAATGCTTTCCTATCATCCCCCGTACAGCCTACTTCCCTCAAATCATATATATAGTGCACGAATGTAACCAGATTCTGCTTGCGATATATAATAGAAAAACATTTGTAGCAATTGATTGTATCATAAAAAAATAAACCACTGTTTGCGTTTTCTTAAGCGTAAATATTTCCCAGGAATTAACGTTGCAAAAAAATATAATTGACATATTTAAATCATAGGACATCAGAAATTAATTAATAACCTGTAATGAAGTGTTTCATTTTTTCTCCACTAGGGTGCATTCTTGCAATATATTTTTTTTATTTAGAGCCCCACCACCACCCCCCGGGTTACCTCGGGCATAATGCCTTTATCCCCAGGTTTGCTCTATGTCCCTATTTATATCTTATCTTTATTGAAATACATAATAAATATACAATTGGGGTATTTGAAGTGTGTAGTTGTTACATAAAATTAAAATAAAGAGTGTTTTGTTTGTTTGTGTATGTGTGTATGCTTAGTGCTTGTATGTGTATATGTGTGGAGTAGTAGTAGTAGTAGACTGATGATCGCATTCTTGTAATATTGCGATTCTATTTGGCAATAAAATATGATCTGGTTGCAGTGATGAACAAATGAAACATAACGTTTCTAATTTGTTTTCAATCATCGCCGTTTACATTAAATAGCCTATATACATATTTTAAAATTACTATATTTAAATAATGATTTGTGAGTAAACAGCTTAATTTTATTCGTTAAATAGTCCTAACAAATGCCACTCTTGATTTCCAAATTCTGTAGATAAATTCGTTCCTCACTTCGTGACATCGTCAATTTATCGATAATTTGGAAATCACTCGTGGCATTACTTATGATAAATTTTATTATGCACAGTCAATAAAATATTTAATTAAAAGAGGAGAGAATTAGATTTATGATATCACAAAGTCATTTTAACATTATTAATCTCGTGATGTGACGTAGTCAAAATTTGAATTGTTATTTTGTTTACCTATTTTAATTTGTTTTTCTATAGTCAATAATCAGTCTTGAAAATGATAGCTTCGCTATTGAAACTAGTTTGTTCTTTTAAATTTTAATTTCATGATTTGAGTTTTTTATTGACTATGAATAATTTAAATACAAAAATTCACTATTTATTTAAATTAAATGAAGTAATAAGATTTCTATAAGGAAGGAGAGTTGTAAATGAGAATTGCCATTGATTATATTTTTTAAATGATGGATATGTATTTAAAAAAGAACGTTTTATTTTGCCAAATTGACGAGAGAAAGTTATTTTTGTCGATAGTAGTACATATCACAGTTCGGGGGTGAAAATATATCGAATTGCAAATGTTTATATTTTTTGGATAAATTCTATTTTACGTTAGAATAACAGTGGGCGGATAACATGCGCCTCCTCGAGCTCAAACCGGGCAACATAAAGTTTTGGGTCGATACCACAGTGGCGCTCATGTCTAGTGACGTCATACAGTCCCACCCATGACGTCATCGCGACCCCTGGGGCACGTGGCATAGCCCCAAACTTCATGTTTTCAATTGGCTAGCCCTGTATTCAGAACTATGGAAAATCACCACGTTTCATATGTGAATATTACATTTCTTTGCTTTTTGTGGGTTACTGTTGCTAGGAAATTAGCTCCTACACCTGGGAAGTTTAATGTCACACACACATACTTACTCACTGGCACTATCGAACCCGAAGGTTCATGGCCGCGCGGACATAAGCTCTCCATACATCCCTATCCTGAGCTAATGCTTTCCAATCATTCCCTGTATAATCTACTTCCATCAAATCATAGTTAATGTTGTTCTCCCACCTCATTCTTGGTCTACCAACTGGGCGTTTTCCCTCTGGCTTTCCTACAAGAAGCTTCCATGCACGTCTTTCATTCCCCATACGCGCAACATGTCCTGCCCATCGCAGTCTACGAGATCGTAAAACTGTCCATTCCTTATCCCTTCTCTATAAAATACTTCACACATCATCGCCTAATTATTTATCACGCCGCTTCATCAGACTATCCGACACACATAATCTTGACACTCGATCCCATCAGCACATTGTCCTTTATATCCCTCCTCATCACACTGTATATTATTCATTATCTTTTACGGTCTCACTTACCAAAACATGGAATTTCCTTCCGTCCTATGTCAGAGACTGTCAAACTATAACATCCTTCAAAAAACAAACTAAAGAATTATTTAATAACAAACTAACTTATACAACTCACTGATAGTATTCTTTTAACAATTAATAAATTTAATTATTTATGAAAATAATATTAAGATTAACAAATATTTTCTTTTGTTTTGTTTTAAATATTGTACAAACGTAAAATTAGTTTTCTATATCTCATTACTTTTCTTTGTTTTTTATATACACTAGACAGGGACAATTTAATATGTCTTGCTTGTATACATTTTATTATTAGTTTTAGTCTTAATTTTAACTAACATTAACTGGTTGCATTATAGATCGTAATATAATAGATATTATCTTTTTGATCAAATTTTTACTTAGTATTTAATATTAGAGTTAATTGAGATTGTTATATTCTGATGTAATACATGTTTGTCCGGGTGAGTGCAAGAGAAGGCCACATGGCCTTAACTCCACCAGGCTAAATAAATCTAAAAATCTAAAAAAAATAGAATGCAGAAGATGAAACTTTATTTAGAAAGGCCTACATAATTTTAACCACTTGACGATTTTTTTAAAACAGAAGTAGGTTTATTCGAGGACGACTGCTATATCAGGTACCTATTTTAATATTTTAACATTATAGTCCTATTGTATGTTCTTTGACTAGCTTTATATTGTCTTAATACCTCGTTAATACTCTTACACTAAAATACATTTTATATCTTCTTACTAACATTTTGATATCACATATTTTGAAATCAACTTTCTCTCGTTTCCCATTTTTGTCTGTTCCTTGGTAAGCTTGACCACTCTGACCAGCTTGTGTTGAGACAGAAGTTGAGCCACTTCAGTCTTGGTCTGTCTCTGTGATAGCGTTTGTATAACCTAATTTTAAACATATTTAGTGTCATTGTTATATAGTCTAGGGACTAACTCCAAATCCCAGAAGATCAACATTGAAGGCTAAATTTAAATTATTTTCTGATATTATTTAGTAGTTTTCTAACCGTTGCGTTGAATTCATTACTCACAATATTGTCGCTTGAATTAAATATGGAAATTTGAACTGTTGCATTTTTAATACGTTCCAACCCCGTACAACCAATGTTTATCTATAAATGCTCACAGGGTTAACATTAAGTATCGACTGCAGCTACAGTGGGTCAACATCTGGAATCAGAACATCACAGGGCCAACAATATTTTGTCAGAGACATCATAAAACGTTATAACTTGGGGCTCAAAGCTTAATTTTTCAACGGAAAAATTATAATAAGTAATGCCACGAGTGATTTCCAAATTATCGATAAATTCACGGCTCACGAAGTCAGGAGTGAATTTATCTAGAGAATTTGGAAATCAAGAGTGACATTTGTTAGGACTATTTAACGAATAAAATTAAGTTGTTTACTCACAAATCATTATTTAACTATAGTTATTTTAAAATATTTATATATTTAATGTAAACGGCGATGTTTGAAAACAAATGAGAAGCGATTGGTACGCTTCATCTGCTTCTTTTGTTTATCACTGCAACCAGATCATACTATTTATTGCCAAAGGAACGCAATATTGTAAGAATGCTCTCTAGTGGAGAAAAAATGAAACACATCAAACTGTATATTAATACATTTCTGATGTCGTATGATGTAAATATGACAATTATATTTTTCTGCATTGTTACCTGGAAAAAATTCATTTAAGAAAGTGCAAACAGTGGTTTCTTTTTTTGGTGGTATAATCAATTGCTACAAATGTTTTTATATCAACTCCCGCATGCGGCAAGTGTTGACATTCATGCACTATATATACAATCTGGTAGCCGTATTTCTCGCGGGCTCATTCAGTGCAAAATAATGGTCAGACCTGTTCAGAATATTAAAAAGGAGGAGCTTTGTTTAATATGGTAATTATAACACTGATAAATATTTCGTGAAACACGACTCTGATTGGTTGTAAAACAGAAATCATTGAAACGTGATTGGTGATTGACTCCCATTTGGGGCATGAGTTAAATAGTATTTATTATTTATTTAGGGAAGAACGAGGATGTAAGGAATACTGGGACCAGAAAGAATAAAAAAATAGTCCAAATACATTGACTATGTTGTTATTATATTATCTTCTTCTTCTTCCTTCCAAGTATTAGGCCAAGGCCTGTTACGATCCTATAGAAAATTTTTCCTCTAGCGTTTCATAGGACGGCCCAGATATCTTCGTCCTCTTGGTATATAAATATAAACAGCTTTGGGGATTCGATTTGAACTCATTCTTTCAAGATGGTGTTTCCAATTTAGTTGATACTGTTTAATATATTCCAAAATTGGCGTAGTCTTCAATTCTTTTAAGATATCGGATGTTCCTTTTTCGAACCCATCTGGTGTAACCCGCTGTTCTGCGCATGAATTTCATTTCACAAGCCGTTATTCTGCTTTCGTGTTGTCTTTTAGTGTCCATGCTTCACTGCCATAGGTCAACACTGGTCTAGCCAAAGTGTTATATAAACGTAATCTGTTGTTTTTTTTGTACAAAATATGATTTCATAACTTGATTAATAATTCCCAGTTTGATCCTTCCGGGAAATTCTCATATAAGACTTAAAAGCATAATAATAGTCCCTTCCATTGGTGCTGGCCAGAGGAAGGCAAGACCAGTGATAGGGCTTCCATCTTATAGCCTCTGGTCAGGCTTTTCTGGAGAAGAAAAGAAAATAAAGGGAAAAAGAAATGGAAGAGAGGAAATACTCCCTAGCCCTCGGATGCTCTAATAGCGTCGGAATCGAAAAACAAGAGTTAACCAAGAGAGGTTAGATGGTAAAGTTGAAAGAGTCTGGTATAAGTGGAAGAATTACCAGATAGGTCATAGATAAAAGTAAGGAGCAAAACACAAGTAAGTGGAAGCAATGTTTAGCTCAGCTTGGGCACCGTGTGGTCGCCATCCACATATCCCCTAGATGGGGACCCCTGACTTATATTATTATTATTATTATTATTATTATTATTATTATTATTATTATTATTATTATTATTATTATTATTATTATTATTATTATTATTATTATTATTATTGAAAAAATAACATTCAAATTTCAATGAGGAAATTTGGTGAAACAGATGAAGACACAGAGGACAGAGAACGATGGAGAACTTTAATTAAGGGAAATTTGTGAATGTTTGTTGCAAACTGATAGTCTGTAAGTCCGTAGTCATTTATGTATTTTTCAAAATTCATATTAATTACTTAAGATTGGTTGGAGAAAACCCTCAATGATGAGGAACATTCTAAAAAATGAATGATTATTATTATTATTATCATTATCATCATCATTAAGTTGTGTTTTTTATATACATTTTGACTAAACTTTAATAATAATAATATTAATAATAATAATAATAATAATACTTTATTTATTCTGGCAGAGTTAAGGCCATAAGGCCCTCTCTTCCACTCAACCAGCACAAATACAAATAAATATTTGACAAATATAGATATACACTATACTAATTATAAACAGTTAAAGATACAATAAATGTAGCAATGTAAATGTCATGTACAAACAACATTTTATACGATAATAACAATAATAATACGATAATAATAATAATATAAATATGATACATTATACGGGAAACACCAATTAATATATATATACCTTACACTGGATAATAATGAAGTCGAGTTTAGAGCAAATATAAATTTTGATTTCTTTTAAAAGATGCCAATGTCCGGCAGCCCCTTATTTCTTGTGGTAGGGAATTCCAGTTGCGAGAAGTGGAGATGGTATATGACATGGAGTGATGTGATGTCCTATGTTGCGGTATATTAAGCAAGAGACTATGTTTCTGATTCGTTTAAAATCAGTAGATATACAACAAATGTGTTCAACAGAATTGAATACTTTATTTCATTTTGTTACGAGTAAAATAAATTCAACAGCAGTCAATTGGTATGCAAAATATGTTCATGGTATAAACCTGTGTCAGTTTAGATTAAACGTATTCATAATGCCTGGCAGTTATGTAACCCATCTGCCAAGTATGTATTGTACGGTTGCTGTCGCATTGCTAACTCAAGCACTTGGTAGCTAACTTTATTGCTTATAACTATGAAATGAGAAGGTTATCGGGCAGGATCTGGATCCAATACGTAAGTTTGCTTACACTTATCCCTTCCATCATTCATACGGTATCCTGAAACTGCAAGAGTGACATTTGTAACAGCTACTTACTATGTGTTAATACAATTAGTAGTAGTGAAATGTATTAACGTTTTTGGGGGGGAAAAAAAGAGGAAATACATTCATTTACAATGACATTGCGCACAAGACTGTTTAGCCGTATGTGCATATTCCTGTTCTACTAATTAAAAATGTATTAAAAATTAAAGAGATGCACAAGGAAATTAAACATAGGCTCAATTCTGGAAATGCGTGCTATTATGTATTATAGAGACTCTTGACGTCTCTGAACTGAACGTTGAACTGAAACTATATAAAACTATTATTCTACCAGTTATATTATATGGATGCGAAACATGGACTCTTACTTTAAGGGAGGAAAGGAGATTACAAGTATTTGACAATAAAGTTCTTAGGAAAATTTTTGGACCAAAGAGAGATGAACAGACAGCTGAATGGAGAAGACTGCATAACAGTGAATTACATGGTCTTTATAGGAAGCCAGATATAATGAGAACAGTTAAGGTTCGTAGACTGCGATGGGCAGCACATGTGGCAAGAATGAGGAATGAAATACGTGCATGGAAGCTTCTTATAGGAAAGCCAGAGGGAAAACGCCCAGTTGGTAGACCAAGAATGATTTGGGAGAATAATATTAACTGTGATTTGAGGGAAGTAGATTATACAAGGGATGATTGCAAAACATTGGCTCAGGATAGGGATGTATGGAGAGCTTATGTCCGTGCGGCCATGAGCCTACGGGTTGTTAGTGCCAGTGAGTTAGTTAGTTATACAAAAAATTATGTATATATATATATATATATATATATATATATATATATATTATAAATATATTTTTGACATTTGGCAATGAAGGCAAATATGATATGAATTGAGAATACATGTATAAGAAAATTGTATGTTTGTCTTGGAATTCTTGGGTAGCTCAGTTGGTTAGAGCGCTAAAGGTACAACAGACTTTAGAGACTCGAGTTCAAATCCCGACTCAAGCATTCTTTTTTCTTTTCATATCATATATATATATATATATATATATATATATATATAGGGGCCTATATATATATATATATATATATATTATATGTATATATATTCTTTATCTCATCCATGCACCTATCTCTGGGTCTCTCATTTTAAGCATTATTTTTAATTTGTAATGAAATCACATGTAAAAATATTGATTAACTAGAGGTAGAGATTTGAACTCGTATTTCGAGAACTCGAGTTCAAATCCCGTGTGAAATAACCGGATATTTTCTCACTTTTGTTTCTCCCAGTCTGTAAAGCAAATTATGGATTGCAATTTTATCATAACTCATTTTCTCATTCTCAACATTAGATATAATTAAAATCATATCAGTGTTTTTTCTAAATAAATTGCATATTGAATGCATTAAAGTGTGTATAAATAATACCGGATTAAAAATTATTGAATGAAAACTTTTGTTTTTGTATTTTTAAGAATTTTCTGCAAATATATAAACCATATTCTGACTTACGTGTCCATCCATCCATAGTAATTCTGCCCGAAGGCAGGTCCTTCACTGCAATCATAGCATTTTCATGCAATGCTTGCAGCTTTACTTGGTAATTGTAGGTGTGGTAGCTTCCCGTTGCTTTGCACACCGGTGAAGGATGATAATGATAAGGATGACGATGATGACCATATGATTTCGGGGACCATTTGGACCTTAAAGTTTTCCTGACATAAGTCTTACAGGCGAGGAAAAGCCCCGATAAAAACCTCACTCAGAAAAACTGTCCCGACCGGGGATCGAGCCCGGGCCCGCTGCGTGACAAGGCAGCACGCTACCTCAAGATCACAGCGTTGGACGTGACTTAAGTCTAAGACATTAAAATGCCAGATTGTCAAATTTGACGGAATTAGAGAAGGATGAAATTAGAACAGTTGAATTTGATTATTTTAGAAGAAGCCTCCAAAAAACAAGACAGGATAAAATAAGAAATGAATTCCTTTGGAGAGAAATGAATGTCACCACATCTGTTGTTAAGAGGATTGAAAATCAAACGCTTAAATGGTATGGCCATGTGCAAAGAATGGAAAATTTAAAATGGCCAAAAGTATATATTTATCAATGGTCACCCCCTGGAAGAAATAAACGTGGCAGACCAAGATGGAAATGGAAAATAAAATACGCCAGAACTATAATGGAGGATAGGAATTTGAAAGAGGGAGATTGGAATTATAGAGATAAATGGAAACCGAAGACGGAAACCTATAAGTGGGGGAAAGCCGAAGAAGAAGAAAATGCCAGATTGTTTGAGGAAGGTCTTAATTTGTTTTTTGCCCCGAAATTCGCTGTGAATGCCACATAAATTAATAATAAAGAGTTGATTACATTTGTGGCGTGTTAAATATTTCGTGTCGTGTAGTTGGTGTTTTGTCCGTGACCTAGATATCAGGAGGCATAGTTAAATAAATACTGTATTAAGTTAGCTAGGATTGGAGGAGGATTCAGGTGGCGCATTCTGGTGAGTGTTACGGAACTCACATTGACTGTTGCCATAGTAACGGGTGTATCAGGCCACAGGAAAAGTAGAGACTTTGTCTAATTTGTAACTCTGATTGAAATTAAAGAGTTTTCTTCCCTCTCACAGGGTGTCCAATATATCATCCCCTTCCTTCCCATTAGAGTTTTAATCAATTGGAAATAACTCATTTCCTATCCTAGCATTTGCTACGTTTCACGTTTTCACCACTTTTTTTTATCTCTTTTTTCAGTTCTTGGTCTTGTAACCAATCTATTCCCCACCCTCCATTCAGATTACATTATTATTATTATTATTATTATTATTATTATTATTATTATTATTATTATTACTTATTTGCGTAATGTGAAAGGGTGCACAAGAGCGGATAGAATAAGGAGTGAAACTATACGAGAAGAATTAAATATATATAAAATTGAAGATAAAATCAGCGAAAATAATAAGAAATGGACAGAACACTTAATGAGAATGAACAACGAAAGAATACCAAAAAGAACCTTCTGTATAATCCCAGATGAACAAGAGATGTTGGCCGACCACGTAGAAGATGGACTCCACTTTTAACTTCGCCGGAACAGGCTGCATAGCCTAAACCTTGTAGTAGAAGAAGAAGAAGATTATTATTATTATTATTATTATACTTTCATTATTATTATTATTATTATTATTATTATTATTAATTATTAAATCTTCGGCTTCAGCTCGTTATCCCATACAAAATATATATTTTTCTAACTTTATTTTCAAAGCCCAGTTATCGTATTCGTCCAATAATTTTCTGAACATAAACTCCATGTCTTCATGCATATGGATGCAAGAAATAAGAACTGGAATGGGAACAAGATGACTGGTGGACATGGAGTGGATGGATAGAGACGAGTGGAGAAGGAAAGTAGAACGTTATAGGCACAGAAATATGTGTAAACATTGAAAATCTGTACATAAACTTATTATTATGATATTATTATTATTATTATTATTATTATTACTATTATTACCGCTGTCGTCTCGAGGTAGCGTACTGCCTTGTCACGCTGCGGGCTCGGGTTCGATCCCCGGTCGGGAAAAGTTTCCTGGATGAGCTTTTTCGGGGGTTTCCTCACCTGTAAGATAAATGCCAGGATACTTTAAGGCCCAAACTGTCCCCAAACACCATCTGACCATCATTATCATCAATATCATATTTACTTACGCACTGGCACTATCGAACCCATAGGTTCATGGCCGCACGGACATAAGCTCTGCATACATCCCTATCCTGAGCGAATGCTTTCCAATCATTCCCTGTATAATCTACTTCCCTCAAATCATAGTTAATGTTATTCTCCCACCTCATTCTTGGTCTACCAACTGGACGTTTTCCCTCTGGCTTTCCTACAAGAAGCTTCCAAGCACGTCTTTCATTCCCCATACGTGCAACATGTCCTGCCCATCGCAGTCTACGAGACTTAACTGTTCTTATTATATCTGGCTTCCTATAAAGACCATGCAGTTCATTGTTAGGTAGTCTTCTCCATTCACCTGTCTGTTCATCTCTCTTTGGTCCAAAAAAATTTCTAAGCACTTTATTCTCAAATACTTGTAATTTCCTTTCCTCCTTTAAAGTAAGAGTCCATGTTTCGCCCCCATATAATATAACTGGTAGAATAATAGTTTCACATATTTTCAGTTTAACGTTTTTTGAAAGGAGTTGGGACATCTAGAGTCTCTGCAATGCATAATAGCATGCATTTCCAGAATTGAGCCTATGTTTAATTTCTTTGTGCATCTCATTCCTATTTGTGATTATTGTTCCTATGTACTTGAATTCAACCACTTCATCAAAATTTCCCTCATTTGTAATTAGCTGTCCATTTCCATTATACAATGTATTTCTACGTGTGACCATATATTTAGTTTTATTGATATTTACTTCCAGTCCTAATTTCTTACATTTGAGGTAAATCCTGAAATAAACTTCAATCTGAAAATTCAGTCTGACCGGGAAACGAACTTGAAGTGACTGCGTGAGAGAGATAGTTATATTGTCCTTAGACAACAGCGATGGAAATTCGTTTATAATTGCTTAAAACCAGTATGTATCATGGCACTGTGTCACATCGATTGGTTTGTTTACTGTGCGGTCCGACGCAAAATATTAACATATCCACATGCAACTCGTGTTTTCTATTATTCAGGAGGAAATTCTAAGAAAATCATGGTTTAGTTTAAAATGTTAAAGTAATAAATTGTATATCTGATATTTCAGTCGTGGCATTTGTGTTAAAACATCTAGTAGGCCTTTGGGAACGCATTCCATCATATATATCTTATTCTTCTTCCGAATGCAGTATTGGGTGATGATGCCCGTTCTGCGACTACAAAAACTGATCTTTCCATCGGTTGAAGGGTCTTCCGAGGTCTCTTTGCCTGTCGTCATAGTTTTATTATCCGCCTGCTTATTTCTTGTAGTCTTTCGAGTATTTAAAGTTTTCCCCATTATAGGTTACCAGCCTATAGTTGGGTAAGTCCAGTGGTGGGATTGCCACCTCAATGCCTCTTGAACAGGCATGCTTTTCTGTAGGGGATGCTCCCTTAGCCTTTGAAGTTTCTCCTTCTCCGCAAGGTAGCGGTTCCTCTCTCTTTCCCTGAGTGAGGGTAGGGTGCCTCTTCCGCCAAATCTGCCGTATTAAGGGTATCCCTCTCCGCCTTCATTGCCGTTGAGGTCTTCACTTCCCTGGTAAGGGGCCCTCACATGGTACTATCAGCCGGGTCAGCTGAACCAAGGTTTTTTTTTTCGAGGTGTTACTCCTCCCCCTCCTCCTTTCTCATCCGGGTTTGGAACCGGCAATGGCGGAGTTATCACATATATAGGTTTCAGTTATTTTTATTCTTGACTTATTTTAAAATTTAATTTTTTTCAAGGATGTTTAGATTCTGGTTATTATTCTCTTTCTGTGTAATCGATAACATGTTGATTTTTTGGACCTGTTTGTATTGTTTTGCAAAGCTTAATTGAATAGTTGCCCCGAAAATAGATCTAACCCACAAACTACAAATTATTGGGGAAACGGAAAAAAAAAAAAAAAAACGTAATGTCCATTTTGAGGACACTGTCTTTATTATATCATATGCATTTCAATCTCTCATCCTATTGGAATCATATACAGCCAATTTGAATGCAAAATAACTTGCTAGTAGCTGAATATTAACACTTTAATACAGAACTGAGTGCAAAAGTGGTCTATTTCTATACAGTGGAAAAATGATCTAACACGTGTGCAAATTCCTTCCACCACATTTCCGTGAATTCTAATCAGAACCTTAGAGAAACTGAGTGAAAATAAGAAAGACACAAAGAATGTAACGAAATAACATTAAATGGAAAATAAATACTGAAAACTGATTAAGTTAGAAAATTTTCTAACTGAATCAGTGTTCAACATGTCTTCTATTTCTTATTACAGCGTTTTCCGTTAAACATGTGTTAGATCATTTTTCCGCTCTATAGAGATAGATCACTCTCGCACTCATTTCTGTATTAAATTGTTAAAATTTAGTTATTTTGCATTCAAATTGGCTGTACATGATTCCAATAGGATGATAGATTAAAATGTGTATGATATAAGAAAGGTATTTTATTATTGAATCTCCAAATACGGTATTTTTAAACCCTATTTCGCCTTATGTTAGAGTTGTAGCTTACTATACTATACATTGTGAAACAGAAATATTATCTTTCGGTTTTGAATGAATGTTGCTAATTACATAAATTGTCTTTAAGTGTCTTAGAAAATATTATTATATACAACTTGCCTCATTAGAGGATTGCCTCAAGGACAAAGTGACACAGACAATTAATTTTTGGAATTGATGAAATACATTTTGTAAATACATTTTAAAAAAAATCAAATTGTAGGCCTAATTGAAGTATACATACTGTAAAGTAGAAATTTTGTAAAAATGGTTTCTTAAAATTGAAATTGATCCTCTAATGACAGCGATGGCAATTTTAGAAAGATACACCCTGTCCAAATCTAAGGAATTCCAAAATTTGGCTAAGAATCCTGGTATAGTACCTCTTGCCCCTATCATCAATCCTGTGACAGTTATACTATCTAGTTGGTATTTATCTTTGTAATAGTCAATTGTTGGCTCATATGTGACTTTCTTTTCAGAGTCAACTTCCTCAGGTTGGCCACTATGAGTCTCAAAACGAATTGTGGGATCTAATATCATACCAATTCTAGAAGATGGTCTAAATGCAATAATATCTATTCGTCTGTTACTCCCATTAGTGGCCACACCATAACCTTCCTCATAAACTGTGTATCCCAAATTTCGCAAGGCTTCTGCCATCGTGTTTCGAATAGTGTGGCGCCGAATGTTTCTCAGTGATTCTCCAAACGGACAGGCCCTAAGGACGTGTGCAAGGGATTCGTGTTATGAATGTATGTTATGATTTTCATAAAATGTTTATAATAATTTTGGTTCTTAAAAATCACTTCACACATTGAGACACAAGCCTCATCATCATTTTAACCAGAATCTTTGTCTTTCGAATACAGGACAATCGAATAAAACATAAAACGTAGTTTTATTTGATTTTCTTCTTCTTCTTCTTCCCTCCAAGTATTAGGCCAAGGCCTGTTACGATCTTATAGAAAATTTTCCCTCCAGCGTTTCATAGAACGGCCCAGCGATCTTCGTCCTCTTGGTATATAATTATAAACAGCTTTGGGGATCCGATTTGAACTTATTTTTCAAGATGGTGTTTCCAATTTAATTGGTACTGATTAATTTATTCCAAAATTGGCGTAGTCTTCAATTCTTTTAAGATATCGGTGTTCCTTTTCCGATCCCATCTGGTGTAACCCACTGTTCTGCGCATGAATCTCATGTCACAAGCCGTTATTCTGCTGTCATGTTGTTTTTTTAGTGATTTTCATATTTATTATATAATTCAGTGACAGCTGTTTCGGTACACTGTACCTTCTTCAGACATGTTAACAAATTATGAATTGTGTTCCAACTGATCTAAGCAACAATACAACAATATTTATTTAAATTTTTTAATTTAACAAAGGGGATTCATTCAAATCAAGTTGAGAATTTAACAGTTTTTTGCTACTTTTAAATTTATTAATTTCTACAGCCTCCAAAAGATCTAACTTCTTACCATTATCACAAATATGTAAAATTTCAAAATTTGGATCGAAACAATGATTAAATTGGAATAGGTGGTTAGCATATTTTGAATTTTCTAAATTTCTGTTATATGCTCTCATGTGTTCCTTTATCCGAGAGATAAAAGGTCTACCAGTTTGTCCTATATAGACATTGTTTACAAAAAAAAAATTATCAGGTGTATATAAATTGAAGTGTGGCACATGTGACAATATCTATATAGGACAAACTGGTAGACCTTTTATCTCTCGGATAAAGGAACACATGAGAGCATATAACAGAAATTTAGAAAATTCAAAATATGCTAACCACCTATTCCAATTTAATCATTGTTTCGATCCAAATTTTGAAATTTTACATATTTGTGATAAGGGTAAGAAGTTAGATCTTTTGGAGGCTGTAGAAATTAATAAATTTAAAAGTAGTAAAAAAACTGTTAAATTCTCAACTTGATTTGAATGAATCCCCTTTGTTAAATTAAAAAAATTAAATAAATATTGTTGTATTGTTGCTTAGATCAGTTGGAACACAATTCATAATTTGTTAACATGTCTGAAGAAGGTACAGTGTACCGAAACAGCTGTCACTGAATTATATAATAAATATGAAAATCAAATAAAACTACGTTTTATTTTTATTTAATTAATAAATATGGATTTTCATCAAGTAAACACCAACTCAATTGATTAAATAAAACATGTTTTACAGATGTGCAATAGTCTCAAAATGTATATGTTTGTTTTTTCCAACAATTTGTAGTTTGTGGGTTAGATCTCTTTCAGTTAATATTCTTCTATCACGTAGAGTAAAACGTGAAACATGTTGTGAAGAAGTTTTCAATGCGTTGTGCATGAAGAGGTTGACTGGAGTCTGTGTTGTCTCGCAGAAATCATGGAGATAAGGCAGGGACACGTAATTTCCCCAGAGATAACTGTGTGCTTTATAACAATGAATAGCATTGTTAAACCAGGGCTGGGGCTAAAATAAACAGACAGAGGGTGGAATGCAATTACTGAAATTGGAATATGTACGGTACCATAAGGTAAATAAAAAACTGCCATACATACATAACATATAGACAAGAGTAGAGCAATATCCCATCAAACACTAAGTTAATGCTACAGTATTGATTATTTTAAATTAAAAATGTCTCTTCATTTATTATATGGTGCGTTTTAAAGGCAATTCTTTAATAATTACATAGTGCCTAGTTATGATTTTTATTTTTTTTTTGTAAAAAAATCACAAGCAGAAAAATAAATGCCGGAACAGGAATTTGAACCCGAGACCTCTAACTTTATATGTTAGCGTGCCACCATCTCGCTCTCTCTGTCTCTCTCTCTCTCTCTCTCTCTCTCTCTCTCTCTCTCTCTATATATATATATATATATATATATATACTTATTCTGCCCGAAGGCAGGCCCTTCACTGCAATCATAGCATTTTCATGCTATGCTTGCAGCTTTACTAGGGAATTGTAGGTGTGGTAGCTTGCCGTTGCTTTCCACACCGCTGAAGGATGATGATGATGGTGATGATAATGATAAGGATGGTGATGATGATGACCATATGATTTCGGGGACCGTTTGGGCCTTAAAGTTTTCCTGACATTTGTCTTACAGGTGAGCAAAAATCCCGATAAAAACCTCACCCGGAAAAACTGTCCCGACCGGGGATCGAACCCAGGCCCGCTGCGTGATAAGGCAGCACGCAACCTCGAGACCACAGCGGTGCACTATATATATACATATATATATATATATATATATATATAAACAGACAGGTGAACGGAGAAGACTACATAACAATGAACTACATGGTCTTTATAGGAAGTCAGATATAATAAGAACAGTTAAGTCTCGTAGACTGTGATAGCTTCCTCTAAAGACATGCAATTCACTGTTATGTAGTTTTCTCCATTCAAAATAATAATAATAATTTGCATGGACTATTTAACAATGACCAATCACAATTCAATGATTTTTTTATTTACAACCAATCACAGTCGTTTTTAACTTCGATTTTATCAGTTTAATTTGATCACTTTAAAATCAAGCTCCTCCTTTTTAACATTTGAATAGGTCATAGCATTATTTTGCAGTGACTGCATGCGGCTACTAGATTGTATATATCGTGCATGAATGTAAACACATATTGCATTTCAAAATGTTTCGAGATTCATTTTATATGGCAATTTACTTTTTAAAGAAATATTGTTTGGAGGAAAGTGTCTTCCAAGAAAGAGTTTTGAGATTGAAGTAAACCCTACGTTGATATCGGGATTTATAATTACGTCCTGCTCACGTGATGACGTGATTTCCAAAATAGCTTGCGTTCTTATCAGCAAACCAAGTCATAAGAAGTGAAGGAACCAGATCAGCGCAACTCTACAAATCTCAGCGTGTAACAGAAAAGCTGATTCCGATCTTAAACAGCTCGTTCGTCACGTGAAACTGTACACTCGCAGCCTATGTCTAGGATATTATGTGAGGAGTCATGACGTCCCGCATTACTCACCTCTATGATACTCTAACAACTCTCCTTAAAATATTTACAATATTTCACTTTAACCTCAATCATTCTACTGTTTGAAACGATGATTATTCTCAACTAATCATAAAGATTATATTATTTTTGGTCTGGACATCTTACCTCAATATTAATGTTGATTTGTTCTTCGACACGTTTCAAAACAATTCTGTTTTATCGTCAGCTTTCCCAGACTGGTTTTATTTATGTTGCATTATGTTGCACCACCTGGATGTCGATGTCAGCTACATCCTGTGGTTGGCCAAAGAACCTCCAAAAACAAGGTCACCCTCCATCGGAATATCAAAATTCATAAATTTATTTAAACTGTAGTTTTTTTGGTGCTAATTTAATATTAAACTTCTCAAATATATTTTGAAATTACTAATAAAAACCAACAAAAATGAAAAAACTGATAAAAATAAAAAGTCAGGAATATATAAAATTGAATGCATGGGTTGTGAAAAGATATATATAGGGAAAACAAAAAGAAACCTAAAAATTAGAACCAAAGAACACATAAGAAATATTAAAAATGGAGAAATTGAAAAATCTGCAGTTGCTGCTCATGTTTGGTATGGAAAACATAATATAAATTCAGACACTAAATTATTAAAACAGTTAGAAAATACAAAAGAGCTGACTATTTGGGAAAAAATTTATATTCAGAAGAACAGAAACAGAGTTATGCATTTTGATATTCCGATGGAGGGTGACCTTGTTTCGAGGTTCTTTGGCCAACCACAGGATGGAGCTGACATCGACATCCAGGTGGTGCAACATAATGCAACATAAAGAAAACCAGTCTGGGAAAGCTGACGATAAAACAGAATTGTTTTGAAACATGTCCAAGAACAAATCAACATTAATATTGAGGTAAGATGTCCAGACTAAAAATAATATAATTAAAATAACCTCAAAATATAACTTCCTAATATTAAATATTAATCATAAAGATATTGGAACCTTATATTTCATCTTCGGAACCTAAGCGGGAATAGTAGGGACATCATTCTTCTTCACTTCCTGGTTTAGGCAAGAGTTCCCTGTTCCGTCTTCACTAATAGATCTAAGTCCGTCCGAGTTTCCATTGTGAAGAATACGAGTAATATGTTTTCCTCTGATCGCGGTACCAACGCTATGCAGAGTAGACCATTGGTGGGGCTGCCACCTCAAAGCTTTAGGTCCAGCTTCTGGATGTACTAACCCCATCTAGAGGGTTGCCACTTCCGCCATATCCGCCGTGATGAAGGACTCCTTCTGCGCCGACTCTGCCGTTGAGGTCTTCACCGTAACCCTGGCTTACAGAGTACTATCAGTCGGAGCCAACTGAACCCTGGTTTTTACTCCTCCCCCTCCTCCTTTCTCATCCGGGCTTGGGACCGGCCATGGCGGACATCATTAAGAATACTAATTCGAGAGATGAACAAACAAGGTGATTGGAGAAGCCTTCATAACAATGAACTACATGGTCTTTATAGGAAGCCAGATATAATAAGAACAGTTAAGTCTCGTAGACTGCGATGGGCAGGTCATGTTGCACGTATGGGGAATGAAAGACTTGCATGGAAGCTTCTTGTCGGAAAGCCAGAGGGAAAACGCCCAGTTGGTAGATCAAGAATGAGGTGGGAGAATAACATTAATTGTGATTTGAGGAGGTGGATTGAACAGGGAATGATTGGAAAGCATTAGCTCAGGATAGGGATGTATCGAGGGCTTATGTCCGCGCGGCCATGAACCTGCGGGTTCGATAGTGTCGGTGAGTAAGTAAGTAAGTAATTCGAGCAGATTAAACCAACCAGGATCTCTTATTGGAGATGATCAAATTTACAATGTTATTGTGACAGCACATGCTTTTATCATAATTTTCTGTATAGTGATGCCAATTTTAATTGGAGGATTTGGAAATTGATTAGTCCCATTAATATTAGGAGCACCTGACATGACCTTCCCCCGAATAAATAATATAAGATTTTGACTTCTTCCCCCTTCTCTAACCCTCCTCCTGGCAAGAAGAATAGTAGAAAATGGGGCAGGAACAGCCTGAACTATGTACCCTCCCTTCGGTATTATGCAAAATTACACATTTATCATCATCATTGGAAAGAGCAGCAATTTGGAGCCGGAACAGGATAGTAAATAAGCTTAAACCGTGAAGAAGAAGAAGAAGATCATTATCATCCTTCACGGATTAGGTCTTTGCCTGTTCCGATCTCACATCTGTTCAGCCCAGCGCTTTCTTGGTCTTCCTACCGATCTTCGTCCTCCAGTATTATACATCAGTGTCATCTTTGATATCCTATCCTCTGTCATTCTTTGCAGATGTTCTATCCAATTGTTCCTGTGTCCTTCTTTTTGTTGAAGAAGTGGTTGTACTTTCAGTTCCTCTCTAATATTCTAATTTCTAACATGTTCTTTTCTTGTACAACATTTCACAGCCCGTAGGAATCTCATTTCCTCTGCCTGAATTTTACTTTTTTTCTTTTTCCTTCAGGACCCAGGCCTCACTTCCATACATCACCACTGGTAGTGCCATCGTTGAGTAAAACCTTAGCTGCGTATCCTTTCTTACTTTGTTCCTCAGTGTTCGTCTGATTGTTCCACAAATGTGTTGAAATTTATGTATTTTCTTATTTATATATTGTTCTTCTTCATAAGTTTTATCGAATACGGAGTGTGAAACCTCTTCTATTTTTGTTCTTACTGGGTGCTTTCCATGGAACGCCATTACTTTAGTTTTTATTTTGAAATTATCATATTATATTTTTTTACATAATTGATTGACTGCTTTTTGTAGCCTGTCCTCTCTGTAAAAAATTAATACTATCTGCAAAACATAATACATTCAATTTTTTATTTCGTCCAATTTTTAATCCCTTATGAACTAATTGTTTTCATTCATCAAGAATGGCGTATAAACATATATTTAAAAAGCGTTGATAATTACACATTGTAAACGCAATTTAGGTCATACAGCATAATTGAATTCTCTAAAAGGGAATATTTATGAATCGTCCCTCCCTACAGTCATATATTACCAACAGCTGTTCTATCTGTATGTATTATATTTTCCAATTTAAATTATAGGGGGCATTTCAAGTATTAATTACACAAGAAATCGAGGATGTTTCCTACTTGATAAGAAAACTGACTAAATTGGGGATTAAATATTATTTCAATAAAACAGAATATTTATTATGACTATTTAACCCATGCCCCAAATGGCAGTCAATGACCAATCACGTTTCAATGATTTATGTTTTACAACCAATCAGAGTCGTGTTTCACGAAATATTTATCAGTGTTATAATTACCATATTAAAGAAAGCTCCTCCTTTTTAATATTCTGAACAGGTCTGACCATAATTTGCAGTGACTGAGCCCACAAGAAATACGGCTACCACATTGTATATATAGTGCATGAATGTCAACACATGCCGCATGCGGGAGTTAATATAAAAACATTTGTAGCAATTGATTATACCACCAAAAAAAGAAACCACTGTTTGCACTTTCTTATGTGTTTTTCCCCAGGTAATAATACAGAAAAATATAATTGTTATATTTACATCATACATCAGAAATGAATTAATATACAGTTTGATGTGTTTCATTTTTTCTCCACTAGAGAGCATTCTTACAATATTGCGTTCTTTTGGCAATAAATAGTATGATCTGGTTGCAGTGATAAACAAAAGAAGCAATTGAAGCGTACCAATCGTTTCTCATTTGTTTTCAAACATCGTCGCCGTTTACGTTAAATATATAAATATTTTAAAATAACTATATTTAAATAATGATTTGTGAGTAAACAGCTTAATTTTTTTTTAATACACAAGTGATCTTCTTGGTGATAAAATATTAAAATATATATGCAGTCAATATACCCATTTCACCAATTAATGTTTTAAAATGGTCAACAAGTTTCTACAGCCAAGCTGTCATTCTCAAGACCAGATATTGACTGATATTGAGTCAATATCTGGTCTTGAGAATGACAGCTTGGCTGTAGAAACTTGTTGACCATTTTAAAACATTAATTTGTGAAATGGGTATATTGACTGCATATATATTTTAGCTTAATTTTATTCATTAAATAGTCCTAACAAATGCCACTCTTGATTTCCAAATTCTCTAGATAAATTCACGACTCACTTCGTGAGTCGTGAATTTATCGATAATTTGGAAATCACTCGTGGCATTACTTATGACTATTTAACTCATGCCCCAAATGGGAGTCAATGACCAATCACGTTTCAATGATTTCTGTTTTACAACCAATCAGAGTCGTGTTTCACGAAATATTTATCAGTGTTATAATTACCATATTAAAGAAGGTTCCTCCTTTTTAATATTCTGAACAGGTCTGACCATTATTTTGCAGTGACTATACCTACAATAAATACGGCTACCAGATTGTATATATAGTGCATGAATGTCAACACATGCCGCATGCGGGAGTCAATATAAAAACATTTGTAGCAATTGATTATACCACCAAAAAAAGAAACCACTGTTTGCACTTTCTTAAATGTATTTTTTCCCAAGTAACATTCCAGAAAAATATAATTGTCATATTTACATCATACGACATCAGAAATTAATTAATGTACAGTTTGATGTGTTTCATTTTTTCTCCACTAGAGAGCATTCTTACAATATTGCGTTCTTTTGGCAATAAATAGTATGATCTGGTTGCAGTGATAAACAAAAGAAGCAATTGAAGCGTACCAATCGTTTCTCATTTGTTTTCAAACATCGCCGTTTACATTAAATATATAAATATTTTAAAATAACTATATTTAAATAATGATTTGTGAGTAAACAGCTTAATTTTATTCATTAAATAGTCCTAACAAATGCCACTCTTGATTTCCAAATTCTCTAGATAAATTCACTCCTCACTTCGTGAGTCGTGAATTTATCGATAATTTGGAAATCACTCGTGGCATTACTTATGATAATCTTGTAGATTTCCGGGCTGTTGGCCGTGGTCTTGAGGTTTGTAGTTCCCCGACGTTTCGCCAGAGACTGCGTCCAGCATCCTCAAGGGTTGTCTTCAGACTGGCAATTTTGTCGACTGCCTGCCCTATTTATACATTTATCCGCGACGTGAACACGTCGCTTTACTCTTCCAAATCCTGCACACACATTTACCAAGTTATTTATCAACACGTTTTCAAAATTTATCGGCTCATCACAAGACTCTTCTTTACTTTTGATACCACAGCCCAGGACATGTCTATACTCTGAATCTTACACAATATCTATGACTAGAGCATGGAACTCACTTCCCAGTCATGTCAGAGACTGTCAATCGCTATCATTATTTAAATCCAAATTAACTGATATCTTAAGTTCTACACAATGAAAACAATAACTGCATAACAACTATATACAGCATTCCATTAATAATCATCTAGGAAGCTACTTACTTTATTTTATATCATTTTAATTTTATTATATTCTATGTTTTGTTAGTATTAGCTAGTATTAGATCACATCATTATTGTATTTTGTTTAGTCTGTATTTTAATATCTTAAAATTGTAATATGGATGTAATTTTTGTATAATTCTACTATTCGCTGGTTGAGTGGAAGAGAAGGCCTTATGGCCTTAACTCTGCTAGCTAAAATAAAGCATTATTATAAAGTAAAGTAAAGTGATCCCACAACAGGCCCGGAGGCCCTTGGGGTAGTAGGAGGTTAAGGCTCCCACTTTTTCTAGACAATCGGCACTTTATGTCAGCCGGGTTGTCAGCCCTGCGTGACGGCCGCCTTTACCCCCAGAACAAGCGTCCGGTATCTCATTTCCGTTAGACGCTGAGTCGACCCCAGGGCCATAGTGCCGCCAGAGGGTTTGGGTCAGTTTAAAAATCCTGACCCCAACGGGACTTGAACCCTCGACCCTCCGGCTTGTAGCTCAGTGTCTTAACCACTACGCTACGGCGTGCCCCAAGCATTATTATTATTATTATTATTATTATTATTATTATTAGTACTATTACTATTATTATTAGGACTGAAAAAAGTATGGGTTACAGGCTAGGCTGCATCCTACTTAGACCGCTGTGTTTACAAACTGCACATTGGCACGTGCGACATGGGACGACTTCTAGTACAGTCCGCTTTATGCAGGAATGGACTCATCTTTACACAATTTTTGTTTCAGCATTCTGATACAACCACATGTCACGTAAGCAGGCATATTACTGAGGAGAATCGAACATACACACTCTCCGCTCCGGGCAAGCAGTGGAGACGCTCGACAAAGACATGCATTTTGTAAACAATGTGTATAGAAATTAGTTACTATCCTGATACCGATACTTTTTTCAGCCTAATTATTATTATTATTATTATTATTATTATTATTATTATTATTATTATTACACACTAAAATACAACGATTCATTTATCTATGTGCCACAATTAAACACGCTTTACTGAATAAGACTAGAAAATAAACTATGTTGAAGTTTTACAAAGTACGCGCCGTAGCCGAGCGGTTAAGGTAGGAAGCCTTGGCGCAGAACTCCGGGACTTGCGCTGGTTCGAGTCTCCATGGGGGAAGAAATTTTCTCATGGTATTTCGGCCAGTATGGGACCGGTGCCCACCCAGCATCGTGAGGCAATTGGGTAGCTACAATAAGTAGCGGCTCCAGGTTGAGGAACCAGCTATAACGGCTGGGGGATTGGACATGCTAACCACATGTCACCCCTACACTGGCTGTTGATCATCTACCTCTGTGATTGGCACATGTGGATGTGAAGGGCCAGCAGCCGGCTGGTAGAAGGGCAACCGCTGAAAAGTGGAAAGACCCTCAATCGGAACAAAGTATTGGCAGTTCCATCTCTTATCTATGGATGTGAAACCTGGACATTAACAAAGGCAGATAGTAAACAAATAGAGGCTGCAAAAATGAAGATGTTGAGAGCAATAGCAGGATACCAAAGGACCGATAAAAAGAAAAACGCAGATATAAGAACAGAACTTAATATATTTAATTTCTGTGAAAGAATAAAATATTATCAAAATGCTTATCTTCAGCACGTATTACGAATGAATGAACAGCGCATACCAAGAAGAATGTATAATTATAAACCAAAAGGGAGAAGAATGTTGGGAAGACCATTGAAGAGATGGAAGGACCAATTCGACCTATAATGAGATCGGAACAGGCCATTGGGCCTAATCCTTGTTGTTGTTGATGATGATAATAATAATCTATCTCATATCTCGACCTGACTCTACATGGACATATCTATATTCACTAGGCTATAGAGCTAGCTATATCACAAACTGAGAATTACTTCTCATTTCTCATTCTAAAGTGTTCTCGACTGTGGGCTTTCAGAAGCTGGATAATGTGATTTTTTTGGGTGAGACAATAGTTTGCATATTTGCCCACTAGAGGCACCATCAAAGGTTAGCCATAAAATGTGCGATAATTAAGAAAACTTTTCTCGGAGGCACAATGCGCTCCATCCATCAGTGTCAGAATAAAATATCACGCCGGCATTCGTTTTTATTTAAATTTCTGCTTCTTATTGTGTTTTATGCTTTCTACAGCCATCTATTGTCCAATATAACCTCCAGGTTTTTCTACATTAAACCAAGTTCCATTTATTGCTTTCTTTGCGACGCGTCCCCACCCCACCCCACAGCCACGTGATTAAGTTAAAACGTTATACGGAATTCATAACCGCAGCTACAACACTCGTGTTTATTTTTAACCCTTAAATTCGTAATGTATCCTTTTGGATACATCAGTTGGTTCAATTAATTTAATATTTTAAATAAATCAGAAGAAAACAAACAAAAATAAACCACTTACATGTGTGTCTAATTATAACACTTATACAAGAATCCGTTTTCACTGCGGTCCGCCACATTCAAATAACTAACAGAAGAAGTTGGATTTTGCCAATTTAAGGCTTAACAACATTGTATATTTTAAACGACTTTGTTACTATTATTAACACCCAAAAAAGTGTTTGATTGAACTCTCCGGAAAGAAAGACCAAAGGTTACCTGGACACAAAGGATTAGAAAATCAATGGTGAAGAATGGATTACAGGAAGGAGTCTGAGGAGATATATAGAAATGGATGGAGAAAAAAAGTGTGCTGTAACTTTCTATACAGGGAGGTGTTCATACATCGTAACCCTGTTCAATAAACAATAAGTCATTAATTCACTGGCACTACCGGACCCTTAGCTTCATGGCCGCGGGGACAGTTATAATAATAATAATGATAATAATAATAATAATAATAATAATAATAATAATAATAATAATGATAATAATAATAATAATGATAATGATGATGATAATAATAATGATGATAATGATGATGATGATAATAATGGTGATTGTGTTGATGATAATGTAGACGATAATAATGATGTTGATAATGATGCTGATGATAATGATGATCATGATGATGATGATGATGATGATGATGATGACGGTGATAATGATGATGATGATAATAATGATGATGATAATGATGATGATGAGGGTGACGGTGATAATGATGATCATGATAATAATGATGATGACGGTGATAATGATGATGATAATAATGATGATGACGGTGATAATGATGATGATAATAATGATGATGATGATGACGGTGATAATGATGATGGTGATAATAATGATGATGGTGATGATGATAATGATGATGACGATAATAATGATGATGATGATGACGATGACAATAATGATAATAATAATAATAATAATAATAATAATAATAATAGTAATAATACGAAGAAAACTATATTTCAAGTTATTTTACAAGGCATTTTAATATATATGGGTTCCAAACCTGGACAGTAAGTAGAAAACATGCCAACAAGCTGTTAGCAGTAGAAATGGATTTTTGGAGGCGATCGACAAGAATTTCGAGAAGGGATAAAGTCAGAAACAGCACAATAAGGGAAATTATGCAAGTTGAAAAAAAAATTAGAAAAAATAGAAGAAAAACGTTTGAAATGATATGAACACCTCATAAGAATGGAACAAGAGAGAATACCAAAGAAGATCCTTAATTGGAAAGCTAATGGAAGAAGTGGAAGAGGCAGACCTAGAGAACGTTGGATAGATGGAGTGAGGAGAAGCATGGAAGTTAGAGATTTGAGGGAAGAAGATGTTCTAGACAGGAACCTCTGGCGACAAATCACTTTGGGTTGAAGGAGAAACACTGTAATGTGGGTTTCCTAATTTAAAATAATAATAATAATAATAATAATAATAATAATAATAATAATAATAATTATTATTATTATTATTATTGTTATTAGAGTAGTCTGTTTTTAAAAAAATGGAATATCATGTTCCTAGATTTACCAAATTAAATTTGTGCGTCAAATTAATGGATATAGGAAATCTAATCTACATGTTTTCCACATTTTTATGTTTCTATGAACTTTTATCTTTATGCGGGAGTAGACTGACAACTTGTACCTGGGCCTAGGAATGGCCAAGACCTTAATGTCTTGACTGTAGAAGTGCTATTAAAGGCTCGCTTTACCTCTTAAAGAAAGTGCATTGCCTCTTGGACCATGTAGCTCTTTGTTCCAGTAATTGTAGCGTGTAGGACTCTGATGCATACAAAGGGGTTGTGGAGCATGTTCCACCCCGCCCACCCTAACCAGTACACGATGGGGTTTCCTACAAAGTCATTCCTTCAGTAAAACTGGATTATACTAACTTATGCCCTCACCCTTGAAGGGGTTAAATTCGTATTCATAAACAACAGTACAGATACATACTACCTGTTTATTGTACCTGTGTTCCTGAATGTACTAGGCCTACACAACAGTGAGTTTTATGGGAAATCTGATGTAATAATAATAATAATTAGGGCAAGGCAATTAATGATTTTGCATCTTTTTCTTATGAAGGTTGAAACATTGGTTGTATATATGAAAATGTACGGCATTAAAAAACGGATTAAATAAAAGCAATTTGTTAGGGCATTTGTTTTGCATTTTCTTAACCTTTTTAGGGGTAGGTAATTTTTTGGCAATTTTTACGCCATTTTGAGCATTTTTACACTTTTCCGGAAGGATGTGACATTATTTGTATTTGATTTAAGATTTTTATTATAATTCAGTATTTTTCCTTGTCAATGCAATTTCTTGAAATTAAGTAGTTGTTTTGCTAACTACTACTCCTATTTTTCATAATGAACTTGCCCACTTCTAGGAATTTGATTCAATTTCTTAGAGCTTATGCTAGGTTCTGCTCTTATTCTGATTGTTAACTGCAATTCAAAATTGCTGTAAAAGTGCACTGTGTAATTGAAATGGATTTTCTGCAATAAAAGGGGCGTTTTGATTTTTAATATGTATTTTTAAATACTTTTCTTTTAATATTTTGATGTTAAATTAAATTTTATGTAATTCAGTAATCAAGTGAGTACTTATTCTAATAAATAGTATTTTTATAGGTAATTCTTAACTTTTTATACGTTATTTTTTATTTTATTGGTCATTTTTTACACTTTTAGGTCATAAATGCATTTTTTACCAATTTTTAGGTCATTAAATGCCTTGCCCTATTTAATACTTAAGTCTCAGAATATGGTGGGTGGGGCATTTGAACGAATGGGGAGTGGAAGAGGGGCATGGAAAGTCTTGTAGATGAAAATCAGAAGGAAAGCTCCAAGTAGGTGGGCCAAGAATGGGGTGGGAGAATAAAATATTTACTGTGATTTGAGGGAGATCATTTATGCAGGGGATTGGAAAATATTATCTCAGGATAGGGATGTATGTAGAAGTTACGTCCGCACAGCTATGAACCTACGGGTTCAGTAGTGCCAGTGAATTAGTTCCACTTGATACTTTTCTATAAATATTATATTTATTAATAAATAATTACAATAAAAATTACATATATTAAGGTTATAACTTTTCGTACTTTTGTGAAATAAAATATTTCCTGTGCAATGGATGGATGAAATTTTGCTTAAAACCATTGAAAAAGGTCTTCATTTCACTGAGCTTCAAGAAAAGGTCACCCCCAAATATATTTATATATCAAAATTTAATATTGATTTGGGGTGACCTTTTCTTGAAGCTCAGTGAAATGAAGGCCTTTTTCAATGGTTTTAAGCAAAAGTCCATCCATCCATTGCACAGGAAATATTTTATTTCACAAAAGTACGAAAAGTTATAACCCAAATATATATATATATATAATATATATATATATATATATTAAAGAAGGCCTATAAGTAATTCACTTGTACTGTCGAATATATATATATATATATATATATATATATATATATATAGGCCTATAACAAAAAATGTATGAGTATGACATGCCGTAAGGCCTGATATACATTATGAAACCAGAAATAAAACTAAATGAAGTTGTTTTCCAAAATTATAGATTTTAATTCCATAATAATATAAAATGCAAATTAATAGTTTTATAATTCTGCCTCCAGTCCACCGCTGTGTTCTCGAGGTAGCGTGATACTTTGTCACATGGCGGGCCTGAGTTCGATCCCAGGTTGGGACAAATTTCCTGGGTGAAGTTTTTTTTGGAGGTTTTTTTCCTAACCTGTAAGACAAATGTCAAGGCCAAAGCGGTCCCCGAACACCATCTGGCCATCATTATCGTATTCATTACATTAAGTTTAGGAATAAGGCCTCTCCTGGCGCATCATTACTCATCAAATCATTGAAGCAGCGTAACACCGCCTTCCAGGGACCCCAACCTCGAAATGACAAACTGGTGGCATTGAAATAAATAATTGAGTGTCCTAAGCTGTAGTCGATTATGTGAATATATTCTATACCAGCGAGTTGGGTAGGGAATTTAAAAAAAAAATCTACGCAGGTTTTGGATGTAGGCCCACGTCCCTTTGTCTTGTGCTATCTTCGGTGTTGCCCATGGCATCCTGCATGGAGTCTATTTGCATCAGCTTAAGAGCTAATGACGTCACATTATCGGTTTATCCCTTCTACTTTGAACGGTGAATGCACAATTTTCACTTCTATCATTCATGAACGGACCACAGCTCCGGAAAGAGTATGATTCGAACTCTTCCCTCCCTATTCTAGATTTAAATGGACTAGCGGTCTGAGTTCCTGACTACAGTTCGGAGTTCGATTCCCGGTCACAACATACGAATTTTTCCTTAAGGGGACTTATTTATGTGGTTGCCCATGATCTGCAATTTATTATATATTTGTTGGTCACAGAATATAAGTAATAATAGGTAGATATCGCTTTTCTTGGCCAGAATTATTGCTACAATTATACTTATTTGAACATTAATTAGTTATTTTGAAAATTTATGTTTTCTTTTTAGTGCTCCTGTTATATAATTAAACTTATTTAATTTGTTATATATATATATATATATACACACACACACACACGTATATAACGTAAGGGTACTGTTCTTATTAATTTGGAACATGAGTTAAATAGTCGCGGTAACGTAACTCCGCTTTCCAGGTGCCCCAACCTAAGAAATGAGTTACAATTCCGCCAATACCAGGGTGAAAGCCAGAAATGTCATAATGTCAAACTGGTGGCATTTAAAAAATCGTTTCAATTAGAGCATCTCTGGTATTTATGTTCATTGCTACCTGCTACTGGCGACCTGTCCACTGCGTTGGATGTTAATTCCCATGGGAGATGCAAGTTTTACAAAATAAGTACAGGGCTTCCAATATAAAACCGGACACGCCTCACGGGGTTTTCACCCGTCAGGCAGCGCTCTCTCCTCGTCCGCATTTCACTCTGCCAGCCGCAGAGTGTCCGGTTTTATACTGGAAACCCTATATAATAGAATACAAAAACTTAGAGGATGGGACTTTTACAAGTATTAATGAAATTAAATTTAAATGCATTATCTTAGAAATGAGATATTGTCATGTATAATTAATGTCCACATATCGAGTTAGCTATGGCTGTAGAATCGCTTCAGGTATACTCGAATTCAAATTCAAGTCGAACCGGAAAGCATTGCTGACCAGAGACACGATTTATCGGACGAATCTGAGATTGTGTCAGGTGAATAAATCCACACTCTACAATATTCACATTTCAATCCTTAGAAAGATACAATCCTTTATTATTTGTAAAATATTTGAGTGAAACATTGAATTATATTATTTTTAGTCTGTTCATCTTACCTCAATATTAATGTTGATTTGTTGTTGATTATGATATAATCGAAACATGTTCAAGAACAAATCAACATTAATATTGAGGTAAGATGAACAGACTAAAAATAACTCTAATTAAAATAACCTCAAATTATCACTTCCTAAAATTAAATATTGAAACATTGAATGCTATAAAACTAGGCACAGTTCAATGTAGAAATCCACAAGAAGACAGACAAACCCAATAGAATTGCTAATCTCATTTAATAGCATTAATCGGTTAAATAAATTTAACATATTTTTATTACGTTATTCATTTATTAGAAAGACCGAACATTTTTTTCTCTCTCTAATGCCACCAGGTTGTCTTTTATGACATTTCTGGTTTTATCCCCTGACATTGGGACAATTATAATCCATTTCTTAGGTTGGGGCACCTGGAAGGCGGAGTTACGTTACCCCGATGATATGATGGGTGATAAATGATAATGAAGCGCCAGGACAGTTCTTAACCTAAACTTAACCTAAATTCCAGACCATGGGGAACCACAGGAAACCACCTTTAAGGAAAAATTGCTATGGTTTTGACAGGGAATCGAACCCGGGACTTAATGATCTGTAGTCAGGAACGTTGATCACTAGCCCATGAGGCTGGTCGAACCCCGATTATATCCATCCATAGTAATTCTGCCCGAGGGCAGGTCCTTCACTGCAGTCATAGCATTTTCATGCTATGCTTGCAGCTTTACTAGGGAATTATAGGTGTGGTAGCTTCCCGTTGCTTTCCACACCGGTGAAGGATTGATGATGATAATAATGATAAGGATGATGGTGATAATGGCCATATGAATTCGGGGACCGTTTGGGCCTTAAAGTTTTCCTGACATTTGTCTTACAGGTGAGGAAAAACCCCAATAAAAACCCTCACCCAGAAAAACTGCCCCGACCGGGGATCGAACCCGGGCCCGCTGCGTGACAAGGCAGCTCGCTACCTCGAGACCACAGCGGTGGACCCCGATTATATAATGTGTGATAAATGATAACAGAACGCCAGGAGAAAGCTTAATCTAAACTCAACCTAAATTCCAGACCGTGGGCAACCAGAGCCCCTTTAAGGACCAGGAGTCGAATCCGGTACCTAATGAAACGCTGACCACTAAACCATGAGCCTGGTCAACTGAGCAGTTGTATAACGTGTAAAAATAAATGAAGCCGTGAGATTGGTAGATAGTGCACATCAGAGGACTTGGGATTGTGGGTAATATGTTCGAGGTAACACAGCTAGTAATAGTGAGCTGAAAAATAAAGTTCAGATCCCGGTACAGACTAATTCTGACTTAGAATTTTTTCCATTGTTTTTCTAACTCGCCAAATCCTGAGTTGGAATTCCATTAGCATCAGTTATTTTATCGGTCTCCCTTTAAACAACGCGTATATCTTCTTCCTTCGTTAGGCACTTTTCGTGTTCTACAGTTTCAGGACTTTACAGGGATCCGACCTGTTGGGAGATGATTTTTAATTTCGCATAACGAATGAATTACAAGCTCAATGCCGATACCACCTCAGAAACAATACGGACATTTAAGACAAGACTGACCATACAGTTATGACCAGAGTCCGGATGTTAGACACTTAAAAAATTCAAAATAGGCAGGCAAAAAGGCACTAAAATCATTAATATAGGCACTAAAAATTCAAAATAGGCTCTTACAAAAATGGACTACAACGTAAATTTTTACAGCCTTACGTTAAAATAAAATAAAATAGTCGGTACGGAAGCGCATTAAAAGGGAAACCATCCACCTGCTAGGTTATTGTCTTATTGCCACTCCTATCCCAAAATATTCTAAGAGATAATTTATAAAAATAACACTTGAAAGTTTCTATGCAATGATATGTGTCATGAAGTCTGTCCATTTCAACTGATTTCACGGAGATACTAAGTTAATTTCGAGAAAAAATGGCAAATAGGCATTTATAGGCATTATAAGTTTAAATAGGCATTTATAGGCAAAATCAACTTAATGGAAAACAACTCTAGGGTCGTTGGTATGAACTTATATGAAGTCACTTTTACAATATCTGTAATAAATAACTGTAGGCATTTTCCCTAACATCCGGTCTCTAGTTATGACTCATACTAAACGAAGGAAGTATGATTGATGATTAGGATGTCCAGTTCTTGTTCGGAAACTAATTGAATTTTAAAAAGTTTCCTGGCAGTTGTCTTACAGCTGAAGAAAAACTCCCAAAAAAAAAAAAAAGAAACTCACCCAAAAAAGTTGTCCCGATCAAGGATCGAACCCGTGACCGTATCGTTCGAGGCAAGCACGATTCTATAGATCCATGCGGAGACGACCCATTTAATAATTTATTATAATATAATTATTAATCAAATTTAGTATCAGCTCCATTTACACAAGGCTATGAGAAAGGTAAGTCCCGCGCCGTAGCCGAGTGGTTAAGGCAGGAAGCCTTGGCGCAGAGCTACGGGACTTGCGCTGGTTCGAGTCTACATGGGGGAAGAAATTTTCTCGTGGTATTTCGGCCAGTATGGGACCGGTGCCAACCCAGCATCGTGAGGCATTTGGGTACCTACAATAAGTAGCGGCTCCAGATTGAGAAAATCAGCTGTAACGGCTGGGGGACTCGACATGCTGATCACATGTCACTCCAACACTGGCTGATGATCATCTACCTATGTGATTGACACATGTGGATGTGAGGCCAGCAGCCGGCTGGTAGGCTAAGGGCCCTGTCGCGCCAGGAGCTTTTTTTTTATGAGAAAGATAAACATATACATGGTCAGCCTACGATAATACATTGAAAATACGGTAGCGTACATTAAATAGAAAAAATTGCTGAAATCATTTGCATTAACTTTATACAGAAATTTCCAAATCTTATGTTCTCTTCCAGTTTTGAACTTTTCACGCATTTCTTGTTATTTTATTGTAGGCCTAAATGTTAAAGCATTCAAAATATTTTTTTGCAATAAAATGTGAAATCGAACCACACTTCTTACTTTTATAAATTCCAATACCCTGTATAAGCAAGAGGGGTTAAAATAGCACACCCTATTCAAGTAAATAATATAATAATACTATTATTAGGCAGTCTATGGTACAATAGGTGATACTATTATTAGGCAGACATAGAATGACGCCGGCGTCGTCCGATGGTGCTGCCATCACGGATCAATAGTAGAGAGAGAGAAAATTTTACCCCCCCACCTTCCCTCCAAAAGCTGCAAAAGCGTCGAGCGTGCCTCACTCTGTCGGGCGTACGAGGAATCTTGCTAACGTGGTTTAAACGTCCAGTTTTGTTTCTGGTGTCATGGCCCCCTGGTATCAGGAGCCGCGCCCAGCTAACAAAAGACGCTCGTAACTCAATTTGCAGGCAAATGTAATATCTAGCAAGCCGTGGTGTAAAGAAAAAACTCTCAACAGTAGTGACAATAGAAACTCTTAACTTGTTTACTAAATCATTGTTTTTTTCATCAGTTATTGTCAAGATACTAAAGTGATTGTTAGGTTTTTTTGTTTATAATTTTGTTTTAATAATAGAAACAAAAATTCAAATTGTTTCTTGTATTGTTGTGATGTGGAAATTACTGAAACCACGCCCACCGGGTCTGTGACGTCATGGAACTCTGTTGTGAGGTCACATATAGACTCTAAGCTGCCGGCTACCTTAAGGTTAGTTAAGGTAATTCATCGATTTTTCCTGCACTCTACAATATTCACATTTCATGTCTTCAGAAAGTTACAACTCTTTATTGTTTGTAAAATATTTGAGTGAAACATTGAATGTCATATAACGTAGGCACAGGTCAATATTCTTGCGAATATTTTCATACTGTTGTGTTCTTTTTCGAAATAAATAAGAACATTTACAAATATTAGGCTCAAAAAGGAATCATAAGTAATTTATATATATATATATATATATATATATATATATATATATATATATATATATATCAGTATAAATTGTGGACATGTGCAGTTATAAAATTAAATACTACTTTGACATGCCTTGTTCATTGTATAATGTTGTTTAGGATATGAATATTGTGAAATTACACGTTTTAGCAATATCGAAATGAGTTAAAAAGTATTGTTTATTTTAAAGTAGACAATTTCTGTTTCAAGGCTAATAGCGACGTCAGGAGTGAGTTCCAACACCTGGAAAATTACCCAGATCATATTATTAAGATATATAAATTTTAAAAAAATATATAAAATCGCTCTTTTTTACAGACGTCAGAGTTATAGGTTATTCATGAAAATCTGTAAGCAGTGTTTTGTGTTATTATTTTGTTCAGCAATTGTTCTGTTACTAAGTATTTCTAATTAAACATATGATTATTATGCCAAAGGCTCAAACACAGGGACATGTTCCTACGAACATGGAATGTTAGGACTTATAAGTCTTGTAGACTGCGATGGGCAGGACATGTGGCACGAATGAGGAATGAAAGACGTGCATGGAAGTTTCTTGTAGGAAAACCAGACTCAAAACACCCAGTTGGTAGACCAAGAATGAGGTGGGAGAACGTTAACTATGATTTGAGGGAAGTAGATTATACAAAGGATGATTGCAAAACATTAGCTCAGGATAGGGATGTATGGAGAGCTTATGTCCGCACGGCCATGAACCTACGGGTTCGATAGTGCCAGTGAGTTAGTTAGATTATACACTTAAACAGTATTGTTGGAAAGGTGTTTTTTTTTCGTAATGCTATGATAGAATAGATCAGTTGAAAATACAGAGTAATTAAAATTTGTGGTAAGTCAACCTTTACTAAAAAAATAATAAATAGATTCCATTTTCTGAAACATACGAATAGATGCACTTGTGTAAAAGTGTCATAGGGCAAATTTTGTAGAAGTTACTGAAAACTGAATGTAGGCACAGTTCAATATTCTTGCGAACATGTTCATACTGTTGTGATCTTTCTCGAAGTAAATAAGAACATTTTACAAAAAGTATGCTCAAAAAGGAATTATAACTAATTTATATATATATATATATATATATATATATATAACAGTATAAATTGTGGACATGTGCAGTTTTAAAATTAAATACTACTTTGACATGCCTTCTTGATTGCATAATCTTTTGAGTATCAATATTGTAAAGTTACAAGTATTCGTAATGTCCAAATGAGGGGGGGGGGGAAATATTTATTTTAGTGGGTTTAATGTAGACCATTTCTGTTTCGAGGCAAATAGCGACGTTAGGAATGAGTTCCAACACCTGGAAATTACCTAGATCAAAAAATTAAGATAGGGGCCTATATATATTTTTAAAAATATATAAAATTGTCATTTTTTTTACAGACGTCAGAGTTATGGGTAATTCATAAACAATCTGAAAGCAATGTTTTGTGTTATTTTATTCAACTCAATTGTTCTACTAGCAAGTATTTTTAAATTAAATATATAATTATAGGCTTACACAGTATTGTTGGAAACGTGTTTCTTTTAGTAATGCTATGATAGAATAGATCAGTTAAAAAATACACGGTATTAAAATTTCTGGTAAGTGAACCTTTATTCCAAAAAAAAAAAAATAGATTTAATTTCCTGAAACTTATGAATATATGCACGTAAAGGTGTAATAGTGTAAATTTTGTAGAAGTTATTGAAAACTGAATTCTTGAAGTAAGCCATGTCGTGTAAAGTTTCCTAGAATAAATCTCCTTCGTTAGGTTTAACATAAAAAAAAGAGGAACGTTTCTTATTCTGTTTTAAAACAGAGTTGCTATGATGTCAACAATGAATTTAAAAAAAACACGGATGTCAATTTATCGTATAATTATGCAGAGATTAATTGTCCAGTGTAAGATGGAAATTTAAGCATTGTGTAAAATTATTTGTTCATGTTCTGATTATGAGGTTTGTTTTTAAAGACTTATCTATTGAACATTTTTTACCCGGATTTATTTAAATGTAACTTATATAAGTACATCCTAAATAGGGAAGTATGTTTGTAACTTGATAGAAAAATGTAAAAAATAATGTAATAGTTAAAAGAATAATTTGCAATATGAGTTGTGCTGCAGGAAAATTTTGTTCCTTGTCATTTCATTCACAAATAATTATAAATATTTCTTCTTCTTCGGCTTTCTCACCATTTATAGGTTTGCCGTCTTCAATTTCCATTTATGTCTATCATTCCAATCTCCTTCCAAATCCCTATCATCCAGTATAGTTCTGCCACTTTTATTTCTTCCAGGAGGTGACCATTGGTATATATTTTGTGGCCATCTTTGATTTTCCTTTCTTTGTACGTGGCCATACTATTTATGAGTTTGATTTTCAATCCTCTTAACAGATGTGGCGACATTCATTTCTCTCCAAAGGAATTCATTTCTTATTTTATCCTGTCTTGTTTTTTTAAGGCTTCTTCTAAGATAATCAAATTTAAAAATATTTATGGATTATATCTTAGATACCAACTTATGAATAAATATTTTATACATACATTTTGCTTTAATGATTATTCCAGAAATTGAAGTCTTAAATACCTAACCGAAATCTAAATCTATTCCGTAGATGCGGCAAACAACGTAAGTTACGAACTTGTAATGGTTTTCTTAAGCTGTAAACTAAAAAATCGTAAAATCTATACTACAGCAAATTTCATGTCGTTTACTAACTACATTTGTTCTGAAAGTTATTGTTGAGTATTTATAGTAGACCCACCATTTGCAGAATTATTGTTTTATCGACTTAAAATCATAACTGAAATCTAAACTAGAAGCGGTATTCAAAGAATAAACGTTGGCATTTATGATATATATTTATATGATATCATTAGTACATGGCAAACTTTTCTAGATGCACATTTTATGATAAATGGTACGAAAATGAACTGTCTTTTATTCGCAGATGACCAGATCATTGTAGCTTCCTCAGAAAATCAACTACAAAGATCAGTTTATAAATTATGGAAACATAAACGATTATAATTTAAAGATATCAACAGAAAAAACAAAGTCAATGGCATTTATTGGAACTCAGCATAAAAGGACAAAAATTGTAATTGGAGCAAACATAATTGAACAAGTAACTTGTTTTAATTATCTGGGATGCATGATATCGTACCAGCAAAATTTGGACATGGAGAAGAAATTAGGGAAATTTCAACAGATATGTGGTTCTTTTTAGTAATCCCTCTACAGGCCTCGGGAGGCCCTTGGGGTAGTAGGAGGTTAAGGCTCCCAATTTTCTAGACAATCGGCACTTGGTGTCAGCCGGGTTGTCAGCCCTGCGTGACGGCCGCCTTTACCCCCAGAACAAGCGTCTGGTACTCATTTCCGTTAGAGGCTGAGTCGACCCCAGGGCCATAGTGCCGCCAGAAGGTTTTGGTCAGTTTAAAATTCCTGACCCCACCGGGACTTGAACCCTCGACCTTCCGACTTATAGCGCAGAGCCTTAACCACTGCGCTATGGCGTGCCCCAGATATATGGTTCAATAAGAAGATATTTGAGAAATAAGACCACAAGGAAAACTCAATTAAAATTTTACAAAACAGTAGCCGTTCCAACATTAACATACGGGTCTGAGACTTGGCCTTTAACGATCTCTGATAAAAATAAAATTGAGACAATAGAAATGAGATTTCTCAGATCAGTTGCAGCTCTTCTTCCTTCCAAGTATTAGGCCAAGGCCTGTTACGATCCTATAGAAAATTTTCCTTATGGGAAATTCTCATATAAGACTTGAAAGCATAATAATAGTCCCTTCGATTGGTTGCTGGCCAAAGGAAGGCAAGACCAGTGATGGGGCTGCCATCTTATAGCCTCTGGTCAGGCTTTTCTGGAGAAGAAAAGAAAATAAAGGAAAGGAGAAATGGAAGAAAGGAAGGACTCCCTAGCCCTCGGATGCCCTAATAGCGTCGGGGTCGAAAAACAAGAGTTAACCAAGAGAGGTTAGATAGTAAAGTTAAAAGAGCGCAAAACACAAGTAAGTGGAAGAAATGTTTTGCACAGCTTGGGCACCTTGTGGTCGCCATCCACATATCCCCTAGATGAGGACACCTGAGGGTCAGGTAAGAGATCAAAAGAGAAGTCAAGATATCAGAGATGAACTACAAATCTATAATATAAACGAGAGAATACACACAAATAAACGTAATTGGTTTGAACATATACAAAGAATGCCAAATAATCGTTTATCAAAGCAGCTGCTTCATTATAGTCCTCTAGGCCGAAGAAATGTAGGAAGACCAAAACGTCGTTGGAAAGACGACCTGCACCTGCAGCATATAGTGCACGGGCCAACAGGCCCGTACCTTGAAGATGATGATGATGATGATTTATTATAGCATTTTGAAGATCGAGACTAACTCATACATTTAGAGTAAGATTATAAAAAACAGCTCTGGCTATTAAACAAGTATACAATGATTGGACTATTACTCCACAGATTCTGCAATTAAAGAGGGCATTTGTGGATATAAATGTTTTATTTAACTTTTGTCAATAGACGCTTTAACAACTAAAGTTCCATCTTGTCTACACTCAAAATGCTCTAACTGAAAACTGATGCTACATTAAATAAGTTTTTTTTAATTATTACAAGTTAGTAATGTAGTATATAAAAATGAATGTTTGTTTGTTGGTTTGTTTGTTCATACTTAATGCGCGGCCATACCGTTGATCCGATTGTGATGGGGCTTATTGAAAAATGTTCAGGAGATTCCCGGGATGAACATAGGCTATAAGAGAGTTGTGATACTCAACTCCTATACCCTTAAAAATGCCCTTTGTAGTGGAAGAAGTGAAAAAATAAGTTTTTTGGACGCTTTAATGGCTTACGCTGCCTAAGCCATAATACGTACACAAAATTAATGTACACAGAATTGAATATCTCAAAAAGCTCTACAAAAAAGTCCGCGACAGCATATGTTTATCTGTTACGGATAACTCACAATAACCATTTTTGTTTTTCATTGATGCCAAGAAGATCGAGACAAGTACGTAGATTCCTGTACAAGCATAGCAGCACATGGCGACTATTCTTTTACGGATAACTCGCAATGACGAATTTTGTCTTTTAGCTCATTTATGCCAAGAAGATTCCCGGGCAACACCGGGTAACCAGCACGGGGAATCTAAAAATAATAATAAAAACAATATATAGTATAATTGTCCACCGCTGTGGTCTCGAGGTAGCGTGCTGCCTTGTCACGCAGCGGGCCCGGGTTCGATCCCCAGTCGGGGCAGTTTTTCTGGGTGAGGTTTTTATCGGGGGTTTTCCTCACCTGTAAGACAAATGTCAGGAAAACTTTAAGGCCCAAACGGTCCCCGAAATCATATGGCCATCACCCTTATCATTATCATCCTTACCATTATCATCATCATCATCCTTCACCGGTGTAGAAAGCAACGGGAAGCTACCACACCTACACAATTCCCTAGTAAAGCTGCAAGCTGGAGAGGGGTTATTGTTGGGCCAAGAGGTAAAGATTGGATTTAGTGACACTAGGAATACTGAAGGAGTTCTCCATGTGTGAGAACTTAGGTTGCTCGGTTGGTATTCGGTAGAGTTGAGGTTCTTATCTCGGGATTCCACGAGGACTTCGTCGGGCAGAATTAATGTACAAAGAATATCTGGTAAAAGTAGTTTATTCTTGACTTTTATAAACTGCAAGTAATTGTATATATATGAAGTGAATTTATCCAACTTTTTTAGAACGTAGTGTTTTGAAGTGACTTGATGAAATTATACACGAGAAGTAAGTGACGAGGAGAAGCCTCTCTCGCCTATAGGTAAATTAGTTACTCCCACTACCTCGATCACGTGGACCTAAGGTCTGTGCTTAGGCACATATAACGAAACATATAATTGGTTAATGCGCCCTCCTATTTTGATCCCGGGGGTGTTACAAATTTATTATTGGCGATTTACGCCTTCAGAGGTTGGACCTTTTTCCCCGTGCTGGCTTCACGTACAGTCTAGTCACAAACATTAGCTAGGCTTGGTTTTTTTCTTCTTAGGCTTGGGTTTTTTCCTAGGCTTCCGACGCTAGAAACTTGCCATGTTCCCACACTTTTTGCTAACGATGTTTTGTGTCAGGGTAAAACCCCCGCTTGTACATTAGCTAATGGGTTATGGTTATCACGCTAAATCAGTTAACTGGAGGCTTAGAAGATATCTCTACTCAATCTGTCGAGCAAAGGATCATTGTCATTAGTAAGTTATTATCATGTGTCAGCCACTTCCGTCTTCACAAAAGAAAGGTTTACATTACCTGAGTTGTCAGTATTCTTTAATAACTAATAATTTGATTACATTGATGCTGACTTCTTTGGATCATTTTATACGGCCTTTGCTCTTACATAATCAGGTTCCACTCTCTTCCCTGATCAATTTGAATATAAATATGACCTAAGTCCAGTAACTGCTTCATTTAATGATGTTATAATATCATCTGGTTATTATTGCCGATAGGGAATTTATTTAGATTTACACAGGAGGCTGGATGAATGAATTGCCACAAATGCCCTATAAACAAATGGAAAAATCAAGGGATTTTTTTTATTTGTTTATAATCCTCTCGCGTAATATAATGCTAGTATCATAGCTATAGTGCCCTTTAAAGAAAAATGGCTATAATATTTTGGTTAGAGCACGTTAACCCTGAGAGTGTTGCCAGCACGTCAATTATGTTCAGATTGTAAACACTGATATGTATCCCTTTTACCTGGGATCGTTCTTTGAGGTTAAATAGACTCACTTTCTGCAATATAGACATACATAAATATTCATTAAGAAAAAAAAAAGATACACCCTTAATATATTTGGTGGTCTACTCAAACCATTCATGCTTATACAATTACCATTCAAAACTATTTAGTTGAATACCAGTATAGCATAGATTGTTTGTTCATGTGTAACTGTTTATTTACAATTTCGTCTACACCTTAATATCTACCTACATTATAATGTGCGTCTACAGCTTGGGAATTCATTTGCGATGAACCAGTTTTGTCTACTTCAAACCATATGTCGAATAATACTTCAGTTTTGCTAAATTTAATTTAAATTGAGTCAATAAGACTTATTTACATGGATCTATATCTTTGCGACCAAAATACTAAATATCGCGTTTAAGCAGCTGTGGCTATCGTTATAAACAATTATTATTGATAGTATTACATCCTGATATCATATTTTCCCCATAGGTATTGCACACATACGAATTCATCATGATTATTAATCCATGAAATATTCATGATTCTTATATATTTTATTCTCAACATATTTCGGCCCATTTACTTTGCCAAAGCATAGCTGGCTATATCATTGCTCAGCCAAACGACGTTATTTTCTTAAGCGTGCAAAATCATTTCCTTCGAATGCAGAATCGTATAGTATGTCACATTCGCTTCCACCAGCGACCATGACTTCATCTCATCTCATTATTAACATCGAATACAAATTCGCACAAATTGTCACATTCGCTTCCATCAGCGATCATGACCTCATCTCATCTCATTATTAACATCGAATACAAATTCGCACAAATTGTCACATTCGCTTTCACCAGCGACCATGACTTCATCTCATCTCATTATTAGATAATACGGGATCCCTTGCCCTCAAATATTTTCAACAAAATAGCACGTGTTTATACAAACACAGTGGACGTGCCGCTTCGGCCCACGTCTACAAATTAAATTCTGTAAATATAATCAACAAATAAATTCCTCACGCTTTATAGGTTCACACCGTCACTCGGCCTTTCAATTAAGGTGCATTGAGCTCTCACCCTGTCTCATTAGCTCCTATGTTTACGCTGTCTGATTGTTATTTTAGACAAAAGAATCATAATCATCATGATATTATTCGTATTCAGATTGTTGTACAAGTTTCTTCAATTACCTATATGTATTAAACAATGACAATGGCCTATCTGGGCTCATTTTAACATTTAACTGGATTAAGTAGATACTGCAGCTTCCTGCTCGAGCGATTGGGTTAAAACATTTAAAAATATAGATCCATTCTCTATCGATAAGTTCAAATCAACAATTTATTAAGCACCCTCAATCTTAGCTGAAAGTGGACATGCATTGTGTTAGGTATTCACCCTAATTCAAGTAATTATATTCATATTCATCAATATGGGGGTATTATCATGATTAATATCTAAATTGACATTTCACTTTATTTTTTTTTTTTCGCAGTCATTGTGCCCCTTTCCTCTCGCGATTAGCGTTTTCATCTAGGCCTATTTAATCACTTTATTAGTGTTATTTATTTTAATTACTGATTATATTTTGGTACTTTACCATACACCACTTATTTATTTTTTTTTTCACTAATACTTTTCATTTATGTCCTAATCTCAGCTAGTATTTAGTTTTCCGAATCCCGTGAAAACTGGTTCATGCCATTGTAGTAGAATTTATCAGGTCTTGTTTTTTTTTTTTTTTTTTTTTCGTTTGGGGATTATGGTAGAGCTTATATGTTTGGACCTTTTTTGTATGTTATATCAAAATTTTGTCGGTATATAACCACTTCCCTTTACCTGGGTACTACTGCATATGTGCAGCGTTTTACACATGACCTTTATCTCATAACCTAAAATCACAGTATTGTCTACCTGTGCACACAATACAATATAGTACAATGCAAGACATACACACATACGTAATATATCCATTCGTTTGTCATGTCTTTACGTGTAAAAAAAAAATTCTCTCCCCTCCTATTTTTCGAGTTTTCATTTTCACTGTCCGTCTATTCTACCCTTAATACTATTAGTGTCTAGTTCAACAGTCCTGTTAACTCGCAAAGGCCTCCTGTACTATTATTATATAACATGTTTTTGCGATACTCTACGCCCACAGGCACGCAAACAAACTCTGAACACTCGCATGGTAATTTATCGGGTCCTTTACAGCCTCAATCTTATCCTTAGATTCACATATTATGACTCAGAACTTTTGTCAAAATTTTTCAAATGATTCTTACTTCTAATCATCTATGTTAGTATTGCGCCACAGAATTACTAGCGAGCTCTGGGTTCCCTAGTATCTCTATACGTGCATATGTTTTGTGATTAGCCGTCGTCCAAGAAACACTCTCCGACGCGTATGATTCATTTTCGGGGCTCCTATCCTTTTGACCTCTACTATTTATGTTCTTTGTGATGACACTTATTTCATCATTTAGTTTGCTGGTTTCGTTAGTCACTTTCTGTTCTATATTAGTGCCTAACTCATTAAATCTAGGCTCTACTATCATTTCGATCAATTCAGAGCGTTTATCCTGCTCTGCAATTTTCTGAGCTACTTGGGGCTTTAGTGTTTCTTGTTCGTGGGCTGGCTTTTGTACAAATAGACACATATAATTTACCCTTTTGTCCGAGTTCTCTACACTACAGAGCACATTCTTGTCGACTCGTTTTATTTCCCCTTGTAATTCCTCCTGTTTCTCCCCTAAGTTAGTTTGTAACGTTATTATACTATTGTTCATCTCTGTTCTCATTTGACTTATTACCCTGTTTTCTGTTTTCTCTGAGTCTTTAATAAGTTTTTGTTCCATTTTATTTATCTTTAGTTCTACACACGCTGACGATTCATTTATTTTCGCTTCTAGCATCTCTATCTTTTCTCATCTCATCCCTTAATGTTTCTTTCAACGTAAATACATCCTTTTCCCTGCTTATCTCCATCTGTCCTCTCCAAGTTTCAAATTCCTGTTTCATATTCCTCTGCATTGCCTCTAAATCCATTTTCCTATTTCTATCTATCGTCTCTAAATCCATTTTCCTACTTCTATCTATCGTCTCTAAATCCATTTTCCTACTTCTATCCATCTCCTCTATTCTCGACATTAGCATTTCCATGTATTTCATGGTGTCGGTGCTTGGATTTCCCTTGTCCTCTACTTCCCCTCTAGCTTCTACTCTTGCGTTGTTTTCATTACTTTCCCCTGTGCTCTGCTCTAAGTTCTCTCTGCCATCTTCGTTGTCCTCTCCCATCCTTACGATTTCGTTCTCTCCTTCAATCAGTTGCCCACAAGCCTTCTCCCTAATCTCTTCGTGTTTCCTATCCATTTTTTTATCTTTATTTGCCTGCCTCTTTCTATTCCTACTTCTTAACAACATAAATACACACAGATATATTCTCCGTTAAATCACTGTAATATTTTGATTTCTTATATAGGTAAAAAGTAAAAAAAATGCTTATTCTGTTGTTGTGTCACTTACTGCTTCCTTCCTTCAGTTGCTGTCTGTCTGCTTGTTGCCATCATATTCTCTGTCCTGGTTGCCTCGTGGTCGTGGGACTTAGTCGTTCTGCCGTTGATTTCTATTCGTGTGTGATACTTTACGACCTATTCTGCCCCACGTTGGGCGCCAATATGGAGAGGGGTTATTGTTGGGCCAAGAGGTAAAGATTGGATTTAGTGACACTAGGAATACTGAAGGAGTTCTCCATGTGTGGAGAACTTAGGTTGCTCGGTGGGTATTCGGTAGAGTTGAGGTTCTTATCTCGGGATTCCACGAGGACTTCGTCGGGCAGAATTAATGTACAAAGAATATCTGGTAAAAGTAGTTTATTCTTGACTTTTATAAACTGCAAGTAATTGTATATATATGAAGTGAATTTATCCAACTTTTTAGAACGTAGTGTTTTGAAGTGACTTGATGAAATTATACACGAGAAGTAAGTGACGAGGAGAAGCCTCTCTCGCCTATAGGTAAATTAGTTACTCCCACTACCTCGATCACGTGGACCTAAGGTCTGTGCTTAGGCACATATAACGAAACATATAATTGGTTAATGCGCCCTCCTATTTTGATCCCGGGGGTGTTACAAATTTATTATTGGCGATTTACGCCTTCAGAGGTTGGACCTTTTTTCCCCGTGCTGGCTTCACGTACAGTCTAGTCACAAACATTAGCTAGGCTTGGGTTTTTTCTTCTTAGGCTTGGGTTTTTTCCTAGGCTTCCGACGCTAGAAACTTGCCATGTTCCCACACTTTTTGCTAACGATGTTTGTGTCAGGGTAAAACCCCCGCTTGTACATTAGCTAATGGGTTATGGTTATCACGCTAAATCAGTTAACTGGAGGCTTAGAAGATATCTCTACTCAATCTGTCGAGCAAAGGATCATTGTCATTAGTAAGTTATTATCATGTGTCAGCCACTTCCGTCTTCACAAAAGAAAGGTTTACATTACCTGAGTTGTCAGTATTCTTTAATAACTAATAATTTGATTACATTGATGCTGACTTCTTTGGATCATTTTATACGGCCTTTGCTCTTACATAATCAGGTTCCACTCTCTTCCCTGATCAATTTGAATATAAATATGACCTAAGTCCAGTAACTGCTTCATTTAATGATGTTATAATATCATCTGGTTATTATTGCCGATAGGGATTTATTTAGATTTACACAGGAGGCTGGATGAATGAATTGCCACAAAGCATAGCATGAAAATGCTATGATTGCAGTGAAGGACCTGTCTTCGGGCAGAATTACTATGGATGGATAATATAATTGAAGACCGGAAACAAATGCCATATTTTAAGTTTTAATTATTATTTGTAATATATATTTCTTCATTGAGCTTCAATTTTGCCATCCGTCAACTTTCCGCTCATTTTACAGAGGGTATATTTTAATTCTCTCCTAGTGTATTAAATTGTGGGCCACCCATCCCCGTGCATTAGCACTTGTGTCAACTCCACCAAAGTGTTAATGTACCTCTCTTTCCCCCAGGATAATTGCAAGTTCTACTGCAGGTTAAGTGATTTTTATGGTTATACTGGGCCTGTTTGCACTGTCTCTTCCTTCAAACATTTATATTACTTCCTGTGTTGCACTCCCATATCCAGAGCCCGTTCCTATTTTCTACTCCGGTTATCCAATCGCCCGAAACACACTACCTTATTTTTTCCTTCAACTCTATTATAAATTCGTCAATTTTCATAAAATTTATCTTCTTCTTATTCTTAATCTTAATTTGTAGGATTTTCATCTTATTTCCAAAATCACTCATCGGAGGAAGAAGTATTGGATGTGCATTGACTGTATATCCATCTCTTGGCTGGTCTTCCTCTTGTTCTTCTCCCGTCCATTGGTCTATCTTCTTTAGCTCTTTTTTTGCAAGTCGGTTGTCTTCCATTCTTTCTATATGGCACTTCCAATATTTTCGTCTGTCTATAATAAATTTGGTTATGTCTTGAATATGGCATTTGTCCTTAATTTCTGTGTTGTGTATTTTATCAAATAATGTTTCCCCCTGAATAGTTCTTAAGATCTTAATTTCACATGTGATTATTATTTGTTTAGTTTTTGTTGTATCAGCACTAGTTTCTGCTCCATATACGATAACTGGTCGAACTATCGTTTTGTATATGCGGGTTTTTCCATTCTATATTGACATATGTTTGTTGCGCCAAATTAAATCTTTCATATATCCTGATATTTGTGCTGCTTTATCAGCTTGTTTCTTTACTTTGTTTATTACATTTTTACTTACTCTTACTTACTCACTGGCACTATCGAACCCATAGGTTCATGGCCGCGCGGACATACGCTCTCCATACGTCCCTATCCTGAGCTAATACTTTCCAATCATTCCCTGTATTATCTACTTCCCTCAAATCATAGTTAATGTTATTCTCCCACCTCATTCTTGGTCTACCAACTGGGCGTTTTCCCTCTGGCTTTCCTACAAGAAGCTTCCATGCAAGTCTTTCATTCCCCATGCGTGCAACATGTCCTGCCCATCGCAGTCTACGAGACTTATCGCAGTCTACGAGACTTAACTGTTCTTATTATATCTGGCTTCCTATAAAGACCATGTAGTTCATTGTTATGTAGTCTTCTCCATTCACCTGTCTGTTCATCTCTCTTTGGTCCAAAAATTTTCCTAAGTACTTTATTCTCAAATACTTGTACTCTCCTTTCGTCCCTTAAAGTAAGAGTCCATATTTCGCACCCATATAATATAACTGGTAGAATAATAGTTTTTTTATATTTTCAGTTTAACGTTTTTTGAAAGGAGTTGGGACGACAAGAGTCTCTGCAATGCATAATAGCACGCATTTCCAGAATTGAGCCTATGTTTAATTTCTTTGTGCATCTCATTGCAATTTGTGATTATTGTTCCTAGGTATTTGAATTCAGGCCACTTCCTCAAAATTTCCCTCATTTGTCATTAGCTGTCCATTTCCATTATATAATGTATTTCTACGTGTGACCATATATTTAGTTTTATTAGTCTTTGTTATTAATACACCTAAATAATTAAATTCTGATACTTGTTCTATAATTTTTCTTTATAAAAATATATATAATGAATTTATGGATTGTAGGAAATCGTAAATTGTTCTGAATATCTGTTTCAGTTGTACCGTTTATTTCAATAGCTCTGCATAAGTAATTTGAGTAAAAAAGTCTAGGAACAATTACAATTTGCCGCCTCGGATGTAGCACTGGTCTCTTCCGGCTCTATTGAACAAATTTTGCTGCATCGGCAGCCATATTTGCTAAACCGTTCACCCGCTGAATCCTCCCTATATAATGCGACAGACCTAGAAGCCCTCGGCTAACCAGCCGTTGCTATCCCATCCATATGTGTCAATCATCCAGTATAGGGGTGACACGTGGCCTGCATGTTACATCTCCCAGCCCTTATAGCTGATTTTTCTTATTATGAAGCGCTACGTATCGTAGGCATCCAAATCTCTCGATGCTGGGTGGACACCTGTTTCATACACTGCCAACCATCAGATAATTTCTTTCCCCATGGAATTCGAAATAGCGTATTCCGTATTTCTTTCTATAAGGTGTTTCAGAATAAGTATTATAGACTTTTAGGGTATGCTGACGATGTTGTTATTATTCAAGAAAATTAAAATAATTTGCAGTACTCTTTACATCAATTAAATCAGTTATGCCAAGAATATAATTTTAAAATGTGAAAATTAAAAATAATGGCATTTTGGGGAAACGAACATATAAGATCAAAAATCGTAATAGACAACAAACCTCTGGAACAAGTAACAAATTTTAATTATTTGGGTTGTAATTTTACTATAAACACAAAAACTGAAAGAGACATACATATGAAACTGTCGAAATTTCAAATGATATGCGGAACTATACATAAAACATTAAGGAATAAAACAAGAAGAGATACTGGATTGAAGTTTTATAAAACATTGGCAGTTCCTGCATTACTTTATGGGAGCGAAACTTGGGTAATGACCAAAAAAATTACAAAGTAGAATACAAAGCGCAGAAACGAATTTTCTTAGAAGAAAAGGCTTTGCAAGATTGGATCGGATAAAAAATGAAGATATGAGAACAGAGTTAAATATATATCCATTGAATGAGAAAATCAGAGAATATAGAGAGAAATAATTTACACATGTGGAAAGAATGAATGTAACAAGATTACCAAGAGCAGCATTCAACTACCAGAAGAGGACCAAGGAATGTAGGAAGGCCAGTGAAAAGATGGACAGAACAACTGTGAGGCGGAACAGGCAATTTTTGCGTAGCTCATGAAGCGAAGAAGAAGAAGACTTTTAGGAGTTGTAGAGGGGACCTAGTAGTTTTGATGAGGAACCCATGTTCGGAAACGTACCATTTCGATGTAAAATAGGTTTGACGATCGGACACAATGGGCTGATATCGCGTTTCTTGTCTTTCGGAATAAGTATTACAGACTTCTGGAGGTTGTACTACAAGTGTGGTTGCATGTGGGGACTGTACCTGCGACACACGCCCCACAAGACCTGGTGTGTGCTCAACAATGTGTGATGCCACCAGAATGCGTGCAATAAGATCTTCCTCCGACTCGACAGGTGTAGTACAACCCCTAGAAGTGTGTAATACTTGTTCTGAAACACAAGGCACACGATATCAGCCCATTGTGTTTCCATCTTCAAAGTTATTTTACATCGAAATGGTACGTTTATGGACATGTGTTCCTTATCAAAACTTTATCTACTAAGTCCCCTCTACAACCCCTAGAAGTCTGTATTGATTATTCTGAATCACTCTGTAAATTCTTGCAAGATGCCTTAGATTGCTCGATCAAGGTGCTTAAACACTTCTGAGCTAATATTAAGATACACTGTCATTAAAAATGAAATCTTAAACTCCTTTCAAAAAGCGTTAAACTGAAAATATGTAAAACTATTATTCTACCAGTTATATTATATGGGTGCGAAACATGGACTCTTACTTTAAGGGAAGAAAGGAGATTACACGTATTTGAGAATAAAGTACTTAGGAACATTTTTAGACCAAAGAGAGATGAACAGACAGGTGAATGGAGAAGACTACATAACAATGAACTACATGGTCTTTATAGGAAGCCAGATGTAATAAGAACAGTTAAGTCTCGTAGACTGCGATGGGCAGGACATGTTGCACATATGGGGAATGAAAGACTTGCATGGAAGCTTCTTGTAGGAAAGCCAGAGGGAAAACGCCCAGTTGGTAGACCAAGAATGAGGTGGGAGAATAACATTAACTATGATTTGAGGGAAGTAGATTATACAGGGAATGATTGGAAAGCATTATCTCAGGATAAGGATGTATGGAGAGCTTATGTCCGCGCGGCCATGAACCTGCGGGTTCGATAGTGCCAGTAGAACACCATCATTATCATCATGGTGTGGAAAGCAACGGGAAGCTACCACACCTATAATTCCTTAATAAAACTGCAAAACGCATAATGAAAATGGTATGATTGCAGTGAATGACCTGCCCTCGTGTAGAACACAATAGAATCCACAAGATAATTATAATTTAAAATATATTTTGATTTAATGTTTATAAAACACAGAACGAAGAAAACTATATTTCACGTTATGTTACAAAGCATTTTATTATATGGGTCCGAAACCTGTACAGTAAATAGAAAACAAACCAATAAGCTGTTAGCAGTAGAAATTTATTTTTTGGAGGCGATCGAGAAGAATTTCAAGAAGGGATAAGGTCAGGGACAGCTCAATAAGGGAAATTATGCAAGTTGAAAAAAAAGTATTAGAAAAAATAGAAGAGAAACTTTTGAAATGGTATGGACACCTCATAAGAATGGAACAAGAGAAAATACCTAAGGAGATGCTCAATTCGAAAGCTAATGGAAGAAGTGAAAGAGGAAGGCCTAGAGAATGATGGATGGATGAAGTGAAGAGAAGTATGGAGACTAGAGATATGAAGGAAGAAGATGCTTTAGACAGGAACCTCTGGCGACAAATCACTTTGGGTTGAAGGAAAAACACTGTATTGTGGAATATTCGTAATAAAAAGTTAATCTAGATTTAACGAATGATATATAAAATGTACAAGGTAGAAAAATAAGAAAAAATACTATTAATGACATAAAATAAATTTAGTTCTCGAGGAAATTAATTATTTAACAAGTAACCGAACTGTATAAGCGTGATTTAAAAGTGTCAAATGTACGGCAACCCCAGATATCCTGAGATCTATTGGCATTTAGAAGTAAAGCAATTACAGTAGAAAATAGCAATGAAAGCAGAGCTGTTGGATATTGTATTGGGGATCGAACTCGGCACTAGAAAGTAAAATTTTAATGGGATGATATAAAATGCGAGTGCGAGAATATTACTATAATTCAATAAAACTGTAGCGCGCGCTAATGTGTTACATTACCGTTAAAACAGCCATAAAGTTGTGCCACGGCCCTTTTATTCCAGGCACAGCCCGTAAAATTATAATTCTAGTGAAAAATTAATTTCCATGCCCCACCCCTCTTAGTCGTGCTTATTCCAATATTTTCACACGAAATATGGTCATTTCACACCATACATCTTAAGTAGTTTCTTTATATCGTCAAACTTTGTAACACTACTTACAGAAGTTATAGTTTATTTATCATAAGTAATGCCACGAGTGATTTCCAAATTATCGATAAATTCACGACTCACGAACGAAGTGAGGAGTGAATTTATCTAGAGAATTTGGAAATCAAGAGTGGCATTTGTTAGGACTATTTAACGAATAAAATTAAACTGTTTACTCACAAATTATTATTTACTATAGTTATTTTAAAATATTTATATATTCAATGTAAACGGCGATGTTTGAAAAACAAATGAGAAACGATATGTACGCTTCATCTGCTTCTTTTGTTTATCACTGCAACCAGATCATACTATTTATTGCCAAAGGAACGCAATATTGTAAGAATGCTCTCTAGTGGAGAAAAAATGAAACACATCAAACTGTATATTAATTCATTTGTGATGTCGTTTGACGTAAATATGACAATTATATTTTTCTAGATTGTTACCTGGGAAAAAATACATTTAAGAAAGTGCAAACAGTGGTTGCTTTTTTTTTGGTGGTATAATCAATTGCTACAAATGTTTTTATATTAACTCCCGCATGCGGCATGTGTTGACATTCATGCACTATATATACAATCTGGTAGCCGTATTTCTCACAGGCTCAGTCACTGCAAAATAATGGTCAGACCTGTTCAGAATATTAAAAAGGAGGAGTTTTCTTTAATATGGTAATTATAACACTGATAAATATTTCGTGAAACTCGACTCTGATTGGTTGTAAAACAGAAATCATTGAAACGTGATTGGTCATTGACTGCCATTTGGGGCATGGGTTAAATAGTCAGTATATATTTTTTTATTATTATTTTCATGTGGTATATATTTAATCGCTCAGCGCAGTCATATTAGACTGGTCAAAGTAAGAAAGGAAAAATTTGAAATCGCACACATCAATTCTTCTTTTGAAATTGTTAGAATGCTTCAAACTTTCTTAAAATATACCAGGAACGTGTGGCGGTACAAGGATACTATTTTCAACATATTCTGTGATTAATTTATGTAAATATTTTAACTGTAAAATGCGAAACATGGTCTCTTATTTTAAGGGAGGAGGGTACGAGTATTTGAGAATAAAGTTCTTAGAAAAATGTTTGGACGAAAGATAGATAAACAGACAGGTGAATGGAGAAGCCTTCATAACAATGAACTACATGGGTTTTAAAGGAAATCAGATATGATAAGAACAGTTAAGTCTCGTAGACTACGGATGGGCAGAACATATAGCACGAATGGGGAATGAAAGAGGGAAAACGCCCAGTTGGTAGACCAAGAATGAGGTGGGAAAATAACATTAACCATTATTTGAGGGAAGTAGATTACACAGACCCTCAGGGGTCCCCATCTAGGGGATATGTGGATGGCGACCACAAGGTGCCCAAGCTGAGCAAAACATTGCTTCCACTTACTTGTGTTTTGCTCCTTACTTTTATCTTTAACCGATCTGGTATTTCTTCCACTTACTTATACCAGACTCTTTTAACTTTACTATCTAACCTCTCTTGGTTAACTCTTGTTTTTCCGACTCCGACGCTATTAGGGCATCCGAGGGCTAGGGAGTCTTTCCTTTCTTCCATTTCTTCTTTCCTTTATTTTATTTTCTTCTCCAGAAAAGCCTGACCAGAGGCTATAAGATGGCAGCCCCATCACTGGTCTTGCGTTCCTTTGGCCAGCAACCAATCGAAGGGACTATTATTATGCTTTCAAGTCTTATACGAGAATTTCCCGGAAGGACGAAGATCTCTGGGCCGTCCTATGGAACGCTGGAGGGAAAATTTTCTATAGGATCGTAACAGGCTTTGGCCTAATACTTGGAAGGATTACAAAGGTGATGATTGGAAAAACATTAGCTCATGATAGGGATTGTGGAGAGCTTATCTCCCCGCGGCCATGAACCTATGGGTGATTAGTTAGTTAGTTATTAGGCGTAAATGACGTAAAGAAATAAATGCGCTATAATTGAACGGTTAATTCCCGTAGGCTGCGATGGGCAGAACATATAGCACGAATGGGGAATGGAAGAAATGCATGGAAGCTTCCAGAGGTAAACGCCCAGTTGGTAGACCAACAATGAGGTGGGAAAATAACATTATCCGTGATTTGAGGTGAAGTGTATTATACAAGAGATGATTGGAAAACAGCTGATTATAAGGATGTGTGGAGAGCTTATGTCCGCGCGAGTTAGTTAGTAAATGAAGTAAAGAAATTAATTCGATAGAATTCAAGGATTATGTACGTGAGGCCTTACCGGCAGACGACTAGCTTCCAGTCCGCTGGAGGTCGCTAGGGGTGAAAAAAGTATTGGTTATAGGCTGCATCGTACTTAGACCGTTATGTTTACAAACTGCACGTTGACACGCGCTACTCGGGACAGACTTCTACTACAGTCCGCTTTGCGTAGGAATGGACTCATCTTTGCACAATTTTTGTTTCGGCATTCTGATGCAACCACTCGTCATGTAAACAGGTATATTACTAAGGACAGTCGAACATACACACTCTCCGCTCCGGGCAGGCAGTGGAGACGCTCAACTAAGACCCGCATTTTGTAAACAATGTGTATAGAAATTAGTTACTGTCCTGATACCGATACTTTTTTTTAGCCCTAATGTTGACACTTAAGAAGACGATAGTCAGTCATGTAAAACCACCAGATATAATGGGAAACGACTAAATTGGGAGCCACTCTCTAAATTTGATACTTCTTCTTCTTCCTTTCCAGGATTAGGTCAATGTGACATGTTCCGGTCTCAAGTCCATCGTTTCCTTGGCCGTCCCAAAGATCTTTTCCCATGTGGTTTGAAGGTGTTGATCGTTTTGGGTAATCTTGTATTGTCCGTTCTGTCTAAATGTTCTTTCCATTGGTATTTGTGATCTTCTAGTTTATCAGTTATTGAAAATATCTCCAGTTCATTTCTTATTGATTCATTGTGTAATCTATCCATGCGTGTACATCCTTTTACAGATCTTAAAAATTTCATTTCAGTGGCTTGAATGTGTGAGATATCTTTTTTTGTAACTATCCAAGATTCAGATCCGTATAAAACAACAGGAGCAGCCATAATTTTATAAAACCTGAGCTGAGTTTCTCTTCGAGTCTTTCGGAGGGTTCTTCTTATGTTGCCACACATCATTTGATATCGGTTTAATTTATTGTGTATATCCCAATCATAGCTATATGTTATATCTGAACCAAGATAGTTAAAGTGTGCTATCTGTTCTATTATTTCATTATTGATCACTATTTTTGCTCTGACTGGCACTTTGGCCTGAAAAAGCTATAATTTTAGTTTTTGAAGTTGAGACTTTGAGATTATAATAGAGTCCTAATTGATTCAACATGTAAATGGCTCTTTGTAAATCATCCTCTGACTTCTGTATAATTACCAGATCGTCTGCATACATTAAAATATTCATATACATTTCCTTATTAATTTGTATTCCTATTGGACTTGATTTAAATTTGATACTGATTTTGAAATATAACCTTGTTAAACAGTATCACAATACACTGCTGTTGTAAGAGGCCTGCGGTATTTGTAATTCACGATATGCAGTTGTTTAGAGCGGCGTACGGATTTCAAATGTTTTGTAAGCGGACTGCGTCTACCAGCCTGAATAATAAAGACCCAGTGAATTAGAGAGAGGGGTGGTTTCTTGTGACTATAAGGGATAAAATTAATTCGCTTCAATGAACACACTGACGATCCATTAGTCCCCCAACCCTTACAAGTAATTCATTTAAAGGTGTAAGCGATATAAATCTAGGGGCCGCGTAACAACTGCTCATTTCTGCAACGTAAGTTAATTCCGAATTATACAGACACATCAATCTATTTTTGTGTGTTTCCATTCTTCAGGTTAATGTTGGCATACTTATAAATTATCATCATCTTCTTCTTCTTCTTCTTCTTCTTCACATTAAGGTTTAGGCGATTTGCCTGTTCGGAATTCACAATGATTCCTTCCATCACTTCCTAGGTCTTCCTACATCCCTTAATCATTTTGGTTTATAATGATGTGCTATCTTGTGCAATATTGTTTCTTGTATTCTATGAACATGCTGTTCCCAGACGACGCGGTGTTGTTGAATTCTATCATTTGTTATATAGCATCATCATCTTCCAGGGATTAAGCCTGTTGGCTCGTTCCGGTTTCATGAAAGCTAGAATTGTTAAAATTGTTCAGACCATCTTCTGTGTGGGCGACCAACATTTGTCCTTCCGAGCAGTTTATAATTTAGCAATAATTTTGGAAATCTTCCTTCTGGCATTCTATCAATATGTTCTTTCCAGTCGTTCCTATATTTAATTATTCGGTCTGTGAGTTTGAAAATATTTAGTTCCTTTCTTATATCTTCATTTTTTTTCTTATCCAGCAGAGTATATCCTGCTATATTTCTTAAAAATCTCATCTCAGCTGCTTCCAATCTTTGTTCTTGTCTTTTAGTGATCGTCCAACATTCTGATCCATACATCAATACAGGAACAGCCATTACTTTATAAAATTCATTTCTTGTTTCTTTTCTTGTATTTTTAAATATATACTTACTTACTTACTTACTCACTGGCACTATCGAACCCGTAGGTTCATGGCCGCGCGGACATAAGCTCTCCATACATCCCTATCCTGAGCTAATGCTTTCCAATCATTCCCTGTATAATCTACTTCCCTCAAATCATAGTTAATGTTATTCTCCCACCTCATTCTTGGTCTACCAACTGGGCGTTTTCCCTCTGGCTTCCCTACAAGAACCTTCCATGCACGTCTGTCATTCCCCATACGTGCAACATGTCCTGCCCATCGCAGTCTACGAGACTTAACTGTTCTTATTATATCTGGCTTCCTATAAAGACCATGTAGTTCATTGTTATGTAGTCTTCTCCATTCTCCTGTCTGCTCATCTCTCTTTGGTCCAAAAATTTTCCTAAGTACTTTATTCTCAAATATCTGTAATCTCCTTTCCTCCCTTAAAGTAAGAGTCCATGTTTCGCACCCATATAATATAACTTGTAGAATAATAGTTTTATATATTTTCAGTTTAACGTTTTTTGAAAGGAGTTGGGACATCAAGAGTCTCTGCAATGCATAATAGCATGCATTTCCAGAATTGAGCCTATGTTTAATTTCTTTGTGCATCTCATTCCTATTTGTGATTATTGTTCCTAGGTATTTGAATTCAGCCACTTCCTCAAAATTTCCCTCATTTGTCATTAGCTGTCCATTTCCATTATATAATGCATTATTATTATTATTATTATTATTGTTATTATTATTACTTACTTACTTACTCACTGGCACTATCGAACCCATAGGTTCATGGCCGCGCGGACATAAGCTCTCCATACATCCCTATCCTGAGCTAATGCTTTCCAATCATTCCCTGTATAATCTACTTCCCTCAAATCATAGTTAATGTTGTTCTCCCACCTCATTCTTGGTCTACCAACTGGGCGTTTTCTCCTTCTGGCTTTCCTACAAGAAGCTTCCATGCACGTCTTTCATTCCCCATACGTGCAACATGTCCTGCCCATCGCAGTCTACGAGACTTAACTGTTCTTATTATATCTGGCTTCCTATAAAGACCATGTAGTTCATTGTTATGTAGTCTTCTCCATTCACCTGTCTGTTCATCTCTCTTTGGTCCAAAAATTTTCCTAAGAACTTTATTCTCAAATACTCGTAATCTCCTTTCCTCCCTTAAAGTAAGAGTCCATGTTTTCGCACCCATATAATATAACTGGTAGAATAATAGTTTTATATATTTTCAGCTTAACGTTTTTTGAAAGGAGTTGGGACATCAAAAGTCTCTGCAATGCATAATAGCATGCATTTCCAGAATTGAGCCTATGTTTAATTTCTTTGTGCATCTCATTCCTATTTGTGATTATTGTTCCTAGGTATTTGAATTCAGCCAGTTCCTCAAAATTTTCCCTCATTTGTCATTAGCTGTCCATTTCCATTATATAATGTATTTCTACGTGTGACCATATATTTAGTTTTACTGATATTTACTTCAAGTCCTAATTTCTTAGTGTTACTCAATAGTGTGTGCGTGTTGGCCTTTAGTATCTCTTCGCTATCGGCCAGTAGTACCACATCATCAGCATAAACTAACAGCTTATTAATACCATTCAGTTGTAAGCCTTCCTTATTCTCTAAAGATTTAATGGCATGCTCTAGTACAAAATTAAATAGTAGAGGAGATAGTGCATCTCCTTGCTTCAACCCATTCTGGATTTCAAAAGTGTCTGAAAACTGTTTGCCTACACGCACCCTACTCGTTGAGCCATTTAGACACATTCGTATAAGTCTAACTAACTTTTTTGGGAATTCCGAACTCCAGCAGGATACTATATAACTTCTCTTCTCCCTCTTAATTGAATCATATGCTTTTTTGAAGTCTACATATAGTTGATGTACAGTACCATTATATTCCCATTTCTTTTCTAAAATCTGTCTTATACTAAAAATCTGATCTGTTGTAGACCTGTTTCTTCTAAATGCACATTGATGATCTCCTAGAATGTCATCAATATAGGGAGCAAGTCTGCTTACTAATATATTTGTTAGAATTTTGTACGAAGTTGAAAGTAATGAGATGCCCCTATAGTTGTTGCAATCAGTTTTATCTCCTTTCTTATAAATTGGTACGATAATTGATTCCTTCCATTCATCTGGAAGAGCTTCTTTTTCCCAAATCATACTAAGCAACCAACGTATCTTGTCCATCAATTTTTCTCCCCATGATTTTATCAGTTCTGCTGGGATCTCATCTGAACCTGATGCTTTATACATCTTCAATTTTTCAATCGCCATTTCAACCTCTAATGCACTTGGCTCTGCGATTAGCATTTCTGCTGTCTGTAACTTATCCTCCTCAATGTCCTGTTCTGTATGTACATTTAATAGCTGATTAAAGTAACTTTTCCATCTATTTAATATACTCCTAGAATCTGCAATCATATCCCCATTTTCATTTCGAATTATGTTTGTTCTAGCCTGAAACCCTTTCTTCTCTATACTAATTCCCTGATATAATTCTCTAATGTTCCTATTTTTTGCATTCATTTCAAGATCATTAATCTTCTCTCTCAAATATTCCCTCTTTTTACTCTTTAGTAGCTTAGTGGTTTCCCGTCTAATACTACCCAATTGCTCTAAATTTACCTCATTTGGCTCGTGTAACCATTTCATTTTTGCTAGTTTTCTTTTCTTTACAATATTATTATTATTATTATTATTATTATTATTATTATTATTATTATTATTATTATTATTATTATTATTATTGTCCACCGCTGTGGTCTCGAGCATCGTGCAGCGGGCCCGGGTTCGATCCCTGGTCGGGGCAGTTTTTCTGGGTGAGGTTTTTATCGGGTTTTTTCCTCACCTGTAAGACAAATGTCAGGAAAACTTTATGGTCCAAACGGTCGCCGAAATCATATGTCCATTATCATCCTTCACCGGTGTGGAAAGCAACGGGAAGCTACCACACCTATAATTCCCTAGTAAAGCTGCAATCAAAGCATGATAAATGCTATGATTGCAGTGAAGGACCTGCCTTCGAGCAGAATTAGTATGGATGGATGGATTATTATTATTATTATTATTATTATTATTATTATTATTATTATTATTATTATTATTATTATTATTATTATTGCACGTGAAGAGGTAATGGCATTTCGCCAGGAAAAAGTGTTGCATTCGTCTGTTTATAACTTCCGGTATGATGACGCTCTCTATCAGAAAGTTTTGCAAGCTACTAACTCAGACAAGAAACATCTGTTGATGCAGAAAGTGCTTGCCCATCATTTTGCACGTCAATATATCAAATGTATTACTTAACCCCCTCTTTCATTCAAGTTTCAGCAATTTTTCAGCACATGTGTTTGAAGCTTAAGAACAAAAGAGTGACAGCGTTAAAAAAATCGCACGTATTAAAACAGTATATATTAACATGATATATTCAGTCATTAATCATAACTAGTATCACTGCGTCTGCATAGCACACCTGAATGCAAATGACAATACACCTACAGTCTTACTAATACAAATCTCTTATACAGGCTTTCATCAGTTGTTTAGTTATACAATGTACAAGCCTTATGTAGATCATGTATAATTTCCTTACTAATAAATGTTGTGCCGGAGCTATATAACAATACAACCGTTATACACAATACGTCATCACTATGACGTCAGAACAATATTACGCGCAGTTTGTAACAGAACTAAAACAACATCAACTAGTGATTAATTGTGTAAGAAATGAGTATGGATAAAAATTAATAGAGATTCCCTAATTGGGGAGGTACGGAAAAAATAAGTGTGTTTTAATTTATTTACATTTTCCTTTACGCAATGTCAAATATATCGAAGAATTTGTTTCACAGATAATGTGCTGCCATCTAACGTCAAGAATTTCGAACAATTCTTGAAAACTAATAAAAGTTTTTCCCATTACTTATGAATTATATGCAGTGTTTTAAGATGCGTTTAGAAAACGTTCAAAATAGTAGTAAATGTTACTGGCAACAGAATAACGCTTTAGGCGAAAAAAGAAATCATTGCTGTTTGATCGGTAATAGAACCTAGGACCCCACGGGACTGCAGTCCGAAGCTCTAACCACAAGACTATCAGGCTAACATGTTGTTTGCCGCGATAATAGTACATCTGTAATTAAATACATTTTTATATCGGTATGTGTATTATGTTTTAATGATGCAAGACAGTCCTGTTAAAATAATATTATGAAGCATTTAAACTACATTGAAGTTAAATCTTGTCTACGGCAATTATTGTAGAACATATTCTATTGTGAACCAACGTTCAATTTAAAAATATTATTATGCCTAATCGAGAATGAGTGTAACAAAAGGCATTTTATGATGCCTTAATTTTCCTACCCAGAGCTTTATTTATATTATTTATGTCCTGTGCATCCATCAAACAGTCGTTAAAATGTTGCATTTTGCGTTAAATTTAAGGAAACTTTCATCAATATCATAAGAAAGCAATCAGTTGATCTTAAAGTCCGACATTTTGTCTAGTTATACAATCCTTAAACAAGGCTGGAGACATGTATAACGATTCCCATGTAAAGTTGTACACCTCTTATACACTGAACAGCTAATACAGTGTTTATTAGTAGGAATTTTCAACTGAGATGTGTATAAACCTTGTATAAAAGTTATTATGGATTATTAGTAAGAGGGAGAGTTTATTGCTTATCTGTGTACATCGGAAGATTCTTGACATGTTCAAGCGCCTGAAAATAAAACTGAAATAAAAATCTAATATATATAAATGAATGTTTGTTTGTTGGTTTGTTTGTTTGTTTGTTCGTACTTTATGCACGGACATACCGTTGATCTGATTGTGATGGGGCGTTTTGTAAAATGTTCAAGAGATTCCCGGGATGAACCTACGCTATAAGAGAGGTGTCCTACTAAACTCCTACACCCTTAAAATCGCCATTTGTAGTGGATAACGTGAAAAAAAGTAGCTCTTTGAACGCTTAAATGGTTTACGCTGCCTAAACCATAATAAATGCACAAAATTAATGTACACAAAATTGAATGTATCAAAAAGCACTACAAAAAAGTCCGCGACAGCATATGTTTATCTCTTACGGATTTTGTCTTTTAGCTCATTCATGCCAAGAAGATCGAGATACGTAGATTCCCGGGCAACACCGGGTAATCAGCACGGGGTATCTAAAAATAATTACGATAGAAATGTTTCCTTTTACTTAAACATAAAACATTTTCGTATTTCTGCCCATTTATGTCAAGATGATCGGGATAAGTAGATTCCCGGGCAACTCCGGGTAATCAGCACGGGGTATCTAAAAAATATAAATATATAATTATTTTTCCTTCTACTTATTCAACTAAACATAAAAGCACATTAATTTTAATTTATTTAGGCGTAGCAGTGCACGCCGTGTGTTAGCTGATACATAATAAAACACAAAAGGGAAGTAAAATACAAACACGAGTGCATTTTAAGAAAGTAAAACGAATTATAGTAGATATAGCTTAACAAAAATTGGGAGTAGTTTATGTAGTTTATTTCATACTCTTTACTATATAATTGTCCTATCAGTAGTAACATGAACTGCATTCAATAAGTAAAGCAAATGATAGCAATGGCAAAAGAAGCTTTTAACAAGAAGAGAAGCATTTTCTGCGAACATTTGGCAAAATAATTACGGAAGAGGCTAGTGAAGTGCTTTGTGTGGAGTGTAGCATTATATGGTGCAGAAACTTTGACATTACGACGGAATGAGGAAAAGTGACTGGAAACTTTTGAGATGTGGATATGGAGAAGAATGGAACGTTTAAAATGGACAGACAAAATAAAAAATAAAGATGTGCTAGTCAGAATGCGCGAAGAAAGGCCAATGCTGGAATTCATAAAGAAGAGGAAAATAAATTGGATTGGCTACTGGCAACGAAGAAACTGCCTGCTGACGGATGCCCTAGAAGGAATGGTAAACGGAAAGAAAGCTAGAGGCAGAAAAAAAAACATTAGATGATAGTCAAAATTAAAATAAATGGTTTGTATGCAGATACAAAAAGGAAAGCTGAGTTAAGGAAAGAGTGAATAATGCTGAGTTTGCAGTGAAAGAATTGCTCTTGGGCATATCAAAGAATCAATTACTAAAACGTTGAAAGTTAATCTGCAACTTGTATTTTCCAGACTTCAGCCAGTAGTAACACGTCTTGTTGCCTGAAGTTAGATTTATAATGATATTCTGCATATAAAAAAGAGCCTTCACGTGAAAATGGTTTTGGATTTATGACGTGTAGATCTGAAACTGAGCAAGAATTAGATTTCAAGTTATCGATCTGTCGGATTTCTTGCATTATCATAAAGCTTTAGAAGGTGTAGCTAGAAGAGTATAATATTCAACCAATCCGCCACTGTAAACAATTGTTTGCAGAGTTGTTTTGCGACTCATTGATTACAGTCGGACACGACACAGATTCAATATTTGCAGTGTAAGCAACTGTTGCTTGTAGCTCGTCGATATACCGCGTGTCTCAAGAACCTTTATAAACGAATGGATTAGGTATATTCTGTAACACTGCTCTTCCAATTTTGATAAATTATATATTTTACAGGGAAAAAGCGATATAAGATATTGCAATGTATCCTACGAATTGGGTCTGGGGGAGGGGCAATTGTTTACTCCATCCCTCTACCTCTTCATATTCATTCTACTCCAAAACCGGAGATATATTAACACAGTTTACTGTATTTTAAAATATATTTATGAAGACTATTTAACTCATGCCACAAACACTAGTCAATGACCAATCACGTTTCAATGAATGTTGTTTTACAACCAATGACAGTCGTGTTTCATCTGGCTCTTTATCGATTTCTCTTTATCAGCTCCTGCTTTTGTTATAAGCTCCTCCTTTTTAATGTTCTGAACAGGTCAAAGCATTATTTTTCTCCAACAAATACATTGAATATAGCAAATAATGAAAAGATTCCTTGAGTTTACTGAGTTGTTTACTAAAAAAATAAATGAATAACCCGTAATGTTGATTATGATATATACTTTGATGTGTTTCATTATTTCTCCACTTGGGTGCACTCTTACAATATTGCGATCTTATTTGGCAATAAATAATATGATCAAGGTGCAGTGAATGAACATAACCTCACATTTCTGATTTGTTTTCATACATCGCCGTTTACATTAAATATATAAATATTTTAAAATAACTATATTTAAACAATGATTTGTGAGTAAACAGCTTAATTTGATTCGTTAAATAGTCCTAACAAATGTCATTCTTGATTTCCAAATTCTCTAGATAAATTCACTCCTCACTTCTTGAGTCGTGAATTTATCGATAATTTGGAAATCACTCGTGGCATTACTTATAATAAACATTTACGCTCTTACGAATACGTAATCCATATATAACTTTTATACAAGGTTTATACACATCTCAGTTATATCGTTATACATGCCTCCAGCCTTGTTTAAGGATTGTATAACTAGACAAAAATGTCGAAATTTAAGATCAACTGATTGTTTTCTTATGATATTGATGAACGTTTCCTTAAATTTAAACGGAAAATGCAACACTTTAACGACTGTTTGATGGATGCACAGGACATTATTAATAAGGCTCTTGGTAGGAAAATAAAGCAACATAAATTACCTTTTGTTACATTCATTCTCGATTGAAAATATTTAAAATTGAACACTGATTCACAAAAGAATGTTATACATTATATATCAACTGACGAAGGCTTGTATAAAACATTTTTATGAGTAAGACTGTATAAACATAGCTCTAAGCTCGCTGGGGCAAAGATTTTTAAAGCTTAAGAAAGTATGACTTTCTTTGGAAGGGAAATGAAGGTGTGGATCCGTATCGTAGGTTTACAGCAGGTTAGAGGATCTCAGGCTTGAAATAAGGAACATATGACCAAAAACTTTTCAGGTCTTTCACGCTCAGCTTTCAATTGTAACCACAATAATCTGAGATGTGAAAAGCGCCATTAAGTAAACGGCTAATAGTATTTCTACCACTGTTATTACTCTTCAGAGTTTATGCTGATGATGTAGTACTATTGGCCGATAGCGAGGAGATACTAAATGCCAACACGCACACACTATTGAGTAACATTAAGCAATTGGGACTGTAAGTAACTGTCAATAAAACTAAATATATGGTAACACGTAGAAATACATTATATAATGGAAATGGACAGCTAATGACAAGTGAGGGAATTTTTGAGGAAGTGGCTGAATTCAAATACCTAGGAACAATAATCACAAATAGGAATGAGATGCACAAAGAAATTAAACATAGGCTCAATTCTGGAAATGGGTGCTATTATGCATTATAGAGACTCTTGATGTCCCAACTCCTTTCAAAAAACGTTAAACTGAAAATATATAGGCCTATAACTATTATTCTCCCATTTATATTATATGGATGCGAAACATGGACTCTAACTTTAAGGGAGGAAAGGAAATTATGAGTATTTGAGAATAAAGTTCTTAGGGAAATGTTTGTACCAAAGAGAGGTGAGCAGACAGGTGAATGAAGAAGACTACTTAACAATGAACTACATGGTCTTTATAGGAAGCCAGATATAATAAGAACAGTTAAGTCTCGTAGACTACTATGTGCAGAAGCGTGTTGCAGGAATGGGGAATAAAATACGTACTTGGAAGTTTGTTGTAGGAAAACCAGAGAATAAACACCCTTTTGGTAGACCAAGAATGAGGTAGGACAATAACATTAACTATGATTTGAGGGAAGTAGACTATACATGGAATGATTTGAAAACATTAGCTCAGGATAAGAATGTATGGAGAGGTTATGTCCGCGCGGCCATGAACCTAGGGGTTCGATAGTGCCAGTGATTTAGTTAGCAACTACTAGCTCTACATTCTGATTGTATTGGATACTTCAATTACCGAGAGAGGGTGCACTATTTCCTGATCGTTTAAATATTTACAGATCATATATTGAGGCTAAATTTAGTGCTTAGTTTATTTTAAGAACGGCATATGTTTCTCTTGTATGCTTTGCACGTGTCTAATGCATTTTTGGACTGATTTAAAATTACTGTTTAATTTTGTTCGCAAATGAAGAAATTATTGTTTATTTTATACTTAGTAATGCCTTAGACTTCAAGGGTAAGTGATCTATTCTTAAGAACATCAATTTTCAACTAGCAGAAAATAGTGCACGCGTTTAGTTGCCCCGGTGAGAGGCATGATTCATCTGTGACGTTACACTGAATACTTAGAAAGAGTCCAGTGTTCAGTTATCTAATATATAAATAAATATTAGTTTTAAAAAAACTAAAACAACACGCTTTATTAGAAAACCGAACTAAAAAAATGAAAAATAATTTTAATTCTTCCAACACGCTTGGGATAAAATTAAAGTGGTCAACAACAAAAAATCATCTCCAACACACATAGAATAAAACTAGAGTTATCAACAAAAATAAAATAATTTTACCATCAAAGGCCATTGGGCTTAATCCTTGTTGATGATGGTGATAATTAACTGGAGCGCTTTCGGAAGTTATCTTCCATCTTCGGAAGGTTGCGTTTCTGCTACTTGTTGTTGTTTATGTGATGTATACTCCACAACTGTTTGTAGCAGCAACTGACTTGGTTTTTACAATCTCGTATAATGGAGTAATATGAAGGCTAATGTTGAAGAGAACTGAGAAGTTGAAACCCGGTGCCGGTAGGTAACCTATTGTTATCGAAAAAGCACCAGGGTCATAACTTGACTTAACGCACTCATCTGACGTATGAGCAGTACCAATGTACGTAGCCTATTGAGGGAAAGTTTGAAAATTAATCCAGAAATCTGATGCAAGAATGAAACATTTCTAAATACAATAATAACACAAATCTAATAATTAAAATTGTAGGCGTACATCATCACTACCCCTGAACCCGAACATGACAAATTTACAATTAATATTACTCCTACAAACCCACCGGGTATTGAACCCTGATCAGCTAGTCAAGAAGAGCAAACATAGAGTGTAATATGAAATGTACATTTTTAGAACTTTTAACACTCCTGAAACAAGTTCTAAGAGTTTTGGTTAGCCCTGGTTAAACTTAACCTTTCACGAGTTTCTGATTTATTTTGTACAATTTGTAGACTTCTTTGGGTTGTATCAGATTCTGACAGATGACAATCAAACAATGAATGACGTAGACAAGATGGCCGTTTTCTTCGCTCCACGGCTTTCAATAAGTCGGGATATTTATTTCCCCGCAACAAAGGCTGTGTAGTACCTTTTGTGTAGGCAACCCTTGCGTCACGATTTACGTCCAATATAAGAATAAAATTTTATTTCTGATAAATTGCTCTTATTTCAGAAGTTTCTGGCTCAACAAAGAAATCATATAAAACACGCGAAAGCCTACTTACTTTTTCTTCTTTTTTTTTTTTTACTACTGAAGGTAATTTTGTACAATGTAAAGTAACCATGGCAACATATATTTTTTAATGTGTTGGAAATCTGTATGCATTAGCAATTAGAAGAGTTAAATGACATGTTACAATGCGAGGTTGGGAAGTGGTTTTTACAGAAGTGAGGTTATGATTAAAAACCCAGCGAGGTTTTTTTAATTTCCGAGATTCTGTAAAACACTACACAAATGTGCATTGTACATTATTTTTTGCGCGATGGTGTTTTCAAAATAATAAATAAGAGTAAAATAATAACACCTTTGTTGGAAATATTTGCGTTCATTATAAACAACTGACTAACGTTAACAGTGTGGCCAATGTTTATTAGTTGAAACTACAGCACGTCGTGACACGAATCAGACATAAAATGGCGGCAAGTATGAATTTATTGTTTTATATTGTTTCAAATAAAGTTCATTTAATTTAAAATGCAGTGATTTGTTTCATATAATGTATATTAACACTACCTTTTGAATATATTTTTGTATATACATTGTATATAGGATACATAAAGGGCAGTCAGTGGTTTTACTTCCCGCACTAGGTAGGTAATTTGTAATATTACAGCACGCCGTAGCATAGTGGTTAAGGCAGTGCGCTACAAACCAGAAGGTCGAAGGTCAAGTCCCGGTAGGGTCAGGATTTAAAAAAAAACTGACCCAAACCTTCTGGGTGCACCATGGCTCTGGGGTCGACTCAGCCTCTAACTGAAATGAGTACCAGATGCTTGTTCTGGGGGTAAAGGCGGCCGTCATGCAGCGCTGACAACCCGGCTGACATCAAGTGCCGATTGTCTAGAAAAAGTGGGAGCCTTAATCTCTTACTACCCCAAGGGCCTCCCGAGGCCTGTAATGGGAACACTTTTTTTTTACAGTATAGTTATTTAGTTATTTATAGGTTGGCAACTCCGAAATGTAGGAAATTCAACTTTCAATCATGGTCGCCATTGCCGTAAATACGACAGAACGCACTGTCGTGCAAAAAAATATTTGTAGACTGTTTGGAGATGTTGCAGGAACACAAGAATGAAAAAATCCAAATACAACAATGACATAGTAATTAAAAAAAATATATATATATAATTGATTATCTTCAAACGCACATTTTGTTTGAGAAGAACGCGCTTTAAGAATGAAATCAACAACATGACCAAATATGATATTACGAATGACTGTCATGAAATGCTACAAGGACGATAAAGACGAAGAGATGATGTGTCGGAAGAGAAGATTCAAAATGAAAACTACTTTTTAAAAAAATTAGGTCAGAAAAAAATCCAGTTATGGAAAACCTCATGGAAAACTATTGTGCATCAAACGTAATAATAAATGCAGAACTTTTGTAAATATAGCTAATTTTTGCTTGAAAGAGACTCTTGAATTGAGCAGGCAGCGAATTCCAATAAGGGAAACAAATATGGATGCATCATGTTTAATAGTTGATGGACCTGCGATCGGTGTTGAAGTGGGTGAAATATGCAACTTGCATAACGTTTCTTTTGATCTCGTTAAAATGTCGCTCCTTGTGGGTTAGACAGAACGTACAACGTATAAAAAGATGTGTTTTATGTTAAATGAGACGGAGGAAATTAAGCCCAACAAGGTGGTATAATTAGTTCCACCCCCAAGAGCGGCCATTAAGGTGAACCATACGTGAAAACATGTTTCACTACAAATGACATGAGTTTTGCGCTGCACAACTCTCTAATAACATTTCCTAAAAAAATGTTTTTCAACTTAATGACTTCTGGAGTCATTTAAAAAGTTAAATCATTACAACTAAAGTCAAACTTGTCATATCAGCCAACTTATGAAAGTAAAATATAGTTCGTTTAATTCAACATCAATCATTCAATTACACTGGTCAACATGATTTTTGTCTCATGAGTACCAATAGTTGTACTTAATGCAATTTTTTATCGTGTTTTCAAATATGTATTCGGAATTTCAACATCACCCACAGTTTTTTATTTACATTTCAATTAATGGATTTAAATAATTATTTTTTAATAAATATTTTTTGTCCATTGTAAAATAAAACAGGGAACACTTTCATCAGGAGATTTCAGCTATGGAAAAGAGATATCAAGACAAATGGAATCCTAATATGCTGGCCGATAATTGTTGGACCATCAAGTGGGATGCTCCACAGGCGAAATATAGCAGAAAATCGTCATTTCTTACTTCCTAGGTGAGTCCGAATGTTCGAATATTGTGTAGCTACGAATGTAGAAAATATTAAAGTGTTTGAAATTATAATAAATGCCTGCCTTTCGGAAACTTTGCGTGATGGAGAAAAAGCGATATCATATTTGAATCCAGGAGAAAAAATACTATCAGAATCACATATTTTTCTTTCTGAGACAAAAAAAAAGTATATTTTATTTTGCTCAGTCTAATATGCGCATGAAAATAGAAATGACTGACCAATTAATCAGTAATGGTTTTATGGAATTGACATTCCCTAATGAAGGTCACGATAACAGAAGAAGAAGAAGAAAAATATCCAAGAATAATAAAATAAACGTATATACAGTACATGTTTTATATTTGAAAAGAAAAATATACGCATAGACTACGGTTTGAACCCAGGACCTTTGACTTTCTATGTCAATGCTCTTCCATCTGAGCTACCTAAGCCTCCAATCTAAACGCGTATTTTTCTCTTACACATAGTTAATTCCCTAACCCCAAATGCTACGAGCTGTTGCTACGATTTTTGCAAATGGCGGCTTCTTTATTAAGAAGACTTTTTATTGGGAATTTAACATTACTTATAAAGCCAGTAGTGCTTCTTTCAATGTTAATATTATTCATTTTTAAACATCTTAATGATGGAAAAATTATATTTGAAAAGAAAAATATACGCCTGGGTTTGAACCCAAGAACTTTTAATCAGTAATGATTAATTGGAGGCCTAGGTAGCTCACATGGAAGAGCACTGACATAGAGAGTCAAAGGTCCTGGGTTCAAACGCCAGTAGGCGTATATTTTTCTTTTCAAATATAATTTGTCCATCATTAAGATGTTTAACCCTTAAATTAGCAAAACACAAATTTCTTCTGTTACTTATTTAAATGTGGCGGACCGCAGTGAAAACGGAATCTTGTGTAACTGTTATTATTAGGTATATTGTGTAATCAGACACATATTTAAGTGTTATTTTTTGTTCGTTTTCTTCTCATTTACTAAAAATATTAAATTAATTGAACCAACTGATGTATCCAGAAGGATACATTACAAATTTAAGGGTAAAAAACGAATAATATTAACAGATATGTTTCAATACTGCGAAAACGGTTCATCTTGCCTGTGACGTAAGGTATTATTTACTGTTGCATATGACTGACATAAATGACAAACTCATATTTGCACTTATTTGACCTTATAACTCAGCAAATTATGTGTACAAATGTTATAGTTCAGGAGTTAAAATCAGTCAAAGGGCAAACGTTACATCAATATAACACGTGCAGCTGCACAAGTGACACAGTTCTTCCTGCATGGTTCAGTGTTTTAGATTTATCTTCTTCTGTATTAGGCCAAGGCCTGCTACGATCCAGCGTTTCATAGGACGGCCCAGTGATCTTCGTCCTCCCCTCAGGGGTCCTCATCTAGGGGATATGTGGATGGCGACCACAAGGTGCCCAAGCTGAGCAAAACATTTCTTCCATTTACTTGTGTTTTGCACTCTTTTAACTTTACTATCTAACCTCTCTTGGCTAACTCTTGTTTTTTCGACCCCGACGCTATTAGGGCATCCGAAGGCTAGGGAGTCTTTCCTTTCTTCCATTTCTTATTTCCTTTATTTTCTTTTCTTCTCCAGAAAAGCCTGACCAGAGGCTATAAGATGGCAGCCCCATCACTGGTCTTGCCTTTCTTTGGCCAGCAACCAATCGAAGGGACTATTATTATGCTTTCAAGTCTTATACGAGAATTTCCCGGAAGGATCAAACTAATGTTTTAGATTTATTCAGAAGAATATCAGACATTCGGTACAATTGTGCAACGAATAGTTTTGAAAATCTTGAAGTTATCAATATTTTATTTAAATATGTCTCAATATAAGGGAATATATGATTCTCAAGCAAATTATGATACTGTGAGCAATAATGGATTATGGAAGATCTCTGTTCGATATAACTTTGAGCATGCGTACCGTAATGTTTTATACGCCGAATACAATACATTGACTGTATAAAATAATATATTGCACTATTTATTAAAATTGACAGTAAATTGTCACGTGGTTTTACGATAAATAAAGGTCTTCGTCAAGGTTGTTGTCTATCACCGACTCTGTTTAAAATATATGTACATGAAATATTAAAGAATTGGAGGAGAAAATGTTCAAGCGTGGGAATTCCTATTTCAAACAACAAAACTTTATACAACTTACATTTTGCAGATGATCAATTGTTAATTGCACAAGATTATGAAGATTTAGAATATATGACTAGAAAAGTAATAGAAGAATATGAAAAATGGGGATTCAATTTGAATATGAAAAAAAAAATTATCAATTGGTGAAAAAGAACAAAATTTAATTTTGGAGACTGGAGAATCAATAAAATCTTGTAGTGAGATCACATATTTAGGAATTAAAATAAATAAAAATGGGAGTTATGAAGAGGAAATAAGAAATAGAAATAATAAAGGAAAATTTGCAATTGCTTGCCTCAATGGAATATTGTGGGATAAAAATATAAGTAATAAGAATAAAATGAATATATATCATACTATTGTTAAAAGCATCATTACTTATGGAGCAGAACTTTGGTCATTAACAACAAAAACAAATAAGTACGTTTTGGCAACGGAAATTGATTTTATACGAAGCGCTGCAAGAATTTCAAGAAGAGAAAAAATGAGGAACTCAGTTATAAGGGAGAAAATGAAGATTGAAGACACTATTTTAGATTATATTAAAACTCAGCAATTAAGATGGTACGGACATGTCCAGCGAATGGAAGAGGATCGGCTACCAAAATGTGTTTTGGAATGGAAACCTGAGGGAAGACGAAGCAGAGGAAGACCTAAAACCTCCTGGAGTCAGGAAATATGTTTATACATGAAGGAGAAACATCTACAACCAGCAGATTGGATGGACCGACAAAATTGGCTGTTAGGAATCGGACAATGTCAAAGGCATTAATCAACCGATGATCTATCTATCTAATGGACTATTTAACTCATTCCCCAAATGGGAGCAATGGCCAATCATGTTTCAATGAATTTTGTTTAACAACCAATGACAGTCGTGTTTCATCTCGATAATTATCGAATTCTGTTTACCAACATAAAGAAAACTCCTGCTTTTTAATATTCTGGACAGGTCAGAGCATTATTTTACAATAACTATAATCTTCAACGATTAATAAGTCATTTCCTTATTCAGAGATATGTGTTTCATTTCCACGACAAAAAGATTTCGAGAACCATCTGTATTAAACACAAGACTATACCAACAACGTGATATGGAATTTACCCGAGCGAATAATATACCACAAACTATGTATACGGTATTTACCTCTGTATTTGGACCTATCTGAAAATGTTGTGAGGAATTTAGGTGTGTTATTAAATCCACTATAATTATTTTTTTGTGCGGAACGTCTTTCACGTTTATTATCATAAGTAATGCCACGAGTGATTTCCAAGTTATCGATAAATTCACGACTCACCAAGCGAGGAGTGAATTTATCTAGATAATTTGGAAATCAAAAGTGGCATTTGTTAGGACTATTGAACGAATAAAATTAAGCTGTTTACTCACAAATCATTATTTAAATATAGTTGTTTTAAAATATTTATATATTTAATGCAAACGGCAATGTTTGAAAACAAATGAGAAACGTTTGTTATGCTTCATATGTTCACTGCAACCAGATCATATTATTTATTGCCAAGGATCACAATATTGTAAGAATGCACCCTAGTGGAGAAAAAATGAAACACAACAAACTGCATATAACCCTTAAATTGACAAAACACAAATTTCTTCTGTTAGTTATTTCAATGCGGCGGACCGCAGTGAAAACGGAATCTTGTGTAACTGTTATTATTAGGTATATTGCATAATCAGACACACATTTAAGTGGTTTCTTTTTGTTCGTTTTCTCCTGATTTATATAAAGTATTAAATTAATTGAACCACTTGATGTATCCAAAAGGATACTTTACGAATTTAAGGGTTAACCAACATTATAGGCTATTAATTTCTGATGACCTGTGATGAAAATTATATTTTTCTGGAACGTAAATTCCTGGGAAATAATACGTTTAATAAAGTGCAAATATTGGTTTCTTTTTATTGTGGTATAATCAATGACTACGAATGTTTTTTCTATTATATCCCGCAAGCAGTATCTGTTTACATTCGTGCACTATATATACAATCTGGTAGCAGTATTTCTTAGAGAGCAGTTACTGCAAAATAGTGTTCTGACCTATTTAGAATATTAAAAATGAAGTACTTCATTTTAATATGATAGAATTAAACTAATAAAATCGAGGTGAAAAAGACTGTGATTGGTTGTAAATCAGAATCCATTGAAATGTGATTGGCCATTGACTCCCATTAGGGGCACGAGTTAAATAAAATCTACAAAAAAAAACGCGAAATATGATAAAAGGTTAGGTTGCAATTACATGTATAGTATTTGAAAACAGGTGGCGCCAAGTTTGTCTTTTGTTTTACCGTCAATCTGAGTCGGGTTGCTATGGTTACCTGCAGGGAAGGGATAAATATAAAGTCGGTAGTAAATAAAACATCTAAATTTATGGGTGACGTAATCTACTAAAGCTAAGGTATTATTTTTCTTATCCGGTGACTGTATTCTGATAAAAAATAACAGTTTCATACATATCCGGCACAAGATGTCAGCCGTAATATCAGCTCTGCGTGACGGGTGCATTGCGTTAAAGGCTGAGTCCACTCCAAGACAATGGTACCGCCAATCCCATCCAATTCGATTCTCATAGTGCCCCATCGGAAATCGAATTGCAAACTTCCAACTTACAATCTATTATGTAAAATTGTAGACTTTGACAGCAGGTATTTTGATTCATGTATTTTATGTCTTTCGGGCTAAATGGACGTGGTCTGGTTTTATTATCACTCGACGTTTCGTCTACTACTGCGGTAGACATCCTCAGGAGATTCTGCGTGCTCTTTGACCTCTTAACTCTTCAAATGTCGGCTGCAGACTGGCTGTGCGTTGGAAATCGTGTCCTTATTTGTAGTTGAGTACTGTGTGGTGATGTTTTCTACACGGTCCGTTACTTTGCAGCTATTTTTCTGATTGGTTGTCACTGGCGTAAGTCATAGGTTTTATTCTGTTATCGATATTACAAAGATAAATACCAATTAGATAGTATAACTGTCACAGGATTGATGGACAGGGCAACGGGTACTTTAAGGCCTACCAGGATTCTTAGCTAAGTTTTGGAATTCCTTAAAATTGAATCGAGGATATCTTTCTAAAATTTCCATCGCTGCCATCAGACGGTCAATTTGAATTTTAAGAAACCATCTTTACAACAATTATACTTTATATAATATTTTTTCAAATACAATTTTAAATGTATTTACAAAATATATTTAATCAAATTAGAAAAAAATAATTGTATGTATCACTTAGTCCTTGTGACAATCCTCTAATGAGGACAGTTTCCATAAGTAATACCACGAGTGATTTCCAATTTATGTAGAGGATTTGGAAACCAAGAGTGGCATTTGTTGGGATTGTTTAACGAATAAAATTAAGCTGTTTACTCACGAATCATTATTTAAATATAGGGCCTAGTTATTGTAAAATGTTTATATATTTAACGTAAACATCGATGTTTGAAAACAAGTGAGAAATGTTTGGTTATGTTTCATTTGTTCGTCACTGTAACTTGATCATACTATGTATTGTCAAATAGGATCGCAATATTGTAAGAATGCATCCTAGTGGAGAAAAAAAATGAAACACATCAAACTGTATATTGTAACCAACATTGTGGGTTATTAATTATTTTTTTCGGAAACAACTCAGTAAAATCAGTATTTGAAAACACAATTATTGACATTGCAAAGTAATGCTTTGACCTGTTCAGAATATTAAAAAGGACGAGCTTTCTTTATTTTGATTATCGAGGTAAAACACGACTGCCATTGGTTGTAAAACAAAATTCATTCAAACGTGATTGGTTATTGACTTCCATTTGGGGCATGAGCTAAATAGTCTATAATAATAAAATATTACTTTATTGCTTATTGGTCAAATTTGCGTTCAGTATTTAATTTTAGAATTAATTATGATTCCTGTATTCTAATGTAACATATATTTGTCCAGATGAGTGGAATAATGGGCTATATGACCTTAACTCCACTAGTGTAATTAAATCTACATCTATCTATCTATCTATAGCATAATTGCGTAGCTCAGAGTTGAACCATAGCATCTCCTTTAGTAATTTAGTTACCTTATTTGTCCATATATGTCGTGAATGGCATGGTTGAGCATACCAATTCCATGAGGTATTAGACCTACTAGGATGTTGAGATCAGTATATTTTCCTTTGAGGCATTTTTATTCAGGCTTAAGGATATTTTATTAGCCTGAAAATCTTCAGACTCGAGAGCCACGGTTTAAAGTCCCTCCTGGATGACTTGCTCCTTGGATTTTTCCATCTTAAAAAAATCCATCGAAGCCGGCCGGGTTTGAACCCGCGACCCTCCAACGCGGTCGACGGGCTAATTAAACAATTACAAAATAGTTGTCTTAGCGGGCCTGTTTGAGCGACTTTCATAGTCAGCACCGAAGAAAAACTTGCTAGGTATAGACTCTGAACTAGGGGCACGCCGTAGCGTAGTGGTTAAGGCACTGAGCTACAAGCCGGAGGGTCGAGGGTTCTAGTCCCGTTGGGGTCAGGATTTTTAAACTGACCCAAACCTTCTGGCGGCACTATGGCCCTGTGGTCGACTCAGCCTCTAACGGAAATAAGTACCAGACGCTTGTTCTGGGGGTAAAAGCGGCCGTCACGCAGGGCTGACAACCCGGCTGACATAAAGTTGCGATTGTCTAGAAAAAGTGGGAGCCTTAACCTCCTACTACCCCAAGGGCCTCCGGGCCTGTTGTGGGATCACAAAAGACTCTGAACTCCTTGAAGATTTGTTAGATATTACGCCATGTGGGCTAGGGTGGGCCGAAAAAACTATTTTTTTTATTTCGAAGTTGTAATAGCGCGGAAAAGTTGCGAATTATATAGACAAAAGAAAATAAAAAAATATCAAAATAGGTTGACATCTTCTGGTCGCGCAAAGGCACTATAGTTTGACAAAATATGAAAAAAAAAAACTTCATTTCTGAGATTATTTTAAAAATATTTTAATTAGATGTTTTCGTAATGGAACAGTTTGTAACGTCTTCAAATGAAGCCTAAAAACATTGTGTTTTAATTTGGTTTAGGTCAGTTGATATCTTCCGGTCGCGCATATAAGCTCCAAAATTTGCCAGAATAATGAACAAGTTATATTTTTACGCATTTTTGGTATTTGATAAATAACTTCCAGAGTATTGATTGTCAGATCCCACAGATAGACATAAACGTGCTTAGCAAAGATCACCAATACTTACTTCTCTTCTTCTTCTTCTTCTTCGGCTTTCCCCCACTTACAGGTTTGCCGTCTTCAGTTCCCATTTATTTCTATCATTCCAATCTCCCTCTTCCAAATTCCTATCATCCATTATTGTTCTGACGTAGGTTTTCCATTTCCATCTTGGTCTGCCACGTTTATTTCTTCCATGTGTAACCATTGGTATATATTTTTTGGCCATCTTTCATTTTTCATTCTTTGTACATGGCCATACCATTTAAGCGTTTGATTTTCAATCCTCTTAACAACAGATGTGGTGACATTCATTTCTCTCCAAAGGAATTCATTTCTTATTTTATCCTTTCTTGTTTTTTTGCAGGCTTCTTCTAAAATAAACAAATTCAACTGTTCTAATTTTATTATTTTGTAATTCCGTCAAATACCAAGTTTCACTTCCATATGACAAAATATTCTGTATTATGCTCTTATACATTTTCATTTTAGTTTCCTTTGTAATATTTTTATTCCAAATTATTCCATGTAATCTCTTAGTTGCATTTTTTGCCATTGTAATTTTAGTCTGTACATCTCTCTCACAGGTACCTAAACTTGTAATTATTGACCCAAGATATTTAAAAAAATTCACATTTTTTTTATTTTCCCTGTTTCAGGTATGAGGTCATCCACATCCTTTCCCAAACACATATATTCTGTTTTCTGTAAATTTATATTCAGTCCCCATTTTTTATATTCTTCCATTAGTTTATTTATCATATATTTCATATCATCTTCATCCCCTGCAAAAATTATTTGATCATCTGCAATACCTACTTGACATTAAAAAAGAAAAAATAATTGCAAAAATGAAGTTTTTTCACATTTTGCCAAAATTGAGAGCCTTTGCGCGACCGGAAGATGTCAGCCGATTTCGATAATTTTTTTTTTTTTAGCTATATAATTCGAAACTTTTCCGCGGTATTACAACTTCGATATAAAAAATGAGTTTTTTTCGGCCCACCCTAATGTGGGTATTCAAATTTTCAAATAGTGATTATAAAATAGCAGCTAGGATTTAAAAATATAAAATTACTGAAGTATCGCATGTGGCGTCACAAACAATAATGGCGGCTGGCGTTAGTTTCAGCATCTGTGTGAATTGTAGCAGGCAAATGTTTTGTCATTGAAATGATGAGCGATATTTTTCTTACTAAATTTCCATATGCAAGCTCTTTGTATCGATGTGCCGTAGCGTTACCATGGCAACCGAGTGCGAATAGCAAGGGCATAAAGCAACTTGTAAATATTAATAACTTCACACCTACCAAGAATAAGCTACCTCTAGATTTAATGCAATACTGCAGCAAATACGTCTTCAGCAATGCATGTTTTTGTTGGCAGATTTCTGTTCCAGGTAATGCAAATATTCAAATATTTTTAGAAATTTTCTAAACCCATTATTTTTTTTGTAAATTTGGATGAAAACGTTATAATTGTGATATATCATCATCATCATCATCATCCGGTATCATGGCAGCTGCCTGCCTTCTTCCAGTAACCAAACGCCATTCCTCTCTGTCCATCCATTGATCTTCCTCCAATCCTGATACTCATAGCTGCTTGTACTCCTTCTATCCAAGTTTTCTTCGGTCTTCCTCTCTTCCTCCTTTCTATTGGGATCCATTCCATAACGATTTTAGGCAATCCTTGCTCTGGCATTCTTTTGACATGGCTATACCACTGTAATCTTTTCTTTTCTGTAATGTCTATGATGTCTGGCTCATCTTGTACACCCATAATTTCCCTTATTTCTTTTTATCGTATTATATATATATATATATATATATATATATATATATATATATATGGTATGATAAGAAAAATAAATGCCTGGACGGGATTCGAACCCGGATCTCTGAGTCTGTACCTCAGCGTGATATCCATTACACTACCAGGCGAATCCAATTCAAACACTTATTTTTTCTTATATATGTATTATACTCTCCATTATTACTAGATGTCGCGAGAACATATATATATATATATATATATATATATATATATATAGAGAGAGAGAGAGAGAGAGAGAGAGAGAGAGAGAGAGAGAGATGGTTAGTCTAAAAATAATAAATTCTACAGTACTAAGCTATTTGTATTTAAGAGGCTCAGTGGCGCAAGCGGTTAGACGCTCCCACCGCTGGGGTCCCGAGATCGAGTCTCGGTCACACCATATGGGTTTCGTGTTGGACGAAACGTAGCTTGGGCAGGTTTTTCTCTGGATAATAAAATTTCTTCTTCTTCTTCTCCCTTTCAAGTATTAGGCCAAGGCCTGTTACGATCCTATAGAAAATTTTCCCTCCAGCGTTTCATAGGACGGCCCAGTGATCCTCGTCCTCTTGGTATATAATTATAAACTGCTTTGGGGATCCGATTTGAACTCATTCTTTCAAGATGGTGTTTCCAATTTAGTTGGTACTGTTTAATATATTCCAAAATTGGCGTAGTCTTCAATTCTTTTAAGATATCGGTGTTCCTTTTCCGATCCCATGTGGTGTAACCCGCTGTTCTGCGCATGAATCTCATTTCACAAGCCGTTATTCTGCATTCATGTTGTCTTTTTAGTGTCCATGCTTCACTACCATAGGTCAACACTGGTCTAGCCAAAGTGTTATATAAACGTAATCTGGTGCTTTTTTTGTACAAGGGATGGTTTCATAACTTGATTAATAATTCCCAAACTTTTATTATAACTAGTAATTTTTTCAGGGATATCCTTTTTAGATTTAAAACATCTATAAATACTTTTTTTTTGCAAATGCCCCAGGTTGTCTTTCGACATTCCTGGTGTTCTCTCCTGGCATGGCGTACTTCTAACCCATCTCTGAAGTTGGGGCGCCTGGAAGGGGGAGTTACGTTGCCCCGATGATATGATGGGTGATGATGTTAGTGGTGCATCAGGAGAGTCCCTAATCCTAAGCTTAATCTAAGGTGAATATGAATGATGATGATTGCGATGACCACATGATTTCGGGGACCGTTTGGGCCTTAAAGTTTTCCTGACATTTGTCTTACAGGTGAGGAAAACCCCCGATAAAAACCTCACCCAGAAAAACTCCCGACCGGGGATCTAACCCGAGCCCGCTGCGTGACAAGCCAGCATGTTACCTCGAGATCACAGCGGTGGACGCATCTATAAATAGATCTATAGATCATCGGTTGATTAATGTCTTTGACATCGTCCGATTCCTAATAGCCAGTTTTGCGGTCCATCCAATCTCCTGATTGTAGATGTTTCTCCTTCATATTACAAACATATTCCCTGACTCCAGGAGGTTTTAGGTCTTAGGTCTTCCTCTGCTTCGTCTTCCCTCAGGTTTCCATTCCAAAACAGATTTTGGTAGTCGATTCTCTTCCATTCGCTGGGCATGTCCGTACCATCTTAATTGCTGAGTTTTAATATAGTCTAAAATAGTGTATTCAATCTTCATTTTCTCCCTTATAACTGAGTTCCTAATTTTTTCTCTTCTTGAAATTCTTGCGGCCCTTCGTATAAAATCTATTTCCGTTGCCAAAAGATACTTATTTGTTTTATCTATAAATAATAATGAAATTAAAAATAAACAATTCTAATGTATTACACACTCTTTTTTAATCATCTAACAAATGTTAAGCGATCGGAATTGGACAGTCATTTGTTGAATGTGAGAGGTGGTTTTAAAAAAGCGTCGTACTAATTTTATCGCGGAATTTTTAACCGTCATTAATTCATATTTATTCACGGGAATGGGTTTCTCTGCGCATTCGAGAAGGATTCCCCATTTCCTTGGTCTATTCCACCTGCGGGATATAATTGTGTGCGGCTCATAATGACGGTATAATTATTTCTAGAGGGAAAGAGAGAAATGTCTAATGAAGGTTCAAAGTTCACGGCATGAATATACCTCTCTTACTTGGGACAGTGTTTCGCAAACTGTGGAACATGATCAATAACACTGGTCAACATGATTTTTGTCTCATGAGTAGCAGTAGTTGTACTTAATGCAATTTTTTATCGTGTTTTCAAATATGTATTCGGAATTTCTCCATCATCCACTGTTTATTTATTTCAATTTCAATTAATGGATTTAAATATTTATTTTTTTAATAAACGTTTTTTCGTCCATTTGTCCATTGTAAAGTAAAACCAAATGAGCTAACTCAGGAGATTTCAGCTATGGAAAAGAGATATCGAGGCAAATGGAATCCTAATATGCTGGCCAATTATTGTTGGACCATCAAGAGGGATGCTCGTCATTTCTTACTTTCTAGGTGAGTCCGAATATTTCAATATCGTGTAGTTACGAATGTAGAAAATATTAAAGTATTTAAAATTATAAATTCCTGTCTCTCGGAAACCTTGCGTGATGGAGAAAAACTGATATCATATTTGAATTCAGGAGAAAACATATCAGAATCACATGTTTTTCTTTCTGAGACAAAAAAGTTTCTTTTTTGTTGCCCAGTGTTATCTATGACTATTTAACACATGCCCCAAATGGAAGTCAATGACCAATCACATTTCAATGATTTTTTATTTACAACTATTCACAGTCGTGTTTCGCCTAGAATTTACTAACTAAAGTTTATCATAATAAAGAAAGCACCTCCATTTTAATATTCTGAATAGGGCATAGCATTATTTTGCAGTGACTGACTCTGGAAGAAATACGGCTACCAGATTGTATATATAGTGCATGAATGTTAACACATAGCGCTTGCAGGAGATAATATAAAAACATTTGAAGCAACTAATTATACCACAAAAAAACACTGTTTGCACTTTCTTAAATGCATTTTTTCCCAGGTAATAATCCACAAAAATTTAATTGTCATATTTACCATTATACGACATCAGAAATGAATTAATATACAGTTTTATGTTTCTTTTTTTCTCCACTAGAGAGCAATCTCACAATATATAATTGTGACCCACTTCTGGAAGGCGGAGTTACGTTTCCCCGTTGATATGATGGGTGATAAATGATAATGAAGCGCCAGGAAGATCTTAACCTTAATTCCAGACCATGAGCAACCAGAGGAATAATTCCCTCTAAGGAAAAATTCCTATCGTTTGATCGGGAATCGAACCTGGGATCTCATGAAACGCTGACCACTATCGTATGGGGCTGGTCATTAATTAATACTATTGATACACATTTGGTACTCCTCCGCTATCGATTGGAAAGTAGCTAAGGAATAAATAAATTTAAAGTTAGTTATAAGATAAAAGTTAAAAATTAAATTGTACCCGTTGGTAGGTGCCGTCGTCCTCAACATTGTTAAAATATTGTATATAAAATTAACTGGAGCGCTTTCGGAAGTTATCTTCCATCTTCTGCAGGTTGATTTTCCGCTATTTGTTTCGAGAAATCATTCCAGCTAGGATAAATATATTTGAAGACCTGGAAATTATGAAGGAAACAAGCAACACCTCACTTCTCAATGAGAACGCACCCCAGTCAAACCCATTATAACGGGCTTCCAATATAAAACCGGACCGGCCTTACGGAGTGTCACCCGGCACGCAGTGCTGTCTCTTCCTCCCGCAATTCACCCTGCCTGCCCCCGTCCTTGAACTGTTTCTTACCTTATGAAAAATGATGGAAATGTTGTCCTCCCGCAGTTAAACAGACATTATACCGAGTAAACACATTTAGATTGACACGCTGTAGTTCGGGCACTGTCAAGGTTCTGATTTCATTTCTTATGTTCTTCAGTTCTTCCAATGTGTGCGGATTTGTTTTGTACACTTTGTCTTTCAGGCTACCCCACAAATAAAAATCACACACTGTTAGATCTGGGGAGCGAGTGTTTCTTATTTTGTACTGAACCAGTGGTCTCAAATTTAGTCACAAGATCGTGGATTGTCGATCTGGAAGGAGGTAATTGTCCAGGGAAGTTCCGAATAAATTCCTCGCGAACGCGACGAGCTGATTCGTATTTATAATAACATTTACACACATAAATGCGCTGCTCTAATGTCAGCTGACGTCTCATCTTGTCGAACGATAGTAAACTGACTAGTTCAAGGACGAGCGGCTGGCAGAGTGAAATGCGGACGAGGAGAGAGCGCTGCCTGACGGGTGAAACCCCGTGAGGCCGGTCCGGGTTTATATTGGAAGCCCGGTACGAGATCGTCAAAAACAAGTCAGTTGCTGTTACAAACATTTGGAGTAAACATCACCACGCACAACAACAATTAGTAGAAACTCAATCTGCAGAAGATGGAAGATAACTTCCTAAAGCGCTCCAGTTAATTTTTTATAGAATATTTTAACAAAGTTGAGGACGACGGCACCTACCAACTGGTACAATTTAATATTTAACTCTCATATGACTTCACCTCAACGGAATTTGATGTGAATTTTACTGGCATTGATTCAAGTTAGTTACCTTTATACTCAACTTGTTAGTTTCAAAGTACATCTGAAAATTCGTTTCCGCGCTGTATATGTTATTATTTAAACACCCTGTGTGGCTGTAATGAATAAGAGTTATGTGTCGGTTCAAGCTGCATTTTGTGTTACATAAAACTGCGGTGGACTCTTGAGATGGTTGTCCACGCCCACTCTTGAGAAGTGCCATTTATTGTGCAGCTGCCATCCACAGTGGCTCTAAGGTGTTGTTCTGTTCTTCTGCCACTTGCACGTGTCCACTTCACTTACAAAATAAATTAAAATTCCCACAAATAACATTTTTATTGCTAAACAGATCTAAGATCAAAATTGAGTTTCTAACTTAAGCTTTTTAATGCTTTATTACTGACTGAATTCAAATACCTAGGAACAATAATCACAAATACTTAGGAACAATAATCACAAATACTTAGGAACAATAATCACAAATACTTAGGAACAATAATCACAAATACCTAGGAACAATAATCACAAATACTTAGGAACAATAATCACAAATACCTAGGAACAATAATCACAAATACTTAGGAACAATAATCAAAATACTTAGGAACAATAATCACAAATACTTAGGAACAATAATCACAAATACTTAGGAACAATAATCACAAATACTTAGGAACAATAATCACAAATACCTAGGAACAATAATCACAAATACTTAGGAACAATAATCACAAATACCTAGGAACAATAATCACAAATACTTAGGAACAATAATCACAAATACTTAGGAACAATAATCACAAATACTTAGGAACAATAATCACAAATACTTAGGAACAATAATCACAAATACCTAGGAACAATAATCACAAATACTTAGGAACAATAATCACAAATACTTAGGAACAATAATCACAAATACTTAGGAACAATAATCACAAATACCTAGGAACAATAATCACAAATACTTAGGAACAATAATCACAAATACTTAGGAACAATAATCACAAATACTTAGGAACAATAATCACAAATACCTAGGAACAATAATCACAAATACTTAGGAACAATAATCACAAATACCTAGGAACAATAATCACAAATACTTAGGAACAATAATCACAAATACTTAGGAACAATAATCACAAATACTTAGGAACAATAATCACAAATACCTAGGAACAATAATCACAAATACTTAGGAACAATAATCACAAATACCTAGGAACAATAATCACAAATACTTAGGAACAATAATCACAAATACCTAGGAACAATAATCACAAATACTTAGGAACAATAATCACAAATACTTAGGAACAATAATCACAAATACCTAGGAACAATAATCACAAATACTTAGGAACAATAATCACAAATACTTAGGAACAATAATCACAAATACTTAGGAACAATAATCACAAATACTTAGGAACAATAATCACAAATACCTAGGAACAATAATCACAAATACTTAGGAACAATAATCACAAATACTTAGGAACAATAATCACAAATACTTAGGAACAATAATCACAAATACTTAGGAACAATAATCACAAATACCTAGGAACAATAATCACAAATACTTAGGAACAATAATCACAAATACTTAGGAACAATAATCACAAATACTTAGGAACAATAATCACAAATACTTAGGAACAATAATCACAAATACTTAGGAACAATAATCACAAATACCTAGGAACAATAATCACAAATACTTAGGAACAATAATAACAAATACTTAGGAACAATAATCACAAATACTTAGGAACAATAATCACAAATACTTAGGAACAATAATCACAAATACCTAGGAACAATAATCACAAATACTTAGGAACAATAATCACAAATACCTAGGAACAATAATCACAAATACTTAGGAACAATAATCACAAATACTTAGGACAATAATCACAAATACTTAGGAACAATAATCACAAATACTTAGGAACAATAATCACAAATACCTAGGAACAATAATCACAAATACTTAGGAACAATAATCACAAATACTTAGGAACAATAATCACAAATACCTAGGAACAATAATCACAAATACTTAGGAACAATAATCACAAATACCTACGAACAATAATCACAAATACTTAGGAACAATAATCACAAATACTTAGGAACAATAATCACAAATACTTAGGAACAATAATCACAAATACTTAGGAACAATAATCACAAATACCTAGGAACAATAATCACAAATACTTAGGAACAATAATCACAAATACTTAGGAACAATAATCACAAATACCTAGGAACAATAATCACAAATACTTAGGAACAATAATCACAAATACCTAGGAACAATAATCACAAATACCAGGAACAATAATCACAAATACTTAGGAACAATAATCACAAATACTTAGGAACAATAATCACAAATACTTAGGAACAATAATCACAAATACTTAGGAACAATAATCACAAATACCTAGGAACAATAATCACAAATACTTAGGAACAATAATCACAAATACTTAGGAACAATAATCACAAATACCTAGGAACAATAATCACAAATACTTAGGAACAATAATCACAAATACCTAGGAACAATAATCACAAATACTTAGGAACAATAATCACAAATACTTAGGAACATTAATCACAAATACTTAGGAACAATAATCACAAATACTTAGGAACAATAATCACAAATACTTAGGAACAATAATCACAAATACTTAGGAACAATAATCACAAATACTTAGGAACAATAATCACAAATACTTAGGAACAATAATCACAAATACTTAGGAACAATAATCACAAATACTTAGGAACAATAATCACAAATACTTAGGAACAATAATCACAAATACTTAGGAACAATAATCACAAATACTTAGGAACAATAATCACAAATACCTAGGAACAATAATCACAAATACCTAGGAACAATAATCACAAATACCTAGGAACAATAATCACAAATACCTAGGAACAATAATCACAAATACCTAGGAACAATAATCACAAATACCTAGGAACAATAATCACAAATACTTAGGAACAATAATCACAAATACTTAGGAACAATAATCACAAATACTTAGGAACAATAATCACAAATACTTAGGAACAATAATCACAAATACTTAGGAACAATAATCACAAATACTTAGGAACAATAATCACAAATACTTAGGAACAATAATCACAAATACTTAGGAACAATAATCACAAATACTTAGGAACAATAATCACAAATACCTAGGAACAATAATCACAAATACCTAGGAACAATAATCACAAATACTTAGGAACAATAATCACAAATACTTAGGAACAATAATCACAAATACTTAGGAACAATAATCACAAATACCTAGGAACAACAATCACAAATACTTAGGAACAACAATCACAAATACTTAGGAACAACAATCACAAATACTTAGGAACAACAATCACAAATACTTAGGAACAACAATCACAAATACCTAGGAACAATAATCACAAATACTTAGGAACAATAATCACAAATACTTAGGAACAATAATCACAAATACTTAGGAACAATAATCACAAATACTTAGGAACAACAATCACAAATACTTAGGAACAATAATCACAAATACTTAGGAACAATAATCACAAATACCTAGGAACAATAATCACAAATACTTAGGAACAATAATCACAAATACTTAGGAACAACAATCACAAATACTTAGGAACAACAATCACAAATACTTAGGAACAATAATCACAAATACCTAGGAACAATAATCACAAATACTTAGGAACAATAATCACAAATACTTAGGAACAATAATCACAAATACTTAGGAACAATAATCACAAATACTTAGGAACAATAATCACAAATACTTAGGAACAACAATCACAAATACTTAGGAACAATAATCACAAATACCTAGGAACAATAATCACAAACAGGAATGAGATGGACAAAGAAATTAAACATAAGCTCAATTCTGGAAATGCGTGCTATTATGCATTGCAGAGACTCTTGTCGTCTCAACTCCTTTCAAAAAACGTTAAACTGAAAATATATAAAACTATTATTCTACCAGTTATAATATATGGATGCGAAACATGAACTCCTACTTTAAGGGAAGAAAGGAGATTACAAGTATTTGAGAATAAAGTACTTAGGAAAATTTATGGACTAAAGAGAGATGAACAGACAGGTGAATGGAGAAGACTACATAACAATGAACTACATGGTCTTTATAGGAAGCCAGATATAATAAGAACAGTTAAGTCTCGTAGACTGCGATGGGCAGGACATGTTGCACGTATGGGAATGAAAGACTTGCATGGAAGCTTCTTGTAGGAAAGCCAGAGGGAAAGCACCCAGTAGGTAGACCAAGAATGAGATGGGAGAATAACATTAACTATGATTTGAGGGAACTAGATTATACAGGGAATGATTGGAAAACATTAGTTCAGATAGGGATGTATGGAGAGCTTATGTCCGCGCGGCCATGAACCTACGGGTTCAATACTACCAATGAGTAAGTGAGTAAGTAAGTAATGCTGTATTAATTAAAAACTTTCTAATCGTAGGATTTTTAGCCAATATATTTTTCTTCTCATTTTGTTTACTTCACAGTAGAAACTCTTCGCTCTATTATTCAATGATGTTTGTTTGTTTTCTAATGTTTTTATTAAAATATTCTCGTTTTGTCTTCCTCAGCAGTTTATATGCTTCTTTCCTGTTCTCTGTACACCGTCTCCTATTCAATCCTCCCACATTTTAATTAATCATAACTCTCAAAGTATGCGGAATTATGAAATGAGGTTGGAATATAAGAAAGAGAAATTCAATTAATTTTTGTTTCCATTGTTGCGGTTAATTCATCTGTTGCATGTTGGACAATAATGACATAAAACAAAATGGCGACTCCTCAGCACAAACTGTTTTCTTGTATGTAAAAGACGGTGTGTTTCCGACTCCACTACAAGATTTTCATGATTTACGAACCCGTATCCTTGACACAATTGCAACAGTACCAATGGGCATGTTGGACAGAACGTGGCACGAAATCGAATACACACTTGATATTGTCGTGCTACTAATGGTGCACATATAGAGGTGTTTTAGTGTGTGGCAATGACAATTCTTCGAGTTTCTGTTTCGTTTAATACCGGCCTCATTTCATAATTCCACATACTTTGTTAGTTATTAATTAAAATGTGGGAGGTTTGAATTGGGAACCCTTTATATTGTTGTTCATTCTTTTTTTGTTGTACTCGTATTTGTGCTAATCATTTTTCAACAAGAGCTATTTTTCTTTTCTGTTACATTTCTATACTCATCAACCCATTATTGCCTCTTTGGTTTATCCTCTGTATCAATTAAGTTCCCTGCAGCTTCTTTAATCCCTTTTTATTTTTGTCAAGTTGCACATACGAGATTTATCAACAGCCTCCATATATTGTCACTAGTACATTGTGCAGTGTACTATATATATATATATATATATATATTATAATTATTTTGTAATTATAGCATCGATAAAGCGTCACTGCTATAAAGTAAAAATATTCATAAGTAATGCCACGAGTGATTTCCAAATTATCGATAAATTCACGACTCATGAAGTGAAGAGTGAATTTATCTAGAGCATTTGGAAATCAAGAGTGGCATTTGTTAGGACTATTTAACGAATAAAATTAAGCTGTTTAGTCACAAATCATTATTTAACTGTAAGTTATTTTAAAATATTTATATATTTAATGTTTGAAAACAAATGAGAAACGATAGGTACGCTTCATCTGCTCCTTTTGTTTATAACTGCAACCAGATCATACTATTTCAGAATATTAAAAAGGAGGAGCTTTCTTTAATATGGTAATTATAACACTGATAAATATTTCGTGAAACACGACTCTGATTGGTTGTAAAACAGAAATCATTGAAACGTGATTGGTCATTGACTCCCATTTTGGGCATGAGTTCAATAGTTCTTTAATTTGCTTACTTGTTATAGTCAGCTACTAGATGGCAGTGAAGACCGAGTTCTCGCGACATCTAGTAATAATGGAGAATATAATGTATATATAAGAAAAATAAGTGTTTGAATTGGAATCGCCTGGTGGTGTAATGGATAACACGCTGGGGTACCAACCCAGAGACCCGGATTCGAATCCCTCAGGCATTTATTTTTCCTATCATGTCATTTGTATATAGAACAGGTATATCACATTATCTATATCTCACCTCCCTCCTCTCTCTCTCTCTACCCAGAAAACTGTTAAAAAACAAAGTAGCGTTGTGTTTCATGTCAGAGCCCGCAGCTGTGAGCCAAGACTATCCCGCAGAACAAAGAAGGCAAAGAAGTTGCCGGGAGAACAGGGTTTTCTCGTTAACAAAACAATTTTTCTGGTTTCTCTGCGTTGTAATAAGAAATAAATTAAGACATGGTTAAGTTTGAATGACACATAGGACCATTCGTTAAAAACCCAGAATGCCTTGTTATTTGAACAAATACTACTGTATTAGTACTATATCATTAGTTTAACATTTATATTTATATACAGAATTGTAATGTTTACACATCTTTCTGTGCCTAAAGTTTTATTTTTCTTCTCCACTCGTGTCTCTCCATCCAATCCATGTCCTCCAGTCCTCTTGCTCTCATTCCTGTTCTTATTTCCTGCATCCACGAGTTTCGAGTTCTTCCTCTCCTCCTTCTTCCAGGTGGACACCATTCCAATGTTTTCCTGGATAATCTTTCTTCTTGCATTCGTCGTACGTGCCCATACCAATTTAATTGCTTATACCGTATATAATCTGCTATTGAATAACCAATATTCATTTTTTCTCTTATGACAGTATTCCTTATTTTGTCTAATTTTGAACATCTTGCTGCTCTCCTCAAGAAATCCATTTTCATCGACATAAAGTCATCCTACAGCAACTTACCAACGTTAACACTCGCAACATTTCTACTCTTGTTACCTCAGTATCTAGTGATATCATTTAACGTGATTGTAGTTTTTAATGTAACATAATAGGTTTGCTCTGATTGAGCGGAAATACAAGCTGACTAATACCAGTAAATAACTAACTCACTGACACTATCGAACCCCTAGGTTCATGGCCGCGCGGACATAAGCTCTCCATACATCCCTAATTTGAACTAATGTTTTCCAATCATCCCCTGTGCAATCTACTTCCCTCAAATTATCCGATTGAGAGTCTTTCCACTTTTCAGCGTTTGCCCTTTTACCAGCCGGCTGCTGGCCCTTCACATCCACATGTGTCAATCACAGAGGTAGATGATCAACAGCCAGTGTAGGGGTGACATGTGGTCAGCATGTCGAGTCCCCCAGCCGTTTTAGCTGGTTCCTCAACCTGGAGCCGCTACTTATTGTAGCTACCCAATTGCCTCACGATGCTGGGTGAGCACCGGTCCCATACTGGCCGAAATACCATGAGCAAATTTCTTCCCCTATGGAGACTCGAACCAGCGCAAGTCCCGTAGCTCTGCGCCAAGGCCCCTCAAATTATAGTTAATGTTATTCTCCCACTCATTCTTGGTCTACCAACTGGGCGTTTTCCCTCTGGCTTTGCTACAAGAAGCTTCCATGCACATCTTTCATTCCCCATTCGTGCCATATGCCCTGCCCACCACAGTCTACGAGACTTAACTGTTCTTATTATATCTGGCTTCCTATAAAGACCATGTAGTTCATTATTATGTAGTCTTCTCCATTCACCTGTCTGTTCATCTCTCTTTCGTCCAAAAATTTTCCCAGCAACTTTATTCTCAAATACACGTAATCTCCTTTTCCCTCCTTAAAGTAATAGTTCATGTTTCGCATCCATATAATATGACAGGTAGAATAATAGTTATATATATATATATATATATATATATATATATATATATTTTTCAGTTTAACCCGTAAATACGAAACAAATTCATAAACGTTTATCTCTATGTCTCTCTCTTTCTCTCTCTCTCTCTCTCTCTCTCTCTATCTCTCTCTCTCTCTCTCTCTCTCACTTATATTTCAATTACTCTTTTCATATATAAAACAACTGAAGTAAGTGAAAATTAAAAAAAACAGTTATACCTTATAATTTGACATTAAGTCTTTAGAGAATGAGGAAGGGTTTACAACTGAATGGTATTAATAAGCTGTTAGTTTATGCTGATGATGTAGTATTGTTGGCCGATAGCGAGGAGATACTAAAGGACAACACGCACACACTATTTAGTAACACTAAGAACTTAGGACTGGAAGTAAATATCAATAAAACTAAATATATGGTCACACGTAGAAATACATTATATGATGGAAATGGACAGCTAATGACAAATTAGGGAAATTTTGAGGAAGTGGCTGAATTCAAATACCTAGGAACAATAATCACAAATAGGAATGAGATGCACAAAGAAATTAAACATAGGCTCAATTCTGGAAATGCGTGCTATTATGCATTGCAGAGGCTCTTGATGTCCCAACTCCTTTCAAAAAACGTTAAACTGAAAATATACAAAACTATTATTCTACCAGTTATATTATATGGGTGCGAAACATGGACTCTTACTTTAAGACAGGAAAGGAGATTACAAGTATTTGAGAATAAAGTACTTAGGAAAAATTTTGGACCAAAGAGAGATGAACAGACAGATGAATGGAGAAGACTACACAACAATGAACTACATGTTCTTTATAGGAAGCCAGATATAATAACAGTTAAGTCTCGTAGACTGCGATGGGCAGGACATGTTGCGCGTATGGGGAATGAAAGACTTGCATGGAGGCTTCTTGTGGGAAAGCCAGAGGGAAAACGCCCAGTTGGTAGACCAAGAATGAGTTGGGAGAATAACATTAACTATGATTTGAGGGAAGTAGATTATACAGGGAATGATTGGAAAGCATTAGCTCACGATAGGGATGTATGGAGAGCTTATGTCCGCGCGGCCATGTACCTACGGGTTCGATAGTGCCAGTGAGTAAGTAAGTAATTTGACAAAATACTAATAATAAATCAGTAGGCCTAAACATAAAAAAGCTGCACATTATTATTATAATTTTAGCTGTTGTAATTTATATAATGATTATATTAGTTATAAACTGGATGATGTTTCTCTTGAGGCCGAAACAGGTCAACAAATGGCCTAAATTCGTGAATGTACTATGATGATGATAATTTTAATAATCGGTTTCTTCTTGAAGGACAATTAATTGAAGTTGCATGAACAATTGCACCTGCTATTATAAATAAAAACATAAAAAAGCTGCACATTATATACGCACTCTCTAATATACCCCCAGCCTTCTCTCAGAATCTATCTCTCACTTGGGTTAAATCTTTACGGTTTCTCTTGCTAGAACATGGAATTCTCTTCCACCCTATGTCAGAGACTGCGAAACTTTATCATCTTTCAGAAACAAATTAAAAATAAAATTATTAACAGGAACGTCTCACTAATATTACTTTTTAACTATTAATAATTTCATTTTTAATTTTTAATATAAATAGTATTAAGATTTGTCAATATATTTACTTGATGTCTTGTATAATAAGCGATAGATTAATTCATTATAGTTTATTACTTTCTTTGTATATTTTTTTCTTTTAAATATCTGAAAATAAAACCAAATTCATGGCAATCACTGGAAAGGGACTTTCGAGAGTAAAAATAATAATAAATAATAAACCAATAGAACAAGTAACACACTTTAATTATTTAGGTAATAATATATCACAGTTTCATAATCAAAAAGATGTGGAAACAAATTTAGAAAAATATAACAGATTAAATGGTATAATTAGGAGAAATTTTGGAAAACAAATGAGGAAAGAAATCCAATTGAGATTTCATAATGCCATAGTCAAACCTGCTCTACTATACGGAAGTGAATGCTGGACACTTCGAGCAAAAGATAAATCCCGCATTAATAGTTCACAAATGAGATTCCTCCGATCACTAACTGGAGTAACATTAAGGGATAGAATGAAAAGTGATGAGATAATGATGCAGTGGAATAGTAGGGAAATGATTGAACATATACAAAAGTATCAGATTAAATGGTTCCAACAAGTCCAGAGAATGTCAAATTCCCGTTTACCAAAGATGATTTACCATCTCAACCCTAAAGGCAAAAGAGACCTCGGAAGACCCTTCAACCGATGGAAAGATCAGTTTTTGTAGTCGCAGAACGGGCATCATCACCCAATACTGCATTCGGAAGAAGAAGATTTTTTCTTTTTTTTTTTTTGCAAAGTAGATTCGAGCTGTTATTCCTTTGAGTATACATTCTTCCATGAGATTTAATTTTAATTGTATTTAATTTTATTGTATTGTATAGACATTATTGTTCAGTTTGACAGATAATTAATTGTTTAGTATGTACTATTATTTTAATTTTTTGTATCTATATGTAACATACGTGTTGTCCTGGTGAGTGGAAGAGAAGGTCACATGACCTTAAATAAATATATTCTACTATATTTTTTCCGTTGATACAAAAAATATAAACATCCGTGGAAATTATAACAAAATGTTGTTATCCATCCATCCATAGTAAATCTGTCCGAGGGCAGGTCTTTCACTGCAATCATAGCATTTTCATTCTTGCAGCTTTACTAGGGAATTGTAGGTGTAGTAGCTTCCCACACCGGTGAAGGATAATGATGATGGCCATATGATTTCGGGGACCGTTTGGGCCTTAAAGTTTTCCTGACATTGGTCTTACAGGTGAGGAAAAACCTCACCCGGGAAAAATGCCCCAACCGGGGATCGAACCCGGGCCCGCTGCGTGACAAGGCAGCACGCTACCTCGAGGCCACAGCGGCGGACAGTAAATTAGTAGTCCTAAACATTATTGAAGATGGTGGAACACATAAACACGCCATGATGTTTGTCTCTCTCAGTGGTAGGAAGTAGCGGGCGGGCGGTGCCGCCGTAGAGTAAACAAGTAGCTGGGGTATCGATATCGCGTATCATATTTAACCCTGAATTTCACGGAGTCAACTTCATTACCTGAACAAGTTTGTTTAGCGCGAACAATATAAACACACACAAACTTAATCTCTTCCCACAGATAATAGAGCGAAGAGTTTCTACTGTGAAGTAAACAAAATGAGAAGAATAGTGGTTTTATATATTTTCAGTTTAACGTTTTTTTGAAAGGAGTTTGGACGTCAAGAGTCGCTGTAATGCATAACAGCACGCAATTCCAGAATTGAGCCTATGTTTAATTTCTTTGTGCATCTCATTCTTGTTTGTGATTATTCTTCCTAAGTATTTGAAGTGTTTTGTTTCGTATAATGCATATTAACACTACATTATTATGTATTTCAATAAAGATTATATATATATATATATATATATATATATATATATATATAATTTATATATATAAGGACATACAGCAGGCTCATCGTCCCTGCAAAATTTTAGGACTCTAGCAAATTACATTTTTGCGCGACACTGCGTTTTGTCGTACTTACAGCAATGGCGACCATGATTAAAAGTTCAACTTCCTATATTTCGGGGTTGCCAACCTAAATAACAATACTGTAATAAAATTACTATACTGTAATATGAATGGGGAATGAAATACGTGCATGGAAGCTTCTTGTAGGAAAACCAGAGGAAAAACGCCCAGTCGGTAGACCAAGAATGAGGTGGTAGAATAACATTAACCATGATTTGAGGGAAGTAGATTATACAGGTGATGATTGGAAAACATTAGCTCAGGATAGCGATATATGGAGAGCTTATGTCCGTGCGGCCATGAACCTACGGGTTCGATAGTGCCAGTGAGTAAGTAAGTACAAGTGACAGGCCTGTGAAACTTCTACAATCCTTCAATGTAGTACCCAACATTGTCTACAGCTACGTGTAGATCAGATACATCAATATGTCACATGTGTACAAGACAGGGAGTTACGGAGGACCTCTATGAATGAAACAAGAAACTGACTTCGGTTTGAAGCAGTCCAAAATTAGTTAGGCCTACTTGATTGACTAATTAATTGTTAAACCTACGCTATGAATGTGTAAACAGTCATTTGCATCATTACGTGTATCAGTGAAACAAATTACAGTCGTTCTAATCACGTCTGCCAATTCATAAAATGAAATATGTATTACGACATACTGCATTTTGTCAATTAGCAGTCATAAATGTTATAAAACTGACCTATGATATACAAAATGTACTGAGATATGAAAGTATGATAGCTTATTTTATTTACATATAAAGTTAAATAGACTATTTAACTCATGCCCCAAATGGGAGTCAATGATCAATCACGTTACAATAATTTTTGTTTTACAACCAATCAGAGTCGTGTTTCACGAAATATTTATCAGTGTTATAATTACCATATTAAAGAAGACTCCTCCTTTTTAATATTCTGAACAGGTCTGACCATTATTTTGCAGTGACTGACTCTCTACGAAATAAGGCTACCAGATTGTATATATAGTGCATGAATGTCAACACTTGCCGCATGCGGGAGTTAATATAAAAACATTTGTAGCAATTGATTATGCCACCAAAAAAAGAAAACACTGTTTGCACTTTCTTAAATGTATTTTTTCCCAGGTAACAATCCACAAAAATATAATTGTCATATTTACATCATACGACATCAGAAATGAATTAATATACAGTTTGATGTGTTTCATTTTTTCTCCAGTAGAAAGCATTCTTGCAATATAGCGTTCCTTTGGCAATAAATAGTATGATCTGGTTGCAGTGATAAACAAAAGAAGCAGATGAAGCGTACCTATCGCTTCTCATTTGTTTTCAAACATCGCCGTTTACATTAAATATATAAATATTTTAAAATAACTATAGTTAAATAATGATTTCTGAGTATACAGCTTAATTTTATTCGTTAAATAGTCCTAACAAATGCCACTCTTGATTTCCAAATTCTCTAGATAAATTCACTCCTTACTTCGTGAGTCCTGAATTTATCGATAATTTGGAAATCACTCGTGGCATTACTTATGATAAATAAAAAAATAAAATTAGGGAAAATAGTGATATAATTACACGACATGTAGTTTTGTTAGCGAGTGAGTAGAAGATATATAGATATGAAGAAAGCTTTTGATAGAGTACAGCTTGAAGATGCTGTACATATCTTGAGAGAGAATGCAATTCCTAATGAACTGATTACAGCAATAATATCAATTAACTCACACTGCAAAACAGTAATCAAAGTAAAAGAACAGCAAACTGAAGAAATAGCCCTCACAAAGGGCATCAGGCAGGGTGACTCTTTAAGTCCATTCTTATTTAATATTATAACGGATAAAATTATTGAAAACATACCACCACGTTTTGGTTATAAAATGGGAAACACTAGATCTCAGTTAACATGTTACGCAGATGATGTCGTTCTGCTTTCAGAATCTGTAGATAATTTACAAAGATCTTTACATCAATTTAATATAAATGCCAGAAAATACAATATGGAAATTAACACGAATAAGACAAAATGCTTAACAATATCAAAAGAACCAGTAAGATGCAAATTAGAAGTGAGAAGCATAATTATAGAACAAGTGTCAGAATTTAATTATTTAGGTATAAAGTAAAATGATCCCACAACAGGCCCGGAGGCCCTTGGGGTAGTACGAGGTTAACGCTCCCACTTTTTCTAGACAATCGGCACTTTATGTCAGCCGGGTTGTCAGCCCTGCGTGACGGCCGCCTTTACCCCCAGAACAAGCGTCTGGTACTCATTTCCGTTAGAGGCTGAGTCGACCCCAGGACCAAAGTGCCGCCAGAGGGTTTGGGTCAGTTTAAAAATCCTGACCCCAACGGGACTTGAACCCTCGACTCTCCGGCTTGTAGCTCAGTGCCTTAACCACTACGCTACGGCGTGCCCCCAATTATTTAGGTGTATTAATAACAAACACTGAAATTTTAATAAAATAAGTAAAGAAACAAGCTGATAAAGCAGCACAAATATCAGGGTATATGAAAGATTTAATTTGGCGCAACAAACATATGTCAAGAGAAAGCAAAACCCGCATATACAAAACGGTAGTTCGACCAGTTGTCTTATTTGGAGGAGAAACTAGGGCCGATACAACAAAAACTAAACAAATAATAATCACATGCGAAATGAAAATCTTAAGAACTATTCAGGGGAAAACATTATTTGATAAAATATCACAACACAGAAATTAGGGACAAATGCCATATTCAAGACATAACGAAAAATATGATAGATAGACGAACATATTGGAAGGGTCATATAGAAAGAATGGAAGAAAACCGGCTTGCAAAAAGAGCTAAAGAAGATAGACCAATGGATAGAAAGTGAATGCACATCCAATACTTCCTCCGAGGAGTGATTTTGGAAATAAACAGGATGAAAATCCTACAAATTAAGTTTAAGAAGAAGAAGAATATGTACTTACATTCCACTCTCCTCTCAGTTTATCTTGGTGTTATGACCGCTTGCGCCTCTAGCTGCAATAATGCATTCATTAATATAACTTTAAATTCAAGTGATGAAGACATAAAGTGTTGAATTTAGACTGACGACAGGTTGTTATTGTTGTTGCAGGTGATGTTATTGACGGCGCTCTAACAGTGACTATGGAAACAGAGGGATGGGCTTGCGCGCGGACCAAGTGGTCAAGTGGTGTCGCCAGGCAGTGACCTTTCTCCACACGCTTGCCTTCTCTCATGTCTGTCTACTGCTGCTCGCCTCCCCAGGTACTCCCATTATTATTATTATTATTATTATTATTATTATTATTATTATTATTATTATTATTATTATTATTATTATTATTATTATTATTATTATTATTGATCCTGAGAGCTATGCCAGCGGTAGCATTGCTGCCGATAGGATTACCCATGCCGGACTGGTCGAACGTGATAAGCCAAACGAAAAAAGTACCTTGGGCAAAAGAGTGACGATCTTTCACCGTAAAAATACAACCGTCAAGAAATGCGGAAGAACAGTTAAGTCTCGTAGACTGCGATGGGCAGGACATGTTGCGCGTATGGGGAATAAAAGACGTGCATGGAAACTTCTTGTAGGAAAGCCAGAAGGAAAACGCCCAGTTGGTAGACCAAGAATGAGGTGGGAGAACAACATTAACTATGATTTGAGGGAAGTAGATTATACAGGGAATGATTGGAAAGCATTAGCTCAGGATAGGGATGTATGTAGAGTTTATGTGTGCGCGACCATGAAACTACGGGTTCGATAGTGCCAGTGAGTAAGTAAGTAAGTATTATTATTATTATTATTATCATTATAATTATCATTATTATGGTCATTATTATTATTATTATTATTATTATTATTATTATATACAAATTTCCGCGTTAGAGGATTGCCTCGAGGACGAAGTGATACAGACAATTAATTTTTAGAATTGATGAAATACATTTTGTAAATACATTTAAAAAAATTCAAATTGTAGGCCTAATTGAAGTATTCATACTATAAAGTAGAAATTTTGTAAATATGGTTTCTTAAAATTGAAATTGATCCTCTAATGGCAGCGATGGCAATTCTAGAAAGATACACCCTGTCCAAATCTAAGGAATTCCAAAATTTGGCTAAGAATCCTGGTATAGTACCTCTTGCCCCGATCATCAATCCTGAACCAGTTACACTATCTAGTTGGTATTTATCTTTGTAGTAGTAGTAGTTTCTCGAGTTGGCATTTTATTTAATCACACTAATTTATAACTAAGATGATTAGCGTCGTAATTCAAATATGGTCGAGAAAAAGCTGACAAATTATGCTCAGCGTTATTTCAGATTTGAGCTTATTTTATGTCTCGTACATCTATGATGCAGCACCCAAGATTTTGCTACTCTCCGAAGGAGGTAATTCCCTAATTTTACTCCCCTAGAATCCATAGATGGTAGCGTGCTGCCTTGTCTCGCAGCGGACCCGTTCGGGACAGTTTCCTGGGTGAAGTTTTTATCGGGGTTTTTCCTCGTATGTAAGACAAATGTCAGGAAGCTTAGAGCCCAACACGGTCCCTGAAAATCATCCGGTCATCATCATTATTGTCATTATCATCATCATTCACCAATGTCGAAAACAACGGGGAAGCTACCACACATATAATTTCGTAGTAAAGCTGCAAAGCATAGCATGAAAATACTATGATTGCAGTGAAAGACTTGCACCATAGGATTACTATGGATGGAGAATCCATTGATCATGGCCGGGTTTGAACCCGCAAACCTCGGAACTAGAGGCAAAACGAGGCAAAGTGTTCGCACCAGTTGCCTGGAAAGGTAGGATGCTTTTGCAGTACAATGCTGGTGCTTCTTGAGCGGAGGAAAAATGCTTGCTGGCGGGAATATGATGTTATCAGTAGCTCTACGTAATATTAAAGAAATATCTATGTATTGTTGTATGTGCAATCCTAGATGGCTCCGCCGTTTGTGCTTAATGTAGCAATTTCCAGTGGCTATCCTTCTCAGCCGACCAAGAGGTGTACAAAATATAGGGTGGATTTCTGTTCTCAAATTTGGATTAAGATCGCAACAATTTACTTTCTAAGCGCAAATCGAGAAAACCTACCCATGACTTGGCACTTATCACCCTATACTGCTGTTGATCGTCACACGTGGCGGACGGCAGTAGCCAGCAGGTAGGCCAAGACACTTCTAGATCTGACGCGGCATAGTTTTTTATTTAGTATAATTTAGCAAGCAACGGGAAGCTACCACACCTGTAATTACCCAGTAAAGCTGCAAGCATAGCATAGAAATACTATGATTGCAGTGAAGGACCTGCCCTACGGCAGAACACTGTAAAAAAAGGAATATTTGTTGAATACCTTAGCTGCATATAGATGTTGACAATACTGGGTCGTGATTACCAGGTTGGGTTCCCGCACGTCGCTCAATACTGGAGCCTCGCTCTGAATAAAACAGAGTGACCTTCTGGAGAAAGGTCATGAGGTCACAGTCCTCAGTTCGATTCCCCGTGGCTATAAACATCACAGCTTTATGAGCATCGGTCGATCCATTCTTTAAAATAGCCTCATCCATGATTCACCCAATTTACCACAATGCCGGAGGTCACGTGTTCGATTCTACATTACATGACCTGACATTTTCTTTATAACCCTGGGATACAGACCCGAATGGCCCATATTTCTTCTAGTTCACAAGGCTCGGATGGAAATCTACATGTGATTGATTTTACACTGGCAAACAAAATTAGATTTCTTTCACAAAAACTAAATTGACTGAATCTAGGTATCATTTTTATGCTGAGTTCAAATGTGGTTTCGGATTATTCCGTTTGGGAGCTTTTATTTCTTGTAAGTAGTATGGCTCCGTGGCGCAAGCGGTTACACGCTCGCCTCTTACCGCTTGGGTCCCGAGATCGGACACTGCATGTGGGTTTCGTGGTGGACGAAACGGAGCTTGGACAGGCTTTTCTCGGGGTTTTCTTCCATTTTCCCTGCCACAATTTCATTCCACAATTTCTCCATACTCATCTCATCCGTTTCGTTTCAATTCATTCATGTGCCCTCGTGATGGTGCGTCAGGTGTGGTCGGCCTGGACCTTGTCATTCACAGACCTCTATATAACTTACCTCATATAGGTATTCTACCGATGAAGAAGTAGGTAGCTTTCTCCCACGTTGTGGTGATATTTTGAAAAAGTAATTCGCTTCGTGCTCGATGCCGTAGTAACATTATGAAGAAGGATTTGTGAAAATAATAAATAATTTAAAGATAGGGGTAAAAAACTCTTTGACGCTAAATATATCAACTTATAACGATAGCAAGGCAAGGTCCCACGAACCCAAATAAATAAAAATGAAATAAAACTTAATTTAAAATAAAACAATAAAGAAGACACTTTACACACATCCCAAAAATAATTACTGGTTCAGGTAGGATTTAATTTTCGGTAGAGTCGGATTCTCTTCTTAGGGTCGGAAGTTTAGGCAAAATTAACAAAAAATAAATCAAGTTATATTGAATTGCACAATAAAATTCTCAATGTAAATGAATAATTATTGCTGTACCTACTGGAATTAAAATTTTTAGTTGATTATCCACCGTCTATGGGTCTCAACTAACGTATAGTGCCCCCTGTTTATGATCTTTAGGATTTGTATTCCTTTTTACAATTGGTGGGCTGACTGGTACACTGGATAGGAAAACACTTCAAAATTACTAAAAAATGTTTATTGTAGAAATAATTGTAAATTTATTCACTTCTTATTTTCCCAGCAGATTAAGTAAATGTAGGTGATATTATTCTTCACGGTCAATTCAAAAATAAATTCTCTTCTTTTCTTAAATCAATTATTCTTTTTTGTATTAAATATCACATTTTATCAGGAGATCTCTTATTGCTTCTATCTTTGTTGAAAGTTGTATGCAGAATGACTTTTATAATTTTAAAGAACATTATTACATCACATGATGCTATATTTAAATTCTGTTGGTTAATAGTTCTTTAAATATAAGGTTTAATTTGATTTGTTAAATAAGAAAGTTAATTGTTTTAACATCCAATCAGAGTTTAGTTTACTTTCATTTAAAAATATGAAGTTAAGCAGGTGTTCTTATTACAGTTATAACATAAGGCTTTACAATTTTGACAACAATGACTTAAAACAATTTTAAAGCATTCTTTACAAAAACTGTTATGTAGTGTAATTTCTTTAATTGTTGCTGAGACATTTTTATTCAACAATAACCAACAATGAATTATTTAGATGTTTTTATTTATTTAAGTTTCATTTAAATATTAAAAGAATTTTAAAATACAAAATTATTAACTTTAACTTTCATATTTTTTTGTAATATTAAAATCCTGCTATACCGACCGTCCCATGACATGGCCCCATTTTCCTCGGTACCGCTTTATCATCTGTTGACAAAAATATTCACTGTGTTCATCACCTAGTCTCTAACCCCGGGGTCGAGCCCAGATGGCAATTCAGCAAGTCAAAACTCCCACTTTTATAATTTCGTAACTTCAAAAATTCTACACAAAACACAAGACGAAAACAACAGTATAAATACACAGCCAAATGAATACAATCAACTATTCTAAACGCGATGTGTCTACGTCAGTGGTTTCCAACGACTTAAAACAAATTTACGGAACTTCAAATGAATCTTATTATTCGTAAATCAAGCTCGGACTATACAGAGTGTTCCAAAAAAAACTCCGACAACGGAGGTGAGGTGGTATATTGAGATATGCTGATCATTTTTTAATGAGGTACCCATGTCCGGAAATTATGCGTTTTCACAGTACGAGTAGCTTTACTTCAGGGGTCCTCATCTAGGGGATATGTGGATGGCGACCACAAGGTGCCCAAGCTGAGCAAAACATTTCTTCCACTTACTTGTGTTTTGCACTCTTTTAACTTTACTGTCTAACCTCTCTTGGTTAACTCTTGTTTTTTCGACCCCGATGCTATTAGGGCATCCGAGGGCTAGGGAGTCTTTCCTTTCTTCCATTTCTTCTTTCCTTTATTTTCTTTTCTTCTCCAGAAAAGCCTGACCAGAGGCTATAAGATGGCAGCCCCATCACTGGTCTTGTCTTCCTTTGGCCAGCAACCAATCGAAGGGACTATTATTATGCTTTCAAGTCTTATATGAGAATTTTCCGGAATCTCTGGGCCGTCCTATGAAATGCTGGAGGGAAAATTTTCTATAGGATCGTAACAGGCCTTGGCCTAATACTTGGAAGGAAGAAGAAGAAGTAGCTGACTTCTCAAGAGTTCCATTAGTTGGATTTCAAGACATAATACTTGGCAATACTGTCACAGTCACATCAAGTTTTCAAAATATCCACCTCCCATCTCATTGCAGAGCGTACATCGGCGGTTTAGTGATTGGCGCACACGTTCAAATACGCCTGGCCTCATTTGAATTATTTCTTTAGCAGCGTGGATTCGGGCTGTAAGATCCATACGTGACTCTACTAGAGTCTGATAAACAGACTGTTTCATGTCGCCCCACAAAAAGTAGTCGGGAGTGTTAAGATCAGGCGATCTCGGAGACCATGGGACCAATCCATCGACCTGGATATGTGGTATCCAAATGTCTCCTCACATTGGCATCGAAGTGAGCTGGAGCTCCGTCATCGGAATTCCTTTTCATATCCCACTTAGTAGAGTTTGGTTTTCATTTCACTGGCGGTAATCCTCCTCCTCTCGTCTGTCGTCCGCAAAACAATTTTATGACTTATAAAAATCTTCAGATTTTTACACCCTTTACATTGATTTTTTATACCATATCATAACATTTGTACACATTATATGTATTTTGTATCTGTTCCATGGCTGCTCATTTCTTGACTTTTGTTTTTTTCGCACCTTAACCGATCATCATCATCAACAACAATAAGGATTAAACCCAATGACCTCTTCCGATCTCATTATAGGTCGAATTGGTCCTTCCATCTCTTCAATGGTCTTCCCAACATTCTTCTCCCTTTTGGTTTATAATTATACATTCTTCTTGGTATGCGCTGTTCATTCATTCGTAATACGTGCTGAAGTAAGCATTTTCATAATATTTTATTTTTTCACAGAGATTAAATATATTAAGTTCTGTTCTTATATCTTCGTTTTTCTTTTTATCGGTCCTTTGGTATCCTGCTATTGCTCTCAGCATCTTCATTTCAGCAGCCTCTATTTGTTTACTATCTGCCTTTGTTAATGTCCAGGTTTCACAGTAAAATACAACGATTCAATTACCTATGTGGCACAATTAAACGCACTTTATTGAATAAGACTATAAAAGAAACTATTTTGAAGTTTTACAAAGTATTGACAGTTCCATCTCTTATCTATGGATGTGAAACCATAACCGATACAATTTAAATTTCTTCTGTTCTCCACTTCATTGTTTTGTGTCCAGTGTATTAACGCATCTATGGGAAATGAAAGACTTGCATGGAAGCTTCTTGTAGGAAAGCCAGAGGGAAAACGCCCAGTTGGTAGACCAAGAATGAGTTGGGAGAATAACATTAACTATGATTTGAGGGGAGTGGATTATACAGGGAATGATTGGAAAGCATTAGCTCAGGATAGGGATGTATGGAGAGCTTATGTCCGCGCGGCCATGAACCTACGGGTTCGATAGTGCCAATGAGTAAGTAAGTAAGTATTAACGCATTTTTTTGTAATCTCTTTGCAAAATTATTGTTCTGAAACAGGACGCCTGCTATTTTTGTTGCAAAATATATTTTTTTTTTCCAGGGCTGTGCCACCAGGATGCGGTCCACATCACCGCCATCTTGGGCGAGTCAGTTGTGTTCAACTGTCACGTGGAATTCCCCGGCGACCACCCGGTTCCCTACGTGCTGCAGTGGGAGAAGAAGGTAGGCGAAACGGTAGGCTCCAAAACTCTGTTCTACATCTCTCGTAACTAAATTACTGCAGCAAAATTACTCTCCTCGCGGCACCCATACTGCGCATGATGAGCGGCGAATTGCATTGCATGCTATTACACTATTTCCACAATAATCGAAATACTTTTTTTTTTCAATACCTTCTTTGAAAACTGGAACGATATTTCATTGTTTTCCGTGAAAAAGGGGGCCTTTTTCTAAGAATGATTCTCGCATTATTCGATGAGGGATTTTTGAATATAATCATTACAAGTATCAAATAGGCTGTTTCTTCATTGTTTTAATCGCAAAAGAAGATCTCATACTTTCAACAATAATCGAAATGATTTTTTTCAATACCTTCTTTGAAAAGTATAACGATATTTCATTGTTTTCCGTGAAAAGGGGGCCTTTCTCTAAGAATGATTCTCGCGTCATTCAACTGGAGATTTTTAAATATAATCATTACAAGTATCAAATAGGCTGTTTCTTCAATGTTTTAATCGCAAAAAAAGATCTCATTGTTTTAACGTTTCCTCGCTCTCCATTTCAGTAAGAACTTATTTATACAGAGTGAATCAAAGCGTTTCTACTAGAGAATTTTCACATCGGACTTGATGACAGTTCAGAAAATGTCTGTGTGTCAAAGATAGGCCTTATATTGTTTTATATACAACTTTTCACTGCATTATAGGCTTATATTAAGATATGTTGGTTATCAGTGTTTTGTAGCACGTGGTAATAAAATATATTTACAGAAGTCGAGGTACATATTAATAACTAAATTAGAAAATAACTAGGTCGGCCGCGGTGAACTAGTGGTTATGCTCCTTGCCTCTGGTCCCGAAGGTCGCGGGTTCAAACCCAGCTGGGGTCGATGGGTTTTTTTAGGATGGAAAAATCCAAGGAGCAAGTCCTCCGGGAGGGACTTTAAGCCGTGGGTCCCGAGTCTGAAGATTTTCAGGCCCGTAAAAGATCCTTAAGCCTGAATGAAAAGGTCTCTAAGCAACATTTACCGAATTTTCCCGTCCTAATACTACCTTGGTTTCCTAGATGTCATTATGAGGCGGAACGCTGACCACGGACCACTCAAATGACATCTATACTAAAACAAGTGTAACTAAATTGGTAGTGTTCAAATTCTTCCCTGTAGGGGGAGAGAGCGCCTAAATCTCTGTTAAGGGAAACATGGGCTTACAAGAAGAAGAAGAAGAAGAAAACAACTAAACAATCGGATTGTTCAATGATAATAAGAAAAAATAGCATTTTCATTCAGAAAACCTTTTTTTTTCGTTGAGTGCACAAATGAGAATACTCTACATTGGAAAAATTATACGCGTTTGTCGTATGCAGTGAGAAAAATATTCAATTTTTCAGTATACGACTTCCAAGTAACATGCAAACAATGTTGATGGTAACTCTGTGATAATGTTTTAATTACTGAATGTAAATTTCATTTATTTACAAGTATTTTTTAGACTTTTAGCGAATATATTGAAAAAGTCAACTAGCATATGATTTATAATTTTCACTGAAATACCAGTCACTCGTGTCCAGGAAAAATTACACAATAATAAAAATCTATATTTAATTTTAGGAAGTGATATTTTGAGGTTATTTTAATTATATTATTTTTAGTCTGATCATCTTACCTCAATATTAATGTTAATTTGTTCTTGGATATGTTTCAAAACAATTCTGCTTTATTGTCAGCTTGTCCAGGCTGGTTTGATTTATGTTGCACATAGTTAGAAAATACAAAAGAGCTGACTATTTGGGGAAAAATCTATATTGAGAAGAACAGAAACAGAGTTACGAATTTTGAAATACCGACGAGTGTGACCTTGTTTGGAGGTTCTTTGGCCAACCACAGGATGGAGCTGACATCGACATCCAGGGTGTGCAACATAAATCAAACCAGTCTGGACAAGCTGATGATAAAACAGAATTGTTTTGAAACATGTCCAAGAACAAATCAACATTAATATTGAGGTAAGATGATCAGACTAAAAATAATATAATAAAAATCTATGTAAGAATAAATTTTAAAATCCAAATAAGCACTCTATCAGTTACGGTAATATAGATAAAGTTATTTAAAACTGAAAAATGGGATTCTAACATGGAATCATTCGACCGACGTCATAAAGTTGCAATTTAACAAATAGAATTATTAAAAAAAAAAAGGATAAATATAGCGATTATTTAACTTTAATATTTTATGAATAAAAATGTATAAAAATACAGAAAAGTTTGTCAACAATGTAAACAAGTTTGTATCAACAATTGAGAAACAAAATACTAATGAGTTCACAGCCAATAAAGATCTAGGCCACATCTAAATCTCTAACTGAAAAAGTAGTCAATTAATAGGCAATATTTTAAATTTCATCTAAACCTAAAGATTTATAAGCGAAAGGGGAAAAAAAAAAAATGCACAAGCGATTGAAGGCATGTGTAGAAGCACTCGTGCATATTGACATAGTACATTGGTTGTGTCTTTCGTGCAGCCCTTTAATGGATATAATACATATACTTTTATTAACTCCTATAAAAATAATTATTATATTAGTATCTAAATACAAATACAAATAAATAATGTGACTATTCAACTCATGCCCCAAATGGGAGCCAATGACCAATCACGTTTCAATGATTTCTGTTTTACAACCAATCACAGTCGTGTTTCACGAAATATTTATCAGTGTTATAATTACCATATTAAAGAAAGCTCCTCCTTTTTAATATTCTGAAATAGTATGATCTAGTTGCAGTGATAAACAAAAGAAGCAGATGAAGCGTACCTATTGTTTCTCATTTGTTTTCAAACATCGCCGTTTACATTAGATATATAAATATTTTAAAATAACTACAGTTAAATAATGATTTGTGAGTAAACAGCTTAATTTTATTCGTTAAATAGTCCTAACAAATGCCATTCTTGATTTCCAAATTCTCTAGAAAAATTCTCTCCTCACTTCGTGAGTCGTGAATTTATCGATAATTTGGAAATCACTCGTGGCATTACTTATGATAATTAAACGTGTTGAAGAATTTAAATATCTTGGATCTATAATAGATAAATCTGATACTTGTGAAAAAGATATTATTAACAGAGTAAATTGTGCAAGGAAGGCGATTAGATCCCTGAATAGTCTTTTAAGGAATAGAAATTTGACCAGAAAAACAAAACGGATTGTACAGACAATAATAGAAAGTATACTTACATATGGATCAGAAAGCTGGACAATAAATGAAAAAATGCAGAAAAGAATCTTGGCGACAGAAATGGATGGATTACGGAGAAGTATGAGAATATCCAGGCTACAACATATTCGAAATACATACATCAGACAAGAAATTGATGCACAGGAAACTGTTATCGATAGGATAACAAAGAGAGCTCTACAATGGTATGGACATGTACAACGGATGCCGGAAGACCAGTGGCCTAAACAGGTGTTGGATTGGATGGTATCAGGCAGAAGGAGAAGTGGAAGAAGTAGAAAAGCATGGTATGAGGGAATATATGATGCCATGATGAAGAGGGGTATAGAAGATGGACAATGGGAAGATAGGAATTTCTGGAAAGCAGGAATCAAGGGCAAACTGCTGTAAAGTGGAAACACGTATTAAGTATTAAGTAAGTATCTAAATATTGAAATGAAAATGGATGTTTGATTCTGGAGCCGATTAAGATGCCTTCGTATCAAAACATAAGATGCAAAATGGCTGGTTCTCTTTACATATATTTTTCTGTAAACTCCTGATTCAAATTCGGATTATTTCAATAATTGGATACTTGTCAGTAGAAAGTCCACCGCTGTGGTTTCGAGGTAGCGTGCTGCCTTGTCCCGCAGCGGGCCCGGGTTCGATCCCCTGTCGGGGCAGTTTTTCTGGGTGAGGTTTTTATCGGGGGTTTCCTCACCTGTAAGACAAATGTCAGGAAAACTTTAAGGCCCAAACGGTCCCCGAAATCATATGGCCATCATCATCATCATCCTTCACCGGTGTGGAAAGCAACGGGAAGCTACCACACCTACAATTGCCTAGTAAAGCTGCAAGCATAGCATGAACATGCTATGATTGCAGTGAAGGACCTGCCTTCGGGCAGAATTACTATGGATGGATGAGTAGAAAGGTGCAAAGTGGCAAATTTATCAACAGTAAGTTATCACTAGGGCTGGAGTTTTTATGTAATAAAAGATAAGATTGCAGTGTACATATTAGAAATTATTCAACTGTTTGTGTGTGAAACAAGATAAAAGACAGAAGTCTAACTTCTCATTTCACTATTCAACTGTTTGTGTGTGAAACCAAAACAAAAGACAGTCAGAAGTCTTACTTGTCATTATACTATTCAACTGTTTGTATGTGAAACCAAAACAAAAGAGAGTCAGAAGTCTTACTTCTCATTATACTATTCAACTGTTTGTGTGTGAAACCAAAACAAAATACAGTCGTAAGTCTAACTTCTGATTATACTACGATGCAATCTTAACTTTTAGTACATAAAAATCCACTCCCTAGTTATTAAAAAATTGTCTCTATGAAACAATACATGCTATTTATTTTTCGAGATTTAATCAAAGATGTTTGTCATGGCGGCTAGCTACTAACACGCACAAGTTACGCTCCAGGTTTTAAGTTACTTTTCAGCAGGTGCCTTCGTTATTTCATAGTTAAAGTTGTATATTCGTAGTCAGTTTAAGTTTAAATTTATATCAGTTAGTGCCAAAAGTGTGTACATTTAACAACATGGGTAAAAACACACGTAATTCAAACAATGATTCGACAAGTTCTACGGAGGAAGCAGTGAAACGTGTGGTGAAAGAGGCGCTGCAGGATCCCGGCACTCTGCAGGTGTTTGTGTCCATGTTGCGGGACCAGGTAGTGGCGGAACTCCAGAAGACCATCGAGGACAACACTAAAGTAATTGAGGATCTGAAAAAGACCCTCGATGAAAAAGACAGAAAGATTGAGGTGTTGGAAAATAAATTAGACGATCTAGAACAATACCAGAGACGTCAATGCCTCAGAATTTTTGGCGTAAAAGAAGAGGCCGGAGAGGACACTGACCAGAAAGCCATCGAGGTGGCCAAAAAAATCGGTGTCGATCTATCAGTGACAGACATTGACAGAAGTCACCGTGTTGGTGTTAATAATGCAGAAAGACCGCGGGCTATAATAGTGAAATTTGTTAGTTACCGCAAGCGCAGTGAAGTTTTTCTAAGCAAGAAAAAGTTGAAAGGAAGTGGGGTCACTGTTCGCGAGGACCTAACGAAGTGTCGCTATCGCCTGCTACAAGACAGTATACAAAAATACGGTATTCAAAATGTATGGACAATGGACGGTGCCGTCATAGCCAAAGTAAATGGCGAAAAACGCAAAATTAGATCTTCTACGGATATCAACTAGATAGGACCTGAGTGTAAAATATGTTTACTTTATTTGTCTTTTCTTTGCTAACAATTATATTGTTAATTTATTTCTAATTTAGGTAAGTTTTAAGTTTATTATTTTTTATTTAGGACAACTTACTTGTTTTATTTTCATTTTTTAAGTTATTTGTTTAGCTAAATTATTTTAATTTTATTAGAGTTATTACAGTACATAGTTTATTTTTACTTTCTGCTATTGGCAACATTGAGCTGACAAATGATGAATTATTTGCAACCCTTGACTCACTCACCTTCTGCAATCACCCTCTTATTGTGCAGACAGCTTTTAACTCAGGTAGCAACATTCCTCAATCCCTACCATCCCCTCCAAAAACAACTACCAGTCTACTTAGGAATGCATTTTCTATTGATAAATCATCACTTAAAATCGCTCACGTAAATTCACAAAGCATTCTGTCCCACTTTGATGAGTTTGAAACCATATTTTCATCTCTTGGACTGAGCGCCATTTTAATTTCGGAAACCTGGCTCACCCCATCCATACCTTCGTCCCTTGTTCACCTAGACGGATATACACTGCTCAGAAATGACAGAATAGATAAAAGAGGTGGAGGAGTTTGTGCCTTTATATCAAATGAGCTTAATCCAAGAATTGTCCACAAGTCCCCTTCTGTATATTCCGCTCGCCCCGAGTTCTTATTCGTAGAAATTCAAGCCAGTCTAAAAAAATGTCTCTTATGCATTGTATACAAACCTCCAAAAATTGGGCACCTTTCGGATCTAGAAAACGCTCTGAACGATTCATTGCCTCATTATGAACACGTTATTGTCGCAGGCGATTTTAATACAAATCTTCTTCAGACTGACTCACCAGCCATACAACTTAAAAATATGTTCCAAAGCTTTAATATGACCATTGTTCCTCTCTCTGCCACACACCATAGTGCTACTTCCGACACTCTACTGGACTTAATTGTGACTACACATCCACAGAAAGTACTGTCATATGGACAAATTCCTGCTCCTGGCATATCTGCTCATGACATTGTATTCGTAGAATACTCACTCCAATGTCCTAAAAGACGCTCTAAATTGATTACGTACAGAAATTTACAAAACATAGACGATACTAAACTAAAATCAGACGCTTTAGAACTACCTTGGTATTCAATATGGAATCTTAGATCAGTTGATGAAAAAGTAGACACATTTAATACACTGATACTACAACTATACGACAGACATGCACCAGTAAAAACCCGACGATTTTCCCGCTCCCCTGCTCCCTGGATGAATGATTCAATACGTGAACTTATGTCAAAACGAGACAAAGCATACCGAACATACAGACGACATAAAAATGACGAGAACTGGCAACTGTACAAACAACTTAGAAACACAACTACACAATCTATACGTAATGCCAAACTACGACACGCCCACAGTATAATCGGACCTGAAATAAGTGCACGGGACACTTGGCGAAATCTCCGTGCAATGGGACTTAGACAGTTGAATCCCTCAACTGACTCTATAGACATTTCTGTAGATGACTTAAATGAACATTTTACCTCAATACCCATGACACCTCCAGACAACAAGACTAAAATAGACACTCTTAAAGACTTATCCCCATCCCCACATATAGGAAGAGATAAATTTTACTTTTACGACATTTCGCCTATAGACGTTAAAAAAGCACTCAAGCGGATTAAATCCAATGCGCAAGGAACAGATAACATCAGCATTTTAATGCTAAATAAAATCATTGACATTATACTACCCACAGTGACTCATATTTTCAATGCTTCCCTTATAACTTCTATCTTCCCTATTGTATGGAAACAGTCTAGAGTTCGGCCTATACCAAAAATAAGTACACCTACTAACTGTAATGACTTCCGACCGATTAGCATCCTTCCGACATTATCTAAAGCCCTGGAATATATTGTACATAAGCAAATGACTGATTATCTCCAAGAAAATCACCTCCTTGATCCTTATCAATCCGGCTTTAGATCTGGTCATAGCACAACCACAGCTTTGCTAAAAATTACCGAAGATATTCGTGAAGCCGTGGACAGACGTCAATTGACTCCTTTAACCTTACTTGACTTCAGCAAAGCTTTTGACACAGTAGACCACGACTTACTTATGATAAAGCTCAAGCACCTACATTTGTCTGACAGCGCTGTATCCTGGTTTGACTCATACCTGCACGGTCGTCAACAATACGTTTCATTAAACTCTAGATCTTCGACTTGGCGTAACGTGCCGGCTGGAGTCCCCCAGGGCAGTGTTCTCGGACCTCTTCTTTTCTCAATCTACATAAATGATTTGCCAACTGTACTAAAGCACTGCCGTTATCACCTCTATGCTGATGATCTCCAAATTTACCTACATTCACCTCCTCATTCTCTCTATAACAGCTTGATGAAAATGAATGACGATCTCATATCCATCTTTAACTGGTCTTCAAGTATCGGTCTAAATCTAAATCCTAACAAGTCACAAGTAATTCTAATGGGACAACAAAGACTGCTTACAACCTTTGACATATCTACACTTCCAAACATTACTATAAATAATATAATTATCCCTTATTCTTCTTCAGTAATAGATCTTGGACTACATCTAGACGCAAATTTAACCTGGCAAACACAAGTGAAACACATATGTAAAAAGACTTTCTCCATCTTACATTATCTTAGACGTTTAAAGAATTTTCTCCCAGTTTCGTTAAAACAAATCCTAGTGCAGAATCTTGTGTTACCACACTTCGATTATTGTGACATTATATATAATGATCTAAACTATGCCTTGTCGCAGAGACTGCAGCGTGTTCATAATGCTTGCATTCGATTCATTTTCAATATCCGCCGTTATGACCATATTTCCGAACACTTTAATAACCTCTCTTGGCTCCGTCTTACTGACAGACGTAAATTGCACTCTCTTTCGCTACTTTTCAAGCTTCTGAATTCCTACATTCCTACTTACCTGGCGTCCAGATTTGAGAAGTTATCCTCCTACCACAATATTGACACTAGGTCACAAGATAGCAGTCTGCTAACAATTCCTCTTCATAGCACTTCCTCCTATTCTACTTCCTTCACAGTAGCCTCCGCCCGCTCCTGGAATCTCCTTCCTCAAGATATCAGGGGTTGCCGCACACTTGGCACCTTTAAGTCACGCTTATACAGTTACCTGTTGTCTAATAATTAATTTTTCTCTATTTATTTAATTTTATACTATGTCATTAATCTTTTCCTCGTTTTTTATATATCTTGTACATATTATATATTTAATTCGTTAAATTTAGAGTAAATCAAAATACATTATAAATATTAATTGTATTGTATTCATAACTTGTAATCGTTTATATATATATATATATATATATATATATATTGTAATTTAGATTTAAGACTTTTCTTTTGTATTTTTTTTTAAACCTGGTTGAGTGGTAGACAAGGCCTTAAGGCCTTAACTCTGCCAGGTAAAATAAAGCTATTATTATTATTATTATTATTATTATTAAATTACATCTCTTAACCACCTTTGTCAGTATAATTATGATAACATAATAATTAATACAAAAAAAAGAGAACAAAAATTATTTATTATGAAAGGTGCTAAGTCGTGCTAACATTTCAAAGGTGTGCAATTTTTTTTTTATTTTTAAGCGATTTTTCGAAAATTTTGTGCATTGTTTCGGATTTTCGAGTGCATCGCTATGTTCCATTCATTATTCACAGGTCTGCAAATAGAATTATTTATAATAAGAATTTCTCCTACGCAAACTGTATACTGTTTAACAGTGATAAAGAGAAGCAGTTTCACTGTATACAACACATAAAGAAAACGGAAGCAAACAGCACATTGCACCAGTGTTGTGATAGAGCTTGGTGTCTCAGCAGTAGCTACTGCCATCTCTTAGTGATCATAAGAACACTATACATCTCCTCTGGACTTGTTTTTTGTCTAATGCCACCAGGTTGTATTTTATGACATTTCTGGCATTGGCGGAATTGTAATCCATTTCTTAGGTTGGGGCACCTGGAAGGCGGAGTTATGATATAATGGGTGATAAATTATATTAGTCATTCAAAATATCTCTGCAGGCGGAAGTATCACGAAGCTCTGGTTGTTGCTACACGTGACGTCATATAAGGCAGTGTACACTGTCAGCGTCCCACGTCCCATTCCCCTCTGCACTCATAGATAGCAGTGTCACGTGTTATATTCCTGCATAAACACGACTGCAGCGCCCTCCGTAACAACTGCACTTACTCCTTAAACGGGTAATAACGAAGCACCAGGAGAGTTCTTAACCTAAACTAAACCTAAATTCCAGACCATAGGCAACCACAGGAATAATCCCCTTTAAGAAAAAAAATCATAGGATGTGACCGAGAATCGAACCTGGGACTTCATTAATAGTAGTCAGTAACGCTAACCACTAACCCATGAGGATGGTCTTAGCCCTTTGATATGTAATGCTCCACGGCACGTTGCAGAATTATACAGTAATATCATTTTTTTTTAATTTGGCACTTTGCACCTTTCTAGTGATAACTATCCAATTAGGAATCAGTATACGTGTAGGAAGCTGGGAGCTTTCTCGCAGTGTTAAATAAAAATAAACTAGTTTATGTGTATTGTGTTACAGAGACAGTTAAAACACATTTTAAAATAGCTAAAACATTTTTACAATATACAACAAGACGGTTGGTACCTATGTAAAAGCACTATTTTGTTTTTAATTCTTGACTTTATTACGAATTGATTGAGATATTGGAATCAAGCCACCATTAGGAGTTTTCTTCAAATGTTAATCAGTCTATAGAAACAGAAATAAACAAGGAAGAGCGAATTTAGTGACTAGGTTATAGCGAGAGAGAGAGAGAGAGAGACAATTTTAATAATATGTTTAAAATTATTTGAAATTGGCGACTAGGTTATAGCGAGAGAGAAACAATTTTAATATTATATTTAAAATTCTTTGAAATTAGTGACTAGGTTATAGCGAGAGAGAGAGAGAGAGAGAGAGAGAGAGAGAGAGAAGAGAGAGAGAGAGACAATTTTAATATAATTTTTAAAATTCTTTGAAATTAGTGACTAGGTTATAGCGAGAGAGAGAGAGAGAGAAACAATTTTAATATTATATTTAAAATTCTTTGAAATTAGTGACTAGGTTATAGCGAGAGAGAGAGAGAGAGAGAGAAGAGAGAGAGAGAGAGAGAGAGAGAGAGACAATTTTAATATAATTTTTAAAATTCTTTGAAATTAGTGACTAGGTTATAGCGAGAGAGAAAGACAATTTTAATATAATTTTTAAAATTCTTTGAAATTAGTGACTAGGTTATAGCGAGAGAGAAACAATTTTAATATTATATTTAAAATTCTTTGAAATTAGTGACTAGGTTATAGCGAGAGAGAGAGACAATTTTAATATAATTTTTAAAATTCTTTGAAATTAGTGACTAGGTTATAGCGAGAGAGAGAGACAATTTTAATATAATTTTTAAAATTCTTTGAAATTAGTGACTAGGTTATAGCGAGAGAGAGACAATTTTAATATTATATTTAAAATTATTTGAAATAAGAATAAAGTAAATTCAAAGAATACGTCTGGAATATTACATTCTTGTGTGTGAGTAGTTCTTCTTGCGGAAATTTGAGGAACAAAATGCATGCATTATTCGCTGTAAATCCCTTGTGAAAATTAGATAAAATTGATTCAGAATTCAGTAAATATAACGACATGAAGAGCTGAGTTGGGTTCAGATGCATGAACTAGAATATTCAAAATGTCTGACTTCAGGACTTGAGCATGCGCGAAACATGTAGAATCCAGTACAAAATACATTCATATTTTTCTAAATTCTTGAAATTGTTAACTCATATCTTGGAGCCTATTTTTTAAAGGAATGCTCTCCAAGCCACATTATAATGTTCTAAATGATTTAAAAAGCTACTGAACCTCAGTGAAAGAAAATTCAGGGTTACTGTAATTTATTTATCTGATGTAGCTTTTAAAATTGAGTACATATTATGAGACTTAAAACATGTAAAAGCAATAGGAAAACTTTTATTTGTCAACATAAAATAAGCAGTAAGCAGTCTTCCAAAAAACTAAAAAAATAACAATATAATACATTGTGAACAAAAGCTTTGTCAAAAAAAACTAAGCAGTAATTTCACCCTCAGTTGATCTCGAAATATTTCAACTATTAAGACCGTACAGTTTCTATTGGCAGTTGAAGGATGCAGATTGGCTGTAGATGCTACTATGGTTAAGTCAATTTATTCAAATCCAAATTGCTAAGTAGGAAAATAAAAATTCAAATTTATACCATTCTTGTGCTATTATATGGATCAGACTGCTGGACACTCTGTCTAGTAAACTGCATATGTTTAGAAGGAAAATACTGCAGAAGATATTTGGACCAGAACAAGAAAATGGTGTCCGGAGAATCCGATATAATGAGGAATTGTGTCAATTTTTTTAAAGAACCTAAATTGACTAAAACCTTTCGAAGACGCAGGCCATATACAGCGCATGACAAATGATAAGAGATTATTAAATGCAAAACCGCTGGAAAAGAAGAATTGAAAGACCAAAGGCACGATGGATTGATGATGTAACAAATGACATCAGAAAAACAGGAGTAAGAAATTGGCTGGCTAAAGCAAAGGATAGACGAGAATAGAAGATACTTCTGTTGGAGCCATGATCGCAATGGGTTATAGCGCCTATGATTATACCAAAGGAAGTGAAAGTTGAAACGTGGTAACTGACAAACAGCAAACAAGTTAAGTTCGTTTACAGGTGCGAACCGCGCGTTCACCTAACAAACAAGGTCAGTCTATTCTTTTTTAACCTTACTATACATGAACCTGGACGAAGGATACAATTATGAATTAATGATTAAGAACAAACATTTTTATAATTTTTTTCCAAAACTTGGTTCACTTGAGGTTAGAATACTTACATTTTTAGGGATCTCGAAACAAGCTGAAAACTGGAATCTAAAGTGTAAAATTTCCCTCGAGACTTGTCTATGTACTAGCAAGAGAACAGTTCTTCCTGGAAGACCTTAGAATGCGCTACTACCTGCCATCCACTAAAGCTTACGAACAACAGTTGCAAGACAGAAGCGGGATGACATTCCTGAAGAATTCTACGGTAGCCTGCCATGATAGATAGGAGCTGGTGTGGAACTAAGGCACCAGATGCAGTCCACGGCTTGTGTGTGAATGTCACTTACCATCAAATCGAAGACAGCTGCAGATGTAAACTGTGCGGACTAAAGTGTACAAGATATCATCTGGAATTGTGTTCCAAAGTGACAATGTCATAAGCGCAATACGCCAATTAAATAATTTTGCATGATTGTGCGCAATTGTATTATTATTATTATTATTATTATTATTATTATTATTATTATTATAAAATGTAAAATTCTATTATGGAAATAATGGATAACACAATTATGTCCACACTTGATAGGTCCTGTCAGTAAATGTGGAATTTATTACGCACGGTTATAGTTAGGGGAGACGTACCGTCAGACTGGCCCTTAGTACAACTATCAGGGTTTGATAAGCCGGAATGCCATATACTCTTTTCTAACAGTGCGATACCAACCACTAGATCACAGCTAAGGCATTTCTCCTATTTTACATTGATCTATACAAAAAAAACTATTTAACAGTCAGTGTAGCTTATTTTATTCACATTTGATTACTTTTTATGACAATTAAAAAGAAAGAAAATGATAATGGAAACTATAACATTGTAATGTAGCTTGACCTGTGAAGGCGTCCGGATCCTCGAACATCGAATACAGTAGTGTGATGCTGCATGTTTCTCAACCTGATTCCCCCCGACATCCGGTAGAACTCGCCGCTCATCATCATTATCATCATTCTTAACTAGTAGCAGTGTTAGGGTTTAATGATCCCAATCTAACTTCAATTTTTTACATCATTACAACCACTCTTCGACACGACCCCTGAAATCGAAGACTTAATTTTGTTTAATTACTAATTTATAGATTTATGTGACAAAAAACAATCGCATGGATTGTTATAGTGTATCTATAGACTATTATTATTTAATGCACTAATTAATTACGCAATTTAAAAATAGATGGAGCCATAATTGTAAAATAATTGATTTAATGTATTTCTTCAAAATTAAATGGAATTAAATTTCGCTACTATAGATATTCTTGTACAGAATATTTATATTTAGATTATTTTTATTCTCTAAATTCCAAGATTTTCAATATTTGTAATTTGAATGAATATTTTATTATAATATTTAATTATCATAACATTATGTCAATTAGTTTTTTATTTTTTGGTTAGCCTGAAGTTAGTAACAATTATATTTATATTATTCCATGTTTTACAAACAGTCCTGAAATATTTTGGAATTAGAAGTAGATATTCGAGACATACAATTGTGTCACTAATCTTCTCGTTTTAGTTTTTTTACAATATGTCACACTCTTTAGTCCATGATCGCGAAATTTTAACACTATATACAATAAATTATTACATACAATGTTCATATAAATCGATTAATATGCCAGTATAGAATTCATCCTTACAGAAAGAAAAATCACTAAAACGAAATATGAAATCAAATTCTCGTTTAAAAATGCAAATTTATTGGTTTTGTGGCCAGTTAAATGTTCTGCGCATGTCTTTCTTTCTTTATTCAAATGTTTTTTCGTCAGTCATTTATCTTTAAACTTATTGAGAAGCTAAATTTCATTTTTATTTAAAATATGACATATTTCTAATAAGTATATTCGTCTCACAGCAAATTAAATTTCAAACCATTTCATTTATACGGTACATTTAAAATTTACCAATGAAGCAACGAGTTCGAAAATCTTTTGCCTGTAATTACTGATATTTCCTATTAAAATTCAGATCACGTTGGTAAGACTGGGAATTCTAATTGCAACGATAGAAAGGAAAATCCAATAATGCAATGAAAAATCACAATCGAAGTTGAAAATAAAATTCACAATCTGATACGTAATTAATGTATTATCATATTTTTAAAAAATAATCATGAAAATAAATACAAAATCCACTTTTAAATCCATTACTTTTTTATATGAAAATGACAGTTTTAAAGGGATGAGGGTAAATTTTATATACGTCAGACTGACAATTTGCATATTTTATAATGAAATAGCAAATACCCGGCGAGTGCTGCTAAGCCTAAATAAATGAAATACGTGTTTTTATTTTTATTTGAATAAGTTAAAAGAAAATTACAGATTAATTAAATTGCCTGATACACATTGCGACGAACAAATCATGGCGGTTGCTAGTCAATTTTTAATTTCGGATTTCAGGTAAACCTCCACTTGTAATTACAGGATTTCGCTGTTTTTTGACAATATTTATCTCGGGTTATTTTAATAGCATATACCGAGTTTTGTTGTGATACATCAAAAATTGCGCTCGGTAGAGGGATTTTTAAATATTGGTATAGGGTGAACACCTACATCTAATAGTTTTAGAGAATAATAGATAGCAACTAAACACTCTCCATGCCTGAAAACCTGTATGTACAAATTTTCATAACTATCGACCTATTTCTTTTCGAGTTTTGCGAGCACAAACCAGTCATTAAGTTTTGAGACTAAGCGCATAGTGGCGCTGTATTACGCTACAGCGCATAGGTGGCGCCGTGGTATGGTACCTTGTCAGTTAGTCTCTCGTCCCAGCAAGAGACAGTTGAGTGCATGCACTGCAAGCAGAACTACGACCTTTGTCGTGACGGTGATTTGAATGCGCATGTCGGAACTCGAGATGTCACAGTTAGAGCAACATCAAGTTCTGTCAGAAATTAGGCAACACCGCTGTCAAAACGTTTCAAATGATGCAGTAAGTTTATGGTTAGTCGCAGTGTTGTGTTTAGGTGGCACCGACGTTTTTTGCAAGGAAGATACAGTTTGGAAGATGATGTGCGTACCGGTCGGCCACAAACAATTCGGACTAAACGCAAGATCGAACAAGTTGTGACGTTGGTGCGTGCTAACCGCTCCCAATCAGTAGACAGTGGTAGGGGTCAGCCATTGTACTTGTTACAAAATTCTGTCTGATGACCTGGACATGTCTCGTGTTACCCAGTACAGTGTGCCAGGAATCCCGTCGCAAGACCAACGTGAAGATCGCATGACGATTTTTTCTCTCTCCTCGCATGAAAGGAATCCTACGTGGGCGTAGATTTCATTCTTCCTAAGAGGTCATGACTGCCACAAGAGAAGCCATACGGGACCTTCCTGCAACATCTTTCAGCGGTGCTTCCAACAGCTATACCAACCACCGTTGGCAAACGTGCATATCGGCCAAAGGCGACTATTTTGAGGGAGGGTGTGATTCTATTTAAGTGTACGCCTAGTTATCGGCATCTTGCGAGACACTCAGATTCTTGTGGCTGCCTATCCTCAGGCACAAAGTCTCAGAACTTAATGACTCTACTAGTATAAAGATTTTGTATTGTAAAATAGATTCAGAAGGCCGTGATATCCTTGGAAATGTAATCTAGTCTATTGTTTATGTAAATATATTTAATAAGAAAACTGTAAATATTATCATTAATTTGGAAAATTTGAGGATTTTTTTTCTCCCTCAGTACAGATCGAAAATCGTTCAGAAATCTATCGTTTGAATCATTAAATGTTACATTCACCAACAATTTGTTTTTTTTATGGATACTCTATACTATCATAGAAAAGTCCACCGCTGTGATCTCGAGGTAGCATGCTGCCTTATCACGCAGCGGGCCCGGGTTCGATTCCCGGTCAGGACAGGCTCCTGGGTGAGGTTTTCTTTTTTTCGGTTTTTTTCCTCACCTGTAAGACAAATGTCAGGAAGCTTAGGGCCCAACGGTCCCCGAAAATCATCTGGCCATCATCATCATCATCATACTTCACCGGTGTGGAAAGCAACGGGAAGCTACCACACCTACAATTCCCTAGTAAAGCTGCAAAGCATAGCATGAAAATGCTATGATTGTAGTGAAAGACCTGTCCTGGGACAGAATCACTATGGATGGATGGGATTGTGCAGTACTGTGTGTCTATATGTTTTAACTCATCACTGGTGCACTTACAAATGAATTTATTTCAATACATTTATTTGTTATCATTGTAATAAATGACATTCCTTAACAGAATGTGGCTTATCATGTTGCTGCCCTAAGCCCTTCAATTACGTTATTAAATATGTACTTGCGGAATATACCGGTGCGCTTGTGTATAAAGGTCACACGTGGATCGTTGTCAGGTAACTGCTACTGAGGCGAAAAGCAAATAAATTAAAAATTCAAGTGAACTTCTCTCTATAGATTTAGGTTCTCCTTCTTGTAACAAAGATTTATTGTATTGCTATGTTTGGACACCAAGATGTAGAACCTATCACCACATTCTTCTCACAACTCATGTACAACCTTGCCTTGTAGGGCTGATATTAAAATCACATTTCCACCTTTGTAGAATAGCACAGGTCAATTTAATAAACTCTACCCAAACATTTATAATTTCAGCGGTTTTATACACATTTTCTTTAGGAGATAACTGACGACCGGTCTCTAATACAGAAATAGCTCTATCAGTCAAACCTGTGTTCTCAGAAATCTCACTTTAACTTTACACAATTATTAATATTTTTAAATAGGTATACGAAAAAAAAAAGTTTTATAAATTGTTATTTTTTCAGGATATTATTTTGAAATCAATTCCTAACTCCATAACGACCATTTCATTAAAGTATAATTATATATGTATATTCCTATTAATCGGCCGCGGTGGTCTAGTGGTTATGCTCCTTGCCTCTGGTCCCGAGGATCGTGGGTTCAAACCCGGCCGGGGTCGATGGATTTTTTTAGGATGGAAAAATCCAAGGAGCAAGTTCTCCGGGAGGGACTTTAAGCGTCGGTCCCGAGTCTGAAGATTTTCAGGCTCGTAAAAGATCCTTAAGCCTGAATGGAAAGGCCTCTAAGCAAAATTTACTGAATTTTCCCGTCCTAGTACTACCTTGGTTTCCTAGATGTCAGTATGAGGCGGAACGCTGACCACGGACCATTCAAGTGACTTCTATACGAAAACAAGTGTAACTAAATTAGTATGGTTCAAATTCTTCCCTGTAGGGGGAGAGCGCGCCTACATCTCTGTTAAGGGAAATATGGGCTTACAAGATGTTCCTATTATACCTATATTCCTAATAACACTCTGCTATCGTGTTGAAATACGATAATGGTATAAACAAGTTTATGAATATATGAAAATTAGACCAATGAATTTTATTCTTAAATTTATTAAAGTCAGAACAGAATATGATTTTGGTATCGTTGCTCACTTAATTCAAAACTTTTAACACTTAAAAAAAAAATAGAGTTTCCACGTATTCACACACCGCCAACTGGCGCACTAATGCACGCACCCTTCAGATAAATACAAATGCTTGTTCAAGAGTGAATCAGATAAACTTAGGTTAACGCGACCATTCACACTTCATTAATTAAATTCATTTGAAGATGAGTAGAGTCTAACACATCTGATAAAAGTAATATTCATTTGAAAAAAAAAAACAAACTACTAAAAGTTGCTTTGCAAATATTAGTAATTGGTGAAAATATGAATCCGGCTTTTCTTCTGCTGAAGTTTATGAGTAAGTTATTTTTTACTAGTAGAGGTTACCAGCCTCTAGCCAAACCCCTCTTCCTGGAGGACAGGGAACTGCAATTTCGCAGTGTTCGTCTCCTAGAGAAGTTGCCTTCACTACGGCTTTGGGGACTTCTCTTCTCCCCACGTAACCCTGTGGACGGGGCCCTACCCAGGTACTACCCACTGGGCGAGTGGAATATAGACAGAATGAATGAAGATAGATATCCAAAACAAATAACAAAATACAAACCTAAAGGCACCCGAGATGTCGGCAGCAGACCTAGAAAGAGATGGGCTGAAGTCGGAACGGGTCAACAGACCTAATCCATGAATGCAGATGATGATGATGGTGAAAATAAAATAACAAATGCAAGTATTTAGACCCTACAACTTTTAAATATGCCCAAAATTATATGCAGTTTTAGAATATTCTGTATAAAAGTTGTCCCGCGCCATAGGCGAGTGGTTAAGGCAGAGCTACGGGACTTGCGCTGGTTCGGGTCCCCATGGGGAAGAAATTTTCTCATGGAATTTAGGCCAGTATGGGAAGAAATTTTCTCATGGGATTTCGGCCAGTATGGGACCGGTGCGCACCCAGCATCGTGAGGCATTTGGATAGCTACAATACGTAGCGATTCTAGGTTGAGAAGACCAGCTATAACGGCTGGGAGACCCGACATGCTGACCTCATGTCACACCTATACTGGCTAGATGATTTGTGATTAACACATGTGGATGTGACGCCAGCAGCCGGTTGGTAGGCCAAGAGCCTTCTAGACCTGTCGCGCTTGGAGTTTTGGAGTCTCTCCTAAAACAGATTAATTCAATTTACAAATGGAAAATTGATAGAATAATATCACGTCATTTTTCAAAACAGAAACCATATAATGTCATCAGATATGTTATAACAGTTTTATGTATTTGGGTCGAATTCAGGGTAAAAGAAAATATAATAATAAATGTATCATTCGGTGAGAATTTGAGGTGAAAAAAAAGAGTTATTAAGGTAGTTGTTAGCTTCTTTTCATTATCCCGATGTAATAATTTTAAATTAATTTCTCAAAGAATAATTTCTTGCTGTTTAATTTCCTTTTTTTTATCGTAATTTATATTCTATTATCATTTTAATCTAATATCTTAGGTATCGTCAAAAATTTCCCAGTTTTGCCAACATGATATTCGATTTTTTCCCGTACAACTTCTAAATTTATAATTTACTTAGGCATTATTTAAAAAAAATAGTACATCCGAAATTTATGTCAGCCCATTTTTGTCTAGAGATTATGTAATCAATAATTATATTTATTTAATCACGGCCCATTGTTTCAGTTGGGCATCGAGAATGCTGTTGATTTGATTTATGAAAAAAGAAAGAAACACATTGTGTTTGGTAAAAATTTAATGTTTGGAAATTTAAGAATATTAATTGCAATATTAATCTCATTTATTTGATTAACAATTAGTCAACAATTCACAATTACATTTTACGTAAATTATAATTCAGAAATATCCCTTGTATCAAAGAATTGATATATATTTTCCGTTTACTCATTATTTTAAACGCAGGTGAATAAAATGGCATCTATAATCATATATATATATTTTTCCCTCCTAAACCATATTTCAAACGTCTATGCAGCAAGAATACACACAGTTATCTAGCATTGAGGTTGGCGTTGTACTCTCATTGGCTGTTTTCCTCATTATCTAACCAAACAGCCAATGAGAGTCCACCGGCAGCCCTCAAGGCTAAACAACTGTGTGTACTCTTTCTGCATAGATGTTTGAAATAGAGTATAGTAAAGTAGACAATTTTAAGCTTCAAAATTTTAAAGTCCTAAACATTTTCAGAGAAAAAATGGATAGGCCTATAGGAGAATATTTCCAAGTTTACATATTGATAATATTATAATGGTATTGTGAAAAGAAAAATTAATGTCTGAACCAGGAATCGAACCGTGGACCTCTAGTTCTCCAGACTAGTGTGCAGCCCACTACACCATTCTAGACTTGGCGCAAACATTAGCAATTCTTTCCACATATACAAATCTACAATTCTCGTTTCGTCCGCTGTCAGGTAGGTGTCGCTACCATCACCAACGGTCGGCTTTGTTTAGAAGTATCTATATTTGAGAATTTTACACCACCACTTTTATAAGCAGTAAACGATGTTATTTAACATTTTCCAATACTGTTATTTTAACACAGTTCCAATACTGGATCATATTATAATATTATAATGATATTGTGAAAAGAAAAATTAATGTCTAAACCAGGAATCGAACCGTGGACCTCTTGTTCTCCAGACTAGTGTGCAGCCCACTACATCATTCTAGACTTGGCACAATATCATTATAATATGATCCATTATTGGAACTGTGTTAAAATAACCATATTGGAAAATGTTAAATATATATTGATAGTTTTTAATTATACTGATAAAATCGTGTGGATTTTTCAATATCTGTTTTTCTGGCATATACTATATATTTTTAAAAAATCGCTGACAAGTACGTAGTGAGGACTAAAAGTGTAGTAAAGTAACCGATTTGTCTTTTATTTATATAATACAATAAACTTTGTGTTGTTAAATAAATAAAATAAGAAAGAATACGCGATATTATGTTGCGCCGGATGTATACAGTATGGGTGCCGCATGATGGGACCACGTTGCCTAAGAAGCAATACAGCGTGGTCAGCCAAACTATCTATTTTATTGCCAGTTGCCTTTTATATATTTTTATTTTATTAAGAAAAAAAAAGTATATTTTTGGTACATAATATGGCCTCTTTTCGCCACAAGGGAAGAACCGACCACCAAGACGAGTCTGATAAAGAGAGAGAACAGAGCTTACAAAGTGACGTACACTTACTATGGTTATTATATGTCTTATTTTTTTGTGAAATTTTTCAATTTAGGGACACTTTCATAATCACTTATTTTTCTCCCTTTGTAAAGTCCAGTGGGATTTTTTTTTTCAACTGTGTAAATTTCATGCTTTTAAAGGTAGAGTCACAGTGGCATAACTGTTAATCAGTTATTAATATTTTGCCTCAAGTTCAACGTTTCGTTAAGTCTTGTTATATTCTTGTTTTATAGCGTGTGGCCCAAAAGTCTGGTGACAAATGGGAGATGTTGGTTGTTAGAATGTTAAAACTAACCACACTGATTAAATTGTCATGTTCAGAGCTAACGCAGATGTTCAAAGTGACGTCCATTCACCTGGAGACAATGTTTCATTGTTACCATTGTTTCCAGAATCAAAAAATGTACCTAAAATAGCACATTCTTGTTATTGAAAAACTTCCATTTGTCAACGGACTTTTGGGCCACGCGGTATATTGTGCAGTATGTGTGAATGTTTGAAGATGTCAGTAACTTTATTTGATATAATCTGTGAAGTTGTATTTAAGTGTAGATAAAATAACTTCACCCTGTAACAATATCTGTAGATTAGATATCACTATTTACTGATATCTTCATGATACATTTTTATATCTCAGAGTTATTAGAATTTACGGATATTTTATAACTCTGTTAATATTTTGTTAATCATTTATATTGTTGACTGTTTTAATGCAATGAAAATCCAATAACAATGTAAATTTTAAAAACAAAACAAAAATGTAGTATGCGTTGAAATGAAAACTATTTCATGTAAAAATATTGTGTACATAAATTTGACATTTTATTCATATAATTATAACTTTCAAGTTTGAAAAAATAATGATTGTATATAGTTACAGGCCTACGATTAACAAACAAGAAAGAAATAATAGAGACAAATTAATATTAATTGCGTAAAAATAATTCTAATTTAAATTTAACAAATGAAGCTAAAAACAGGGCTATATTCTCGAAACATCTGTACTTTTTTGACAACTTCGGGATTAAACTCAATTGAGCTTGAATAAAATATATTTATTGGCCATTAATGCGATAATTGCTGCAATAAAATTTTAATAATTATGAATTTTTCATGTCGGTTGTCATATTGGAATTTATAGAAAAAAATGTTTTCCTTATTTGCCAAACTAAAAAAAAAAAATTTAAATTTTAAAATAGTAATGCATATTTTTTAAAAACATAGTAATGCATGACTCTGCTTCCGACCAGGTTAAAAGATGCTACTTTGTGATTTATTTCATGACAAATTTGTTTAAATAATTTCTGAAGTAATAAATAAAAAAATGCAGTTTTTTATGATTCAGAAAAAGGGAAATATCCTAATGAATATGAGAACAATTGACTATTTCGTGAAGATTTTCAAACAATACACCTCTTTCGGAAATTAACTGCCCGGTTTACACAGAAGAGAATCGATAAGACTTACCGTGACGTTGAGAATTTTGTTCGGAGAAAGATATCAGTTATGCCACTGAATAGGGAACATGTCTTCCCTATCCTAGAGACTGTATTTTAGATTTTCCCTGTTTCCCTCTACAGGACTAAGTGCCGACTTGTACATAAAACTGACCTTACATTATAAGCACTGTTAATATTTCATATTGCCTGTAAATACTAACCACAACATCACATATCTGTATAGAACAACCTTCGTATTCTGTGGATGTGAGAATTCTTCATGAGAGAATACCAAGCGTATGTATGCTCTTTCTTCTTCAAAAGTCTATTGTTTATCGCTGTCAGTTTTAAAGTATATCTTTTACTATTAAGTAAAACATATTTTTATTCTTAAAATTATATTTAATTAATATATATTTCAGTGTATCTGAATTATAAATCGAGGGTCTTCTGGAATTCTTCGGACAATAAAAATCTGGAATTCTTCGGACAATAAAAATGTATCCCATCTTGTAACTAGAGAGCCTCAGCGATTCTTCTTGTCAGCAATAAGTAAACAGTATAAGAATATATATTAAATTCTTAGTCCTATTCTTTTTAGAAAAATACAATTTAAAGAAAACAAGTTCCTTTTTTAATTGTTGGTGCAAGAAGTTTACACCGAAATGCATTGTGACGTGGAAAAATAAATGAAGGCAATGAAGCATTTTCGTACCGTTAATGAAAGTAATACATTCAATTTTAATTATATGAAGTACACAATATTACAAAAGAAAAATTAACTAGAAAAATAGTTTTTTTAATTATATATCTAAACATTAAAACATAAAATAAATTGATGTTTATTTACCAGCAACTTGTGCTGCACAAAAATGTTGAATTTTTCGCACAATTTATGAACATGTTTCTTGTGCTAATCAATTTTTAATTTAATAAACTTGCCCAAATAGGGTTGGCTAAGTGACAAAGCATGATGGGAATAGAGAATTAAAACAATAAAGATATATATTATACAGACAAAAATTCAAATTTGGAATTTGTATAATATATATGGTACAGTTTAGTTGAATGGGCAATTCTGAATAAAAAGTGAAATCTAGAAGCGAAATTTGAGAGACTGAGCATATAGATGATTTCTCAAGATGAACAGATAGCCTTTCAACGAGGTTCCAAAACTTACCTTTGGAAATGTAATTTAATATTATGTAATAATTATTTTTTTTATTATTCTGGCTTTTACAATGAATATACATTTTTCCGATACCCATGTTCACAGTTAACTACACATTTGTTTCAACACATTTTTCCATTCTTGTCTGTTCATCCATATATCTTCCTCTATTTCCCATTCCCTCTTAGCTTCATTGATTCCCTGAATCCACGTAATAATAATAATAATAATAATAATAATAATAATAAAATTAATAATACGTTATAAAACAAAAACACTCTTTAATTTATATGAATTATTAAAACTATTAAGTTATGTAGATAGGAAATAACACTATGAGGTTCTTTAATATTGTTTATTTTTTATTATTTCACTCACCTCATACTTCATATGAAGTATGAGGTGAGTGAAATAATAAAAAATAAACAATATTAAAACTATATTTATATCATTACTTTTTCTTTATTTTGAGAATTTTCCTCATCATTGAGGGTTTTCTCCAACCAATTTTAGTAATTAACATGAACTAAAAAAAATAAATATAAATTACTACAGACTTATAGACTATCAGTTTGCAACAAACATTCACAATTTTCCCTTAATTAAATATCATTACTAAAACATTAATTAATGTATCACAATATCGATACTTACTTACTTACTGGCACTATCGAACCCGAAGGTTCATGACCGCGCGGACACAAGCCCTCCATACATCCCTATCCCGAGCCAATGTTTTCCAATCATTCCCTGTATAATCCGCTTCCCTCAAATCATAGTTAATGTTGTTCTCCCACCTCATTTTGGCCTACCAACTGGGCGTTTTCCCTCTGGCTTTCCTACAAGAAGCATCACAATATCGATTGTTTAATTAACTGCAACAATGAAACAAATTGAATCAGAAATAATATGTTTCTATGTTATCAATAAGCTATTAATGTGTACGAATAATGGTATCCGAGTAACAATTAATAATAAGTATATTTTAATGCCGTTACAGTTTGTGTCTTTGGTGCAGTGAGTTACTTACAATCTTCGTGTGCACCAACAATTGTAACAAAACATTTTATCAAGCATTAACATTTTAAATTTTGATTGAAACAGAAATAATATAATTATTTATTTATTTTAATGCAGTGGCGTTTGATAATCGTCATTCGTCTACAAAGACTGGAAAAAAAATAATAATAACAAACAATTTACGAGTATAAAAGATTCGTCATGTTTTCCGTGGCCTCCTGGTACCTGTCCACAAAATTGCTGATTAACATTGTTGATTTGCGTTAGTTAACGCTTTCAGGGTCCACCAAGAGGACGCGAATGTACCCCAGAAATAATATAATGTTCTACCTTTTCTGTAAGTGTACAAAACATATGTCTATCTATGATTAGTAGCGATTTGTTTTCAAAAAATGAAAATGGAGAAATTTCCTCTGTGTGGGTACGAGTACAGACATAAGGCTTGGATGTCCATGTTCATTTTGAGAAATAGGAAGTATGACGCATTCTTTCGTCACATCACCACTCTCCTATGGATCAATGTATAACAAACACTACTGACACCTGCAGAAAAGGCATCAAGTTTTGAAGACTGTTTCCAAATCAAGAGGCCTACCGAAAACACAATTCTCACAGCTATAACCGCCGATAGCGAGGAGATACTAAAGGACAACACGCACCCACTATTGAGTAACACTAAGAAATTAGGACTGGAAGTAAATATCAATAAAACTAAATATATGGTCACACGTAGAAATACATTATATAATGGAAATGGACAGCTAATGACAAATGAGGGAAATTTTGAGGAAGTGGCTGATTTCAAATACCTAGGAACAATAATCACAAATAGGAATGAGATGCACAAAGAAATTAAACATAGGCTCAATTCTGGAAATGCGTGCTATTGTGCATTGCATAGACTCTAGATGTCCCAACTCCTTTCAAAAAACGTTAAACTGAAAATATATAAAACTATTATTCTACCAGTTATATTATATGGGTGCGAAACATGGACTCTTACTTTAAGGGAAGAAAGGAGATTACGGGTATTTGAGAATAAAGTACTTAGGAAAATGTTTGGACCAAAGAGAGATGAACAGACAGGCGAATGGAGAAGACTACATAACAATGAACTACATGGTCTTTATAGGAAGCCAGATATAATAAGAACAGTTAAGTCTCATAGACTGCGATGGGCAGGACATGTTGCACGTATGGGGAATGAAAGACTTGCATGGAAGCTTCTTGTAGGAAAGCCAGAGGGAAAACGCCCCGTTGGTAGAGAAAGAATGAGGTGGGAGAATAACATTAACTATGATTTGAGGGAAGTAGTAGATTATACAGGGGATGATTGGAACAAATTAGCTCAGGATAGGGATGTATGGAGAGCTTATGTCCGCGTGGCCATGAACCTACGGGTTCGATAGTGCCAGTGAGTAAGTAAGTAAGCATAACCGCGAATGTTTGAGAAAGTCTTCTGCACCAAGTTCTTTGTCTTTTCTTCTTCCTTTCATGTGATAGACCTAGGGGTCTGTTACGGTCTCAATCCAACGTTTGAAGGGTCTGCCCAAAGATATCTTGCCTGGTGGCTGGTAATATAATATTTGGCGTAATATTCTTATTCTACTAATTCTTCTTACGTTTTGTTTCTATATTTTTGTGCGTATTCCATGATTGATTCTGTTTGTAATTCTAATAGCCAAATTTGTCGGTTGTTTAAGTCTTTTATGGTCCTTCCAATCTCCTGGTTGTAGATCTGAAAGACAAAATACAGCATAAAGAAGCTCAAGCAAGGGTTAGAAAGAAAATTACGGAAGTTAAAAATCAGAGCTGGGAACAAATTTTTTTAAATTTATTGGAGGAAAATGAAGTTCTGAACCTTGGAGAATTAAACAAATGGAGAAATAAAAGAAGAGGACAAACAAATGTACAAACAATACCTATGACTGAATGGGAAAATTATTTTAAAACATTACTGTCAGAAAACAGGGTATTTAATTTAGATAACGTTCAAAATATTCCAGAAATAAATGAAGATGAACAAATACAATTGGACATAGACGATATTAAAATGAATATTTAATCATTAAAAAATAAAAGAGCTAGTGGTCCAGGAGGAACTATTAAAACATGGATCCGACCATTTACTTGAACGATTGAGAAAATTATTTACAAAATTTATGAATGGTGACAAAGTTCCATAGAATGGAAACTAGGATACAATTCAACAATCCGTAAAAAAAGGGGAAAAAAAAAAAAGACCAACGTGAAAATTACAGAGGTACTAGCTTATAACCGGCGTGTGTGCTACGCGTAAATAAATAAAAATTAATGTCCTTTATGTTTGTAAGTAAAAAGAAAAATAATTATAAATTTATATTTTTAGATACCCCGTGGTGTTTACCCGGCGTTGTCCGGGAATCTACTCATCCCGATCTTCTTGACATAAATGAGCTGAAAGATAAAATTCTTTATTGTGAGTTATCCGTTAAAGAATACCCGCCATGTGTCTGCTATGCTTGCACAGGAATCTACGTAGGCCCTACTTATCCCGATCTTCTTGGCATCAATGAAAGACAAAAATGGTTATTGTGAGTTATCCATGAAAGATAAACATATGCTGTCGCGGACTTTTTTGTAGAGCTTTTTGAGATATTCAATTCTGTGTACGTTAATTTTGTGTATTTGTTACGGTTTAGGCAGCGTAAGCCATTTAAGCGTCCAAAGAGCTACTTTTTTCACGTTTTCCACTACAAAGGGCGATTTTTAAGGGTGTAGGAGTTGAGTATCACAACTCTCTTATAGCCTTTGTTCATCCCGGGAATCTCCTGAACATTTTTCAAAAGCCCCATCACAATCGGATCAACGGTATAGCCGCGCATGTAGTACGAACAAACAAACAAACATTCATTTTTATATATTAGATAAGAGTAACAAGTACTATGAGTAGACTCTATAAACATAATACGTTATTAAAATATTTCCTCCAATCTATGTTTTATGCCACTTGTATTTTTGTAGTGATTTTTCGTAATTTCCTGTACATTAAGATAGCATTAGTTGAGAATTGGGAGAAACTGCACTTAAACTTGCGTGAAATATTTAGTCCTATAGAACAACAGTGCGCATGCGCCAGAGTTTATAGAGCCAGCGATAACCCACAATCGAACCACATATGAATTATCATCCTCGATTACTATCCGTCGCTATGAAATTTAAAATTCCCCAAATCTATGTTAAAAATATATTAATATTAAAATTACCAAACGTTTATTAAAAATGGATGTACACTCCCTAACGCTGATCCAACCAGCGATAACCCAAAACAACGATAGAAAATAAGTAATATACTCTGTCGAGAAAATAGCAGTTAGCATCACAATATTGTCTAACAGTGTCATAATATTGTGATTTGTATATTTAAATAAATACTTCAAAATTGTCTAATAATGTTATAAAAATTGTTTGAAAATTTTAAAAATATTAAATAATGTTAGTAAATACAGAAGAAGAGCTATAGTTTACAACAATATAACTGAAAAATCAAGCGATAGTAGAAGTGCAGTTGAGCCGAGAATTGTTTTAAATGATAGGTTTCAATAGTGAATTTAAATATTGATTGGTTTGTATTGTAAAAATTGAGTGCATTGGTACAAGGGTACATAGTGTTGAAACATTGCACAATTGCTCGGTTTATTTTAGTAAACCTATCCTCTGTTGTGGGTTTGTTTATCTCGGGGAATTTAATCGCTACGCCTAGGGGAAACAACACTGATGTGGGTCAGTATCGATTTTCTCTTTTACGTAACATTTAAATTATTACGTACACTCGCGGTCTTTATTGCACCTATTTTCCGCTGGTAAATATTTCTTTATTTCTTTTTCATTCGTTTAACTTCTCCATTTGTAGGTGCTTTTTCATGTCCACGCTGGCCAGCCTTAGACACATGGCTGTCGGCAGAGAATTTTTAAACTACGCCACACTTTCTTGACCAAGTAAGGACATGGAGTGCTTCCCCCGGATGAGTGATCAGCTCACATAAAGGCTATCAGCTCTTAACCCTTATATTCGTAATGTATCCTTTTGGATACATCAGTTGGTTCAATTAATTTAATATTTTAAATAAATCAGAAGAAAACGAACAAAAATAAACCACTTAAATATGTGTCTAATTATACAATATACCTAATAATAACAGTTATACAAGACTCCGTTTTCACTGCGGTCCGCCACATTCAAATAACTAACAGAAGAAATTTGTGTTTTGCCAATTTAAGGGTTAAAGTGATCCTCATCAAAACAAAGCCACGCGACCTGCTCACTTGTCATTGTTCTCAAGGCCTCCTGTTGTTTCATCTAATAAACATTGCCCACTCTGTTAACATTAGTGAATTGTTTATAATGAACGCAAATATGTCCAACAGATACGTTATTATTTTATTATTACTTATTATTTTGAAAACACCATCGCGCAAAAGATAATGTACAACGCACGTTTGTGAAGTGTTTTATAGACTCTCCTCGATTCTGTAAAATCCACTTCCCAACCTCGCATCGTAATGTACTATTTGTTCCAGACTTTTCGAGTCTTTGTCTATTCCCTATGATTACTTCCTGAACTTGTCTAGATATGGCCGCAAGTACGTATTTATTGTTTTTATATTGTTTCAAATAAAGTTCAGTTCGTTTAAAATGCAGTGATTTGTTTCGTATAATGTAACACTACCTTTTGGATACATTTTTGTATATATATTGTATGTAGTATATACATAGAAGTTAAAGGTGGGTTTCTTGGTGTGATGTCCCAAGTTGTAGATTTGTGCTATAATTTGAATCACTTTAATTCTGCCACGGCACTAATAACTCTCGTCAGGGGAATGAGGAAAAGTTTCTTACACAAATAACGACACTTTATTAACAGTTGAACTTAAAAGTTATTTTATTAAAAACTCTCACTTTAGTTAAGATGAATCTTGTACAAAAGATTCTGGCTTAGGTTGATACTTTTCACTTCTAGAAGATTACCATTTTATGTATTTAATGGATGACGAATTATAACGGTCAATCCTACAATTATTATACTTTATTTTCACTTATGAACTGTTTTTAACCAAGATGGATGACTATTATATCACTAAATAATCTTCCATAATTTTAACACTATTTCTTTTAACCAATATCAAGAGAATAAACCATTATTTCCTTATTCCTTAAGGAGCAGTCGCTTAACATGACTGACCATCTTCAAGTATTGTAGCCATCTTCTTATTATGTAATAACCTCTAGGTTCTGATTGGTCCAACAGAAAAGGAAGGAGTACTTTCAAGCTGACTTCTATCCAATTCGTCCAATCCCATTTATTTCTTTATAAAAATTATCAATTTGAATATTTGAAGTATTTTACATACTGCATCAGTTATAAAAACATCTAACTGTATTAACAGTTTATATTGACTAGTTTGAATTTTTATATACTTATAAAAAAATTTGAATTCTTTAAATCAATCTTATGTCATTCTTAATATAAATAAATATAATTATGTTTAAATATTAAATAAACAAAACAAAAACCCTTATTATTATTATATGGGGATACATATCCGGTTTTAAAGTTATAGTGGTTTTATTTCCCGCACGTCGGTGTAAATGTAATATTACAGTATAGTTATTCCGGTTGGCAACCCCGAAATGTAGGAAGTTGAACTTTCAATCATGGTCGCCATTGCTGTAGGTACGACAAAAAGTACTATCGCGCAAAAATGATATATTTTGGCTGAGGAAACCTGTGTCATCACGGAAATATTTCTGATGGGTGGAAGAATGAATAATTATTATTAATTAATAATAATAATAATAATAATAATAATAATAATAATAATTTTTACACCACTATAAAACTGAATGTAATTTTGAGTTTCTTTGGTGCCTTATAATTTCTTTTTTGTTTCTGATATTACAGCTAATGAAATCCTCTTTTTGCACAATATATCATCTAATTGATCATCTTTATAGTTAATCCCTTGTACATTCCAAGTGCTAAAAAGCAAATATTTTTTTTCTTCCAAGAGTTGCCCTTTTTCATGCCATGGTCGTCATTAGTTTGATCCTTCCGGGAAGGAAATTCTCGGATAAGACATTGAAAGCCGAATAATAGTCCCTTCGATTGGTTGCTGGCCAAACGAAGGCCAGAACCAGTGAGGGGGCGCTGCCATAGTATAGCCTCTGGCCAGGCTTTTCTGGGAGAAGAAAAGAAAAGAAAAATAAGGAAAGAATAAATTGGAAGAAAGGAAAGACTCCTCGGCCCTGGAATGCACCTATAGAGTCGGCCCGGGTGGAAAAAACAAGAGTTAACCAAAGAGGCGTTAGATAGTTAAGTTTTAAAGAGTGCCAAAACACAAGTAAGTGGAAGAAATGTTTTGCTCAGCTTGGGCACCTTGTGATCGCCATCCACATATCCCCTAGATGAGGACCCTGAGGTTAAACAGTACCAACTAAATTGGAAACACCATCTTGAAAGAATGAGTTCAAATCGGATCCCAAAACTGTTTATAATTATATACCAAGGGGAACGAAGATCACTGGGCCGTCCTATGAAACGCTGGAGGGAAAATTTTCTATAGAATCGTAACAGGCCTTGGCCTAATACTTGGAAGGAAGAATATTATTATTATTATTACTATTATTATTATTATTATTATTATTATTATTATTATTATTATTATTATTATTATTATTGGTCCTAATAATAACAATTTTAATTAACGTTCTTTATATAAGTGTTAGTATGAAACGAATCTCAGTGACGTAGCAAGTTAAAAAAATGAGTCGCATTTTGAAAATGCGCGTTTGAAAAGCTTCTCGTTAAAAGTTTGTAAGTTTCCCTTCATCGCACTGCAATTTGAGGAACACTGGGCTTTCTTTCATAATCACTTATCTTTATTTATACGCGATCGTTGAGTTAATGGCGGCCATGAATTTGTGTGGCGTTGAGAAATGAGCTGACGCGCAAATTACATCAGATTCACAAGAACAAGTGACTAACAATTACTCCAACAATACCTCTGCTACTTATCACGCAAATTTAACTTCATTTTTAACCTAAATTCAAAAATAAAAACGCAGTTATTCTCGTTTGGATTAAAATCGGAAACGTTTTCGCTTCAACTACTGGCGGGTGCAGTTTTTACGAGGTGTTGCAGGTTTGCACAATCACCAGTTTTTAAAAAAATGTATTCTTTCATTTAATAATAGTAATAATATTTTTATATTTCAGGATTGTTTCTGTTATTTACACAGGTATCCTCAACCAAAATATACAATTTCCTATCCGAGGATATATATTTTGGTTTTTTAGCATTTTTATTTTACAATGTATGAGGAGCTGGCCCATAGCATCAAGCCCCAACCTGGAGGACCAGAGACTTTTTCTGGAGTCCACCATAGATCAGTTGCTTTTACCGCACCTAAGAGTCTGATCCACTCTTTATTGCCTCATCCGCCGTCTCCACCACACCGTAGATCTCCTACTCTGCTGCATCCACCGTTGGGGTCATCACTGTAACCCTGTCTGGGGACCCTTACAAGGTACTATCAGCCGGGCGAGCTGAACCAAGGTTTTTTAACGAGGTGTTATTCCACCCCCTTCTCCTTTCTCATCCGGGCTTGGGACCGGTAATGATGGAGTTATAAATAATAATAATAATAATATAAGACTCGAAAGCATAATAATAGTCCCTTCGATTGGTTGCTGGCCAAAGGAAGGCAAGACCAGTGATGGGGCTGCCATCTTATAGCCTCTGGTCAGGCTTTTCTAGAGAAGAAAAGAAAATAAAGCAAAGAAGAAGTGGAAGAAAGGAAAGACTTCCTAGCCCTCGGATGCCCTAATAGCGTCGGGGTCGAAAAAACAAGAGTTAACCAAGAGAGGTTAGATAGTAAAGTTAAAAGAGTGCAAAACACAAGTAAGTGGAAGAAATGTTTTGCACAGCTTGGGCACCTTGTGGTCGCCATCCACATATCCCCTAGATGAGGACCCCTGAGGCGTCCCTGAAAAAATTACTAGTTATAATAAAAGTTTGAGAATTATTAATCAAGTTATGAAACACAAAAACACATTGTACAAAAAAAAACACCAGATTACGTTTATATAACACTTTGGCTAGACAAGTGTTGACCTATGGTAGTGAAGCATGGACACTAAAAAGACAACATGAAAGCAGAATAACGGCTTGTGAAATGAGATTCATGCGCAGAACAGCGGGTTATACCAGATGGGATCGGAAAAGGAACACCGATATCTTAAAATAATTGAAGACTACGCCATTTTTTTAATATATTAAACAGTACCAACTAAATTGGAAACACCATCTTTTTAATGTATTTAGACACTTTTAAAATGTAACGAACCTAAAAGCTAACTAACTAACTCACACTTAACCTAATTCAATTACTCTAACCAAGGGTGGATGCCATGAAACGCCCTATTTTTCACTCCTTAAATCGCAACCATCGATGACCCACTGGTTTCAACTATATAATGTACTCTCTGGAGAAATAACAAGTCACCATCACAATATGTGTATTAGAATAAATACTTAAAAATTATAAAATAAATTTATAAAAAATGTTTTAAATATTTTAAAATATTAAAAATTGTTACTAAATACAGAAGAAGAGTTACTATTCACGATAATAAACTGAAAAATCAAGGGTAAATCATTCTAAAGAATAGCCCATATTGGGAATCACTCTGTATGGATGATGCATAAAGGTCGCAAATGCAATCAATATGTATAGCTAGTGGTCCCAGGTTGAAACCCCGCGGAATGTATGTCACAAGACAATCAGATGTTCACAATCAGACCTCTATTGTCTCGCTATCTTCCCACCATAATCATTCAAGCATATTCACATTTGCATGACACTAGAGCCAGCCCGATAACAAAATTCAGGTAGGCACTGTCCTATTTGAAATAATGAAATATAATCTTAATTCATGATGATGTTCTCCTTTCAGAATCTGAAGATAATTTACAAAGATCTTTACATCAATTTAATATAAATGCCAGAAAATACAATATGGAAATTAACACGAATAAGACAAAATGCTTAACAATATCAAAAGAACCAGTAAGATGCAAATTAGAAGTGGAAAGAAAAATTATAGAACAAGTGTCAGAATTTAATTATTTAGGTGTATTAATAACAAACCCTAAAAATTTAATAAAATAAGTAAAGAAACAAGCTGATAAAGCAGCACAAATATCAGGATATATGAAATATTTAATTTGGCGCAACAAACATATGTCAATATAAAGCAAAACCCGCATATACAAAACGGTAGTTCGACCAGTTATCATATATGGCGCAGAAACTAGGGCTGACGCAACAAAAACTAAACAAATAATAAGCACATGTGAAATGAAGATCTTAAGAACTATTCAGGGGAAAACATTATTTGATAAAATACACAACACAGAAATTAGGTACAAATGTCATATTCAAAACATAACCAAATCTATTATAGATAGACGAAAATATTCGAAGGATCATATAGAAAGAATGGAAGGCAATCGACTTGCAAAAGGAGCTAAAGAAGATAGACCAATGGACGGAAGAAGAATTAGAGGAAGACCAGCCAAGAAATGGATGATGATGATGATGAAATATCCGCAACTTGATTAATAATACATAATATGCCTGGGCTGTACAATATTACAGATGCTAAGGAAAGAAGAGAGGTATTAAAACAATAACTAATAATAAAAAATCCCTCCATGGTATCTTTATCTTGTCGTGGTGGAGTGGCTTGCGTGCTTAAATGATCCTGAGAGCTATGCCGGCGGTAGCATTGCTGCCGATAGGGTTACCCGTGCCGGACTGGTCGAAGGTGATAACCCAGATAAGTATCTTGGTCGAAAAAGAGACGAACTTTCACCGTAAAAATACAACCGTCAAGAAACGCGGACGTGGGTTCCACTAGAGTAAAATTTTCCGGAGGTAAAATACTCCCCCATTCGGTTCTCCGGGTGGGGTCTACTTCAGGTAATCCATGCCAAAGGCTCAAACATTAGCTCAGGATAAGGATGTATGGAGAGCTTATGTCCGCGCAGCCACGAACCTACGGGTTCGATGGGTCCATTGAGTTAGTTAGTTAATAGGTATAGACTACACAATATTACAGATGACAAAGAAAGAACAGAAGGATTAAAACAACAACAACAACAACAATAATATTAATAATAATAATAATAATAATAATAATAATAATAATATATAAAATGTGATTTTACTGGTATTCTAAAAAAGATAGGCACCAAATTGGAAGGTGGAAAACAGAGTAAGAAGGTTTTTATTGTGGATATATGCACGTAATAGTTGGAAGGGTGTGGCTAGCGTATTGATTCCAAAGTTGGGAATCTCACGCTTCAAGTTTTATTTTCGTATTGGCTCGAGTTTGTATGCGGTCACCGTTAGACATTTGTCTTTCATATAAATGCGAACATCACTCTATAATGATTTACACTTAATTCTTATTTTTAAACAACCTAACATTTGAAATATTTTACTACCAACAGCATTTAGCTAGTGGGTTAAATAAAACTTAACAAGGACTATTTAACTCACGCCCCAAATGGGAGTCAATGACCAATCACGTTAAAATGATTTTTTATTTACAACCAATCAGAGTCGTGTTTCGCCTAGAATTTACCAACTAAAGTTTATCATAATAAAGAAAGCACCTCCTTTTTAACGTTCTGAATAGGTATAGCATTATTTTGCAGTGACTGACCCCATAAGAAATACGGCTACCAGATTGTATATATAGTGCATGAATGTCAGCAGAAAGAGATAATATAAAAACATTTGTAACAATTGATTATACCACAAAAAAAAACCCACTGTTTGCACTTTCTTAAACGAATTATTTTCCAGGAAATGACGTTGCAGAAAATATAATTGCCATATTTACATCATAGGACATCAGAAATTAATTAATACCTATAACGTTGGTTATAAATTTCTCCACTAGGGTGCATTCTTACAACATTGCGATCCTTTGGCAATAAATAATATTATGATCTGGTTGCAGTGATAAACAAAAGAAGCAAATGAAGCGCACCAATCGTTTCTCATTTGTTTTCAAACATCGCCGTTTACATTAAATATATAAATATTTTAAAATAACTATAGTTAAATAATGAATTGTGAGTAAACAGCTTAATTTTATTCGTTAAATAGTCCTAACAAATGCCACTCTTGATTTCCAAATTCTCTAGATAAATTCACTCCTCACTTCGTGAGTCGTGAATTTATCGATAATTTGGAAATCAGTCGTGGCATTACTTATGATAATAAACCCAACTGGAACTTTAATAAATTCAGGTTTGTATGTAAGGCCCCGAGTTCAAAACTCTAAGTTGGTCTCAATTGACTTGCTGTTACCATGTTCGTTCTGGTCCCGAGATCAAACCGGGAGTCGTCAATGGATTTTTTAAAATCTGGATTACCTTCCACAAGAGTATGAAGACATAGAATATATTACCCGAAAATTGATTCAAGAATATAATAAATGGCGACTAAAGGTGAATATGGAAAAAAAAAAAAAAAACAAGTAACTTATGTGGCCATAGGAGACATTCATCAAGATTTGATACTGGAAGATGAAATGGGGGCAATTAAACACAAAGAGGAATACAAACATTTGGGAGTAAAAATGACAGAAGACTGGAAGCAGGAAAAGGAAATGAGATCAAAGATAAACTCAGGGAAATATGTAATATCTGCCCATAATGGAATATTATGGGATAAACATATCAAAAAAGAAACTAAAGTTAAAAATTTTAATACAATAGTTAGAAGTATTATGACTTATGGTTCAGAGGTTTGGACTATAAATTATCAGATGAAAAGAAAACTAATGGTAGCAGAAATTGACTATTGGAGAAGATCTGCTAGGATATCAAAAAAAGTAAAGTGATCCCACAACAGACCCGGAGGTCCTTGGGGTAGTAGGAGGTTAAGGTTCCCACTTTTTCTAGACAATCGGCAATTTTATGTCAGCCGGGTTGTCAGCCCTGCATGACGGCCGCCTTTACCCCCAGAGCAAGCGTCTGGTACTCATTTCCGTTAGAGGCTGAGTCGACCCCAGGGCCATAGTGCCGCCAGAAGGTTTGGGTCAGTTTAAAAATCCTGATCCCAACGGGACTTGAACCCTCGACCCTCCGGCTTGTAGCTCAGTGCCTTAACCACTACGCTACGGCGTGCCCCGCTAGGATATCAAGGAGAGAGAAAATTAGAAACGTTATAAAAGAGAACATCAACGTACAAAACTCCATTTTAGAATTTATCCAAGAAAAGCAACTAAAATGTTACGGGCATATTAAGCGAATGAAGGATGAAATATTACCAAAAAAAATAATGGAATGGACACCATCAGGAACGAGAAGGAAAGGACGACCAAATCTCATGTGGCTCCAAGGGATTAGACAAACTTTGAAGGACTGGGAAATAGAGGAAGAAATGCGTTATTATAGAGACGAATGGAGGAAAATTATAAAACGAAATTGAAGGTGCCGGAAACCAGAAATATATATATGGTATGATATGACAAGAAAAATAAATGCCTGGACGGGATATATATATCTTCAAAGAATGTTGTTTTAATAGGAAAATTGGTTGTTTGTACATTTTCTAGAGAAGTCTACACGAAACCTCCCTTGGGTGGTAAATTCTGCATCTCATCAATAAAGAACAAGAACTTGCCATATGGTAATTTGAAAAATACTAAAAATACTATTTTTGGATTGAATATTTAACTCATAGACCGATAATCGTGCCTCTTGCCGTTCGTAATAAGAGATCTCTCCGCAAATTAACTTCCTTGACAAGGATATAGATTCAACAATGTACGATCCATATGGTACAGCAAGAAATGCCAAAAGAAAACAACTTCAAAAATTACCAGAAAGAAGAAAGGTTAGTTCTGTTGCTCTGAAAAATGTATTAGATATTGTATAATGAATCTGCATTGTTATTAATAGTCATTTCTCATACAATCATCTGTTATTGATTTTTCCGAAGCCCAAAGATATTTAACAGTAAAGATATGCTATCGGCCGCGGTGGACTAGTGGTTATGTTCCTTGCCTCTGGTGGGGTCGATGGACTTTTTTAGGATCGAAAAATCCAAAGAGCTAATCCTCCGGGAGGGACTTTAAGCCGTGTCTCCCGAGTCTGAAGATTTTCAGGCTCCTAAAAAATCCTTAAGCCTGAATGAAAAGGCCTCTAAGCAAAATTTTCCCGTCCTAGTACTACCTTGGTTTCCTAGATGTCAGTATGAGGCGGAACGCTGACTACGGACCACTCAATAACATCTATACAAAAACAATTATAACTAAATTAGTATGGTTCAAATTCTTCCCTGTAGGGGGAGAGCGCCTAAATCTCTCTTAAGGGAAAACATGGGCTTACAAGAAGAAATATATGCTATTTATAACTATACAGACGGCTTAGAAATCGTCCGGAAGTAAGATGGAATACATAACCTTACATTAGATAAATATTCTTCTTCTTCTTCTTCACTTCCTGGTTTAGGCAAGAGTTGCCTGTTCCGTCTTCACTAATAGATCTAAGACCATCTCTTCCGAGGACGTCCGACATCTCTTCTTCCTCTTGGAAAATAATGCAAGATTTTATTTGGTAATCTACTTTCTTCCATTCTTTCTACATGTTCTTTCCACTGCATCTTGTTGTTAAATATATTTTCTTTTATGGAGTAGATCTGCAGTTCTTCACGGATATCCTCGTTTCTTATCTGGTCCATTCTAGTGCAGCCTTTTACTCTTCTTAAAAATTTCATCTCGGCTGCTTGGATTTTACTTTCTTGTTTGGTAGTGGTAATCCAAGATTCACTGCCATACAAAAGGACAGGGACAGCCATTGTTTTGTAAAGTTAGTACATTAGTACATCCAGAAGCTGGACCTAAAGCTTCGAGGTGGCAGTCCCACCAATGGTCTACTCTGCATAGCGTTGGTACCGCGATCAGAGGAAAACATCTTACTCGTATTCTTCACAATGGAAACTCGGACGGACTTAGATAAATATTAAAGATTATAGTTATGGTATCTTTACCTTGTCGTAGTGGAGTGGCTTGCGTGCTTAAATGATCCTGAGAGCTATGCCGGCGGTAGCATTGCTGCCGATAGGGTTACCCATGCCGGACTGGTCGAAGGTGATAAGCCAGACTAAAAAAGTACCTTGGTCGAAAGAGTGACGAACTTTCACCGTAAAAATACAACCGTCAAGAAATGCGGACATGGGTTCAACTGGGGTAAAATTTTCCGGAGGTCAAATAGTCCCCCATTCGGATCTCCGGGCGGGGACTACTTCAGGGAACCCATGCCAAAGGCTCAAACACAGGAACATATTCCTAGGAACATGGAATGTTAGGAACAGACAGGTGAATGGAGAAGACTACATAACAATGAACTACTTGGTCTTTATGGGAAGCCAGATATAATAACAGTTAAGTCTCGTAGACTGAGATGGGCAGGACATGTTGCACGTATGGGGGATGAAAGACGTGCATGGAAGCTTCTTGTAGGAAAACCAGAGGGAAAACGCCCAGTTGGTAGACCAAGAATGAGGTGGGAGAATAACATCAACTATGATTTGAGGGAAGTAGATTATACAGGGAATGATTGGAAAACATTAACTCAGGATAGGGATGTATGGAGAGCTTATGTCCGCGCGGCCATGCACCTACGGGTTCGATAGTGCCAGTGAGTAAGTAAGTAAATATAATTATTTTTAGCTTCTGATGTATTATTTGCTAAATAGTCACTCCAAATCCAACGCAAGGTTGAGCTTTTCGTTAGACAAAATCACTCGCTACAAGACTTTGTCGCTCGAGATTTTTCAGAAAAACACAACCTCTTGTTAGAATAGTGTTGATAACATAATTTTAGTTTCTAGTTGGTGGAATGGAACTAAGTATCTTTTTAATTTGACAATCTCTGATCTTCATTTTAGCGAATAAGGGAAAACGGCGCTGTTTTCCTGGTGAAATGGTACAATGGCATATTACAATATGAATGGATATTGATGGAATTTAAACGGAGTACATTTAACTGTCTAGACTCGTTGCTATGGCGATGCGATAACAAAAGCCAGTTGTTATCCAAGTTTCACTGAATCCAATTTTCCAAAATATTTTTGTACGCAATTTCAAGAATTATGTATATTCTTCTTTGTATTAAATATATTAAAAAAACCTTGTATTCTCGTAGCTTATTTGGAGGCACGTGATTTCATAAAATAGAAATAACAGAGCGAGCTACATCAGACAAGCGTTCGAGACTCGTATTCATGAGGTTTGAGTTTCAAATCCCCTTCGATCAAATTGACTGGATATTTTCGCGGTTTTTGCTCAGTCACCAAGCAAATGCTGGGTTGGAATTTCGTCACCATGAACAGCGTCCCTACAATTTCTTAAGGAAGAGAAAATCAAAATTTTTTTAATACAATTCCAAGTTTCATATCTAAAAAAATGAAATAGAGTGGACACTTTTATTATTATATTATTATTATTATTATTATTAATATTATTTATTATTATTATTATTATTATTATTATTATTATTATTATATACAGATTTTCAATGTTTACACGTATTTCTGTGCCTAAAGTTTATTTTCCTTCTACACTCGTCTGTATCCATCCATTCCATTTCCTCCAGTCACCTTGTTCTCATTCAGTTCTTATTTCTTGCACCTACGAGTTTCGAGGTCTTCCTTTCTTTAATAATAATAATAATAATAATAATAATAATAATAATAATAATAATAATAATACTTGCTTACTTACTCACTGGCACTATCGAACCCGTAGGTTCATGGCCGTGCGGACATAAGCTCTCCATACATCCCTATCCTGAGCTAATGCTTTCCAATCATTCCCTGTATAATCTACTTTCCCCAAATCATAGTTAATGTTGTTCTCCACCTCATTCTTGGTCTACCAACTGGGCGTTTTCCTTCTGGCTTTCCTACAAGAAGCTTCCATGCACGTCTTTCATTCCCCATACGTGCAACATGTCCTGCCCATCGCAGTCTACGAGACTTAACTGTTCTTATTATATCTGGCTTCCTATAAAGACCACGTAGTTCATTGTTATGTAGTCTTCTCCATTCACCTGTCTGTTCATCTCTCTTTGGTCCAAAAATTTTCCTAAGAACTTTATTCTCAAATACTCGTAATGTCCTTTCCTCCCTTAAAGTAAGAGTCCATGTTTCGCACCCATATAATATAACTGGTAGAATAATAGTTTTATATATTTTCAGCTTAATGTTTTTTGAAAGGAGTTGGGAATAATAATAATAATAATAATAATAATGATAATAATATTTTTTTATTTACATACAGAATTTTAATGTTTACACACCTTTCTCCACTCGTCTTTCTCCATCCAATCCATGTCCTCCAGTCCTCTTGCTCTCATTCCAGTTATTATTTTCTGCATCCACGAGTTTCGAGTTCTTCCTCTCCTCCTTCTTCCAGGTGGACATCATTCCAATGTTTTCCTGGGTAATCTTTCTTCTTGCATTCGTCGTACGTGCCCATACCAATTTAATTGCTTATACCGTATATAATCTACTATTGAATAACCAATATTCATTTTTCTCTTATGACAGTATTTCTTATTTTGTCTAATTTTTAACATCTTGCTGCTCTCCACAAGAAATCCATTTCCATCGACATAAGTTTTAATAATAATAATAATAATAATAATAATAATAATAATAATAATAATAATAATAATAATAATAATAATAAATTGTGACTTTCACAAAATGAAATTGGATTACTTAATTCACATAGTTATTCCCAACAATGCGAAGAGTTTGGTGAATTTGGAGTGATCAGTTGACAATTTATTTTTCCTCTATGACTGGTTTTCTTTCAGGGTGTTTCTAAATAAAAATGTAACAATATTTTGGATGAGAGTTTTAATATTTTTTTCAGCCTTGTATAAGTTTAATCATTTGAGCCATATGTGACATCCAATTATCATTATTTTGATTACATCAAATGTTTTGGTATTCTCTCTGCCAGTTTCTCTATATCCGAATACAGAGGGCTCTGATAATCGGTTACCTGATCTCTGTCTCTCTCTTCTCTGTGGCTGTAGAGGTGCTTTTGCATAAATTAGAAATTATATTTTTTTTTGCATGTAATTTATTTTCACTTGAGACTATCTGCACGAATAACAGTTATTATTTTCTTAACTGTTACTGTTGTTGCTTTCGTGCTCCATGTACACAATTTATACGTGAATAACGCTATATGCATGGGAAATGCCTTCTTTAATTTTTCTTTTAGGATAAGAATGACTAAAGTACAAAGGGAGTAAAGAGAAGGGTGGAAATTCGATAAAACTTGTTAATTAAAGGACATTTGGTTTTAATAGGCTGCCATTTTCTTTTCTCCCTCATAACAGCTACTAGAACTATATTTCGTGTTGTTAATGGCTGTCGCTATTAAAATTGCTTGATGTAGATAAGGTATAGAAAGCTTTAGTGCGGAACAGCCACTTTTTTTTTTCTTTTTAAGAAATTAAGGTGGAACTTACATTAAGGGATGTTATAATTCAAAAAGCAAAACAAATTCTAATAAGTTTCGGATTTTTTTTATCACTCTAATTCACTTATGTTTTACTTTTGATATGTTAGTTAACTTATGTAGGGTAAACCGTGTCAATTCCATAACTGCGGCTATTTCGTGAAATAGTTTGATACTCACAGCAAATAATTAGTGCCAATATTTAATATTATTTATAATTTGTACTTATTATGGCAGTAGACCTATATGAACAGAATAAATTAAAATGTGCATTTTTTATGTAGGTTTGTCGAAATCGATTATATAAAAACATATATATATACTGTTGATTAGACCTAAATATCACTCAAATATCTTTATTTTTATCACAAAAATACAATTTTATATTTAATTAATAATATACCAGTTTTATACCATATAATAATAAAATAAAATAAAGTTAAAATGTACCTACTTAAGTCAGAGCCGTCGTACTCAACTTATAAAATAAGTATGATTTTTTGTCTGAAGGCCTTTCAGAATCTCCATTCCATCTTCGGCAGGTCTTTCTTCGCTACAATAAGTTACTGATGTTATCGGTGCTGGTTGAGTCACGTACAACACTACATCAGGACCAGCACAAATATCATCAAGTAATGTAGCGAAGAAAGAATCTGCTGAAGATGGAATGGAGATTCTGAAAAGCCTTCGGACAAAAGAGCATACATATTTTATAAGTCGAGGACGACGCCTCTGACTTAAGAAGGTACATTTTAACTTATTTTATTTTATGAGTATCCACCTCAACGGTTTTAAAACAATGACTTTTATTAGTATTGTTTCATACCATATAATTAAAAAACACTGTATCAAATACAGTATTTATATATTTTGCGAAAATAGGCGGTATATCCTATGATTAAAAATAAATTAGAGTTCGGTATGAAATACAAAGTTTAGAAATATCAATTAAGGCTTTACAAACAACGTGTTTATACGTTGTCCCATCTTATTTACTAAACATTGCTTCTGTAATGGTTTTGCAAGTATTTTGTATCCCTTAATCTAAGTTCAGTATTTAAAAAACCCTTAATCCTTCTCCTACAATTTCCCTGGGTTTTAATAACACGGTGGATATGCGTGCATGAGAATTGTTTTTATTAATAGCTGCGCTTATGCCCCATTTGCATTTACGCGGAAGGAAGGGGGGGCGGTACGATGTACAGAGTGGAGCATTCTCAGAGCACGGACTTTGCATTTGTGGCATATGTTGTTTAGTAATGAAGGTGTGGGAAATACATGGAAAGCGGCGAACTGACATTCTTACTTCTCGAGATCACAATATGTGAAATAACTAACATCAAATATTGTACAGTTCAATATTTTGTACAGTGGAAAGAAACACACCAAAGTTCAATTTATGTTGAGAAATAAATATTTTTTTAAATAATGCAACTTTAAATCAAAGCTGTTTGTGGTGCAATGAAAATTGAACCATGTGCAAGAAATGTAAACGATTTTGAATTTAATTTTTAATAATAATAATAATAATAATAATAATTATTATTATTATTATTATTATTATTATTTATTTATTTAGCCTGGCGAAGTTAAGGTCATGTGACCTTCTGTTCCACTCACCAGGATAAACATAATATGTTAAATTAGAATACAACAGCCACAAACATTTTAATACTAAATTAAAAACATATCAAACTTGTAATTATATATATATATATATATATATATATACGTGTGTGTGTGTGTGTGTGTGTGTGGTACAGTCATTAAGTTTAGAGACTGAGCGCATAGTGGCGCTGTGATGTACTATAGCGCATAGGTGGCGCCGTGGTATGGTATCTTGTCAGTTAGTATCTCGTCCCAGCAAGAGACACTTGAGTGCATGCACTGCAAGCAGAACTACGGTCTTTGTTGTGACGGTGATTTGAATGCGCATGTCGGAACTCGAGATGTCACAGTTAGAGCAACATCAAGTTCTGTCAGAAATTTGGCAAGACCGCTGTCGAAACGTTTCAAATGATGCAGCAAGTTTACGGTGAGTCGCAGTGTTGTGTTTAGGTGGCACCGACGTTTTTTGCAAGTAAGATACAGTTTGGAAGATGATGTGCGTACTGGTCGGCCACAAATAATTCGAACTAGACGCAAGATCGAATAAGTTGTGACGTTGGTGCGTGTTAACCGCTCGCAATCAGTAGACGATCTGGCAGCAGCGGTAGGAGTCAGCCATGATACTTGTTACAAAATTTTGTCTCATGACCTGAACATATCTCGGGGTTACCCAGCACAGCGTGCCACGAATCCTGTTACAAGACCAACGTGATGACCGCATGACGATTTGTGGTGACTTCATCAGTAGTGCTGACGATGATCCGACGTTTCTCAACCGGATAAAAACTGGAGACGAAAGATGGTGTTTCCTTTACGATCCGCAACTGAAACGACAATCCGCCACCTGGAAAACGCTATTATCACCACGACAGAAAAAACCTGCGACAAGACAGGTCAAAAGCCAAGGTGATGCTTGAACTGTTGTTTGATTCAAATGGAATTGTTCACATGGAATTCACATCAGAAGGTGCAGCTGTAAACAAAACCCACTAAAAAGAGATCCTTGGCCGTTTACGCTATTCAATTCGCCGTAAGCGACCTTAACTTTGGCGTACCTTTGTATTGTTGCTACACGACGCAACAACCCCTGGACGACTGAACCAAACTGGATTGCTAATTAATCAACCAAAGGTATTTTATGGACAAAGTGCTGTTTTTACGTAATGTGAAAGAATGCACAAGAGCGGATAGAATAAGGAATGAAACTATACGAGAAGAATTAAATATATATAAAATTGAAGATAAAATCAGCGAAAATAATAAGAAATGGACAGAACACTTAATGAGAAAGAACAACGAAAGAATACCAAAAAGAACCTTCCTCTATAATCCCAGAGGAACAAGAGATGTTGGCCGACCAGGTAGAAGATGGACTCCACTTTTAACTTCGCCGGAACAGGCTGCATAGTCTAAACCTTGTAGTAGAAGAAGAAGAAGAAGTTCTGAAATCTGTGGGGCTAACCATACATTTATACCAATCGTTATTGAGAGAATTTCAACAAATTTATCAATTGAATTTCCAAGTTAAGAGAATTATCAGATGACTGAAAGCAAGTGATGGTCTCTTAAACCAATTTATAGTAAATTAGCATCGTTCTGTCTTTGTCCAAGAGGAACTTGCAAGACAACAGGTGACAGTTTTGCCACACCCTCCGTACTCACCTGATCTCGCGCCATACGATTTTTTTTCTATTTCTTCGCATGAAAGCAATCCTACATGGGCGTATATTTCATTCTTCCGAAGAGATCATGATTGCCACAAGAGAAGCCATACGGAACGTTCCTGCCAACATGTTTCATTGGTGCTTCCAGCAGCTATACCAACATTGGCAAATGTGCATAACGGCCAAACGGCGACTATTTTGAAGGAGGATGTGGTTCTCTTTAAGTGTACGCCGAGTTATTGGCATCTTGTGAGGCATCCAGATATTATTGTGAGTGCCTACCTCCAGGCGTAAAGTCTCAGAACTTAATGACTATAGTATATATATATATATATATATATATATGATATGAAAATTGTATGCTTGTATTGGAATTCTTGGGTAGCTCAGTTGGTTAGAGCGCTAAAGGTACAGACTTTAGAGACTCGAGTTCAAATCCCGACTCAAGCATTCTTTTTTCTTTTCATATCATATTTGCCTTCATTGCCAAATGTCAAATATATATATATATATATATATATATATATATATATATATATAGCACAATAGTGATAATAATAGTTAAAAGTAAAATGAATAATAAGGTGTACATAAATAAAAATAAATAACGAGTTGTATTATACATAAAAACATTCACAAGGTAAATAATAAAGTGCAATGTTTAATAAACTAATAATCTTCTTGGTGATAAAATCGTAAACATGTAGTAATGCAGCCATTTCACCAATTAAAAATTAAGAGTCAACGTGTTCCAACAGCAAAGCTCTCATTTTCAAGAGTAAACATTGAATAGTCAATATTTAGTCTTGAAAATTGCAAGTTCGCTGTTGAAACATGTTGACTTTTTTTTTTATTTTTAGTTGGTGAAATGGGTACATTGACTACATGTTTGAAGATGTAATGTTGATAGAAAAAATAATATTAAGATTAATCAATATTTTAATCTGGTTTTTATGTGATATAAAATAAAAAAAATATTAATTGCTAAAAAAATATTATTACTGAGATGCTTGATAATAATAATAATAATAATAATAATAATAATAATAATATATTAGCGTTTTGTTCAAATATGTTAGGAATATTTTTAAAAATTTAATATGAAATTGGAATTTTTTTGTAAAACAGTGAAAAAGTGACAATCTCCTTTTTCCTCGAATCATCTTATATTTAAAATTTGTTTCTAGAAGAGCAAAATTTTTGATGAAGACAAGAAATCTATTTTAATAGAAACTTAATAATTGTATTGAATTATAATTCAGAAAATAAAAACAATTCTAACCTTTATTAATTTAAAAATATTTTACCATCTGAGAGTTATCTGGACGTAATTTCAAAATTACACCATTAATTTATGTTTTCCTGAATGGTATTAATTTCTTTTCTCGAAATATCTTACAGCATGACTTTCTTTATTTACCCAAATAAAATGTTTTATATCATATTACATTACAAAATAATTTGTGCTGTATTGAAGTGCAAAATGAATCTGTACTTTCTACTTGTCAGTGTAAAGCAGTCAAACAAAATGTCTTAAGTTGTTCTATCATAATAAGGTACCATAAGGTCATATTAATGACCTAGTATTGTACAGTAATGGAGTATATAACTTGATTCATTATCTGATGTTAAACTTTTTTTTTCTCATTTCTCTTCTCTGACTTTAATAGACCAATATGATTATGGAGACATTAGTTTATTTTCTCAATGTGCCAGCATCTCTTTTGAGTAAACCTCAAATGCTAATAATTGAGGTCTTGTGGGCGTGTTGCTGGATCACCCTATGTTGTTTGTTGGTTTGCCGCTAACCATGTCATTTCTCCCAGTTCGTCATTTCTATGTTTCTTGTGTATAGAAAGGCTGGATTAAATCTCATTTTTCATTTTGTACATACGGTTTCTTATTAAATGAGGCAGAAAGCATTGCTTTGCATAGTTTACAAAAGATAATATTATTGTCTATGATCTTTTAAAAACCTTTATTTGATATCTTAGCTAATATTTGTATAAATATATACCAATTATAATAAATTATGTCTGATTTTAATATTTTTTAAATATTAGAAATAAATACTTGCATGATATAAAGCCTTCTCTTTGAATGAAATGTTTAATAAATTTATAAATTTATACTTTTTGTAGAGGGCAGTTCAGTTGTAGATAAGAGACAGCCAGATGGCAAATAATATGTTAAGGACAAAGACATACAGGAAAATAACTGACAAATGGACATTACTCTTTTTAAAAATATATACCATTAGATTTGTTTCTTTGAAGCAATACCAGGAGATATAGTAGGCATTGTTCTTATAGTTTCCTATTGCTGGTATAGGCCTGTGTTTAATTTTTTACAGCATTCTTAAGACTATTTTTATAAACATGGCCTACTGTAACAATAAACTCTATATTAACTTACATTATTTTTTTGTTTAATCTTTAAGAATACTAGGCTAAGTCCATTATTGTAGATCTGAATTATGTCTTCTTCTTCTTCTTAAAGATAATTTGTAGGATTTTCATCGTGTTTATTTCCAAAATCACTCCTTGGAGGAATTATATGTGAATTACATTGTATCACAGCTGGTGACTATAGTGTGGCAAAGAAACGATGCCCTATATAAATTGAATGACGGTGGCATGGCTCCTTATGAAAAAGTTAATAACATGGCTAACAATATTAATTACATGTTATAAGTGATTTTATATAACATTATTTTGGACTCTGGTGCCACATCAGAAATGTAAAACCTGGAAGTTATGTATTACATTACAATTAAATATAATTTTATAACCATTTAGCTATATTTGAGCCTCCAACACTTTTTAAAAAGTTGGCATCACTAATTGTAATTCAAAAACTTGTGGTCCTGTAGTAGTTATTTCACATTCGATAATAAAAATTATTTTGTAAAATAGAGGATAGAATATGAAAGGATTAGTATTATGGTTTATTTAGTATTTTGTTTATTACCGTATTCTTTGACATATTACAAGAAATGCCAATTTTCATTTGTAAAAACTGAATTCTATAGTCTACGCTTCTGGACTAAACGTCCATTTAATAATGTTTTCTATTTCCTGTGCAGCTTGATATTCAAATGTTTTGAGAACATCACGATATAAATAAATTATTTAATTTTGAGCTGACACATGGGGGACTTAATTAAAAGTCAAGATATGTACAGAACTCAATTTTGACAAAATGTAATATGGAATCTAGACTATTTTCATATTAAAAATTTCCTTCTATCATCAATAACATCGGAAATAAAATAAATAAAAAGTACATTATGAGATATTATTTTTTTGTATAGTTGCAATATCATACATGAAAAACTAAATTATAATCCAAAAGTTATTTTTCACCATTACAAATTTTAGAGCATGCAGGTTCTTTAGAAAACCAACATTTAGAGACAAAGACAGACTCATATAGTAGCCTATGACATGAATGTAGACAATTATCAGAATTAGTACAAAAAATCAAAATGTTTATAATTTGTACAATATGAATTAAAAAATTGTGGTATTTTGTTTGTTTTCAATAATAAGACAGTGAATTTGTGCAATGCTTTCTGCTTGAGTAGTGACAGTCCCCATAAATAGCCAACAGAGCGAATGGCATTCATTGTTTTAACACACGATCTGTCTTGTTTAATATAACTCGCTCGGTATGCAAATTATTTTAGGCGTTCAATTCCCTTTTTTTTTTTTCCTCCCTGTATGTCTGCGCGATATTTTATATATATTTATTTCTTTCCCAAGCACAAATCCAGTATCCAATCAATGACCCCCCCCCTGTATTTTCTCTAGTGTAGGTGGTGCTATGATAACATCTTGGGTTCATTTTATTTTCTAATCATCTCTTGATTATATGATAGCAGGTGCCTAGTTCTGTTCGAAACGAAATTGAAAAAAAAAATGTTCAAAAATTTATTTTAATTTGTAAAAGATTGTAGCAGTGAAAACTTAAGAGTGTTTTTATGTCATTTAAATATAAAAACTAAGTTTGATTTTTGATTATCATGAACCTTTTCATCAAAATAATTCAAAATTAAAATTACAGATTTCTAGGGAAAAAAATGACTACACACAATAATATAAATACGCAGCCTATTGGTACATATCCAATAATCCAGATGTTGCTTCTCTTATCTTAACATAAAATATTAAAATCAGGTAAATATTATGATGGAAATAAGATTAGCTTTTTTTTCTCTCGATTTGAGGTTTTACTCATGTAATTCTAATTCTTGTATTAAAGCTTGAATTTCATTATATTTAAATTATGATACTACGTAATGTGAAGTCTCATTACCAACAATGAGTCTGGCAAAATGATTGTTTAGAAGAACATGCAATGAAATACATTTATTTTACCAACTGAGATTCTCAGAAAACAATCGATATAATATATACAACAGGAAAAGTTATAATTATGGATATCTCTCAGAATATTCACAACTTTACAACATTTCTACTGACAATGCTATATGAACTAGATGCTTATGGACTGACAAGGTAAAAATTTGTGATCATATACCTTAAATTTTAATAATTGTAAAACAGTACCTGATATCTCGGTTGTCCTCAATAATTTGCAGTGTTGTTTTATAGGAGGCCTTTCGATAACTTATGTATCATCTTCTGCTTTCATTTTGACACTGACTGTTGTTGGTAATTATTTTGTACAGAGGGTTTATATTGCTGGGTACGTTCTCGTTCAGCAGGTATTTATTTGTGGTTTCCTTGATGATTTCTAATTCTTCGAGAACGTTGATTTTCGATACATCGTTTTCTCTATGCAGGATCGATAATACGTTGTCTATTGCGTTGAATTGATGTCCTGCTTCTACTATATGTTTTGAAAAATTTAATTTACCTTCATTCTTTATGAAATCTCTGAAATGTTCATTAAATCTTGTCGTGAAGTTTCTAGTAGTTTTTCCTATGTAAAATTTGTCACGTGACTCTTTTAAGATAGTGCAGAAATGCAGGTTTTCCCAGTAGTTAATGAAGTAAATAAGTGGACTATTTATAACTAATAAATAGTTTTCTGGCTGTCAGTAGTGTAAAAGAAACAATTAATTATCAAGTGTATCATAGCTGAACATAGATTTTAGGGATGTAATGATATTCAAGCATAATGTAAAACTGTAAACAAACCGAAATATTTCCCAAAACAATGCTTTAATATATTTAAGTAAAATATACATGCGAAGCAGTAAACCTAATCTTATATTTGAAGAGAAAAATTATACGCTCAGACTGGGGTTTGAACCCAGGACCTTTGGCTTTCTAGGCCAATACTCTACCAACTGAGCTATCTGAGCTCTCCAATCTAAATGCAATTTTTTCTCTTGTATACACTGTTAATTCCCGAGCACCAAATGCTACGAAAAATTAACAGTATATATAAGAGAAACATTTGCACTTAGCTCAGTTGGTAGAGTATTGGCCTAGAAAGCCAAAGGTCCTATGTTCAAACCCTAGTCTGAGGATATAATTTTTCTCTTCAAATATAATTTATCCATCATTGAGATGTATGAAATGAATAATAAAAACATCGAAATCTAATCTTATTTACATAAATATATTTACCATTCTCAGACCTGATCATTTGTATGTAATATTGAACCTTGGACTGCATAGAATGAACTAGGCTCCTGCACATTTGATTTCTGATTGACCAAAATGGGGCTTTGTGTGTCATATGTGATATGTTTTGATGATGTGCGTCCCGGGCATGGGGCTGGCCGCGTGCTCCGTAGGGCCAGGAGATCCCGATCTACATCTGGTACGACAGTTATCCCACACATAGCGGCGAGGGGTACGAGGGGAGGGTGTCCAGAGTGTCTCCAGATTCCCCATACGGCCTCGCTTCCCTCAACCTGACCAACATACGCGAGTCAGATCAGGGATGGTACGAATGTAAAGTGGTTTTCCTCAATAGGAACCCAGGTCCTAGGAACGGTACCTGGTTTCATTTGGATGTCCATGGTGAGTACTTTGCAATGGTGATTGCTGGGGATAGAAAAAAGACTCTCGGTTCTTTATGTTGCATGTGTAAACAAACAAAAACTTTCAGCCAAAAATAACTTTCTGCTATGATGACAGGCAAATTCAAGAATGGGATAACATATGTTTTTCTGTAATCCCATCTTTAAAATACATCAAAATTTAAAAAAAAATGCAAAATTAAGGCACTAGCAAGTGAATAATTTGTTAATATTTAAACAAATATTTGTAACAGAAAATTGTAGCTATAATTTCATGTAATGTATCTGTCATTTTAATTGGCTATTAAGCAATATTTAAAAAATGAAGGGTTTTTTTTTTAGTAAGAGTTAACATGACTAACTAATATGCCAGGGATCCCAGGTTTGATTCATGGCTATACCTTACACATTTTTGTTTTCGATTAAGGTCTGAAATGGAGTATATTTTGCCTCATGAGGGTAACTCAATACCTACTTGTTATCGAAAATTTGAAATCTGGTTAAGAAAACTAAAAATAAGACTGACTTTCTTTACTGTCTTCTGTTATTCAGTGACAGCAAACATTTCTGTTGACTTCGCCTCTTTGGAGCTGTCATGCTACACATATTTTTATATACTTTACATTTGTCTACATTATATGACCTGGTCATGTAATTATTCATATAAGAAAATTAAATAACCACCCCAATTTTGTTCATATACAAATTTTCAAGAAAGCTATCAGGCAAGTTCTGAAATTCTCATCACTTTGTTAGATTATTGTTTTTATCGTTGATTATTTTAAATCATAAATAAAAAAAAATGGAAAAAATTCATAAATATTTTCAAAAGATACTGAAAAAAAAAATACACCAAAGTTAAGAAAACAGTAGTCAGGTGTCGTCTTGCTTGTTAGGGAAAAAATAAAAATTCCAAAAACAGGTATTGTCACATTTAAGGGCAAACATTAAAAAAAAGTTTCTACATTCAAAAAATAATATTAGTTGGGGGAGGGGAATTAAAAAATTTGAATATTATCATATTTGGTGTCCAATTTTTTTTTCAGCAGTCAAATGTTAATATATTTTTGAAAATTTAAATGATTGAAAAGTACATATTTTTGGCTATGATAGAACAAAAAGAAGTTGAGTATTTTTGTATTAAAATTAATTTAGCAATTTGATACATTCATAATAGCAAAACCTAAAATTAAACCATTTTAATACTATTGCAAACTTGTTATAAATCACTTTTCTAAAACAATTATTTTGGGTTATATTATTTTTTTAAAAATTTGTTACACAAACACTATTGAAAGTGTATATTTTAAAAATTGTGTTGTCGGTCCTAGGGGGACTAGTAGTGAAACGCTCACCTCTGGTTCCTAGGTTCATGAGTTTAAATCTGGCTACGGTTAATGAATTTTTAAGGATGTATAAATCCTGAGCTTGGCTTCTTCTAGAAGGGAAGTGTCATAAAATTGGAGTGTCATATAATTAAGAAAAGAGGGCAAATTTAAAAATAAAATGGAAAAAACCTGTAGAATTGACAATTTGGGAGAAGATATATATTCAGATGAACAAATTTAGATCCATGAATTTTGAAATTGCCGATGAAGAGGACTTGATCTCAAAGTTCATCAAAACAACACCAGATGGCAATCTCATAGGTGGAGATGCCAACAAAAGTCTGGTAGTCATAATGTCGGTTGAAAATGAGAAGGATGTTCTATTGAAAACTGCAGTTCCCGTGTTTAAGAAAACATAAACTATGAGGTAAGATAAGATATGACTCATTCATTCATTGAATGATGGAGAATATTGAACATTTATGTATAAAAAATTAAATATATGAGAATGATCATATAAATTATATGAAATTATAGCTCAAATTTTCTACTTTAAATATGATCTTTTTTGGAATTCATCACTAAATCATTCCTTTTTTTTTATTATTTATTTATTTTATTTAAGCCAACAATGTGAGTGTATAGATCTGAGATATGAAACTTGTATAATTGAAAATGAGGTTAGACAGTTGGTTAGATTTCCTTTAGGAGTAGACTTCAAAATTTAACACAAATAGCTAACCTTATTTCCAAATTCTTGAATTTCATATCGTTCACTGAAGGAATTGATGACATTTCATAATTGTATCATGAATATTAACAAATATTTCTCTGTTCACTTTCTAGTCAACTTAAGAGGGACGATTCTTAAACTTCTGCATATTATAAGCTTCATTTATATATCTTAAAGTACATCAGTATCACCCCTCTTAACAGTGATTCTTCATTTTTTACTTTGAAAATGAACTAATTTGAAATGATTCTGGAATTGTTGAAAGCCAAAATATCAAGAATTGCATGGTATGTAATTGACAACTCACAAAACAGACAGTGTGAGAGGTTAGGGAACAAATACATCTAGTAGATTACTTTGTGTAGAATATCCTCAACCCTATTGTTGGTAATTTTTTTTTCCTATATGAATTTCATCTAACAAAAGCTTACATGTATTTGGATGCATTGCATTTCAGGATTAGTTGATTCTGTAGGCATCTGAAATTTGTTTACTTTCATGTGCATGCTTCCAGTAGTATTATTTATCCATTTTTATAAAAGTGTCTTTTTAAAGTACGTTCACAGGTGTTAAGGCAGAAATGTAAACGAGAACATTACAAATAGATTCGCATCATAAGGTTAGATTGAAGAATCTTAAAGTAAATGCATGTATGAGAGTCGTTTCCTACCTTCATAAGAGAAATTGATCTTACCAGGTTCATTGTATTTTACTTTTATACTGCCATGGTAACTGCTAAAACAGTCTTAAATATTCATCACTGGCATTTAGACAAAATTATAAGATTTTACGTATAATTCTGTAATCATAGGAGACTACATTTAAATTTTAAGATGCAATGAAATCTGGTATGCTGCTTGTACATAAAATATCATGATCTGATCAGATTTTATTGCACAAAGTCAATTTAAGTACTGGCTTAGATCAAATTGGATCTTGATTTTTATGTAAAAACAGGTCTCACATCTCACTGATTTTGATCTAATCTGACAACACAAGTTTTCATTTTTATTCTTCTCACAAATAAAATAATCAGAATTGGAATATATTTAATTACAGTATAATTAAATACGATTTCGTAAATATATTAAGAAATCTGATTTTATTGCTGATCTGACTTTTTCTCTGTATCTAAATTATTTATTCACTAAAAACCCACAAAAATTCCTCCATCATGCCCTTTTCAAGGGTCAAGTTATTTGAATAAGTTTCCCCAGGAATCACAGATCTTCTATATTACATACGATTACCGGCACTTCATTCTTGTTTATTAAATCCATATGCATCTTATTCTCCCTCTTATGTTTAATTAATAGTATATGCTATCATTTAGCGTTTTACATGATTGAATCATCTCAATTTTATTCTTAGAAAGGTATCCCGAAGTCTGTAATCTGATCTTAATCTATTACGGTCTATATTGACTGAAAATCTATAGTATAACTTAGTTAAATATTTTGCAGGTAATGTTTATTGTTTATATTTGAAGAGGAAAATTTTCGCCTAGACCGAGACTCGAACCCGGGACCTTTGGCTTGCCGAGCCAAATGCTTTACCAACTGAGCTACCGAGGCGAGTTGCTATCTAGACGCAAATTTTTCTCTTATATACGTTGTAATTCCCTCTCACCAAATGCTTTTGAAACCATTGTTTCTATCTTTGCAAATGGCGGCTTCTTAGTTAAGAAGACATTTATTGGGAAATTAACATTACTTTATAAAGCTAGTAAGGCTTCTAATGATGTTTTTATTATTAATTTAACATTTCTCAATGAAAGATAAATTATATTTGAAGAGAAAAAAAGAGAGAATTACAACGTATATAAGAGAAAAAATTGCGTATAGATCGCAACTCGCCTCGGTAGCTCAGTTGGCCGAGCATTTGGCCCGGCAAGCCAAAGGTCCCGGGTTCGAGTCTCGGTCTAGGCGAACATTTTTCTCTTCAAATATAATTTATCTTTCATTGAGAAATGTTAAATTAATAATAAAATCATCAATGTTTATTAGATTATATTATTTTTAGTCTGATGATCTTACCTCAATATTAATGTTGATTTGTTCTTGAACATGTTTCAAAACAATTGTTTTATCAAGACAAGCTGACGATAAAACAGAATTGTTTTGAAACATGTCCAAGAACAATTCAACATTAATATTGAGGTAAGATGATCAGACTAAAAATAATATAATTAAAATAACCTCAAAATATCACTTCCTAAAATTAAAAAAAAAAAATGTTTATTAGAGTTGAGATACGGTACTTTTTTCTCTTTTTGACATTGTACGTCTTCATTTATTTAATTAGAACGGTATATTTTATATTTTTATATTTGTACTGAGTGCCAGATGAGATCTAATCAGCTTTGAATTTCATTGGAATTTGGCAGTATAAGGCTAAAACAATAATAAACTGACATTTCTGCCACACTACTAGGCCTTATTTTTAGCTTTATTAAAGTTGGTAGAAATATCAGTTGTTCTGGTGACATCTGATTAGGTCAAATAATAGCGTCATGTGGGTTTAGGATGTCCATCGGACAGTTCGCAGGTAAACATTTCAATTCTCAGACTGTCTTTGTGAAACTGATCTACTGAGTCCAGTGGAAGAAAGCAGAAAAGTAAAGTTTGGTTGTTGAAATGTATGTTTTTTTTTTCTGTGTGTGTTTTGAAGAAGAAACCGAGTCCCTAGCTAATCACCATTGGAGACGAATCACCAGGAGAATTCAAGTGCAAGTGGGGATACCAGCGAGGAACGCCACTTTGAAATGGTGAATTTTGGTGATGGTTTGTTTTAACCTTAGAAGGATCAAGGGGTGGTCTAAACTGGTCGTACGTGCATAACAATTAAAATGAAACCGTTTGTCCCATTTCAGAGATTCACAGTCACCCAAATGTCAATATAAATATTTACTTTGGTCCAAACTGGCAATTATTTTCATACTGTGCTAGAATTCTATATGCAATGGGCGACACTCTCGACAATTTAAAAAAAACTGACATATTCATTATCATCTTTCCATAGTTTCTGACAATTTTATGATAAACAAAGTGTTCTGAGAAAGAGTCATTTTTACAGTGGAAGGATTATTTAACAAAACAAGTAAAAAAGTGCCTATAAACTTAATATTTTCTGAGTTAGGAGATTTTAGATTTTTAGATATCGGCTGCGGTGGACTAGTGGTTATGGTCCTTGCCTCTGATCCGGAAGGTGTCGAGTTCAAACCCGGCCAAGGCCGATGGATTTTTTTAGGATGTAAAAATCCAAGGAGCAAGTCCTCCGGGAGGGACTTTTAGCCGTGGATCCTGAGTCTGAAGATTTTCAGGCTCGTAAAAGATCCTTAAGCCTGAATAAAAAGACCTCTAAGCAAAATTTACCGAATTTTCCCGTCCTAGTACTACCTTGGTTTTCTAGACGTCAGTATGAGGCGGAACGCTGACCACGGACCACTCCAATGACATCTATACGAAAACAAGTGTAACTAAATTAGTATGGTTCAATTGCTTCCTTGTATGGGGAGAGAGCCTAAATCTCGTTGAGGGAATCAAGGGCTTACAAGAAAAAGATTTTTAGGTTTTTGGGGACATTTAAAGATCATAGTGTATGTAATCCCCATAAATTATGTTCACACACTATGAGAATATGTGTGAATTCATGGCCTCTTAATGCAATCTGACAGGTGTTTCAAAATAATGTATCATTTATTAGTTCTGTGTATTGGTAAAGGTGCACACTATCCCATGTAATCAAATCCTGTTTTTATCTCTGTGGGCATATAAAACACATGGGGTATAAAACTTAATCTATAATGGCATAGCCCATTGTTGAGCCATTGTCTCTCCCTTGTCAGCAGCAACTGCACCAAGATCATTTAGTTACCTTATTTGATCATAGATGTCATGCGATCAACACACCGACACAATGAGACATCTAGCAGGGTAACTAAGGTATTACTAGGACGTTGAGTTTCACCAAAATTCAGCTGATTATCCAAATCAATGATGCAATGACCGCATCAAACAAAATCCTACCAAGCTCAACAGTTGGATTGTACCACATTCGCAGCCATTCATGTAATAGCATATTCTCCAACAAGATACATAATTGGTCCCAAAAGAACTTGAATCTTTTATATTTTGATTCGTCAAACATAATATGGAAGATAGCATTGCAATAGATGGTGGTCATATTGAACACATGTTGTGAAATAGATGTTTGCTGCTCAGAAGATATGGAGGTTAGGAACTGTTTTCTTCTTTTGTCTAATTCTTTTGTTTAACTACATCTACATCTACTCTACATCTACAACTACATCTAATATGAGATAAAACTCTCATTTAAATATTATGAATGTCATTATTGGTACCTAAACAGTTATTTCATTTTCCATAATATTTTACCAATGGCTATTCTTAACAGTGAATTTAAAATAACAGTACTGAAATAATAATGATAATAATCTTCTTCTGCTTCATGAAATTAGGCCTTTTGACCTGTTTTGACATCAAGTGGGATTTAATGAATCCTCCCATCTAGTAAATGGGCGTCCAACATTTTTTCCGGTTATTCACTTGGTGGTTGCCAGTAATGTAAATGTGTCCTGGCCACGTTACGCAGGACAAGTCTAGTGGTGGGGCTGCCACCTTAGAGCCTCTGGACGTGCTCTTCTGTGTATAACCCCCGCAGAAAGGGTTGCTCCTTCCGACTTAAGTCGTTGGAGACTTCACTCCTGTTACCCCGAGTATGGTCTCCTTTCAAACTCTGGAGAAAGAGTTACCACTTCTGCCAGTTCCACCGAGTTGAAATTTTCGTCCTCTGCCAGTTTGGTCGAGTTGAAATATTTTCTTCCTCGCCTTCGCTGCCATTGTGGTCTTCATCCGTAACCCTGGACAAGGGTAAAGCGTTATACCCCGCAATACTGGGTCCTTAGCAGAACTTAGTCACTGACTTAGAGTCGGGTCCACCCCCGCGTCGTGGACGCGCCTGCTAAGAGTTACCTAAATGGGTTCAAGGAAGATGTCCCTGGTTCCCCTTAGGTAGGGTTAATGTCCGTGTGTGATGCCACGAATAATAATAATAATAATAATAATAATAATAATAATAATAATAATAATAATCCCGAGGGTCGCGGGTTCAAACAAGGCTGGGGTCGATGGATTTTTTTAGGATGGAAAAATCCAAGGAGCAAGTCATCCAGGAGGGACTATAAGCCGTGGGTCCTGAGTCTGAAGATTTTCAGGCTCGTAAAAGATCTTTAAGCCTGAACTAAGAGACCTTCTAGGCAGAATTTACCGACTGATCTCAAACATCCTACTAATACCTTAGTTGCCCGCTAAATGTCTCACTGAGTCGGTGTGTTGACCGTATGCCACTCATGACATCTTTGAACGAATAAGGTAACTAAAAATGAACTTGGTCTATAAACTCCTGACAAAGGAGAGGCTGTGGCTCAACAATGGGATATGCCATCAACCAATAAAATCACATTTATTATTAAAAATACAATAACGTACCATATACATTTTTTCCTTAAACTAGGATAACATTTTAATGTCCTTTAGATACCAATGATGGATCAAATTGTCCAAAATCCGGCTGCAAGATTACTACGTTCATGGAGTGTATCAACAAAATATATTTTTTTTCATAAAATTGTGAATGACTGAATACATTTTTGCCGAGTTGCCCATTCAAATTTGGCCGCCAGTATGTTTAATTAAAATATAAATAATGAATTTATTTGAAATAATTTGATTCACTTGTTATTAAAATAAGTTATAATCCAGTTTGCAGAAATCGATGTGCAGAGCTTGAAAACTTTTGGTTGCCATTGCAAACTTGGCCGTAATCTCGTCACAGCGGGAAGTAAAACCACTGCCCTTTATGTAGGCCTATACTATGTACAATGCATATACAAAAATATATTCGAAAGGTAGTGTTAATATACATTATACGAAACAAATCACTGCATTTTAAATGAACTGAACTTTATTTGAAACAATATTAAACAATAAATACGTACTTACCGCCATTTTATTACTGATTGGTGTCACAGCCTGCTGTAGCCGCGAGGAGGTTTACGGCCAAGTTTGCAATGGCAACCAAAACTTTTCAAGCTCTATACGATTTGTGCGAACAGGATTATAATTTGTTTAATAACAAGTGAATCAAATTATTTCAAATAAATAAATAATATTAATTAAATAAAAAAACATAGTTTTATTTGATTTTCATATTTATTATATAATTCAGTGACAGCTGTTTCGGTACACTGTACATTCTTCAGACAGTTTTATTTTTATTTAATTAATAAATATGGATTTTCATCAAGTAAACACCAACTCAATTGATTATTATTATCCATATTTATTAATTAAATAAAAAATAAAATGTAGTTTTATTTGATTTTCATATTTATTATATAATATTAATTAATTAATTAAGAAGGTTCATTACAAAAAAGCAATTAACAAAGTTTTTCCTTTACCCAAAGAAAACATAAAGAAATATGTCGTAATGTCATACATAGGCCCACTTTCAAATAAAATATCTAAACACTAAAAAGTTGAACATTAATGTGGCATTTAAAACTAATAAAACTCTACAAAATATAATAAAAAACAATAAAACCAAAACAAAAACAAAAAGAAAAATTATCAGGTGTATATAAATTGAAGTGTGGCACATGTGACAATGTCTATATAGGACAAACTGGTAGACCTTTTATCTCTCGGATAAAGGAACACATGAGAGCATATAACAGAAATTTAGAAAATTCAAAATATGCTAACCACCTATTCCAATTTAATCATTGTTTCGATCCAAATTTTTAAATTTTACATATTTGTGATAAGGGTAAGAAGTTAGATCTTTTGGAGGCTGTAGAAATTAATAAATTTAAAAGTAGTAAAAAACTGTTAAATTCTCAACTTGATTTGAATGAATCCCCTTTGTTAAATTTAAAAATTTAAATAAATATTGTTGTATTGTTGCTTACATCAGTTGGAACAATTCATAATTTGTTAACATGTCTGAAGAAGGTACAGTGTACCGAAACAGCTGTCACTGAATTATATAATAAATATGAAAATCAAATAAAACTATGTTTTATTTTTATTTAATTAATGATTATTAAATAAATTATATTTTAATTAGACATACTGGCGGCCGAATTTTAATAGGCAACTCGGCAAAAATGTATTCAGTAATTCACAATTATATGAAAAAAATATATTTTGTTCATACAATCGATGAACGTAGTAATCTTCCAGCCGGATCTTAGACTAAAATGTAATAGAAAAATAAAACTGTTTTATTCACAAAAGTAATCATGTCAGCTATGTGTGGGTGCAAAAGTTTCCACTTAATAATATTACATTCTTCCATACTAAGTATTCTATTATAGATGTATCTTATTCTAAATTATTACAGTTTAAAAAGAAAAAAAACAATGTAGATAGATAAGAATACATGGTAAGAATTAAATGAATCGTGAATTCTTCTTACCTCATACTTCTATGTTTTTTTAAACAGAGCACTGCAGTATCAGCTACCCATTGTCACCATCGTCAGCTGTTTTCACGACTGTCATTTTTTTCTTTTGCCGGTAATTATCCAAACTGCCATCTGGTGTTCTTTTGAAGGAATTACTCTCCAAACTGCCATCTGGTGTTCTTTTGAATGAATCATTTTCTAAACTGCCATCTGTTGTATTTTTGAAGAACTTTGTAATCAAGCTCGGTTCGTCCGGAATCTCGAAGTTCATGGTTCTAGTATGGTTTTTTTAATATATATTTTTTTCCCAAACTGTTAAATCCAAAGGTTTAGATAGATGTTTCAAAAAGTTTTGCTTCTTTTTCAATCCTATGAGGCTCTAATAAACTATGTGCTGCTATAGCTGATTTTTCATAAAGAATGGAGAAATTGAAAAATCAGCTATAGCAGCACATAGTTTATTAGAGCATCATAGGATTGAAAACTTTTAAAACATCTATCTAAACCTTTGGATTTAACAGTTTGGGAAAAAATCATCATCATCATCACTCTAGGGATTAGGCAATTGCCCGTTCCGACTTCATAATGCATCAGCCCAACGTCTTCTAAGTCAAAAAAACCATACTAGAACCATGAACTTCGAGATTCCGGACGAACCGAGCTTGATTACAAAGTTCTTCAAAAATACAACAGATGGCAGTTTAGAAAATGATTCATTTGAAAGAACACCAGATAGCAGTTTGGAGAGTAATTCCTTCAAAAGAACACCAGATGGCAGTTTGGATAATTACTGACAAAAGAAAAAATTGACAGTCGTGAAAACAGCTGATGATGGTGACAATGGTCGCTGATACTGCAGTGCTCTGTTTAAAAAACATAGAAGTATGAGGTAAGAAGAAATCACAATTAATTTAATTCTTATTAATTGAACCTCGTAATGTTAAAAATTCCCAAATTTAATATATAAAAGAATACATGGGCACAGAAAGCCTGCCCTTGGTCCTACGAGGGTTGAATGTTGTCATGTGTTTGACTTGTGTCGTCTGTCGTTGTTTGGGACTGGCGATGGATGTCTGTAGGGCCAGGAGATCCCGATCTACATCTGGTACGACAGTTATCCCACACATAGTGGCGAGGGGTACGAGGGCAGGGTGTCCAGAGTCTCACCGGACTCCCCGTATGGCCTCGCTTCCCTCAACCTGACCAACATACGTGAGTCGGACCAGGGATGGTATGTGTGTAAAGTGGTGTTCCTCAATAGGTCACCTGGCATCGTAAATGGTACCTGGTTCCACTTGGATGTTCACGGTGAGTACAAATGTTTATTTGCGGCACGGTTTGGCACGATTCGGTGTGGACAGCATGCACACCATGCACGTAACTGAGACAACCAAAAGGCAGGAACTTACATCTGATGAAATGGGAAGAGTAGTTAGAAAGCGTAGCATAGATTGTGGCACACATTGTAGTTAGCACTCATGTATGACAATAAAGAGTTTCGTTTGTTACAGTTCTCAAAGATATTACAAAGTTCATTACAACTGACATTGAGAAAACACATAACAAAGAACCATTTTAGAAATTAAACATTTAGGCTCTTCTTTAGAATAATTAACCCTTGATTTTTGAGTTTATTGTTGAGAATTATATCTTCTTATGTATTACTAACATTTTTAAATATTTTGAATTTTTTCAAACAATTTTTATAACTTTATTTTAGAATTTTTAAGTATTTATTCTAATACACATGTTGTGATGGTGACTTGCTATTTTCTCCAGACAGTATATTATATAGTTGGAACCAGTGGGTTATCGATGGTTGCGATTATTAAGCAGTGAAAAAAAGGGTGTTTCATGGGATCCACCCGAGGTTAGAGTAATTGAATTAGGTTAAGTGTGAGTTAGTTAGTTAGCTTTTAGGTTCGTTACATTTTAAAAGTGTCTAAATACATAAAAAAAACATAATAATCAAAACAACGATAATAATTGATATGTGGTTTGATGGTGGGTTATTGCTGGCTCTATAAACTCTGGCGCATACGCACAGTTGTTCTATAGGACTTTGAAAATATATCAGGTAAATTAAAGTGGAGAATCCCCAACATTTATATTAACTAACTAACTTTATAGCTAATGGAACCTGTAGATTCAATGCTGTCATCTATGGTTCCTCATTTCAGTTAACTGATTTCAGTTCATATATCCTATATCCTGTTTCCTAAGATCCATTCAAATATAATCCTCCCACCTACATCTAAGGTCTTCCTAATGACATTTTCCACAAGAGCTTCCCACTAAAAATTATATAAGTATTTCTACTGTCACCTATTTTACCTACATGATCTACTCATCTCTATCTCCTGACAGTATTAGGATAACAATATAAATTATGGAACTCTTTGTGAAGCTTTCTCCATTCTCATCTATTATTGGACTAAATATTCTTCTTGGGATCCTATTTTTTTCTTACTCTTATATTTTTGGCTTGTTTTCATTTTATACATTTTAATTTTTAGATTTTTAAACAAACTTAATTTATATTATTTTGAACCATTAATAGCAATTCTATGTATTTCAGTGCAATATTTCTATATATTTCTCATAAGAATTTAGTAAGCCTCTTATAAACTGCTATAATTTGATAGTGGTTCATCTCCATGTAACTTGTTAATATTTAAATCAATTTCCTTGAAGGTGAAACATTCATATTTAATAAAATATATAAATACTATTTGAATTGGCTCAAACAATAATAACACTGTATATTATAATTTTTATAGTAGATCATTTTCGTGCAGACCTTTCAACAAGAAATGACCTTATACAACAAGGTAGGCCAAATCAATTTATTGGTATCACTTTAAAACATATTAATAATGCATTTGAACAAACTCAGTGCCGATATTAAATTCAACTGTTGCTTTCCACAAATGATTTATATACACGTTCGTAATAATCCAATATTATTTTGAACCATTAATAGCAATTCTATGTATTTCAGTGCAATATTTCTACATATTTCTCATAAGAATTTAGTAAACCTCTTATAATCCAATTGTTGTTATTCAGAATTACTCCCTATATTGATGACATTCTAGGAGATCATCAATGTGCATTTAGAAGAAACAGGTCTACAACAGATCAGATTTTTAGTATAAGACAGATTTTAGAAAAGAAATGGGAATATAATGGTACTGTACATCAACTATATGTAGACTTCAAAAAAGCATATGATTCAATTAAGAGGGAGAAGTTATATAGTATCCTGCTGGAGTTTGGAATTCCTAAAAGTTAGTTAGACTTATACGAATGTGTCTAAATGGCTCAACGAGTAGGGTGCGTGTAGGCAAACAGTTTTCAGACACTTTTGAAATCCAGAATGGGTTAAAGCAAGGAGATGCACTATCTCCTCTACTATTTAATTTTGTACTAGAGCATGCCATTAAATCTTTGGAGAATGAGGAAGGCTTACAACTCAATGGTATTAATAAGCTGTTAGTTTATGCTGATGATGTAGTACTACTGGCCGAGGAGATACTAAAGGCCAACACGCACACACTATTGAGTAACACTAAGAAATTAGGACTGGAAGTAAATATCAGTAAAACTAAATATATGGTCACACGTAGAAATACATTATATAATGGAAATGGACAGCTAATGACAAATGAGGGAAATTTTGAGGAATTGGCTGAATTCAAATACCTAGGAACAATAATCACAAATAGGAATGAGATGCACAAAGAAATTAAACATAGGCTCAATTCTGGAAATGCATGCTATTATGCATTGCAGAGACTTTTGATGTCCCAACTCCTTTCAAAAAACGTTAAGCTGAAAATATATAAAACTATTGTTCTACCAGTTATATTATATGGGTGCGAAACATGGACTCTTACTTTAAGGGAGGAAAGGAGATTACGAGTATTTGAGAATAAAGTTCTTAGGAAAATTTTTGGACCAAAGAGAGATGAACAGACAGGTGAATGGAGAAGACTTCATAACAATGAACTACATGGTCTTTATAGGAAGCCAGATATAATAAGAACAGTTAAGTCCCGTAGACTGCGATGGGCAGGACATGTTGCGCGTATGGGGAATGAAAGACGTGCATGGAAACTTCTTGTAGGAAAGCCAGAAGGAAAACGCCCAGTTGGTAGACCAAAAATGAGGTGGGAGAACAACATTAACTATGATTTGAGGGAAGTAGATTATACAGGGAATGATTGGAAAGCATTAGCTCAGGATAGGGATGTATGGAGAGCTTATGTCCGTGCGGCCATGAACCTACGGGTTCGATAGTGCCAGTGAGTAAGTAAGTAAGTAAGTTATTCAGATATATAACATAAATAAAGCTTCTTAAATTAACAGGATGCTATAACTGACAAAACGTACCGCATAATTTTATTTTATTTATTTTTGTATTTTGTAAAAATATAACTGACATAAATTAAATATTATACATTTAAAACAATGCTATTTCTAAAAATTCTATTATTAAGGAATTGGCACTATTCAAATAAGCCAATCATGAATGTTTCATGAATTGATTAGTCAAAAGGTCATTCGACCTTGTGTATACTTTGAGTTGTGACATTTCTGGGTTCCATCTAGCTGGTGTTCAATAAAAATTGAAAGAAAATCTGCAGTAGCAACATTCAGACTGCTAACGGGACATGACTACTTGAATAAACACCTACACAGAATTAGCATAACAGATTCACCTAAATGCCCTTTTTTGCAATTTAAATGAAGATATGGAAAGAAACCATCTCCTCCGTTGTCCAGCTTTTGTAGAAGAGACCAGCCTTTCTGCTACATATTGGAGTGCAAGAGAGCGAATGATTTCATTATCAAGTGCTCGACATTAGGTACCAACCATAAAAAATTGATGGAATAAAACATAACCTTCATCTTGTGGGTTATCGCTGGTCTAGTGTGGGTTATCGCTGGACTTAGAAAGTAGATTGATTTAGTGGGTTATTGCTAATTTATCTGCAGTGAAAATAGGTGGTGTTGGTGGAGATAACATAGAGGCAACACTCTGTGTGTTCCTCTGTGGAGATAATGTGAGTACACAGAATACGGCAGGAATTCTGATGTTCTCACGTAATTGATTTGAATGAAATTTGGCAAATATGTTATTTTATTTTAATCCAAAATTATTAATATACTAATTACCCCAGCAGTGCTGGGATAGCTGGGGTTGAATGCACACCACTGCTTCCTACTATTTTTTCCCAAGGGTTACCAATAACAATTTGAAAGTATTTTTACTCTCATCCAATAAAGCTACATGATCTGCACATCAATATTCTAAATCTAACAACCCTAAAAACATAAATTTGGAAAAAAGAAATGCAATCTATATTTCTATCTTGCTATCCTGACAGTTTCAGTTCTTGATAGTTTCAGTTATAGTTTCGGGTACACCCTTACTTATTACTTTCATTTATTAGGATTTGTTTGGACAATAGGGAAGATATTTATATTGGTTGCATATGAGCAGAGAAACTGTTGAGTTTGTTATTGAGATATACAGCACATGTTATCTAGATGAAATTTGAACTTTGCCCAAAGTTTGTGGTATTTGTGGTAGTTGTAAGTTTGAGTGAAGGCAGGACATGCCACACATTCCAACACCAGAGATTCTCTGATAAACTTCTAAATGAGAAGTTTGATCTTGATGCCTTCACACTGTATTTTATAACTTAACAAGATGATTACGTGCAACTCACATTGAAACAAACCTTTGAGTACACATGTACTTTCCAATTTAAATATCCTGTGAATGAATGAGTCATTTTTTATGTTTTCTTAAATACGGGAACTGCAGTTTTCAAGAAGAAACATCCCTCCCATTTTGGTGTTGATTTGATGAACTTCGAGATCTGGTCCCATTCATTGGGATGTTCAAAATTCATGGATCTAAATTTGTTCTTCTGAATATATATCTTTTCCCAAACTGTCAATTCTAAAGGTTTTTTGCAGATGTTTTAGAAGTTTGGCCTCTTTTTCAATTTTGTAACTCTCCAATAAACTATGTGCTGCAATAGCTGATTTTTCAATTTCACCATTTTTAAGAACCATAATGTTATTTCCCACATTTAACTATGATTAATTAATATAGTAAAGGAAATAATCCATAGTGATTGGAATTCCACTTAAAACTATGTATCTCACCTTCTGCAATAACATTTTCACCACTCAAATTCCCATGACACTAGAATATTTTCTCTTTAGGGTATTATGCTCATGAAGATTATGATTTGCTCACAGAACTCCCTTTAAGGCAGTGAAAATATGTCACAGACAGAGTATTAGAGCAGGGGTTCCCAACCTTTTTTGACTCGTGAACCCCTTCCACAACGATCTGAGTTGGGCGAATCACTGACTTTTAAATATAGGTATATACAGTAGACATGCATAAAATTTAATTCCAAGTAAAAGGTTTAATAACCTTAAATTAACTTAACCCTTAACGGTTAAAACATAAAGTTACTCTAGTTACGGCTTAAAAGTTACACAATGTGTAGGCCTAGTTGCAACCACACAAGTTAGATAAAAACTCAAATCACTTTTAGCACAAAGTCTGTTTCTGTATTTATTTTTTAAATAGGCATATGAAGAAAACGGCTTTCGCGGTACTGTTTTCAGTATTCTTAGAACACAATGAAGCTGGCAGACAAAATTTCCATTGTAGCAAAATCAAATGCATTCCTAACGTTGTTACATAATTGTAAATCAGGCATTCGTGGTAAATATTAATTTATTGTGGAAATTATGTGATAAATTCCCGATGTTACACATATGTAACAAGGGGCATTATAGGGTTAATTTAATTTTAAAATAATAATAATAATATAATTTTTTTTTGATTGCGGATGAGCCCATGTAGGACTATGCAAAATTACTTAGAGGTGTTTCCTTTGAGCCCAAATTTCTTTCATTCTATTGCTATGAGCTTGTTTTCTATCATCTGTCCAAGTTGTTCCAGTTTTTTTCTTCGGTTTGTCCTCTTGGTCAACTTGCCACTTATTCACCTTAATTCTAAATATATCTCTGTTTGGGATATCTTCTTTAGTAATTCCTGCCAATTTTGTCCTTTTGACTTCATCAATCCACTTCATAGTATCCACTGGAGCTTTACTTCTGTTTTTGTAGAATTCCATTATCTGTTTTGTAAGCCTATTTGAGTTCATTCGTTTAATATGGCCATAAAATTTTAACCTTCATTTTCTAATATCACTATGAATGTCTGTATATAATAATAATAATAATAATTATAATATAATAATATTGTTATATAATAATATATTATTATTATTATTATTATTATTATTATTATTATTATTATTATTATTATATTATTATTATTATTATTATTATTATTATTACAATGCTACAGAAATGAAGGAAACAATAATAGACCTAACCTCAAAACCTGCCATTACAGAAGCACAGGTTGGAAAAAAATGTATTAGAGGAACAAAGAAAAGTAATAACAAGCTCATCTTTAGCACAGAGATGAATATTATATACAGCCAACGACATCTAGTAGCATTGAACTAATGAAGGTTGTCATATTGTGTGTCTGAACACATGTTAACTTGGAGCTACGAGTATAATTTTATTTATTTTATATTCATATCAAACTTATTATTTTTTAATTTTTATTTATTTTAATTATTAATTATTGCAGTAAACAATGTACCAGTACTGTAGCTAAAGTATTTTAGCCATAATATTTTAGCTTTTTAGCAAGAAATAAATTACATGTTATTGAATTTCCTTATAATATATCATAAGTAAAAATCTTGCTCATTTGCCTAAACTAAATTAAACCTAACTACATGTGTAAAATATAGAATATTTTTAATGTTTTTTGTTTTAAATTCATAAATATCAACTAAGTTATGTAGGTAGGAAATAACACTATGAGGTTTATTTTAATATTGTTTAGTTGTTTCTTGACTTACCTCATACTTCTTAACTCCCAAGCAGACTCGAGTTTCTTCACTTCATTTGTGACATTCTCAATGCTGTATTACGTTCACAACTGATGTCCAATGACCTCCTCTTAGTCTGCTTAATCTTAGCATTAATTGTACATTATTTTAATTTTCTGGATTATAAAGGTCATCTTCATAAGAGGACACATGATTTTATTTTATTGTAATTTTGTATGTAATATGGATGACTTTGAATATTTTGAATAAGTTATAGGTTATACAATCATTTGTATATAGAAATGTCTGTAGAAATATTTGAATCTCTAGGCTTCCTAGTCGATTAAGTTATGTTGGTAAGAAATAACACTATGAGGTTTATTTTAATATTGTTTAGTTGTTTCTTGACTCACCTCATACTTCTTAACTCCTTTGCATATCTAGATTTTGTCACTGTATTTGTGACATTCTCAATGCTGTTCACGTTCACAACTGACGTCCAATGGTCTCCTCTCCTGCAGTCAGTTGTGAATGTAATACAGCATTAAGAATGTCACAAATACAGTGACAAAATCTAGATATGCAAGGGAGTTAAGAAGTATGAAGTGAGTCAAGAAACAACTAAACAAAATTTAAAAAAAAATCCTAGTTGATGTTTACCATTCCGAACTTTTCCTAACATTATTTTATTATATAATATATATGGAGCAGACATTCAAAATATAATATGTCCATTAAAGAAAAGCAGAAAAAGAAATTAGATTAGAATACTAATAATTATCTACCATTATGTATAATACGCTTTTAAATATTTTATGGTAAATATAGTTAGTTTGTAAATAAGAGTACAGATAAGTAGAGCTTAACAAAAATAATAAGAATCCATGTGACATTCATTTTTATCCACAGCAGACGTGTCATGTTTACAATGTTTGCTCCTCTTAATAAATCTAAATTTGGTAAAAGCCACTACCTTTAATGTTCATTTATCAGTTTTAGAAAATGTAAAATTAATTGGGTTGGTTTCTGACAGGCAATACACACACACACATATATGATTAAGAAGGTTTTCTTGGGTTTTCCGCGTCATGGATTCCAGGTCAGCCTCTGGCCACTGATTCCAATGTTTCAGCATAATCCCACATGCCATTATCAATAATTGATAATGACATGTGGGATCATACTGAAATGTCTGAATCAGTGGTCAGAGGCCGACCTTGAATCTATGATGCGGAAAACCCAAGAAAACTTTCTTAATCATACTTATATCCATGAAAATCTACAATATAACACACACACACACACATATATATATAGCATAAATTTCACTGCAGAAAATCAAACAGACATGTTGTAAATTGTAGTTTATCTTCTGAGAAAATTAGAAACCTGGAAATGTGTCTTTTTGTTTTTGAACTTCAGATATGAGTGTATACCATAAACTATAAGCGTAATTGATTGTGTAACGGATCTGATGCAATTAAACATAGAATATGGTATTAATTTCACTTTGTCAATATACAGAAGCCTTTGTACAGTGTAAACAATAAACTAATGTCTATACTAGTTTCAAATGAACATCCAAGTGGAAGTGGTGCCATTAATCTGTAGAAACTAAACAAATATCCATTTATGAAAGTGAGACGACGTAACTCAAGAATTTGATTAACCCTTATCATTCATCCTCCTTAGAACAATTCCAGAAGACCACATGACTTTATAGAAATATTAAAAATATAAATTTTTCTCTTCAAATATAATTTATCCTTCAATGAGAAGTGTTAAATTAATAATAAAATCGTCATTAAAAATATAATTTTAATCATCCTAGCTTTGGTTCACAACGGACTATTTTGAAATTTTTTCCATAATTACTTTTAGCTGTTAGTTTGAAATTCACTTGTATGTATGACCTATGCAATCATTTTCTTAATCTCTAGGTTGGTGATTTTGGCTAAAAACAGCTTAACAAGTGTCTGCTATATTGATCAGAATTTCACAAATTATCATTTGTGTTGATTGAAATTTTATGATGTATTCATTTTTGAGTGTTTATTTATAAATAGTGCAAAGATTTTAATTCAGTAAAAGTTTAGATTGTAATATAGTATAATTAGAAGTAAGACTTCTGACTGTCTTTTGTCTTGGTTTCACATACAAACAGTTGAATAATACAATGAGAAGTTAGACTTCTGATTGTATTTTGTCTTGGTTTCACATAGAAACAATTGAATAATTTATACTATTTGTGTTGCAATCATAAGTTTTAATGCATTAAAATTCTTGCCCTATTTATAAATCTGCCACCTTATTTAATTATCTTATTTGATATATAGTTTTAACTTATAATGTTGTTATATCTTGTGAAATAACAGTATTAAATAATGTAGTTAATAGTCAAAGTTGAAACTATTAATAAGTATTTACTTTTTATAATGAAAAAAAAAACTTTCTGATAAAAATATATTTGTTCAACATTTTTTGGTACATTTTTTTTTTAATATTGAATTCATTTTTGCAAATTACTTTTTAATCATTTATGAAAAAAATTAATGAAAATAGTTCGCATCCTTTACTCTCACAAGAAAGACAAATGCAAAAATTGTCATACTGACAAAAGAGAGAAGTAGGGAATTCTAATGAACTTTATCCCCAGTAAGATTTTCATTGCTCATTTAAAGGAGACTAAAGTACTCTAAGATTAATTTTAATTTGGATATGAATGAGAAATAATCATTCCTTTGTTGCTTGTGATCATACTATCTTCCAATCAACAGTCAGAGAAAATGTTGGGTTCTGTGATTGTTAATAATTTGTTTATTGTCAATAATAGATTGTGTTTCCTGACATCAGTGAAAGATATCTATTGAATGGCGGATATTCAACAAAATATTGTGATGCAAGAATATAGACTACTGGTAACCTAACCTAAGCTAAACTTAATCTCCAATATTACTTCAGTTAAAAAAAGGACTAAAATAGATTGTATGCATAAACAAATTGGGTGAAATTAAAGTAGATTATTGCACAGTAAAATGTATTGTACAGTTTAATAGGTCTGTCATAGATTTGTCCTCTCATTGCCAATAAATAGATCTCAGTGATTATCTAAAAATGACATGTTATTACCAACAGAATTATTAATAGAAATAAAATTTATATTATGTTACATGTGATGAGTATATTTAAATCAAATATACATATAAACTATGTAGTCTTCTTAACTCAAAAACATACTTAAGTATTTTTCCCTAATTTTTAAATTGCATTTTATTAATTTAATACAGAATTTATTTCATTTAATCATTTATTTCAGAAACGACTTTTTCCTCTTTATCTTAATAGAATAGCATGTCCCATATTCATTATTATTGATATTACAGCATTTATTAAACAAGTATTATTATTATTATTATTTATTTTTGTATATCTTAATTTAATTTTCATTGTCTAGTAAACTCATTAACGAACAGCAATGGATCTGTACATTTACAAAATTATACTCAAGAAGAAATAGATGAGGTTAGATTTGGTTACTTCATTATCTTACATTTTACAATATATATATATATATATATAGTCCACCGCTGTGGTCTCGAGGTAGCGTGCTGCCTTGTCACGCAGCAGGCCTGGGTTCGATCCCCGGTCGGGGCAGTTTTTCTGGGTGAGGTTTTTATCGGGGTTTTTCCTCACCTGTGAGACAAATGTCAGGAAAACTTTTAGGCCCAAACAGTCCCCGAAATCATATGGCCATCATCATCATCATCCTTATCATCATCATCCTTCACTGGTGTGGAAAGCAACGGGAAGCTACCACACCTACAATTCCCTAGTAAAGCTGCAAAACATAGCATGAAAATGCTCTGATTGCAGTGAAAGACCTGCCCTTGGGCAGAATTACTATGAATGGATGGATATATATATATATATATATATCCACCGCTGTGGTCTCGAGGTAGCGTGCTGTCTTGTCACACAGCGGGCCAGGGTTCGATCCCCGGTCGGGGCAGTTTTTCTGGGTGAGGTTTTTATCAGGGTTTTTCCTCACCTGTAAGACAAATGTCAGGAAAACTTTAAGGCCCAAACGGTCCCCGAAATCATATGGCCATCATCATCCTTATCATTATCATCATCATCATCATCGTCATCCTTCACCGGTGTAGAAAGCAACAGGAAGCTACCACACCTACACAATTCCCTAGTAAAGCTGCAAGCATAGCATGAAAATGTTATGATTGCAGTGAAGGACCTGCCTTCGGGCAGAATTACTATGGATGGATATATGATATGAATTAACGTAACTTCAGCATTTGTAATCAGTGGAATATTGGACGTTTGGAAATGTTCAAATGTATTACTGTTCAAGGAGTATATCAAATTAAAAACAATTCATACACATAAAAATATGAATTGAAATTCGTTGGAGAACATTTTTTTGAAAACTCACCTCATAAATTTTGTGTTTTTCATGAAACCGCTGTTTCAAATGTAATTACATCCATCTATAGCCACTACTCTGTCTGATGAAATTGGCTGAAGATGGACGTGATTACGTTTAAAACCGCAGTTTTGTGAAAAACACGAAATTTATGAGGTGAGTTTTCAAAAAAATGTTCTCTGACAAATTTCAATGATTATTAATAGTGAGTGGAGAACATATTTTTAACGACTCACCTCGTATAATTTCAAATTTCTTTGATACCGGCAGTTTCAGACAATATCTTGTCCCTCTTCAGTCATGGCTTCCACTGATCAGTGGAAATTTGAAATTATATGAGGTGAGTCATTAAAAATATGTTCTCCACTCACTGTTAATGATAATGTTTACTTCCCAATATTAATTTAAATATTCAATGATTATACCTCATAATGTTTACTTCCAAAAATTAATTTTAAATATATGACTTACTTTGTTAAACAAAATTCCAAAATTCCCGCATGTGTACAGCCTCCTGATGACAATAAACAAATTACAATAAGGACAGTAACGACAATTAAATTTTGTTAAGAACATCTTGATGAGGGGATCCACATTGATTTAGGGTCAGGACATTCCCATCTACATCTGGTACGACACATATCCTACGCATATTGGTGAGGGATACGAGGGCAGGATATCCAGAGTGTCTCCCGACTCATCCTATGGTCTCGCTTCTCTCAACCTGACTGACATCCACGAGTCAGATCAGGGATGGTATGAATGTAAAGTGGTTTTCCTCAATAGGTCACCACCACAAAAAAATGGTACCTGGTTTCATTTGGATGTTCATGGTGAGTACTTTGAGATTGGTTCATTCCCCCTATGCTACTTCCTGCCTTTTGGTTCTCAACAATGGTTGTATTCTATGCATGAACAATTCCAGAATCTAACAGCATATTGGCTGAAGTGTGTTTTAATGTTTTAATTTTTTGTGGTAAATAATTGTGTGTTTCTTGTGTTAATGCTCACATTCATAAAACAGATTTTGTCCATTGGTGACACACCAACAAGATTGTTCAATTTAAAGTTTCTAAAATTTACACTGAACCTTCCTATGCATTGTATCCCTAGCAGTTAAAAATCACAGTACGACTATTAGCAAAAAAATAGCTATTTATACAATGACAATAATTATAAATACTCTATTGGTTCTTGTTTGATTTTCGAAGTTTACAAATTCTGATTACAATTTATTTGACTTTGAAGATTAATAGCAGTGTAATTTTAAATTTATTTGAAGCTACCAATTTAAAGTTTGGCAATTTTTTTACAGTATGTCTAAATTATGCAAAGCTGTTGTCTCTAGGTCTATATTTTGTTATCTACAAAGAGAGAAGAAATTGAATCCACAAAACTAGACAAGAGAAAATATAATAGGACATAATAATAATAATACATACATACATAGTGGTCTTCTCAAGAGCACTGCAAACTCAGCATTCTCCACTCTTTCCTTAACTCAGCTTTTCCTTTTGTATCTGCATACAAACTACTTCTTCTTCTTCTTATTCATAATTTGTAGGATTTTCATCCTGTTTATTTCCCCAATCACTCCTCGGAGGAAGACATATTGGATGTGCATTCACTGTCTATCCATCTCTTGGCTGGTCTTCCTCTTGTTCTTCTCCTGTCCATTGGTCTATCTTCTTTAGCTCTTTTTGCAAGTCGGTTGTCTTCCATTCTTTCTATATGACCCTTTCAATATTTTTGCCTATCTATAATAAATTTGGTTATGTCTTGAATATGACATTTGTCCCTAATTTCTGTGTTGTGTATTTTATCAAATAATGTTTTCCCCTGAGTAGGTCTTAAGATTTTCATTGTTGTAATAAATGTGTTGAAAGCAGTTACAAGAAAATGTTCATGGAAATGTGTAAGAGAGACAATTAGCAATTTAAAATACAATTTAAAAGGAGAAAATTTGAAGAAGTTAAAAGTTACGTATTATCTAGGGAGTAAAATTACCAGAGATGGTAAAATTAACAAGAATTAGGAATAGTTAAAAAAATAAAAGTTTAATTTGGAATGAGAATGCACTTGTATTATTAAATTAAAACAAAAGTAACGCTTTATAAGATTAGAACTTTATGAAAGATGAATCTGTTTTGTGAATTTGTAGCAAAAATGAGACTTTTGTCTTGTGCCTGTTATTTGTTTGAATGGAAATTTTGTTTTTCAGGAAATATATAATTGCTGTACATATTATCATACTGTATATAAAATTTTCAAATTTTGTAAATAATATTTTGAACATTGTCTCATGTTGCAGTTATGAATCTGTGGGATTCCTCATACTAGCTAAATGTTGTAATTGTATTTTTCTAAAAAAATATTTTTGTACATATACGAGTAGTATTAGTTATGAAATCCATATTATTATTCTGTCAAAAATCTCCTGTTCACTTAAGTTACATCTTAGAATTTGAAAATTAAAACAATTAAAATTATGGGTTATTTTAGGAAGTAATATTTTGAGGTTCTTTTAATCAAGTTTTTTGAGTCTGTACTATCTTACCTCAAGTTAATGTTGATTTGTTCTCGAACATGTTTCGATTAGTCTTCTAATCATCATCAGCATGGCCAGACTGGTTAGATTTATGTTGCAAACCCTGGATGCCGATGTCATCTCCCTCTTGCGGTTGGAAAAACAAAAAGAAACCTGAAAATTAGAACCAAGGAACACATAAGAAATATTATAAATGGGGAAATAGAAAAATCTGCAGTTGCTGCTCATGTTTGGTCTGAAAAAATAATATAAATTTGAACACTAAATTATTAAAACAGTTAGAAAATACAAAAGAACTAACTATTTGGGGAAAAATCTACATTCAGAAGAACAAAAACAGAGTTATGAATTTTGAAATACCAACTGATTGTGACCTCGTTTGGAATTTCTTCGGCCAACCGCAGGAGGAGCTGACATCGACATCCAGGGTTTACAACATAAATCTAACCAGTCTGGCCAATGCTGAGGATGATTAGAAGACTAATCAAAACATGTTTCGAGAACAAATCAACATTAATGTTGAGGTAAGATAGTACAGACTCAGAAAACTTAATTAAAATAATACTTACTTACTCACTGGCACTATCGAACCCATAGGTTCATGGCCGCACGGACATAAGCTCTCCATACATCCCTATCCTGAGCTAATGCTTTCCAATCATTCCCTGTATAATCTACTTCCCTCAAATCATAGTTAATGTTATTCTCCCACCTCATTCTTGGTCTACCAACTGGGCGTTTTCCCTCTGGCTTTCCTACAAGAAGCTTACATGCAAGTCTTTCATTCCCCATACGCACAACATGTCCTGCCCATCGCAGTCTACGAGACTTAACTGTTCTTATTATATCTGGCTTCCTATAAAGACCATGTAGTTGATTGTTATGTAGTCTTCTCCATTCACCTGTCTGTTCATCTATCTTTGGTCCAAAAATTTTCCTAAGTACTTTATTCTCAAATACTTGTAATCTCCTTTTGTCTCTTAAAGTAAGAGTCCATGTTTCGCACCCATATAATATAACTGGTAGAATAATAGTTTTATATATTTTCAGTTTAACGTTTTTTGAAAGGAATGGGGGACTATTTGACCTCCGGAAAATTTTACCCCAGTTGAACCCATGTCCGCATTTTTTGACGGTTGTATTTTTACGGTGAAAGATCGTCACTCTTTCGACCAAGGTACTTTTTTCGTCTGGCTTATCACCTTCGACCAGTCCGGCATGGGTAACCCTATCAGCAGCAATGCTACCGCCGGCATAGCTCTCAGGATCATTTAAGCACGCAAGCCACTCCACCACGACAAGGTAAAGATACCAATTAATAATAATGGAAATTGAAAGGATATGAAGCATGGTCACTTATACTGAGATGTGAGAACAGCGCAGGAGTATCACAAAGTAGGATGTTTAAGTGAATATTCAGACCTATACTGGGCAGTACTTCAAATAGCAAGGCATCTTGACTGTGGGCTGAACAGCCGGATTCAGCAGAATAGTGGATATTTATCTTCACATATAATGGAAATGTCCACCGCTGTGGTGTCGAGGTAGTGTGCTGCCTTGTCACGCAGCAGGCCCGGATTCGATTCCCGGTCAGCACAGGCTCCTGGGTGAGATATTTTTGGGGCTTTTCCTCACCTGTAAGACAAATGTTAGTAAGTTTAAGACCCAATGGTCCCCGAAAATCATCTGGCCATCATCATCATCATCATCCTTATCATTATCATCATCATCCTTTACCAGTGTGGAAAGCAACGGGAAGCTACCACACCTATAATTCCCTAGTAAAGCTGCAAAGCATAACATAAAAAAAGCTATGATTGCAGTGAAAGACCTGCCCTCAGGCAAAACACTATGGAATGGAATAATGGAAATGGACAGTTAATGATAAATAAGTGAAATGTTGCAGAAGTGACTGAATTAAAATATCTGGGGACAATAATTACAAACAGGAATGAGATGCAGAAGGAAATTAAACATAGGCTTAATTCTATAAATGCATGTTATTATGCATTACAAGGATTTTTGTTGTCCCAACTACTCTAAAAAACATTAAACTGAAAATTTTATAAAACTGTTACCTAGCAGTTATATAGATGCTAAACACGGACTTTTACTCTAAGGAAGGAGAAAGGATTACGAGTATTTGAGAATAAGGTTCTTAGGAAAATTTTTGAGCCAAAGAGAGATGAACAGACAGGTGAATGGAGAAGACTACATAACAGTGAACTACATGATTTTTATGGGAAACCATATATGATAAGAACAGTTAAGTCTCATAGACTGTGATGGACAGGTCATGTGATATGAATGGGGAATGAAAGAGAGTCATGGCAACTTCTTTTAGGAAAACCAGAAAGAAAAAGCCCAGTTGAAAGAACAAGAATGAAGTGGGAGAATAACGTTAACCATGATTTGAGGGAAGTTGATTATAGAGGTGATTATTGCAAACATTTGCTCAGAGTAGGAGCTTATGTCAGTACAGCCATGAACCTTTGGGTTCGATAGTGCCATGAGATAGTTATGTCCAGAATGGTCCTGGGGGGGGGGCATTCAGCCTCATTTAATGAATATAATCATCATCATCATCATAATGCAAGTATTAGGCCATGTGGCCTGTTACAGCCTCAAAGAGGAGTTTTCATCCAGTGCTTTTTTGGACATCCCAGCAATCTTTTGCCTTGGAGGCAGTAACAAAGCATGACTTTTGGAATTCTATGAGACGGCATTCATTGAATATGGGCTTTCCAGTTGTTCTGGTAGTTTTGTATATGGTGAAGAATGGGTTCTACATCCAACTCTTACATAATTTCCTCATTTCTTTTATGGTCCCACTTTGTATAGCCTGCTGTACGGCACATAAATCACATCTCATTTTCTGTTATTTGGCTTTCATCTCTTCTTCGTATTGTCCATCTTCACTACCATATCTTAATATTGGTCTTGCAAGAACCTTATAAAGCCATAATCTTGTGTTTTTCTGTACTAAAGATGGTTTCATTATACTGTTAATTATCCCCGTTGTTTTTGTGAAATTTGTGATTTTTTTTTATGTATCAGCTTCATGTTCAAATGTTAAATTATAACCCAAATAAGCCTCATGGGCCAGTGGTCAGCGTTTCTGACTACTGTTCATGAGGTCAAACAATAGGAATTTTTCCTTAAAGGGAATTATTCCTGTGGTTGCCCATGGTCTGGAATTTAGATTAAGTTTAGGTTAAGAATTCTCCTGGCGCTTCATTATCATTTATCACCCATCACATCATTGGGGTAACGTAATTCTGCCTTCCAAGCGCCACCATCTAAGAAATGGATTACAATTCCACCAATGCCAGGGGAGAAAGCCAGAAATGTCATAAAAGACAACTTGGTGGCATTAGACAAAAAAATAAAAATAAAATAATTAAATTCATTTACTCGTTCTAAAATTTCATCATCCAAAACAATTTTGCTTGGTATAGGGTATTTCCCACAAAAGTCCATCACTTTAGTTTTCTTTGTATTTAATGAATATCAAAGCTGAAAATAGCACATACTATAGGTAATTATTGAGCCTCAATAAAATTAATAATTACACTTTTACAAATGAAAAAGAAATATAATGGACCGAGAGGGTTTAAGCTGTGTTAAAGAGATTGTGTGCTTAAATCCTGGAGTTTACCAATCTGATTGGCATTTTCTAGTTTTTTCTCTCATCAAAGTGAATACTAGATTAAAATTTTACTATAATAATTTTACTAGTCCTTTGATCACTTTTTACTATGTATTTTAGTTAATGAGGAGTACTCGTACAGATTCATAATGTGTTTGTTTTTATTTTCATGTTCTGCGATAAATGTTGATGATAAACGTATTTTGATTATCAATTTTTAACTTTTAAAATTATTGTCCCAGCATATTTGTGATGTTTGAGAACTACAAATAAATCTGTGCTATGAAATGGCTTGAAAACTTAGATTATTACAAGAAAAGCATCAAAATATTGTCTTTATAATTTTGTACATATTTAATTTACCTATATGCAGTGAATAATCATGATTGAATGTATGTTTGGCCTGACACATGTTTGCTTCATTACACTGTAAATATTACACATAACTACACACTATGCTATAATTGTTTAGTTTATGTTATTAATATTATAATTTTTCTTTTTAATTTTATTCAGTATATGGTCATTCATTATTATTATTACTGTTTGAAAGACAAACTTTTAAGCTCAATACATTAATTATTTTATTTCTAATTAATTACAGTTTTAAAAGGATATCTAGAAATGTTTTCTATTCAAAAGATCCCAGTAAATCATTGTTCCTTCCTACTGTTAGATACATATCTTATGTACACAGAAAGTATATCAGTCATTTTACAATGTTACCAGCACTGACTTTTTACTATCTTCAGAAGATATGGCTGAGTTAATAATTAATTTTTTTTTTAAATTTAATAAAACTATTATAGCCTATTATATATTATAAAAATATTTAATAAAATAAAACTATATCCAATTCTGGAAAATGTTAATTTAAAATATAACATCAAAATAATTGCATTGTTTCCTTATGGGACTGGCAAGAATCATTGTTTCTTTATGGGACTGGCAAGAATCAGTCATTGTTTCTTTATGGGACTGGCAAGAATCAGTCATTGTTTCCTTATGGGACTGGCAAGAATCAGTCATTGTTTCTTTATGGGAGTGGCATGAATCAGTCATTGTTTCTTTATGGGACTGGCAAGAATCAGTCATTGTTTCTTTATGGGACTGGCAAGAATCAGTCATTGTTTCTTTATGGGACTGGCAAGAATCAGTCATTGTTTCTTTATGGGAGTGGCAAGAATCAGTCAACTGTTCTCTTTCTTTAACCCATGTTTTTCTCTTGGTAACCAAGTAAAATTCAGCAATAGCTTCCAAATCAGCAACAAGTACATACAGTGGGATCTTCCAAACTAACTTATTCTAAAACTGAGAGGGTGACAAGCTATTGTCTTTTTTTAATATAATAAATTTGGCAATTTTAACATTATGAGGTTTAATTAATAGGAATCAAATGAATCGTGAATTCTTTTTATCTCATACTTCTATGTTTTTTTAAACACAGCACCGCAGTATCGAAAACAATCTTCCCTATCATCAGCTGTTTTCACGAAAAGTTAAACAGTCGTGAAAACAGTTGACGATGGGGAAGATTGTTCTCCGATACTGCGGTGTGCTGTGTTTAAAAAATCATAGAAGTACGAGGTAAGAAGAATTCACGATTCTTTTGATTCTTATAAGTCATTACCTGTTTAAGGAGTGAGCGCAGTTTTTGACGGAAGGCGTTACTGTCATGTTTATGCAGGAATAGAACATGCGACACTGCTAACTATCAAGTGCAGAGGGGAATGGGACGCGGGATGCTGACAGTGCAGGTCTAGTAGAAAGTTTGTTAGCGGTGCACATTGCAATATGTAAATTATCTTTCTGAATTGTGAATTAAGCACTTTTCTTGGAGACTTTTAGGCATCTCCGTACTTATACAATACAAACATAAGTCTAAATCCAAATTGTTGTATCGACTCGAAATCACTGTTCAAGAGTGAACGATGTGGTTACAAGTGCTATTAAATGTCAACTGTGATTCTTTGCCCACTGTACACTGCCTTACATTATGTCACATGTAGCAAGAAACAGTGCTTCATGATACGTCCGCGTGCAGAGATATTTTGAATGACTAATACTGAAAATGATGAGTTTTATGTACATGGAGGCAAATTGTTTGTAATTCACAATACAGTACCCTACTATTCTTTAAACCTATATATCATAACATTAATAAGCTTTGTGTGTCCCTTTAATAATAATACCAGCAATAATAATAATAATAATAACAATAATAGTAAAACTCATCCGTTAACAAATTTAGGCCATTTGTTGACCTATTTCATCCTCAAAAGAAATACCGTCCAGATCTCCCCTGAGCACAAGACTTTGGTCTTGTGGCTAAATTAAATAAAATATATTTCATTAATTGTATTTTAATAGTTTTCTAGCAATAAATGAATTTGATTTTGAAGTCTTTTGAGTGGGCATCCTGGTCTTCTTCTTCCTGCAGGTTGATATCTTAACATCTGCTTCAATATCCTATGATCCTCCATTTGATGAATATGTTGCATCTATCTTGACTTATGGTTATAAATTTTGTTTTGTAAAGATTCCAAGTGTAATTCATGTAAGATGTTTTAATTTTTTTTTATGATCTAGTGTCTATCCAGCAGTCCTCCAAAGATAACCCATTTCAGCAGATCTAAGTCTCTGTATTAATAATAATAATAATAATAATAATAATAATAATATTAATGATTATCATAATTTCCTTTCCATGGGATATTTCACAATGATAAATCTCTACAAACCCTTCTTTCAAAACTGTAATAATTAGAAATAAACTTAAAAGTTAGCTTTTGATATTTATTTATTCAATATTTTTATTTTGCTGATTTGCAAATGTATACTTATTAAATTTTTTTTTGCCATTGTTGTTTTAGCAAATTTAATACAAATAAAACTTATTTCCATATTGTAAGTTTATAACAAAAACATTATGCAACAATATGCAGTGTATTATCCATTATACTATGTTTCATAGTATAAACATTTTTGGATTTTGAACACTATTCTTTTGTTCTTTTGTGGCATATCATGAATGATTACATTTGCATTTTAAATGATGCGCTGAAATGTAAAAAAAAAAATATATATATTACACTTATAAAATCAGATAAAATAATTATTATTAATGTAATTATTATGTAAGAATAACTAATTGTGGCAATGATTTTAATGTGTGTGTAAAAATCTGTCAGTAGATTATTCATTTACTTCATCATTCACTTTAGTAAATGACTTGATAACTGATGACTCTGAGATCAAGAAGAATATGATTAGCATTGGCATGAGGTAAGACTGAGCATTCTTAAAATGTAACCACATTGATAATTTACTAACATAATTATGTGGTGATGTTTGAATAAAAATTACATAAGAACTTGAGGAACAAACTTTAGTTTACCTTCCCTAATAAATTTTCTACAGAATAACGGTACAATATGTGCAGAAGTTTATAGAGCTGTTGCTAGATGGAACTATGTAGCTGTGAAATCAGGGGTGAGGTACACAATTCTACACTTACATTCTGATGCCACTGATGCACTAAACACTCGTAAACACGTTTTGTACTGTTTTAAACATTTTGCAATGATCTTCAAGCTTTCTTTACAATATTTTATATTTGTATATTTACGTAAAACATGATTGTGGATACATTACTTAGTTGCTACTTTCACATGTTGTTCCAACGTTGCCACTATTTGAAAATAATTTCAAACCATACTTAGTGTTAGTGTACGTAAAATTAGTTTATAGTTTATTAAATAGTATGCATGTAAATTGTTTTGTTAGGTTAGGAAATGGGAAGTTGGTTTACATCCATTAGGAAAAAAAGAAATTCCAAATGTAGAAATATAGGGCATATTTCATATAGAGCCTAAGCATTTGGGAATAAATAATATGCATGTAAATTGTTTTCTTCGGTTAGGAAATGGCAAGTTAGTTTACGTCCATTTTTTTTTTTTTGCATTTGGGAATTTATTCCCAAAGTTGGTAATGCCGACTGCAGAGCCATCTACTGGAGGCTATATTAACTATTATAGCAACTTGCACATGCGCACTGCGATTCTGTGGAACAGAAGAATTTGTATCCGACTTTTTCCGAAATCAGTATGACCAATCATCGCAATAAATTCCCAAATGTTTATTAGAAGTGGATGTACATCAACTTCCCCTTTCCTAACCTAACAGAATAAATTACAAGCATGTTATTTAATGAAGTGTAAACTAATCTCACATATACTAAGTTGTCCCATCAGAATTTAACAAAATGAACTGAGGGACCATCTACGCGTATTTCTTAAAATATATTTTTGAATGTTGGTCATTCTGATTTCATAGTTCTCTCTGCCATCTAGTGGAAGTTTCTTTAATCATTCACACATGCACACAATATATAATTTAAGATAAATGCGACATTTTGCATTTTTTTTATTAGTAATATTCCACAATATAGTGTTTCTCCTTTCAACCCTAAGTGATTTGTCGACAGAGGTTCCTGTCTAAAGCATCTTCTTCCCTCAAATCTCTAACTTCCACACTTCTCCTCACTCCATCTATCCAACGTTATCTAAGTCTGCCTCTTCCACCTCTTCCATTAGCTTTGCAATCAAGGATCTTCTTTGGTATTTTATCTTCTTCTATTCTTATGAGGTGTCCATACCATTTCAAACTTTTTTCTATAATTTTACTAATTCTTTTTTCAACTTAACATTTCATGTACATAGATAAATTCATAGTTAAATATGGGAAATAACATTATGAGGTTCTTAATTCGTAAATTAATGAGTCATTTTTTAACATCTTACCTCATATTTTATGTTTCTTCAAACACAGAAACTAGTTTTCGAGAGAAGGATCTCTCGACATAATGTCGGTTGAAAATGAGAGAGATCCTTCTCTCGAAAACTAGTTCCCGTGTTTCAAGAAACACAAAATATGAGGTAAGATGTTAAAAAATGACTCATTAATGTACATAGATAAATATCTAATAATTGTAAAAAATGTTATAAGTATCATTGCAAAACGTTTAAAATAGTACGAAATGTTTAGTAAAGATGGAAGAAGTACGTAGAGCAACTAGTAGAGTATTAAAAGAATATAGTATGGAAAATCAAGGGAAAGGTAAACTAAACTTGAATATGATTTTTTTAGAAAAACATCCAAAAATCAAACCAAAAGTGGTAAATAATCTTGGTTATCGATCATTCTTTAAAGTGAACATTGAAGTAAGTGAATAGTTTACCAACAGATTCTTTACATCTGCCAATGTTACTAATGAGTTCTGAAAATATTATTTTTTCAGCACCCCCACGCTTTAGTGTTACGCCTGAAGACATAATCTATGTAAATTTGGGTGATGCGATAATTCTAAATTGCCAAGCTGAGGGCACCCCTACTCCTGAGATCTTGTGGTACAAAGATGCAAATCCCGTCGAGCCCTCAGCAACAATTGGCATATTTAATGATGGTACGGAGCTGCGAATCTCCAACATCCGGCACGAGGACATTGGCGACTATACGTGCATCGCCAGAAATGGCGAAGGACAGATCAGTCACACTGCCCGGGTGATTATCGCAGGTGAGTTGATTAATCCTAAATCTAGTAGATTTCTCTTGATTAAAAATAAATATTTGTAAGAAAATAGAAGATCAAACATGACACTTATAAGCACTCAGAGAGATGCCAACCTCTTCATTAATGTTAGTCTATTCTCAAATTTTGTTAGGAATATATTTTTCATAAATATCTGTATCATCAATTCATAATGTATTAAATCATCATCACCATCCTCTTATCGTGTCCTCCTTTCAGAAGGTTGATTCAATGTATTAAATAAAACATCAATTAACTTGTCCACATACAACAGGAATACAGTAAAACTTGATCAAAGCAGATTCGCATGTGAACAATTTTTTTCCCACATTAGACAAAATTCCACATTATAAAAAAACTAAAATTGATTAAGTCTTAGATTATAGAGTACCGTTTATGTCATTTTACGTACCTTGGATTAATTGTAGTTCCGCTCCCATTGAAAAGTGAAGTATAGTATATATGAGCGACTTCGATGGTAATGCGTGAAAAAACAGTCCCGTTTCATCAGTGTTAAAAATGTCCCTTAGGCGCGTATCCTGAAATTAAAGTATGCAGTTTCGGTTTCTGCTCAGTAACTACATTTTTGTCCACATCCTTTGATTCCCCACAAATTTCATTCCACACTACATTGTGTCGTATTTTAAAACTATCCAGCCAACCTGAAGATTCCTTGAAATCGTTATTCCCTAGGGATTTAGCAACAGCTAGAGCTTGACTTTGAAGCATCGGTCTGGAAATTAGGAGATTTATCTTCAATCACTTTCATCATCATCATCATCATAGTACATTCACGAATTTAGGCCATTTGTTGACCTGTTTCGGCCTCAAGAGAAACACCATCCAGAAGTCTTTTGAGTGGACGTCCTGGTCTTCTTCTTCCTGCAGGTTGATATCTTAACATTAGTTTGGGTATTCTGTGATCTTCCATTCGATGAACATGTTGTATCCATCTTGACTTATAATCAGAAATTTTGTTTTCTAAAGATTCCATGTGTAATTCTTCTAAGATGTCTTCATTTTTTTTGTGATCTAGTAGTGTGTATCCTGCAGTCCTCCGAAGATATCTCATTTCAGCAGATCTAAGTCTCTGTATATCCTTCTGTTTCAACGTCCATACTTCGCTACCATACAAAAGAGTTGGAAGAGCCAGTGTTTTATACACTTTCAGTCTTGAATGCTTTTGGACTAACTGTGGCTTGAAGATAGAATTTATTAACCCTAAAATTCTTAAAAATTTAGTTGTAAGGGGTAGTGACGTGTGTATAACCTCTCCTACCCAATTCTCATCCTCACCTTCTCGTGGTACAACCTGTTTTCACAAACGAGGCTCTGAGGACCGAGACACGGCGGTATAACCGTTCCATCAGGTACTGAGTAAATGCGGTATCCTAATGTCTGTCCAGAGACTAAAAGGTAGCAGCCCTACCACTGGACTACTTAGCGTCGGGCCAGTAACCTGTCCTAAGGAACTTCAAAACTACTTTCAAGTCTCAATCACTTTCACTTTTTCGTTTAATAACAGTGATACATACTTTTTAGCCATCCAGAACGCTACCTGCGAAAGATCAGTCTCAGAACTTAAACTAATTTAACATTTTGCAGTGCAATGGTTATTTGTAAGACAGATATCTGCATTTCGCATAATGGGTGTGCAGTGAGGCCCAAAGGAAAATTTCAACAGGTAGAATCTCTACTTCACCCAATGGCAGGAATCATTCCTTATTGTTTTCTTGACCTAACGGGAATTAAATGAAATGCAAACTAATTTATCTCTCTGTCTTTCCGCTTTATACATTTTTTTTTCCATGAATTGTGTAGAAATATCCTTCCATTTCCACACGTTGGACAGATTCCATTTAATGCAAAATAAATACAAGTAAAATTACTATTATTTTGCTGGGGCCAATAAATTTATTCACACTGGACAGATTTCTGCATTATTCATGTTTCGGATTAAACAAGTTTTACTGTATAGATGTAATATACTATATATAATGATGGTGTTAATATTTTATTTCAGAATTATAATAATCTTTATTTTTAAGAAAAAACAGAATAGTAGACTCTGAAAAAAAGATGTTTATTTAAATTATATTATTTTTAGTCTGGACATCTTACCTCAATATTAATGTTGATTTGTTCTTGAACATGTTTCAAAACAATTCTGTTTTATCGTCAGCTTATGTTTATTTAAATTTAAGAAGATACAGGTATTCTGTCAACAAGCCATGGAGGTCCACCTGGCATGTTTAGAGCAAAGATCAACAGAACAAGGACGAGGTAGATAGCTCTTTATGTTTTAAAATCATTAGTAAACTTAAATGACCAACCATTTACACACTGTTGATGGTTTCTTATTGTGATAAGTTGATATAGAGTGAATTTTTTTTTATATTTATCATCATCCCCTTTTCTTGTCCTCCTTTTGGAAGATCAATTCCAAATATGCCTCGAACCATCTCTATCTTCCCATGCTTTCCTTCTTTTTAGTTCTTCCCAGTCGTATCCTAGTTCTTGTAAACTTTTCTTCACCTGGTTAATCCATCTTTCTCATGATCAACTTCTGCTCTTTCCTTGTAATTTTTGTATATTGAATAAGATTATTATTTGGTACATTTATTTTCTATCTGTGGTATCTATCTCTATCTTTTTATCCATCTATATATCTTTACATTCTTGTATTATACACACAAAGTTTATAGATGACTAGCAATTAAATAAATATAAATAGATGTGGATAAAAAAGTGATTATTGCATTTGCAGTGTAATGTTGAAGAGGTTGGCGTGCCTACATATAATGTGATAATTGTTTTTTGTCAAGTGTTGCTTTCTGATAATAACCCGGCCCAATGACCAGATTGATGCTATCTAATTGTCTTGATATACTTACATGCCGTAAGTTGTCCCTCCACGTGTATCGCCCCTCTTCCAAAACGAACAACAGATCACGGGGCCTAACGCTGACACTGGTTTGTAAAGGCAGATGTTAAGTCGGGTAAGTACCGAAAGTAAGGCATCTCACTGTTAGCATGAGTGCTTTGCTCAACCCCCATTCACTCCATGGTGACTCAGCCTATTTCTACTTGGGTACACAGCAACACTTGAATCTGCGGTATTTTTATTCTAGAAGCTAACTACACAATCTTTATTATTACTGAAGTTAACTATGAAATTTATGAACCTTCTTTTCATTCAAAGTAACTGCAGCATTTGCAATCTTATTATTAAAGTTAACTATGGCATTTGTAAATATTTTTGTTGATGGTAATTATGACATTCATGTAATTATTATTGAAATTAACTATTGCATTTTTAACATTAATTTTATTGGAGATAAATAAGGTATTATTAATAGTAAGTGGAGAACATATTTTTAACGACTCACCTCATATAATTTATAATTTATTTCTTTGATACCGGCAGTTTCAGACACTATCTTGTCCTCCTTCAGCCATGGCTTCCACTGATGAAATTCTCTGGTTGTTGATTTCTCTAAGGACATCACCTCTTGTGCTGCCATCTTTGATTGGGATTATAAACTTTGAAATTAAATTTTTATCCACTGGAATATCGAAATTCATAGATTGATATTTATTCTTCTGAATGAATTGACAGTTTGGGAAAAGATATTCCGGTGGATAAAAATTTAATTACAAAGTTTATAATCCCAACCAAAGATGGCAGCACAAGAGGTGATGTCCTTAGAGAAATCAACAACCATAGAATTTTATCAGTGGAAGCCATGACTGAAGAGGGACAAGATATTGTCTGAAACCGCTGGTATCAAAGAAATTTGAAATTATATGAGGTGAGTCGTTAAAAAATGTTCTCCACTCACTATTAATGATATAACCTCATAATGTTTACTTCCCAATATTAATTTAAATATAACTATGGCATTTGTAATATTTTTTGTGATGGTAATTATGACATTCATGTAAATTATTATTGAAATTAACTATTTCATTCTAACATTAATTTTATTGGAGATAAATAAGGTATTTTATACACTATTATAGAAGTATTATTTACTTATTTATTTATTTTTTTCAAATGCCCCAGGTTTGTCTTTTGACATTCCTGGTTTCTCTCCTGGCATGGCGTACTTGTAACCCACTTCTGAGATTGGGGCGCCTGGAAGGTGGAGTTACGTTGCCCCGATGATATGATGGGTGATGATGATGATAATGGTGCGCCAGGAGAGTCCCTAATCCTAAGCTTAACCTAAGATGAATATGAATGATGTTTGCGATGGCCATATGATTTCGGGAACCGTTTGGGCCTTAAAGTTTTCCTGACATTTGTCTTACAGGTGAGGAAAAACCCCGATAAAAACCTCACCCAGAAAAACTGTTCCGAACGGGGATTGAACCCGGGCCCGCTGCGTGACAAGGCAGTACGCTACCCCGAGACCACAGCGGTGGGCTAGAGTTAATTATGAAAATTATTATTTTTTGTCCAATGCCACCAACTTGTCTTTTATGGCATTTCTGGGTTTCTCCCCTGGCATTGGTGGAATTGTAATCCATTTCTTTGGTTGGGGCACCTAGAAGACGGAGTTTTGTTACCCTGATTTTAATGTATACATTCTTTGAATCCACAGCTCAGTTATGTTAAAAAAAGAGACAATTATCCCACAGTTTGTATTCTTAATTTTCCTGCACAATATAAGCATTTCATGAAGACATAATATCATCATATTCATATTAAATGAAATGAAGGGCTCGGCTGTAAAACATGGTAACTGACAAATTCTTGAAAATTGAGTTGTAGCATGTAAACTCTGATGTGTGACCTCTTGAAGCATTTGGTGCACGTAGTTTTTACATCTGTCAATAGATGGCAGACGTATTGTCACAGTAAATAAAACTACATGCACCAAATGTTCAGGAGGTCACATATCACAGTTACGTGCTACAACTCAATTTTCAAGAATGTCAGTTACCATGTTTTACAGCCGAGCCCTTCATATGATGGATGATAAATGACAATGAAGCACCACAAGAGTCGTTATCCTAAAATTAACCTAAATTCCAGACCATGGGCAAACACAAAAATAATTCTCTTTAGAGAAAAATTCCTATGGTCTGATCAGAAATCAAACCTAGGACCTTATGAACTGTAGTCAGAAACGCTGTCCACTTGCCCATGAGGCCGATCAATTTATGAATATTAACATCAGTTTTATTTTAGAAAGAAAAATGACATTCAAACCAGGAATAGAACCCTGGACCTCTGACTCTGACTCAGTGTGATAACTGTTATGCCATTCAAACTTCCGATAGGAACGCCAAATTTCTTTCCACTTACACAATTCTCGTTTCATCCGAAGGCCGTTAACCATCGCTAACAACAACGTCATCTGACAACTTACATTCAAAGTATTTTATTGAGAATTTAAACATTGCTCTAAGCAGTAAAGCTTATTATTTTGATGTTATATTTTAAATTAACATTTTCAAGAATTGGATATAGTTTTATTTTAGATAGAAAAATTATGTTTAAACTGGGAGTCAAACCCCGGATCTCTGACTCTGGCATAATGGTTATCGTACAGACATGCAAGTAGAGATCCAGGGTTTGACTGCGGTTCGAACATAATTTTTCTTTCTAAAATAAAAACTATGTCCCACGCCGTAGCCGAGTGGTTAAGGCAAGATATCTTGGCGCAGAGCTATAGGACTTGTGCTGGTTCAAGTCCCCATGGGGGAAGAAATTTTCTCATGCAATTTCGGCCAGTATGGGACCGGTGTCCCCCAGCATCATGAGGCATTTGGGTAGCTACAATAAGTAGCAACTCCAGGTTGAGAAAACCAGCTATAATGGCTGGGGGACTTGACATGTCTACACTGGCTTATGATCATCTACCTCTGTGATTAACACATGTGGACGTGAGGCCAGCAGCCAGCTGGTAGGGCAAGAGCCTTCTAGGCCTGTCGCACTTGGAGTTAAAATAAACTATATCCAATTCTGGAAAATGTTAGTTTAAAATATAACATATAACAGTATTTTGTAGGCATTAAACTTAACAATGATTTGTATATCTATCTATCTATCTTCGGATTTTTACAGCTGTTGCAGTCTTCCTGTGCCAAACCTCCAAAGCCTATGATCTTGGGCATCTTCGATGCTTAGCCCTCTAGCTTGCATGACTGTTTTCATGTTTTCCTTCCATGTTAACCTTGGTCTCCCTCTTTCTTCTTTCTGTTCGGATGCCATTCATATAGTTGCTTTGGCCATCGCTCATCTTCCATTCTTAAAACATGTCCTAACCACTTTAATTCCTTCTCCTCAGTTCTTTCAATTATGCTTTCTTCTGCTTCCATTATGTTTCTAATTTCCTTATTTGTGACATGTTCTAATTTAGACTTTCTGGCACTTCTGCGTAAATAATCCATTTCTAGAGCTATTAGCCTATTCTTTTAGTACTTATTGATTGTCCATACCTCACTTCCGTACATTGCAACAGATTCCACCAATGTTTTACCAATATATATTTTTTGTGTCTTTCCAAATATGCTTATCCCACCATATGGAATTAACGATGATATTATTTTGCTACTCAATTCAATTCTATGCTTTATGTTCTCTTTGACTATACCTTCAGTGTTATCCATAATTATTCCCAAATATTTAGTTTGTTTCACTTGCTTTATTTGGATACCTTCTTCCAAAATTAAATTTTCTCTTTCATTGCTATTTATTGCCAGATATTCTGTTTTTTTTGTAAATTTACTGTGAGACCCCATGATTCATACGTGTTTTTCAACCTTTTTATCATGAATTCCATATCATATTTGTGTGTGTATATATATATATATATATATATATATTGTGAGCAGCAAAGCAAGCGAACCAATGGCCGGGGGATCGCTGATTAATTCCTGTATCCAGACTGACTCAGAGGTATACTCAGCCTCCTGTAAAACTAATACCAGGAAATTTCCTGGAGGTAAAAGTCAGTTGTAATGTTAACCCTACCTATTTATTATGTCATTGGCTACAAATTGTGATTCTTGCCTTCACATCCCCTTGGGCCTAAGTGGCCTATCAAAAGCCTACTTTTATTCATTCATTCTTCATTACGTGTATCCAGTTGCAGCTGATGACACGTATACATTGCATACTCATGGTGTGTAAGTTGCAATGTGGGGCTGCATATACATGCGGCTTATGTGGGCATTCAGCTGATGACACGTATCCATTGCATACTCATGGTGTGTAAGTTGCAATGTGGGGCTGCATATACATGCGGCTTATGTGGGCATTCAGCTGATGACACGTATCCATTGCATACTCATGGTGTGTAAGTTGCAATGTGGGGCTGCATATACATGCGGCTTATGTGGGCATTCAGCTGATGACACGTATCCATTGCATACTCATGGTGTGTAAGTTGCAATGTGGGGCTGCATATACATGCGGCTTATGTGGGCATTCAGCTGATGACACGTATCCATTGCATACTCATGGTGTGTAAGTTGCAATGTGGGGCTGCATATACATGCGGCTTATGTGGGCATTCAGCTGATGACACGTATCCATTGCATACTCATGGTGTGTAAGTTGTAATGTGGGGCTGCATATACATGCGGCTTATGTGGGCATTGAATGTCCACGAGATTATAGGATAGACAGAAATGAACCCTTCGGCCTTGAATACTCTAATACCATCAGAGTCGAAGAAAACAAGAGGTCAGTTAAGGGAGACTGGATAGGAAAGTAAAAAAGAGGGATCTGGTACTAGAAAAAGAAGAAATACCAGATCATTGTATAACCCACCAAGCTGACCAGTTGTAGTCCATCCCTTTAGTCCATATTGCATAAACAATATGTTAACAGCTGCACCACGAGAAGGTAGGGATTGGTCGCTGGATTATTGTCCAGGTTGGTTTTTGTAAGCTTTCAATCTAGAAAGAATTAGAGGGTCTTCTCCCTGTTTAAAACAATAACCCTTTGCAGCCAAGCCAACCTTTATATTATATTTGTACATTCTACATTATTATTATTAAAGTTACAGTGTATATTATGTTTAGATTGTTGTTACTAGAGACCGGATGTTAGGGAAAATGCCTATAGTTATTTATTATAGATATTGTAAAAGTGACTTCATATAAATTCATACCGATGACACTAGAGTTGTTTTCCATGAAGTTCATTTTGCCTATAAATGCCTATTTCAGCTTACAATGCCTATAAATGCCTATTTGCCATTTTTTCTTTTTCTCGAAATTAAATTAGTATTTAAAAAAAAATCAATTGAAATGGACAAACTTCATGACATATATAATTTCATAAAAAATTTCAAGTGTTCTGGAGTAAGCTTCCTGACATTTGTCTTACAGGTGAGGAAAAGCCCTGAAAAAACCTCACCCAGGACCCTCTCCTGACCGGGAATCGAACCTGGTCTGCTGCATGACAAGGCACCAAGTTACTTCGAGACCACAGCGGTGAACACATACAATATAAAGCATCTTAAATCAGAAAGAGTCATTCTCGTTTTCGGGTAGCTAATTCATATATCATAATATAAATATAAAAAAATTATTCATTTTCTCTCATCAAATGAAGATTTAGGAATAAAAAATTAAATAATTATGGTTGGTATCTAATGTCGAGCACTTGATAATGAAATCATTCGCTCTCTTGCACTACAATATTTAGCAGAAAGGCTGGTCTCTTCTACAAAAGCTGGGCAACGGAGGAGATGGTTTCTTTCCATATCTTCATTTAAATTGCAAAAAGGGCATTTAGATGAATCTGTTATGCCAATTCTGTGTAGGTGTTTATTCAGGCAGTCATGTCCCGTTAGCAGTCTGAATGTTGCTACTGCAGATTTTCTTTGTAATGTAGTAATGTCATAAGCTTGTAGATTTTCCCATTCCTTTCCAGATGTTATTCTTCTCTAAGTTTATTGATATATTTATTTGAGATAATTCTTTTGATAGAGTGAAAGGAAACTGGAGTAGAAGTTGGGTTTGAAACAATTCACACATACAATATAAAACATCTTAAATCAGAAAGAGTTCATTCTCGTTTTCAGATAGATAATTAATTTATCATAAAGGCCTTAATTCTGTCAGGTAAAATAATATAATATATAAAAAAAATATTATTCATTTTCTTTCATCAAGTGAAGATATAGAAATAATTTTTTTTTATTATAGAAATAAAAAATTAAATAATTATTTGTCTTGGTATTAATTAGATGTTGCACTCTTCTTTTTCATATTCATCATTTAGAGACTTGAATATACAGTCATTTTATTAATTGTGAACTTACTGAATTCCAAGTAGAGGATACTGAAAACTTTTATATATCTTATAAACTTGAACATGGCTTCTGTCTGGGGTGGTAAGACAAATTTTCAACTTGTATCCCATTTTTTTTTATTTAATTGATGTTCTTTACAGCTTTGTGTGACTGGATAGTGGAGTCAAGTGACAAGTAAACACTAAAATATTATATGTAGAATAAAAAAAGAAACACACTTACACAAACTTTCAGAAGTTGTTCAAGGTTTCTGGCTGAGAATTTTAATGTAAGGAATTGATGGTTTCCAGTAGGCCTATCTTATTATAAAATAATTTGATGTTAATGTATCAGACAATAAAAACATTGATCCCTATTAGGTTCGTCTTCCGGGCATATAGGCCGTGGTCCAGTCGTTCTTCTACTCGACGTTTCGTCTACTGCTGCGGTAGACATCATCAGGAGATACTGCGTGCTCTCTGTGAACTCCTCAACAGTCGGCTGCAGACTGGCTGGTCGTTGGAAACTCCCTCCCTATTTATAGGCACGCCCCTGGTGGAGAGGCGGTTTTCTGCACGGTCCGTGTTGTCGTACGACAACGAACCCTATGACTTCTACTAGCGACAGCCTGGACAAAACAGCATGCAACACGGACCGTGCAGAAAACCGCCTCTCCACCAGGGGCGTGCCTATAAATAGGGAGGGAGTTTCCAACGACCAGCCAGTCTGCAGCCGACTGTTGAGGAGTTCACAGAGAGCACACAGTATCTCCTGATGATGTCTACCGCAGCAGTAGACGAAACGTCGAGTAGAAGAACGACTGGACCACGGCCTATATGCCCGGAAGACGAACCTAATAGGGATCAAGACACCGGCTGTGAAAGCCTACAGTTATAAATAAAAACATTGTCCATGTACATATAAATGCAGCAAAAAATGGAATTATATTACTATTTGTTCTTGGGATTTTTGCTCTTAAATGAATCATGTGAAATTTCTAAAGATATTCATATATTAATTAAATAAAAATAAAACACAGTTTTATTTGATTTTCATATTTATTTATGACTGTTTCTCAGTACTGTGGTACCTTTACCTGAGTTTTATTGAGAAGTAATGAACAAGAAAAAGGTTTTATTTGTCACATATTCTAAAATCTCTCTCAAATAACACATAACACTTTGATCTTGAAGAAGATTTTCGGGCTGTAGGCCGTGGTCGTGAGGCTTGTAGTTCCCCGACGTTTCACCAGAGACTGCATCTGGCATCCTCTAGGGTTGTCTTGAGACTGGCAATTCTGTCCGCTGTCTGTCTTATTTATACGTTCACCGTGATGTGTTCGTAAGTTGTATTCTGCCTTCTGATTGGTCAGTGTTAGGAACTTCCATTGCTCCAATGAAATTGCTGTTTGATGGTCTAGTCGACTGTACGTTATATCTGTCTTCTGATTGGTCAGCGGTAGGGTCTTCCATTGTTCCACTGAAATTGCAGATACAACTTACGAACACATCGTGGTGAACGTATAAATAAGACAGACAGCGGACAGAATTGCCAGTCTCAAGACAACCCTTGAGGATGCCAGACGCAGTCTCTGGTGAAACGTCGGGGAACTACAAGCCTCACGACCACGGCCTACAGCCCGAAAATCTTCTTCAAGATCATCATAGCAACTCCGACCGTGAAAGTCTACGTGAATACACATAACACTTTGTTTCCCTGCTCCTCCACAAAGTACTTGTTGGTCCAGAATTAGACTAATTCTCCCTACATTCGGAATCAACTTTGCGTTTTTTTGAAAGTATTTTCTCGCTTTAACACTATTTTTACAACTAGTCCGTGCACAGGCTACTGTTTGATTGACAATATAACAAGCAAAACAATTAATGTTCAAAGTTTGGAGTGGGGGAGAAAATGGTAAATAAGGGATGAATCATTACTTTGTCAAGAGAAGCGGTGACACCTCAAATCCACATTCCAGAGGGATGAATTTCACACAGGGATGTCCAAACTATATAGATGTTACATTTTAAAATCTAAATTAAAAGTCTAGATGCTAGGATGAAATGAGATTTAACAGTGAGTATCTTAGAAACATTTAAATGACATCTTGAACCTGGTAGCTTCAGGAATTATGGCCAACATCTTGGAGTTAATAACTCATTGCGATGGCAGGTGAAGAGTTAATATTGGAAGAACATACCCTACTGAGATAGTCTGCCACTCCCACAGCCACAGATGAGATGTTGAGGGAGTTATTATCTCTGAGACCAGGGTAACAATTCCTGGAAGAGAGCAAGTTCAAGATGATTGACACCAGGCATGGAAGTCTGATCCACCAATATCAAATCACTCATAATAACTGATGAGGTACCAATTTCTTATATCAAAATAATAAGCCAAAGTATATGAAACAGTTTTTATTTTAATATACTATAGGAAGTAACATTAAGAGGTTTATATTTGAAGAGAAAAATTTTCGCCTAGACCGAGACTCGAACCCGGGACCTTTGGCTTGCCAGGCCAAATGCTCTACTAACTGAGCTACCGAGGCGAGTTACAATATAGATGCAAATTTTTCTCTCATATACATTGTAATTCCCTCTCGCCAAATGCTTTTGAAACCATTGTTTCTATCTTTGCAAATGGCGGCTTCTTAGTTAAGAAGACATTTATTGGGAATTTAACATTACTTTATAAAGCTAGTAAGGCTTCTAATGATGTTTTTATTATTGATTTAACATTTCTCACTGAAAGATAAATTATATTTGAAGAGAAAAATTTTCGAGTCTCGGTCTAGGCGAAAATTTTTCTCTTCAAATATAATTTATCTTTCAGTGAGAAATGTTAAATCAATAATAAAAACATCATTAAGAGGTCTGTTTAATAATTAAGACATGTTGTCTGTTCGTTCTTACCTCTTACAGTTTTTTTGTCGAACATATGTTTCAAGGCTTCTTAGCCCCATCGTCAGCAATTACAGACTGAATTTTCTCAAGTTGTTGGCCCTGATTCTTGATTCCTGCTCTCTCTGCCTCTGGTCCAATGAATTACTAATGAGTATATATATATATATATCAAATAAAATGTGAAGACTGTGATAAGATATACACAGGGAAAACAAAAAGAAATTAAACCATTAGAACTAAAGAACACATAAGAAATGTAAAAAAAGGGGAAGTAGAAAAATCACATTTGGTCAGAAAAACATATAATAGATGTAAACACAAAATTATTAAAACAGTTAGAAAACAAAAATGAACTCACCATATGGGGAAAAATCTATATACAGAAGAACAAGGAAAGAATTATGAACTTTGAAATTCCCACAGAAAGGAACCTCATTAGTAAATTCATTGGACCAGAGGCAGAGAGAGCAGGAATCAAGAATCAGGGCTGACAACTTGAGAAAATTCAGTCTGTAATTGCTGACGATGAGGCTAAGAAACTTTGAAACACATGTTCGACAAAAACAACCATAAGAGGTAAGAATGAATAGACAAAATGTTCTAATTATATGAAACAGTGTTTGAAAATTGTCATTCTGCATAATTAAGATTTGTAACTTGAGCCAAATGAAAAATTAAGAATTGTGCCAAGTAGATTAAAAAGCTTTTGATAATTGACTCTGTAATATTGTAAAAAAGTACATTCTTAAGGATAATTGTGAATAAAATTTGAAATATTACAAATATTGAAACAGTAGTTTAAAGAAATTTCCTATCTATTCTTTAATGATATTATGACAGTCAAAATTCGGGAAAAAAAATCAACTTAAAAGTATATTTTTAAAAGCTTGTACTGTAGATTTTAGTATAAAAAGGAGAAAAAACATGCATAATATAATTCAGTTGTGTAGGCCGTACAGTAGAAAAAGGTTGAGACCCATGTTAACACAGATCAATGATTGATTTTAAAGAAATAAAATAATGTAAATAATACACTGCCTGAAAGTGAATGGGATAATGCTGGGATAGATAGAAAGAAACAAGTATTTTTGCATGCATTAAATAACAAAAAAATTCAAACCAGAATCCATAAATGTTAAAACCAAGAGCATAACATGCATGAATGAAGTCCAACAGGCCTGTTTAATACTGTCTGATTGTGAATTCAATGCTTTTCAATATTTAATTTCTCTTAAAATAAACAATAACATTTTGGTAAATGTATATATACATTTATACAGTATATAAGTTTGTAAACTCTCCAAAAGTATGGGACTTAAACATTCAGTGAAATGAGCTCAGACAGCAAAAATGTTAATTTAATTTCCTCAATTAATAACAAAATTAATAATTATACATATAATTAATTTTAAATAATCAACACTAGTAAAATTCATATCAAATTCCATTGAGGTGAAGTCATGTGATGAAAGTTAAAAAATTAAATTGTACCTGTTGGTAGGTGCCGTCGTCCTCAACTTTGTAAAAATATTGTATATAAAATTAACTGGAGCACTTTCGATAGTTATCTTCCATCTTCTGCAGGTTGAGCTTCCGCTACTCGTTGTTGTTGTGTACGGTGATGTATACTCCAACTGTTTGTAGCTGCAACTGACCTGTTCTTGACTATGTCATATAATGAGAACGCACCCCAGTCAAACCCATTATACGACATCGTCAAGAACAAGTCAATTGCTGCTACAAACAGTTGGAGTATACATCACCATACACAACAACGAGTAGCAGAAGCTCAACCTGCAGAAGATGGAAGATAACTTCCGAAAGTGCTCCAGTAATTTTATATACAATATTTTAACAAAGTTGAGGACAGCGACACCTACCAACAGGTACAATTTAATTTTTTAACTTTCACCATTTTAAATAAATTTTACATTAATGAATAAAACATCCAGTTTTAGGTTCTAAATATTATTAAACAAGTAAAAATAATGAATTCTTATATTAATATATCATATGTTATAAATTTAATATATTTTAAAGTTCATTAGGTAACTCGCATCATTATTTGATATTGAATAATGGGAAATATTTGTTTAAATGCAATGTTTTATATAAATTGTACACTCATTAAGTTATGTAAGTAGGAAATAACACTATGAGGTTTATTTTAATTTTGTTTATTTGTTTCGTCCCGCGCCGTAGTCGAGCGGTTAAGGTAGGAAGCCTTGGCGCAGAGCTACGGGACTTGCACTGGTTCGAGTCTCCATGGGGGAAGAAATTTTCTCATGGTATTTTGGCCAGTATGGGACCGGTGCCCACTCAGCATCGTGAGGCAATTGGGTAGCTACAATAAGTAGCGGCTCCAGGTTGAGGAACCAGCTATAACGGCTGGGGGACTCGACATGCTAACCACATGTCACCGCTACACTGGCTGTTGATCATCTACTTCTGTGATTGACACATGTGGATGTGAAGGGCCAGCAGCCGGCTGGTAAAAGGGCAACCGCTGAAAAGTGGAAAGACACTCAATCAGTTATTTGTTTCTTGACTCACCTCAAACTTCTTAACTCCCTTGCATATCTAAACTTCGTCACTGTATTTGTGACATTCTCAATGCTGTTCACGTTCACAACTGACGTCCAATGGTCAGTGGTCATTGGAGACCATTGGACGTCAGTTGTGGACGTGAACAGCATTGAGAATGTCACAAATACAGTGATGAAATCTAGATCTGCAAGGGAGTTAAGAAGTATGAGGTGAGTCAAGAAACAACTCAACAAAATTGTACACTCATACTGAACGATAATTTGATTTTTGGAGAGAAAAATGTAGATATTCAGAGTATACTTCAGGTAACAAAAATATATAAGTGCACCAGAAAAATTGAATATAATGAGTGAGGGATGGATCCCTAAACAAGCTCTTCTGCACTAACCTACAGGAAGAAAATATTTGGGAAGACCATGATACAGATGAAAAGATCAAGATCATTTTCAAAGAGTTGCAGAACATGACAGTACTGGCCCTAATCCAAATTTGATTCTTGTTAAATTGGTTTTCTGAGTTAAATGGCTAACCTACAAATTTCTTCAACAAAAACTAAAGTAATTGCCCAGTGTGGCAAAAAAAAAAAAGGAAAGAACAAAAATAGTACTAAATGACAAAACGTTAGTAGAACGAGTAAAAGATTTCAATTATCTAGGTGTATCTTTAGGTTGTAATAGAGAAAAAGACATAAATAATAAATTATATATATTTCAATATTTAAGTGCACCCTTAAAAGGACACTAGGAAATAAAGTAAGAAAATCATCATCATCATCATCATCATCTGCATTCATGGATTAGGTCTGTTGACCCGTTCCGACTTCAGCCCATCTCTTTCTAGGTCTGCCCACATCTCGGGTGCCTTTAGGTTTGTATTTTGTTATTTGTTTTGGATATCTATCTTCATTATCAATCCGGCTTTTCTTCTGCTGAAGTTTATGAGTAAGTTATTTTTTACTAGTAGAGGTTACCAGCCTCTAGCCAAACCCCTCTTCCTGGAGGGCAGGGAACTGGAATTTCGGAGTGTTCGTCTCCTAGAGAAGTTGCCTTCACTACGGCTTTGGGGACTTCTCTTCTCCCCACGTAACCCTGTGGACGGGGCCCTACCCAGGTACTACCCACTGGGCGAGTGGGACCTGGAGCTCACAAAAGGGCAGGGGCGCCTACTCCCTGGAGTGGACCTCTATCAAGGGTTCCACTCTGTTACCCTAAAGTAAGAAAATAAAAACATTAAACATTTTATAAAGTATTGGCTGTACCTGCAATATTGTATTGCTCAGAAATATGGACTCTTGAATAAACAATCAATTAAAAGAACAGAAGCAGCAGAAATGAAATATTTACGATTTGTGGCAGGATATACTTTAATCGATAAAAAACGGAGTGAAGATATCCGTAAAGAACTACAAATTATCAGTTTGACAGATAAAATAGAAGAGTATGGGAGAAAATGGTATGAACATGTCTGCAGAATGGATACCAACAGATTGCCTAGGAAAAGTCTGAATTATCAACCAAGAGGAGGAAAAAGAGATCGGGGACGCCCACGAAAAAGATGGACACAGCAGCTATAATACTTGGAGCCAGAACGTACCAAAAAGGTACAATCCTTGCAAAAAGAGGAAGAGTTAAATGGCTGTGACCCAGTTTTGTTGATATTTCCATTTAACCTGGAAAACCATTTTAACAAGAATCAAAACTCCAGCCATGAAAGCCTACTATTTTACATAATCCAAATTTGTTTATGATGGTGATGAGTTTTACAAAATATATTCAAACTCAAAGCACAAAAAGAGCAGTGGGTGGCATTAGAACACACAAAATATATTACTACACTACAGCCGCCGTATGTCCAGCTCTGAAGTTTAGGTTATACGAGGGTAAAGGGAGATACTCGCTCTCTACTGCCAATAAGGAGATAGTTGAGTGGGGGTAGATATCTGCCACAACCAATCACTGCTCTTGACACAGCTATAGCGTGCAAGTAAGGTTTGAAACTGCTGAGATGTTGTCAGCTGTATGTATGCTAACCGCATACATAAAGCGGCCCCTCCCACTGAATATCCATATTGGCAACACTGTCGTGAAAACGTCAGGGTTGGAGAATCAGTGGCTGGGGTATAGACTTATTTACAAACTCAAAAGAAAATTACACTTTCTTCTAATCAAAGGTTCTTCTACATTTGAAGAGAAAAATGATATGCTCAGACTGAGGTTTGAACCCAGGACCTTTAGCTTTCTAGGCCAATTCTCTTCCACTGCGCTATCTGAGCACTCTAATCTAAACACAAATTTTTCTCTTATACATTGTTAATTCCCGATCGCCAAATGCTACGAGCCTTTGCTCGATTATGCAAACTATGGCATCTTATTTAAGAAGACATTTATTGGGAATTTAAACTCTACTTTATAAAGCCAGTAGGGCTTCTTTCAATGTTTTTATTATTAATTTTATACTTCTCACTGAAGGATAAATTATATTTGAAGAGAAAAATTATATCCTCAGACTGGGGTATGAACCCAGGACCTTTGGCTCAGGGGAAGAGCATTGGCCTTGAAAGCAAATGTCCTGGGTTCAAACCCCAGTCTGAGTGTATAATTTTTCTCTTCAAATATAATTTATCCTTCAGTGAGAAGTGTTAAATTAATAATAAAAACATTGAAACTTGTTTTGCTGATATTAAAGCTTTGTCAATCAATGTATGTGATTGCTAAGATTTTGAAAAATTGTTGATCCCATGTTTATTCGATGTATTCCCTTAGCTTTTCTTGAGAAGTTGGAAAATTCTTATATTCAGTTAATGAGATGATTATCAAAAACAAGATGAACAACACAGAATGCAACTGGTTTGCTGTTACTATCTTGGAGACGAAGACTGTATTCATTAACCCCAGAATTTAGTATTTGTACTATGTTATTTTTAGTCTGAACATCTTACCTCAACATCAAAGATGTTCAGACTAAAAATAATATAATTAAAATAACCTCAAAATATAACTTCCTAAAATTAAATATTATTTGTACTATGTCCCCATGCCAGAGACAACTCAGTAGCTGCAAACCAGCCACATTGTTTGTTGTTCATCTTGATTTTGATGAGTACATATGGAATGGATGGGGGCACGCCGTAGCGTACTGGTTAAGGCACTGCGCTACAAGCCGGAAGGTCGAGGGTTCAAGTCCCGGTGGGGTCAGGATTTTTAAACTGACCAAAACCTTCTGGCAGCACTATGGCCCTGGGGTCGACTCAGCCTCTAACGGAAATGAGTACCGGACCCTTGTTCTGGGGTAAAGGCGGCCGTCACGCAGGGCTGACAACCCGGCTGACATCAAGTGCCGATTGTCCAGAAAAAGTGGGAGCCTTAACCTCCCACTACCCCAAGGGCCTCCTGAGGCCTGTAGTGGGAATACTTTACTTTTACTTTATATGGAATGGATGCACATCAAGCTTAGTCGGTTAAGGCAAGCTGCGAGATCCAGGATTCGAGTTCCAGTGGGATGAGGAATTTTAAACTGGCCTAAAACCTCTGACAGCATCAGCTAGATGCTTGTTCTGGGGGTAAATGCAGCTGTCACACAGGGATGAGAACCCGGCTAACATCTTGTGTCCATTGTCTAAATAGTGGGGGCCTTAATCTCCTACTAACCCAGGTTCTTGTGAAGCGTGGGATCCATTTTTAGTTTTTTCTATTTATGAAAAGTTCTCTTGCTTGTTCCATCCTTCTTCAAGTAGTTCATATATTTGCAAGTAGAATTTCTTTATAATTCTTTACTACTTTCATGAATTAAAACTTAAGTGAAGAGTGTATTCAGAAACTTTTGGCCTCCATTGTAAGTCCAGTACTTAACAGCAAATTGGATCACATACCTATATTAAGATTTCATTTTCTTTTGTCCCATCTTTCTGCAACATAGCCTTTATATTTATATAATACATTTGGGAATTTTTAACATTATGAGGTTTAATTCATAAGAATTAAATGAATCGTGATTTCTTCTTACCTCATACTTCTATGGTTTTTTTAAACACAGCACTGCAGTATCAGCGACCATCGTCACCAACCTTAAAACAGCTGATACTGCAGTGCTGTGTTTAAGAAAACATAGAAGTGTGAGGTAAGAAGAAATCACAATTCATTTAATTCTTATATCCTTTATAATTGGTTTATCCAGAGTTCACAGAAACTTACAGTTCCATTAATTTGGGATTTACAAAGAAATCCTCCTCTGTTTTACCAATAGTTTTGGCCATCTTTAATATTTTTTTATGCCTTATGGAATCCTAAGAACAAGAAAATATATTTTATTTATGATTAAAATTTTCTGTCCATATGTCAATTATGGTACCGGTACTAAAATTGATTACACTTGAGTTTCTTTGGCTAAATATTATTTTCTTTTACTAAAATAAAACAGTTCAACTCATGATGAATTGGATTAGCTAGTTTGGGAAGATCTGAAAGCAGATACATACAAGTGTCTGCTCCTCTCATTTCCTGAAAGTATGAGGCACCCTGTTTGGGGAGTGAGTGGACATTCAGCCCCCCCTCTCTATGGCTGATACCGTGTGCTTGCAGGTGGTGCTGTCATCATGGTACCACCGACAAACCAGACCAAACTCGAGGGAGAAAAAGTACAGTTCTCTTGCGAAGCAAAGGCTCTGCCGGGCAATGTGACCGTCAAGTGGTATAGAGAAGGTGTTCCCGTGAAGGAAGTTACAGCACTCGAGACAAGAGTTACCATTCGTCGTGATGGTTCCCTCATCGTTAACCCTGTGAGCGCCGATGACTCTGGTCAGTACCTCTGTGAGGTAACCAATGGCATCGGCGAACCACAGTCTGCTGCAGCTTACCTCAACGTCGAATGTAAGTTCAATTCTCTGATCATACAATTACAATAGAAGCAACACTATGAGGTTCTTCTTAATAAATACGGTGAGTCTATTGTATCTTATCTCATATAAGTTGAGCTCTTCTGGGACGTGTTTCAAAACAATTCTGTTTCATTCTCAATTTGTCCAGTGTTTTAAATAGGATAACTAGGACCACATATTTTTAATTACGAGGGTGAATCAAATATAAACCGGAATTATTGTTTACAGTTTTATTGAATTAACAAAAAAATGCAAAACCACCACCTCATTTTTCTACATAGTCACCTGCATTTCCAACACACTTTTGCCATTGAGTTGGCAACTTTTTGATGCCGTCCTTGAAGAATGAGGGATGAGGTGTAGTCAGCCAGTTGCGCACGAACTCCTCTACCGCTGCATTGTCACCAAACTGCCTTCCTCCCAGGTCTTCTTTCAGTGGCCCAAACAAATGGTGGTCACAGGGTGACAAATCTGGACTGTAAGGAGGATGTTCCAGAGGTCTCTAATGCATTTTAGTCAGTTTTTCGTCATTTTTTTTGTTCCTGGCTGAGGAGCCGAGGAACCCACCTGGCAGACAATTTTCGGAATTTGAGTTCATCACTGATGATGGCTTGAACACTTCCGAAGCTTATTCCAACATGTGAAGCAATTTCAGAAATTGTTACACACCGATCCTCCTCAATAAGGTCCCGTACAGCACGAATGTTGTTTGCAGTGATGCTCGTTCGTTGCCGTCTTTGGTGGGGCTCATTTTCCACTGAATCCCGGCCTGCTAAAATTTTTTTGCGCCAATCATACACCTGCGTCTTCGAAAGGGTTGTTTTCCCGAACTGCACATGGAGCCTTCTCAAAATTTCAGAAGTTTTAGTGCCTTCTTTTGCCAAAAACTTAATAATAATGTGTTGCACAACAGACGTGTGTACCTCTTGCTCGCTCATGGCATACTGAAGCAAGCGGCCGCTCTTCGGAGTGCGACACATCAAGATCCCTACTCCAGACACCCCCACCAACTTCCCCTCCAAAGCGCAACCTTTACAGTTTGCTACCAGAGCCTTCAGATACAAATTCCGGTTTATATTTGATGCACCCTCGTACAAGCCATTTGGGAGAGGTTTCTCAGATGATCATTTGGGAGGCCCTGAGTTCAAATACTGGGGCCAGTTAAATTCTGTTCATCAGTATTTTAATAACTACTCGTATTAATGGTGAAGACAGGAAAGATTTATAAAATTGTATTCATATATAATTTTCAGTATTTTATACTGTACATGTATTAATATTTACAGCTGACAAAGGAATTGGGCTTGCCTTTCACCTTCTGCAGTACTTCTATCTTTTTTTTCTGAGTGTTAAAAAATGTAGGAGAATACTATATAATATATTTATGAAAGAGAACATAGGATATTATAAGATGTGATGTTTTTCAGACCCAGCCAAAGTAACGTTCACGCCAACAGTGCAGTTCCTGCCTTTCCGTCTGGCCGGCGTAGTGCAATGCTACATTAAAGCCAACCCTCCATTGCAGTATGTCACCTGGACCAAAGACAAGCGCCTACTCGAGCCATACCAGACCAAAGAGATTGTTATTATGAATAATGGCTCCTTACTTTTCACTCGTGTATGTATCGTTACTTAATACATTGTATATTTGGGCAATCAAGTCTAAGGGCCGCATGCAAATACATTAGTCTCTACTCAAATTACTTCCAATCACCAGTGGGCTGACTTTCCGTGAGCAAGTGCAAAGATCAATTTAGCGACCCACTAACTGGTCATGCATGAAAGTCGTCATTTTTGTAATATTGGCAAGAAATTACCCAGAATTCTCAGCGATAAAACCACTTCTGTTATTTTCGTCTGCTATAGAGGAATGCATTTACGCTTGCGTCCCGCAAATAATACCGTATATGACGTCTGCGTCACGCAATATTATGCCAATTCTCCTGTTCTTCCAGTTGAATTCTTTGGTAGACTCTATCAAATTCCCCTTCTCCGCGTATACCGAAAACATGATCGAAGTCTTCAAGGTCCAACATCTTGGAAAGCACAAGCAGCAAGGTTTCAAACTACATCGGTTTCCTTCGGGATTCTCATGATTCGTTTCTCTCTTAACTTACCTCGTCAGGTAGCTTATGAATTTCAACAACAATTATTATTGCATGAACAGATTTCTGAGTAAGCAAAATCATATTAGGACACAACTTTCTCAGCAGAGAACGCCTTTACGGTCTAATGTGTTCATAGATTCAACCCTTATTCTACCACACTGATTCCTGACAATCAATCTGCCTATGATAGCTGCAAGGATTTGAATCCGAGACCTCTAGCTTTATATGCTAGTGCACTACCATTATGCCATTCAGGCATCCCAATGAAAACGTTAATTTTTCTGTCTTATATAGAATTCTCTTAATGTCTGAGGCTTCTTAACACAGAATGCAATGGGTTGAAGTCAGGGTTTTACTTTAAGATATCAGGCTGCAGGTTACACAGGCTGGTTAGAGCAAGTTCAAAGTGTGGGGAGGAGAGAGATCTTCATATACGAGAAATTGGTGCCAGGAATTTCTGAGTCTCATTGTAAATTGAGTACTGGGAAATTTCTATGTATTAATTTAAATTTTAATGTTCACAATAATGATAATTATTATTTTGAAAAGAAAAATTAATTAATCAATTAATTAATCAATTAATAAAACATTAATTAATAAAAATTAATTCATAAAATCAATTAATAAAAAAAATTTCTCTTCAAATATAATCAATTGAGTTGGTGTTTACTTGATGAAAATCCATATTCATTAATTAAATAAAAATAAAACTTATAGTTTTATTTGATTTTCATATTTATTAAGATATAATTCAGTGACAGCTGTTTCGGTACACTGTACCTTCTTCAGACATGTTAACAAATTATGAATTGTGTTATTACAGTACATATCAACTGATCTAAGCAACAATAGAACAATAATTTATTTAAATTTTTTAATTTAACAAAGGTGATTCATTCAAATCAAGTTGAGAATTTAACAGTTTATTACTACATTTCAATTTATTTATTTCTACAGCCTCCAAAATGTCCAACTTCTTACCCTTATCACAAATATGTAAAATTTCAAAATTTGGATCGAAACAATGATTAAATTGGAATAGATGGTTAGCATATTTTGAATATATCTAAATTTCTGTTATATGTTCTCATGTGTTCCTTTATCCGAGAGATAAAAGGTCTGCCAGTTTATCCAAATTTTGAAATTTTACATGTTTGTGATAAGGGTAAGAAGTTGGACCTTTTGGAGGCTGTAGAAATAAATAAATTGAAAAGTAGTAATAAACTGTTAAATTCTCAACTTGATTTGAATGAATCGCCTTTGTTAAATTTAAAAATTGAAAAAATTATTGTTATATTGTTGCTTAGATCAGTTGATATGTACTATAATAACACAATTCATAATTTGTTAACATGTCTGAAGAAGGTACAGTGTACCAAAACAGCTGTCACTGAATTATATCTTAATAAATATGAAAATAAAATAAAACGAAGAAAAATGAATGCCTGAATTATTAAATTTGAAAAATTTCTACAATATACAGTAGAGAAGTTAAACTTTGGATTTCAGAATACAGGTGTTCATTTACTTGACAAACATTTTTTAAATCTAAAAATTGCTTGAGATGTCACATTTATAGAGCATATAATGTTTGTGAACAGGTGAATCAGAACCATGAAGGCCGGTACACGTGTACCCCATACAATGCACAAGGAACTCAGGGCTCGTCTGGCCCGATGGAAGTACTAGTCCGTAAACCACCAGTGTTCACTATAGAGCCCGACAGTCTGTATCAGCGTAAAGTCGGGGAGACTGTGGAGATGCACTGTGATGCTCAAGAGACTGAAGGCACCCAGAAACCAACCATCCAGTGGCAGCGGGTCAGTATTTACGATATTCCAGAGTTTGTGTTGGCTTCACTTGGTAATCAATTTTCGTAATATTAAGGTATAATAGTGTAAAAAATCCATAGTATCACAAAATGACCAGAGTTTGCTATATCATGACTTTACTAATGTTAAACCTCTGCACGCCACTGGTAAAATCTATTGTGTCAGAGATTCATAATTTTTTTGAAGTTATGGGAAATGGAGTTACGAAGAAATGATACAAGGAAATGACAAAATTAGAGTATTTTGCGTTATTGTGACTCGCGAATTTCACGCCTCTCTACTCATGAGTCATGGTTTTGGCTGAAGATGAGACGGACACTTCTTGAAAACTGCAGTTCCTGTATTTAAAAAACATGAAGTATGGGGTAAGATAAGAATTGATTCATTAATTGAAGAACCTCATAATGTTATTTCCCATAATCTTAATATATAAAAATTTCAAGTCACATTGTTTGTCCGCGATGGAATCCTAAACTACTGAACTGATTTTAATAAAATTTTGCACACTGTGTGCAGTTTGATTCCAACTTGAGACTTAGGGTAGTTTATAACTAAATTTATAGTCGCATTATTTTTTTTATTGTAAATTATTTGTTTATTATTTAACAAAGAGTTATAATTATCTGTGAATTCCATACGATTATAACAAATGGCGGTGTAATTATCTGTGAGTTCCATATGATTCTAACAAATGGCGGTGTAAGGTAATTTGGTAAGGTAATTGGTTTATTATTTAACAAAGAGAGATCCAGATGGCTGTGCATTTTGTTGCAACTGCGAATTTCAATTCAATTACAAATATTGATTATTTCATAATTTAAGTGTGTTCAGTGTTTATTTTATTTTCAATATTATTAATTTCATGTGTAAGTATTAGTTTTAAGTAATCTGGCTGAAAGACAGCAACTTAATTCATATTTTTAACGTATACCTTAGCCACAGCAACGCGTGGCCAGGACTTCTAGTTAACTTATAAAATTAGATACTTGTTCTATTATATGTCCATTTGTTTCCATTTTAACCTGTGCCCTTTAATGTGTTTACTTGCACATAATTAGATGGGGAATGTGATTAATAAATTGTATGTTGTATGTGAACAGAGGGACGGTGCTCCTCTTCAACGAAATCGTGCCCGCGTGAATGGTGGCAACATTACAATTGAAGGTCTTCGAAGAACAGACTTTGGATTTTACCAGTGTGTGGCATCGAACGAAGTAGCGACTATTGTGACAGCCACACAGCTAGTTGTAGAAGGCACACAACCACATGCACCGTACAATGTGACAGCCAACGCCAGCGAGACAGCAGTGACGCTCCAGTGGCTGCCTGGGTACAGCGGTGGACCTGACTATAAACAAGATTACACCATCTGGTAAGTACCATATTCAGTCAGCAGATGTTTTTATTATTAACACAACACTATGAGGTTTATTTTAATTTTGTTTAGTTGTTTCTTGACTCACCTCATACTTCTTAACTTCCTTACATATGTAGATTTCGTCACTGTACTTGTGACACAACGTGAACATGAACTGCATTGAGAATGCCACAAAGACATTGACGAAATCTGGATATGCAAGGGAGTTAAGAAGTATGAGGTGAGTCTAGAAACAACTAAACAAAAATAAAAATAGGCTGAGAATGTTCTATGTCAATGACACTGAGCAACAAAAAATAAACTTTTTTTTGTCTCAGAAAGAAAAATATTTGATTCTGATAGTATTTTTTCTCCTGAATTCAAATATATCGGTTTTTCTCCATCATGCAAGGTTTCCGAGAGACAGGCATTTATTATAATTTCAAACACTTTAATATTTTCTTTATTCATACTAACTACACAATATTCGAACATTCGGACTCACCTAGAAAGTAAGAAATGATGATTTTCTGCTATATTTCGCCTGTGGAGCATCCCTCTTAATGGTCCAACAATAATCGGCCAGCATATTAGCATTCCATTGGACTTGATATCTCTTTTTCATAGCTGAAATCTCCTGATGAAAGTGTTCCTCATGCTCATCGCACCAAGATTTTCCGGGAAGAAATCTAGGTTTATTAAAAAAATCATCATCATCATCCTGCCAGGTATTAGTCATAGAAGAACTGTTACGGCCTGAGAAAGCGGTTTTCGTGCCATCTTTTCATAGGTCGACCAAGTGACCATTTCCCATTTGGACAGTAGTTCATTATTGCCTTGGAGATCCTGGATCTAGCCATTCTTGAGACATGTTCCTTCCAGTTTAGCTGATATCTGGAGATGTAGTCCAGTATTGGTGACACATTAAGTTCTTGAAGGATTTCTACATTTTTCTTTCGATCCCATTTGGTGTAGCCAGCTGTTTGGCGCATAAATTTCATCTCACAAGCTGTTAGTCTGCTTTCATCTCTCGTCCTTATAGTCCATGCTTCACTCCCATAACATAGGACTGGTCGAGCCATTATTTGATAAAGACGAGTACGAGTTGATTTTTGCACTAATGATGGTTTTAAAACTCTATTAATGTATTAAAAAAATTATTATTTAAATCCATTAATTGAAATTGAAATAAAAAAAACTGTGGGTGATGAAAAAAGTCTGAATACATATTTGAAAACACAATAAAAAACTGCAATAAGTATAACTATTGGTAATCAAATGGTAAAGAGAAAAATTTATGCCTGAACCGGGAATCGAACCCCGAACCTTCAGCTTCCCGTGCTGATGCTCTTAACCATTGAGCTAATCCAGGCTTCCTTCCCATCCAAGCTTAAATCCTTCCTTTACCTTACGTCTTGGTCCCACATTCAAATGCTATGAATCATCATTCACAATGGGAAGGAAGCCTGGATTAGCTCAATGGTTAAGAGCATCAGCACAGAAAGCTGAAGGTTCGGGGTTCGATTCCCGGTTCAGGCATAAATTTTTCTCTTTACCATTTGATTACAATAATTTAGTTGTGTACTTTAATATACTGATTTCAATCATAGTAACAGCTTTAGCTTCTTAATATTAATTTAACAACTATTGGTACTCATGAGACAAAAATCATGTTGACCTGTGTAATTTATATTTAATAATACACTTGCGACAGAGTTAGAGGCTATATATTGGTTATGTTTAGGTACAGGGAAGCCGGAGTATCGGACTGGAACACCATCCCAGTGACTCCCTCTGGCAGCACCCAGGTTACAATAAACAGGCTATCTTCAGGGACTACATATGAGTTTCAGGTGGTTGGAAAGAATGCCCTGGGTGACGGGATGCTCAGCAAGGTGATCACTGTGCGTACTTTAGGTAAATATACCAAAGTGCTCCTGCTGTCTGTGTCCATATATTGTAACTTTTCTTCAGACTGTTATTTTATGCAATATCTTATATTAAGGAAACATCAAAGGAATTAAAAAAGTAAATCTTGGAATATTCTTAGAATTTTATATGTTTTTAGAAATTGAGATTTGAATGTGCTGAATTTTATACTTGCAGATCCAATTGATACTAACAATTTCAATTTTTTTAAGTCCAAAATTCACCAAAAACATATCCCTATATATATCAGAATCAAATGGTTTAAACACAATATAACAACTAACAGTTGTAATAAAAACCATTCTTAATATTAATATTATCATTATTGTGGTTGTTGTTATTGTCAGTATTACATTATTATTAATTTTAATACAGTAAACACTCAGTTTTACAGATTAGTTGGGGCAAATGGTTGTCCATAAAATTTGAAACTTTGTTAAATCATGAATTTTGATGACTACCTTACATATTTAATTGAAAGTATAAGTAAAATTTTAATATGATTGATGTAATGTAAAGTGTAAAGTGATTCCACAACAGGCCCGGAGGCCCTTGGGGTAGTAGGAGGTTAAGGCTCCCACTTTTTCTAGACAATCGGCACTTTATGTCAGCCGGGTTGTCAGAACAAGCATCTGGTACTCATTTCCGTTAGAGGCTGAGTCGACTCCAGGGCCATAGTGCCGCCACAGGGTTTGGGTCAGTTTAAAAATCCTGACCCCAATGGGACTTGAACCCTCGACCCTTACAGTAGATATTTTGTAATGTTAAAAGATTCCGGGCTATGTGGCCTTGGTCTGTAACTGCGTTTCTTCCAGAGATTTCTCTTTCAACTGCGGAGGGCATCTTCAGTGGTGAGTGCTTCTAGGTGATGTTACCTTGTCGTAGACTCGACCATATGTTCATAGATGACTTGTTGCAAGAGCTCGAATTCACTGTAGTGTTCATCAATTCCTCTATGACTTTGGGAACTAACACTATCCATTTTGATGAAGAGATATTAGCTATTGAAAGGGCTCTGTCACAACTATTATTGAGAAATAAAGGAATTTCAAAAGGCTGTCATACCGTCAGACTCTCTAAGCAACTATGTAAGCCATTAAGGTAGAATATTTTTATCACTCACCTCATATTGTTCTTCTTATTTGATTATAAACTAGTTTCGGAACATAGTTTCTGTTCCATCCTCAGTATCGTCACGACCGTTGTTCTGTCGTCTTAATGAATATACCTCATAGTGAGAATTCCTAAAATAAGTATCTAAGCCATATCGTCTTCCAGCAACATCTCTGTCCATAACATTGAGGGTTTACTGTATTATTATTAATATAATTATCGGATTATTTTATATTATTAATTATTTAAATAATAATTTATCAAAGTTCGTAATTTTTAAAAAATAATTGAAATAGAGAAAAGTGGGGAGTATTACTTTTGTCACCTTTTCCTAATTAAAATATTGTTATTACAGTGTCAGATAGACAATATAATGGTACATGTGCTTTTTTATTTAATTTTTGTTTGAAATCTTACATGAAAATTGAAATTGGATGACTGGTTGTTTGAAATGATATCACAAGATGTTCAATTGTTTCACTTGTATTGTAACACAGTAACACAACAGGTGTAGTTTACATGAAAGAAAATGTATTGTAATTATGTAAAATACTTTTTACTGCTGTTCTTTTAACCTGATTTTAAAGCAGTGTCTGAAACTACTTGTTCATGTGGGATTCTATAGAATTATTCCTCAGTAGCTCAACTGATTAGATCATTAGAAAACCTCTCTTCAAATTCCATTCTAGGAATAAAATTGTAGGAACTTGGAAAAGAAACAGTTACATTCATTTGTTTTTTAAATACAATAGAAAGTAACATTAAGGGTCGTATGTTAGAACATTACTCTCTACTCAAATTACTTCCAATCACTAGTGAGCTGATTCACCGTGAGCAATTGCTGAGAATGAATTAACGGCCGACTTATCGGTCATGCACGAGAGTCGACGTTTTCGTATATTGGCAACGAATTACCCAGAATTCTCAGCGATAAAACCACTTCCGTTATTTTCGTCTGCTATAGAGGAATGCATTTATGCTTGCATCCCGCAAATAATACCGTATACAAACACGTCTGCGACACGCAATATTACGCCGATTCTCCTGTTCTTCCAGTTGAATTCTTTGGTAGACTCTATCAAATTCCTCTTCTTCTCCGTGTATACCGAAAACATGATCGAAGTCTTCAAGGTCCGACATCTTGGATAAATGTTGGATAAAGCAGCAAAGTACATCGATTACCATCGGTTCCCGTTCGGTTCCCTTCGGGATTTTAATTTGAGTTGCTCATTTAAGCTACCTCCGCAGGTAGCTTACAAATTTAACCAATTATTATCGCATGAACAGATTTCTGAGTAAGCAAAATCGTATTAGCATACAACTTGCTCAGGAGAGAAGGCATTTTACTGTCTAATGCGTCCAAACATGCGACCCTAAGAAGTTTAAGGTAGAATTTTTTTTATCACTCACCTCATATTAAGAAGTTTGTTTAATAATTAAAACATTTTGCCTGTTCATTCTTACCTCTTATAGTTGTTTTTGTCGAACATATGTTTCAAGGCTTCTTAGCCCCATTGTCAGTGATCATAGTTTGTAATTTTCTCTTCAAATATAATTTATCCTTCAGTGAGAAGTGTTAAATCAATAATAAAATCATCAATAATATGTAGATTTTATGACCAATGTCTCTCAAGTGTCTTTTTAGATTATTCAACAATAGAATTGTTGATGAAAAGATTATAGATGGACAGTATGATCAATAGTGACTTAAATATCCTGGAAATTGAGGGACAGATTGAGCTTACTAGGAATAATAAAATCGGGGTCCAGTGAGAGAATCAGTAATTTTTTCTCTGTAGTCAATATGATTACGGTACTGCTGTGTTACGAGTGAGGCTGTAACACAATTTCAGATGCCGTTTTTTCACTTATGCTAACATGCTTTCCCCTAAGCTTGCTGTAATTTCTTAAATGCTTTAAGTGGCTTTAAAATAGGTTTATCAATTTATCTAAAAAGAATCAGATCTGTCATTTTGAAGAGTGCACATTTATTGAATTCAAAAGTCATTACTTTCAATTTATTATATTAATAATTTAATTTTTATTATTGTTGCTAACTTGGAAATATTTTATTATTATTTGTTTATTTATTAATAGCTAATGTGTTTTTACCACCAGCCATGCGCTGTTATACTTGCCCGGAAATCTTGTCATCAATAAAAGACAAAAATGGTTATTGTGAATTATCCGTAGAAGATAAACATATGCTGTCGCAGACTTTTTTGTAGAGGTTTTTTGAGATGTTCAATTCTGTGTACATTAATTTGATATATTTGTTATGGTTTAGGCAGTGTAAGCCATTTAAGCGTCAAAATAGTGATTTTATTTCACATTTTTCACTACAAAGGGTGATTTTTAGGGGTGAAGGGGTTGAATATCATAACTCTTTTATAGCATATGTTCATCCTGGGAATCTCCTGAATATTTTCCAAAAAAACCATCAAAATCGGATCAACGGTATGGCCACACATAGAATACGAACAAACAAACAAATTTACCTTTTATAGGAATTAATCACTATGAGGTTTAATTTATGGTAAAATCAAATGTTTCTTACTCTCCTCATATAGATATTCTAAGTAGATCGCGATTTCGAGACCATCATGGTCTCATCTTCAGTACTTTTTTTGGCGACTGATGTTATGAAGAATTCCAATCAACATAACATCACCAAAAAAAGTACTGAAGATGAGACTGTTACGGTCTTGAAATCGCGATCTACTTAGAATATTTATATGAGGAGAGGTAAGAAACATTTAATTTTGCCATAAACAAACACATATTGATTTTTATATATTAGATTAGACATGACTGCTTGAATAAACACCTACACAGAATTGGCATAACAGATTCACCTAAATGCCCTTTTTGCAATTTAAATGAAGATATGGAAAGAAACCATCTCCTCCGTTGTCCAGCTTTTGTAGAAGAGACCAGCCTTTCTGCTAAATATTGGAGTGCAAGAGAGCGAATGATTTCATTATCAAGTGCTCGACATTAGATACCAACCAACCATATATTAGATTAACTACGAATGAAAAATGTTGTAATTGTTCTAATAGTAGGCCAGTGTTTTACCTCATATTATCACTTCATATTGGTTATGTACGTATAAATTTATGATAAATATTATTCTTTTTTTGTATGTTGTGTCTGTTTAAATGATAGATCTGTATCTTTTAGTGTTGATGCAGATGATTGGTATGCAAATTAATAAAAGTAAATTCAGAAGGACAATGGTGATAATTTCAAGAGATTAGAAATGTGATGTTGGAAAATTAATTTCAGAATTGAATGAGGTACAGGTACATTACAATTTTCATATATTATGAAAAGAGAATGATTGGAAAATTCACACCAATGTAACATTTTATACAGCATTTTTCTTTTATTTACAAATATTATTGAGTAATTGATTGATTAAAGTTTATTTAAATAAAAAAAATTGCAAGGAAGTTTGGCAGAAATAACCATAAGCCACATTTCTATACAAATATTTTGTTACAATTCTATTATCCACCTATAGATGTTTCCAACAAGTACATAATAACAGAGTACACAAACAAAACACCATTTTAATTGTGACTCCTGTTTTCAGAATGTATGATTATTTAAATTATTTTCCTATAAAGTTTTGTTCAATTGCAAAGACCTATGATGAAGCCTTCAGCCCCCTCCCATTCCATTATTTTTAGGGGTAGAATTCTCTCTTTATAAGGCTCTATATCTTTCTGCATATTCTAAATTTACAGGTTCATTTAAATTGTAAAAGATCATATAGCTTAAAATTTTGATCAACTTTATGAGTCAAGAGTAATTTAATATTTCTTCCTTCCCTATACCAAATTCCCTTTTTCACCTATATTTTCAAATCTCATAGTAGAATTTTTAATTTCTTTGAACCTGATGGTATTACACATTTGAGATGATGGTATAATTTCCCTTTTTTCTTTCAACGGGAAGCTAACATATCTATAATTCCCTAGTAAAGCTACAAAGCATAGCATGAAAATGCTGTGATTGCAATGAAAGACCTGCCTTAAGGCAGAACAGTATAGAGTAGAATAGAATTCTAATTCCATGACACCATAATGTTTGGACTGTTTAGCATAAAAGTATCTCAGTGAGAGAAGGTTGGTAGAAAAACTAACACACTTTAATTAAGCCTGAAAGATCTGCTAATCAATTAATAATTTAGGTCCTCCTTAACATTTTGGGGATTAGAATTATGAAGTAATAACAGGATTAATATAAAAAACTGGGTCTTAAAAAACTTATTTATCTTTCACAGGAAAAAACACTATGAGGTTTAATTTAAGAATTAAAATTTAATTTTAGGAAGTTATATTTTGAGGTTATTTTAATTATATTATTTTGGTCTGGACATCTTACCTCAATATTAATGTTGATTTGTTCTTGGACATGTTTCACAAACAATTCTCTGTTTTATCTTCAGCTTTCCCAGACTGGTTTTATTTAGTTGCATTATGTTGCACCACCTGGATGTCGATGTCAGCTCCATCCTGATGGAGCTGACATCGACATCCAGGTGGTGCAACATAATGCAACATAAATAAAACCAGTCGGGAAAGCTGAAGATAAAACAGAGAATTGTTTTGAAACAGTCCAAGAACAAATCAACATTAATATTGAGGTAAGATGTCCAGACCAAAAATAATATAATTAAGAATTAAAGTCATGTTTTTATTACCTCACCTTATATCTTTTTTCTTCTAGACTGCAATTTCGGAGCTTAACTCCATCATCAGTAGCTTCTGGTTGACCGGTGTTATGTCGTTTCTTGGCGGTTTTACACCGGTCGAACAGAGGCTACTGATGATGGAGTTAAGCTCCGAAACTGAAGTCTAGAAGAAAAAGGATATGAGGTGAGGTAATAAAAACCTTAATTTAATTCTTAAAATAACTGTTCCTATAAAATCTGGGCGGGGCCTATATATATGATAACAAGATGATAGTCCACAATGAAATGTAGGAGGCTTGACTCATAAAAAGGGGAAAAAGCTACATGATAGCTTACAAAACCAGAACATGTATATATTTATCATGTCGAGAACAATTATCACAGAAGATTGGATGAAGTACTATAGTTTTAAAAACTATTAATTTCTCTGTGAAGTAGGAATATGGGCTGTTTCTTGACTGGCAAATTTCTCAATTCTCCTCCTGACTTTTCTATTCTTTATTCATGCTTATGAGTGTTTTAATTGAATAAAGAGATGTCATGCCAGAATAATGTAAGTGTCAGCCGTATGTCAAAATATGATTCTTCTATTAACCCATTGGAGACTTCTCCCTCGTGAGCAGGTAGAAAGTCCAAACTGCTCAAGGACGACCTACACTCGTTGTGTTAAAACTCTCCGCTATAAGAAGTTGGCTCTATCTTTACTGATTAAAAATGTATGTTCGCCATCCGTAAAATTTTTTGCTGGTTTATATAAAGCATATATATAGTCCTTGTATATTGTATAGTTTATTATGGATATAATTTATAGAATAATATATTTTAGGTATTTATTACGGTAAAATATGTATGTAGTTCCAATGTTTTTTTTTTCGAATATCATGGTTGTAAATTTAACTTTTTTAGAAATACGTTCAGTTCAAACTCTCTAAACAGAATAAAACGGCACGATTTGGAATAACATACTAGAAATTGTACTCTTCAGGATATGATTCAAATAAACACTGGACAAGATGCTCATGAAAATGCAGATTTTACAGCAAATGAGAGTGTAGTCCTAGAATTAGCAAACCTGTTCGTAGAGAAAGGTTACACATTATAATTGTGTTCTCCTAATTTATTTTTAGAGCTGAGTAGACGAGAGATATATTAGGGACAGTAAAATCTAACAGAAGAAATATGCCTATGGATTTAGTGAACATCAAATTGGAAAAAAAAAGGAAAACTAACAACATCATCTTGTTTGAGACTTCTAGCATAGAAGTGGAAAGATAGGAAACACATTTATTTATTATCATCCAAACACGAAAATGCCGACATGACTGACACCAGTAAGAAGCTATGGAAGAATAAAGATGGAGAACAAGAAGAAAAAATCATAAAGGCTAAATGTTTTCTAGAATACAATAAAGGTATGGGAGGAGAAGATCGACATGACAAGATTGTGGCTTTGTTTTCCAGTAATGATGAGATTTGTAAAGTGCTATAGAAAAATTGCTTTTTACATTATAAATAATTTGAGAAGATATATAGCAAGAACTTTCTATAATTTGATAATGTATAGGCCTATGCTTTTATATGTTTAGTTTAATTTATTTTTATAATATGCAGTATTATATAATTTTGTTATTTTTTACCGTTCCTGTTAGAACATGTGATTCGTGTTTACTTTAAATATAATGACCGAGAAATGTTAGTAAAAGATGGTTTTTGAAATATTAATCAACTTTCACAGCCTTCAAACTAACAATAGATAACGGTTAAATTGCAAGAAAGAGGATTGTACACAGGCCACATTCCTTTCCTATTCATAAAGTGCAAAAACTAAAAGAAAAAACAGGGGTAAACAAACTATCTGAAGACGATTTTATTATAATTTAACACTTCTCATAGAAGGATAAATTATATTTGAAGAGAAAAATTTTCGCCTAGACCGGGACTCGAACCCGGGACCCTTGGCTTTCCGGTCTAGGCGAAAATTTTTCTCTTCAAATATAATTTATCCTTCTATGAGAAGTGTTAAATTAATAATAAAATCGTCAATAGAAGCCCTACTGGCTATAAAGTAGTGTTAAATTCCCAATAAATGTCTTCTTAACTAAGAAGCCGCCATTTGCAAAGATAGAAGCTATGGTTTCAAGCATTTGGCGCGAGGGAATTACAATTACGTACATAAGAGAAAAATTTTCGTCTAGATCGTACTCGCCTCGGTAGCTCAGTTGGTAGAGCACTTGGCCCGGAAAGCCAAGGGTCCTGGGTTCGAGTCCCGGTCTAGGCGAAAATTTTTCTCTTCAAATATAAACTATCTGAAATCCATTTGTGATAGAACGCAGTATGCATGGTCTGGGTATTCAGATTTAAAATCCAATGCAGCCGGAGTAGCGCTGGGGAGACTTAAATGGGCTTCCAGTGAACTTACCTGGCGCTTTAAACGTGTCTTCAATGGGTTAATAATGCTGAGCAACAAAAAATACACTTTTTTGTCTCAGAAAGAAAAATATGCGAAACTGATAGTATTTTTTCTCCTGAATTCAAATATAATCGGATTTTCTCCATCACGCAAGGTTTCCGAGAGACAGAAATTTATAATTTCAAACACATTAATATTTTCTACATTCGTAACTACACAATATTCGAACATTCAGACTCAGCTAGAAAGTAAGAAATGACCATTTTTTGCTAAATTTTGCCTGTGGAGCATCCCTCTTGATGGTCCAACAATAATCGGCCAGCATATTAGGATTTCATTTACCTTGATATCTCTTTTCAATAGCTGAAACCATTTGAGTTAGCTCATTTGGTTTTATTTTACAATGGACAAAAAAATTTTTATTAAAAAAAATTATTTAAATCCATTAATTGAAATTGAAATAAAAAAAACATGGGTGATGGAGAAATTCTGAATACATATTTGAAAACATGATAAAAAAACTGCATTAAGTACAACTATTGGTACTCATGAAACAAAAATCATGTTGACCAGTGTTATTATCCACAATTTCCAATTTTAAACTTTTTAACATAATCTTTAGTGTCACCTATGCAGAAAGATTTCGTCTTCATTGTAGATTATTATCTATTATACTTTATGTTATATCACCATTATCAACTTTTATAAGATTCCTGATGTGTTCCGTTGAGGTATTATTCAAAATTAAAATATAAAATAATGGAATATTCACCTGAAAGGTCCGTCTCCTCAACTTGATTAATTATTTAACTGTAGCGCTTTCGGGACTAGTCCCATCATCGGCAGGATTCAAAACTGGTGTTTCACTGAAGATCTGGTAGAGGGGTTACATGTATTGGGTTCGTTCTCGTTTATCAGATTGTCGTTGTTGTGAGCTGCTTTCATGATTTGCATCTCATCGAGTACGTTTATCTTCACTGGATTATTAAATATTGAAAACACCCTAACAGTAATGCACAGAGAAAATAATCCAACGAAGAAGATAAACGTACTCGAAGAGATGGAAATCATGAAAGCAGCTCACAACAACGACAATCTGATAAACGAAAATGAACCCAATACATGTAACCCCCTCTACCAGATCTTCAGTGAAACACCAGTTTTGAATCCTGCCGATGATGGGACAAGTCCCGAAAGCGCTACAGTTAAATAATTAATTAAGTTGAGGAGACGGACCTTTCAGATGAATATTCTATAATTTTATATTTTAATTTTATATCACCATTGTCTATTCTTCGGATGTACTTGCTGATCTTAATGTAGCTATTTTGATATGTGGCATTTTGTATAGATGTGACAGCAGTATGAACAAGTATGTAATTCTCTTTATCTGTTTGATTCTTGCTGGCACAGATCAAGGTAACATTTCCCCATCTCGTGTCTCACCTGATACCCGCACTGAAGACCCTGGTAAGATTTGTCTTTTATCTCTGTGTGCATTTGAAGCCATCATTCATTTATAAAGTTAGTTGATTATTTTTATTTATAGTTTATTTTCAAGTCATTATCACAATATAAAGGGTGGTGCAAAATAGGCGATAGACATGATAAACTAACGCTGTTCCAATGTTAGTATTTTATATTTTGATGTTTAAATTGAGATATCAGTGAGTGAGTGAATTAGAGTGTAACAATAACATAAGGAGAACAATTAAACCACAATAGACAAAACCTTTCTAACACCAGTTTTGTGCCATCCTGAATTTACAATGTTATTTTAAGAGACTATAATATAGGATAGGGTCTATAATGAGACATTAAAGGAGAGAGGATTGGTTTGTTCATTTTTTTTTTCCTTTTATATACCGGTACCCTATAACAGAAGTCACCAATTATATTTCATGGAGGTCCATTTTCAAAGTAGTAAATTAAGTGGAGGTCCGAAACCACAGTTGATTAAACACACGAAGCTTTTATTAAGGTAGAATTTTTTTATCACTCACCTCATATTGTTCTTCTTATTTGACTATAAACTAGTTTCGGAACATAGTTTCTGTTCCATCCTCAGTATCGCCACGACCGTTGTTCTGTTATCTTGAAGAGCTTTTTTAGTATATAGCTCTTCAAGATGACAGAACAACGGTCATGGAGAAACTGATGATGGAACGGAAATCTAAAGTTCCGAAATTAGTTGAAATTAAAATTAGTAGAAAAATATGAGGTGAGTGATTAAATTTTACCCAAATATTTATTCATTTTTACAAAATATGTGAAGAAATTACAATGATGGTTTCAATATTTGAGCAAGCTGTTGCATGTATTGTTCTGTGTGTAGATTTCCTTTTCTTGAATTTCTACTTTCTGCTAGCTTTCCTGAATAGCAGTTTTTGTGTTTCAATAACACAAGCTTTCCTCAATAACAGTTTCTGTGGTACTCTGAAACAAAATTGCATAATCAAAATGACATAGAAATAAAATAAGTGTTTCATTATTAATAACAATTTAGGACAGAAATCTTATAGGTCTTAGAAAGAACATTATTTTATTAAACTACAGCCACTGGATTCCGGCTCTGAAGTTAAGGTTGTACGAGGGGTAAAGGGAGAAACTCACCCTCTATTGGCAATAAGAGAATAGTTCAAGTGGGAGTGAACGTTTGCCACAACCAATCATTGCTCTTGATGCAGCTATACCGCTCTAGTAAGGTTTGAAATTGCTGAGATGTTGTCAGCTGTATGTCTGCTAACCGCATACATAAAGCGGCCACTCCCACTGAATATCCATATTGGCAACACTGTCATGAAAATGTCAGAGCCGGAGAATCAGTGGCTGGGGTATAATTGTGTATTATAGAGGGAGGGATCTTACTTTTTTAAGACAAATGATTTAATTTGTTAGTGTATATATCAATATTTTTTAAATTTTTTTTAAAATCTGCTCTTGTTGAGAAATCTCTTTTTTTTTTTAGGAAAGAAAAAAAAATAAAATTGTAGACTTTTATGGCTGGTGTTTTGATTAATGTATTTTATGTCTTTTGGGCTAAATGGCTGTGGTTTGGTTTTATTATCACTCAATGTTTCATCTACTACTGTGGTAGACATCCTCAGGAGATTCTGCGTGCTCTTTGACCTCTTAACTCTTCAAATGTTGGCTGCAGACTGGCTGTGCGTTGGAAATCGTGTCCTTATTTATAGTTGAGTATTGTGTGGTGATGTTTTCTATATGGTCTGTTACTTTAGAGCTATTTTTTTGATTGGTTGTCACTGGCGTAAGTCATAGGTTTTATTTTCATGTTATATAATGCCGGGATCCAAATTTTATTTTTATTAATAAAATTGTGTGGTGATGTTTTCTATATGGTCCGTTACTTTGGAGCTATTTTTTTTATTGGTTGTCACTGGCGTAAGTCATAGGTTTTATTTTTGTGTTATATAATGCCGGGACCCAATTTTTAAAATAATAAAATAAAATAAAATAATAAAATTTGGATCCCGGCATTATATAACACAAAAATAAAACCTATGACTTACGCCAGTGACAACCAATCAAAAAATAGCTCCAAAGTAACGGACCATGTAGAAAACATCACCACACAATACTCAACTATAAATAAGGATACGATTTCCAACACACAGCCAGTCTGCAGCCAACATTTGAAGAGTTAGGAGGTCAAAGAGCACGCAGAATCTCCTGAGGATGTCTACCGCAGTAGTAGACGAAACGTTGAGTGATAATAAAACCAACCCACGGCCATTTAGCCCAAAAGACATAGAAATACATTAATAAAAAAAATAAACTCTACACTGTGGACTCTATGTGATGTATTCCATTATTAAATTTTTTATAAACATTTTTGAGATATATTTTTAACTTACAGTGAAGTAACACATTTGTTAAAATAGTATCATTATCATCCTCACTGATTGTAGCACTTGAACATCTATTGGGCAGAGCGCTGGTCTACACGAACCAGAGACATTGGGTTCAAATCCTGATTCACGCATATATTTTTCTAATCAATTGAGTTGGTGTTTACTTGATAAAAATCCATATTTATTAATTAAATAAAAATAAAACTACGTTTTATTTGATTTTCATATTTATTATATAATTCAGTGACAGCTGCTTCGGTACACTGTACCTTCTTCAGACATGTTAACAAATTATGAATTGTGTTCCAACTGATCTAAGCAACAATACAACAATATTTATTTAAATTTTTTAATTTAACAAAGGCGATTCATTCAAATCAAGTTGAGAATTTAACAGTTTTTTACTAATTTTCAATTTATTTATTTCTACAGCCTCCAAAAGGTCCAACTTCTTGTAAAATTTCAAAATTTGGATCTTTTGGAGGCTGTAGAAATAAATAAATTGAAAAGTAGTAATAAACTGTTAAATTCTTAACTTGATTTGAATGAATCCCCTTTGTTAAATTAAAAAAAAAATAAATTATTGTTGTATTGTTGCTTAGATCAGTTGGAACACAATTCATAATTTGTTAACATGTCTGAAGAAGGTACAGTGTACCGAAACAGCTGTCATTGAATTATATAATAAATATGAAAATCAAATAAAACTATGTTTTATTTTTATTTAATTAATATATATTTTTCTCTTCAATGACTTTACTTTCCTTCTGTAGGAAGCCATGCTCAGAATTTTTAGGTACTTATAAATTCATCGTCCCAGCCAGGTTTATTCCTGCAAACCTTAGAACCAAGAGACAAGAAGGGTAATCACCAGGACCAACACATATCATAATTAAGATTATAGGAAGGACAAGTCGGAGATTCACCTGTACACGCCCTTGTCATAGTCATGATATTTAAACAATCTAAAAATTATGATGATCTTGAAAAAGATTTCCGGGCTGTTGGCCGTGGTCTTGAGGCTTGTAGTTCCCTGATGTTTCGCCAGAGACTGCGTCCAGCATCCTCAAGGGTTGTTTTGAGACTGGCAATTTTGTTGACTACCTGCCCTATTTATACATTTATCCGTGACGTGTTCTCTCTTACGAAGTAATGGACCGCGCAGAGAACACGTCGCGGATAAATGTATAAATAGGGCAGGTAGTCGACAAAATTGCCAGTCTCAAGACAACCCTTGAGGATGCCGGATGCAGTCTCTGGCGAAACGTCAGGGAACTACAAGCCATGGCCAACAGCCCGGAAATCTTCTACAAGATCATCATAGTAACTCCGGCCGTGAAAGTCTAAGTCAATAAATCTAAAAATTGTTACTACAGATTTTCTGGGAAATTCTGGAACTAAATCTGTTAAAAGTCAGATAATCACAAAATAAAATTGAAGTAAAAAATTTTTTTTTTAATGATGAACAATTTTTGCTGAATATTCTTAATTTAGAATGATTCAAATTTGAGTTGTATTTTATTAAAAAACAAAATATATAAGAGAGACAGCGATCTGCACACAAAAATTGAACATGAATTTGATAATATAGTTCCAGTAACTATAACAAATAATACAAATGTTTGTTTGAGTTTGATTTTCTCATTCATTAATATAAATGTTTATCATGTGCATTCTGTCTCTTAGATTAAACATTCCATTTCCTGTCAGAGAAACTAACTTGTCTCTTTTCATTTTAAAACTTGACAGTCTAAATAACTATGTATTTAATTTGAATTTATTAAAAAAAAACATGTCATGTTAGATAATGTAGGGAAGTTTAAAACTAGTGTCAATTACATTTTAGGTTTGGGAACAAAACTTCCAGACTATGAAGTTTAAAACTAGTGTCAATTACATTTTGGGTTTGGGAACAAAACTTCCAGACTATGAAGTTTAAAACTAGTGTCAATTACATTTTGGGTTTGGGAACAAAACTTCCAGACTATGAAGTTTAAAACTAGTGTCAGTTACATTTTGGGTTTGGGAACAAAACTTCCAGACTATGAAGTTTAAAACTAGTGTCAATTACATTTTAGGTTTGGGAACAAAACTTCCAGACTATGAAGTTTAAAACTAGTGTCAGTTACATTTTGGGTTTGGGAACAAAACTTCCAGACTATGAAGTTTAAAACTAGTGTCAATTACATTTTGGGTTTGGGAACAAAACTTCCAGACTATGAAGTTTAAAACTAGTGTCAATTACATTTTGGGTTTGGGAACAAAACTTCCAGACTATGAAGTTTAAAACTAGTGTCAATTACATTTTAGGTTTGGGAACAAAACTTCCAGACTATGAAGTTTAAAACTAGTGTCAATTACATTTGGGTTTGGGAACAAAACTTCCAGACTATGAAGTTTAAAACTAGTGTCAGTTACATTTTGGGTTTGGGAACAAAACTTCCAGACTATGAAGTTTAAAATTAGTGTCAATTACATTTTGGGTTTGGGAACAAAACTTCCAGACTATGAAGTTTAAAACTAGTGTCAATTACATTTTGGGGTTGGGAACAAAACTTCCAGACTATGAAGTTTAAAAACTAGTGTCAATTACATTTTGGGTTTGGGAACAAAACTTCCAGACTATGAAGTTTAAAACTAGTGTCAATTACATTTTAGGTTTGGGAACAAAACTTCCAGACTATGAAGTTTAAAACTAGTGTCAGTTACATTTTGGGTTTGGGAACAAAACTTCCAGACCATGAAGTTTAAAACTAGTGTCAGTTACATTTTGGGTTTGGGAACAAAACTTCCAGACTATGAAGTTTAAAACTAGTGTCAATTACATTTTAGGTTTGGGAACAAAACTTCCAGACCATGAAGTTTAAAACTAGTGTCAGTTACATTTTGGGTTTGGGAACAAAACTTCCAGACTCATGAAGTTTAAAACTAGTGTCAGTTACATTTGTGGTTTGGGAACAAAACTTCCAGACTATGAAGTTTAAAACTAGTGTCAGTTACATTTTGGGTTTGGGAACAAAACTTCCAGACTATGAAGTTTAAAACTAGTGTCAGTTACATTTGGGTTTTGGGAACAAAACTTCCAGACTATGAAGTTTTTAACTATTTTAAATGGAACCTCTATATTAAGATACTTAAATTTAAAAGAATATTTAATTTTTTATACATCTCATTCATTTGTTTCTCATCTTTTGTTTTCTATCATCATCGGCAACCAACATTGTTGTTTAATGATTAGAGCTATATAGAATAAGGCTCGTATTTAAGAACCAAGCTTTCCATGAAGAGCGACTCAGCCCATTTCTCCATCGACATCATGTGATAACAAGATGTTCACTAAAAAAAATTCTGGGTATATATTAAAAGATGAAAGCCTCAGCTTATGGAAGCCGGAGATGGTATAGGTTAGAAAACTTGGTTCTTGAATATTGGCCTAAATCTACAAAGAGTATTGAGAATTTAATGTATTCGTGTAATTAAAACATTTTGAACATTTAATTTAGTTGAAAATAGACTTGTATTCTTCATCTTTCAACCAACTCACTTGTTATTTATTTATTTCTTTTTAATTTAAACCTTTCAGATTTCCAGGTGATAATGGAATACAAAAGATGATGACGGAAATGTATCAATAATTAAATGCTCTTTCAAATTTAAGTATAAAAATAAGGAGGTTTCACTTAAATTTTCAATGCTTCATAGGCTGGGTTTTTTTTTTCCCCCCAAAGATAAACTGCAATTAACACTCGTTTTAAATTCCCTTCTCCTCCCAATAACTAATTTAATGCTTTTTTATTTTAATTAAATTCTAATCAAGTAAATAGTTACTTTCTATTGTGTGAAGTTTTAAAATTGAACCTCTGTATAAACTCTGTTCCTCCCATATCACATTATGTTATTTAAAAATTCACCATAGTCTTTGGTAGTCCAAGACCTGTATCCAGAAAACAGTTCCTATTATTGGATGCAAGATTCTGATGTAAATTTTGCTTTTGGTAAATTTCTTGGTTGAAGTAAGTGTATAACTTACATTTCATTATGACAATTAATTTCCTATTATTGTAACATGTGTTGTGATGTAGAAGTAGATTTGCTATGTTTTTCATTATTTTTTAATTTGACTGCAGTGAAATATTGAACATCTTATTTTGTTTTGTATTAATTTTACTTCCCAGTTTTGTACATTTGATTTTGTGTTTTTGGTTTGCTGAGTGTCATTGCCTTTATTTCACTGTTTTATTTGATTCCAGACATATTTGATTATAGTCTTATTGTCTTTCCAACTGATTCCACAGGAGCCACTCTCTATCCACCGATCCTGCGACCGAAAGGTACAAAGCTGTTTACTTACAGTGCTAAAATATCCAAACCCTGGAGATTTGTTTTCCAAAATTGTATTGTAAAAAAATGTTTATTTTTGTGTTGAGGCTTAAATCTAGACCGATCAACTTAACTAAGTTTTTTCTTGCTTATCAAGACAAATAATTCTAGATCAGAATTTTATAACCATAAACAATTCCAACATACCATACTCACAATTTTGTAATATTATTCAAATTAAACCAGAAATTTCTCCAAAAAAGAAGGAAGGACAAACCAATAATAGAAATTCACTGTCTACTGGATACAATAAAAAAAAAGCATAGATGAGACATAACCTTCATTAAGCATCTATAAAAATGAAAAAAAATCACATGCTTTGACCTATACAACTTCAAAGAAATGTAGATAAATAACAGAATTAGAAATGAAATGTTCTGTCCCTGTATCTTTCAATTGTAAAAATAAATAAATAATAAATGCAATCACAATGTATTTTATAGTTTACCTACAATATTTCATGCCTTATGTTTTATAAATACAGGATTTGTTTTTAAATTAAATAAAAAATTATATTTTTTCTCAGATAAATGAGCACCTAAATTCAGAAGAGAACATTTTGGATAAGTAATAAAGGAAATTATATTAAAGTGATTCAACATTAAAAGTGGTTCAGATACTTAAAAATGATAGAGGAGAAAGAATATCAAGGAAATCTATGGAGATGCAAGTCAAAAGAAGAATAAACCTGGAAAGATCAAGGACCAGTTCAAGTTAAAATGTATCTAGAAAGGAGGATTATAATTGGGAACAAAATCAGAGAAAAAAAGTATGTGGTGAATATATCATTATGGAAGATCTATATTCTGAGATGACAAACACATACTTTAAGATGGTGAAATGAGCACCCAAACCAAAGTTTCCTATCTTCTCTGCTGAATATTATAAAACATTGTTGAAAATTCGTAACAAATTCATTTCTCTCACACATCAAATGAGTTTCATTGTGAAATTTAAGCTATTTTTATAATTCACAGCAGACATGTTTACAAATTTTTAATGCTAGGATATGTGAACTAATTTATCTGCAACAAATATGCAATGTTTAAGGTTTCAAAATAATTGAAAATCCTGTTTTATAAAGAATAAGAGAAGAAAACAAGTAGGTAAAACATAACATTATTTATTATATTAATAAGCTGTTAGTTTATGCTGATGATGTAGTACTATTGGCCGATAGCGAGGATACTAAAGGCCAAAACGCACACACTATTGAGTAACACTAAGAAATTAGGACTGGAAGTAATATCAATAAAACTAAATATATGGTCACACGTAGAAATGCATTATATAATGGAAATGGACAGCTAATGACAATTGAGGGATATTTTGAGGAAGTGGCTGAATTCAAATACCTAGGAACAATAATCACAAATAGGAATGAGATGTACAAAGAAATTAAACATAGGCTCAATTCTGGAAATGCGTGCTATTATGCATTGCAGAGACTCTTGAAGTATCAACTCCTTTCAAAAAACGTTAAACTGAAAATATATAAAACTATTATTCTACCAGTTATATTATATGGATGCGAAACATGGACTCTTACTTTAAGGGAGGAAAGGAGATTAAGAGAATTTGAGAATAAAGTTCTTAGGAAAATTTTTGGACCAAAGAGAGATGAAAAGACAGGTGAATGGAGAAGACTGAATAACAGTGAATTACATGGTCTTTATAGGAAGCCAGATATAATGAGAACAGTTAAGTCTCGTAGACTGCGATGGGCAAGACATGTGGCACAAATGGTGAATGAAAGACTTGCATGGAAGCTTCTTGTAGGAAAACCAGAGGGAAAACGCCCAGTTGGTAGACCAAGAATGAGGTGGGAGAATAACATTAACTATGATTTGAGGGAAATAGATTATATAGGGGACAGTTGGAAAACATTAGCTCAGGATAGGGATGTATGGAGAGCTGATGTCCGCGCTGCCATGAACCTACAGGTTCGGTAGTGCCAGTAAAGTTAGTTAGTTAATTAGTGAAAAGTGAAAATTTAATACTAAACAAAAAAACCATAAGGGTTGGTTTAGAGCTTGGCATATTTACCTTGACTATTTAACTCGTGCCCCAAATGGGAGTCAATGACCAATCACGTTTCAATGATTTCTGTTTTACAACCAATCAGAGTCGTGTTTCACGAAATATTTATCAGTGTTATAATTACCATATTAAAGTAAGCTCCTCCTTTTTAATATTCTGAACAGGTCTGACCATTATTTTGCAGTGACTGAGCCTGTGAGAAATACGGCTACCAGATTGTATATATAGTGCATGAATGTCAACACATGCCCCGTATGCGGGAGTTAATATAAAAACATTTGTAGCAATTGATTATACCACCAAAAAAAGAAACCACTGTTTGCACTTTCTTAAATGTATTTTTTCCCAGGTAACAATCCAGAAAAATATAATTGTCATATTTACATCATACGACATCAGAAATGAATTAATATACAGTTTGAGGTGTTTCATTTTCTCTCCACTAGAGAGCATTCTTACAATATTGCGTTCCTTTGGCAATAAATAGTATGATCTGGTTGCAGTGATAAACAAAAGAAGCAGACAGATGAAGCGTACCTATCGTTTCTCATTGTTTTTCAAACATCGCCGTTTACATTAAATGTATAAATATTTTTAAATAACTATAGTTAAATAATGATTTGTGAGTAAACAGCTTAATTTTATTTGTTAAATAGTCCTAACAAATGCCACTCTTGATTTCCAAATTCTCTAGATAAATTGGAAATCACTCGTGGCATTACTTATGATAAATGTGCTTAACTTATAAATTCTACCTAAATGAATATACGTCATAGTGTGAATTGCTAAAATAAGTAATTATAAATGACATGTCTGGAAGTATATGTTCTTTAACACAAAATAATGCTTTCTGCATAGCCTGTCATTCCTATAAGTTTGTTGATAAGATCTTGTTGCACTCTGTGTATGGTCAACTTTTATAAGATTCATGATGTGTGAGGTTTATTCAAAATTAATATAAAATTATAGAATATTCACCTGAAAGGTCCGTCTCCTCAACTTAATTATCATTTAACTGTAGCGCTTTCGGGACTTGTCCCATCATCGGCAGGATTCAAAACTGGTGTTTCACTGAAGATCTGGTAGAGGGGGTTGCATGTATTGGGTTTGTTTTCGTTTATCAGGCTGTCGTTGTGAGCTGCTTTCATGATTTCCATCTCTTCGAGTACGTTTATCTTCGCTGGATTATTTTCTCTGTGCATCACTGTTAGGGTGTTTTCAATATTGAACATGCGATGTCCTTCATGGATAACGTGTTTTGCATAGCTTGATTTGCCTTCTGCGTGAACGAAGTCTCGAAAATGTTCTTTGAATCTGACAAACAGGAGTTTTAACATCAGATTCAAAGAACATTTTCGAGACTTCGTTCGCGCAGAAGGGAAATCAAGCTATGCAAAACACGTTATCCATGAAGGACATCGCATGTTAAATATTGAAAACACCCTAACAGTGATGCACAGAGAAAATAATCCAGCGAAGATAAACATACTCGAAGAGATGGAAATCATGAAAGCAGCTCACAACGACAGCCTGATAAACGAAAACGAACCCAATACATGCAACCCCCTCTACCAGATCTTCAGTGAAACACCAGTTTTGAATCCTGCCGATGATGGAACAAGTCCCGAAAGCGCTACAGTTAAATGATAATTAAGTTGAGGAGACGGACCTATCAGGTGAATATTCTATAATTTTATATTAATTTTGTGTATGGTACTGTATTCATGTATGTACACACAGTGGTGTGATTGTAATCTTTAATTTGAAATGAAATTTCTACAAAAGAACCATATAACTGATTTTTAATTACCTTAGAACATGGTTTGGAAGACGTCTCCTTCATCTTCAAACCTTCCTTCGAATGCCAGATCATCTTTTATTCGCAGTGATGGATCGTTAGATTAGATTTTATTTTAAAAATTTGGAAACAAATCTCCAGGAGTAAAATCTGAGATATCAGAATACACATGAATAAAGAGGCAATATTTGAACATCCATGCAATAGAAATATAACAATAAATATGGCTAATGATTTGTTCAATTTTTGTGATCCATTTTAAAAATGTATGTTTTTTTGTATAATTTTTAGCATGAGAATTATTTTAACACAAACTAATGACTCAATATTAGTAAAATTCATATCAAATTCTGTTGAGGTGAAGTCATATGATGAAAGTTAAAAATTAAAATGTACCTGCTGGTAGGTGCCGTCGTCCTCAACTTTGAAAAATATTGTATAATAAAATTAACTGGAGCGCTTTCGGAAGTTATCTTCCATCTTCTGCAGGTTGAACTTCTGCTACTCATTGTTGTTGTGTACAGTCATGTTCAAAAACAAGTCAGTTGCTGTTACAAACAGTTGGAGTATACATCACCGTACACAACAATGAGTAGCAGAAGATGGAAGATAACTTCCGAAAGCGCTCCAGTTAATTTTATATACAATATTTTAACAAAGTTGAGGACGACGGCACCTACCAACAGGTACATTTTTAATTTTGAACTTTCGTCATACAAACTAATAACTAATTCACAATCTGTTGGAATATTTACGGGTTTAGTAATTTCAATTTGTTATACTTCTTGGAATCACACGGGTACATTAACGCTTTGAAAAAACTTACTACAATGTAGATGCAAAATGAACTTTCTTTTGGCACTACAGCAAACTCCCGATTATCCGTGTTAATTGGAACCAAGATATGTACGAAAAATTAAAAAGAACATGGATAATCCAATTAAGTTACTCGGCGCCGTGGAAGTTGATCAGAAATGTATTTACCCACTTTAACACAACTTAAATGCAACAAATATTCATAAAATGTTACATTAAATGTATTTAGGTGTGAGTCGTAATTATCATTATTTTACTCGTAAATATGAGAAAAAAGTGGGACTATTTCTGGGTCATGACCACTCTGGTTGCGACAGTTATTCAAAATGGCTACCATAACGAGCGACAACTACACTAGTAACCACCGATATCCATACTTATAACCAGCGATGGCAAATAATCACCGATGACCACACTACTAACTAGCGATAAACCCACTGCCACAACTTATCTGTGGTTTCAATCTGTAACAACAAACTTTCACTGACTCCACAACGGAAATTTCCAAAATTGTATTGTATTCTCAGAATGTTGGTTGGTACCGTTAAATGCGTCAGAGGAGGGGGTTGTGAGTGAAGGTTACTCTATTGTGCGAGTTTCTAAACGCAGTTCACAGTAGCACATTTAAAAATAAATAATTTTTTCATAACAATACAAAATACAGTAAAAAAGAGTCATGTCTGGATAATCTGCAAACCGGATAAAATACAGTAAAAAAGAGTCATGTCTGGATAATCTGCAAACCGGATAATACGTTCATGGATAATCGGGAGTTTGCTGTACAATCATTTTGAATAATATGTAAACCATTGGCTCTCATCCTTTGGGGCTTAGTTCCAAACAAAAAATGGATTCATCATCAATATAACTATTATAATTAATTATTATAACTATTTTTATTAATAGGTTTTTGTTTAGTTATTTATTTGAAGTTAATTTTGATTTCTATAAAGATATTATTTTAATTGGTGAAGTTTAATGTATAATTATAATATGTGAATTTTATAGGGCCTAAACCAGGACCCCCTCGCAATCTTACCGTCACTGAGATCAATAATGGCTTCCTAATCACATGGCAGTCACCAGCCGAGCGAGCCCACTTGGTGCAGTACTACACCATCAAATATAAAACTGACTCAGGCTGGAAGACTCTCAATAAAGGCTCCATCCGACCTGAAGAAACATCCTACCTGGGTAAGTAATAGTTAAGTTACTATATATTCCCGAATACAGAGTGCATCCCAATATCAAAAAGATATGTGTGTGTTCTAATGGTATCCATTGCACTTTTTGACTCTAGGTAATAAATGGAATATAGACTTTTTTTTTTATTGCGGATGAACTCATGTAGGACTACGCAAAGTACTTAGAGGCGTTTCCTTTGAGCCCAAATTTCTTTCATTCTTTTGCTATGAGCTTGTTTTCTATCATCTGTCCAAGTTGTTCCAGTTTTTTTCTTCGGTTTGTCCTCTTGGTCAACTTGCCACTTATTCACCTTAATTCTAAATATATCTCTGTTTGAGATATCTTCTTTAGTAATTCCTGCCAATTTTAAGTCCTTTTTGACTTCATCAATCCACTTCATAGTATCCACTGGAGCTTTACTTCTGTTTTCGTAGAATTCCATTATCTGTTTTGTAAGCCTATTTAAGTTCATTCATTTAATATGGCCATAAAATTTTAACCTTCGTTTTCTAATATCACTATGAATTTCTGTATATATTTTTATTTCCTTCTTACTTCTGAGTCTAAATGCTTCACCTATGACTTGTGGACCTAAAACTTTTCTTATTATTTTGCATTCTTTTTTCACTATATTTTTTTCTGTTCAAAATTAATATTTCTGCTCCATAGAGGCATTCTCATTTAATTACAGTGTTATAGTGTCGTAATTTGTATGTAAAAGATATGGATTTTTTATTATAAGTGTTGTTAGTAAGCCGAAATGCTGTTTCCATTTTTTGGCATCTACTTTTATTGGCTTTAGTTTCAATTCCATAGACGTTTTTATTATTGATTTAACACTTCTCACTGAAGGATAAATTATATTTGAAGAGAAAAATTTTTGCCTAGACCGAGACTCGAACCTGGGACCCTTGGCTTTCTGGGCCAAGTGCTCTACCAACTGAGCTACCGAGGCGAGTTGCGATCTAGATGCAATTTTTTCTCTTATATATGTTGTAATTCCCTCATGCCAAATGCTTGAAACCTTGCTTCTATCTTTGCAAAAGCCAAGGGTCCTGGGTTCGAGTCTCAGTCTAGGTGAAAATTTTTCTCGTCAAATATAGGAATTAATATAGTTTATTTTGATTTTGATAGATCATATTACACACATTTATGTACTTGTATTGTGTTCGGAGAAGTTTAGAATAAAAAAAATAGGAAAACTGATCCTACTACAATTCTTAGGAGGACCTTAGGGTGGTAGGGAGATTAAGGCTTCCACCTTTCTAAATAATCAGCACAGAATGACAGCCAGGTTGTCAGCCCTGCATGACAGCCATCTTTACCTCCAGAACAGTACTCATTTATGTTAGAGACTGAGTCAAATCTCTGGGTCATGCTGCCACCAGAATTAATCCAGGAATCTGGTGCACAATATATCAATTAAAAAAATTGTATATCACCATCTCTCCTAGATCCGAGATTGAAAATTTTACATTTAAAATTTCCAACCCTGCTAAGTATCAAATCTGGATCCACTAATCAGGAAGCAGGTATGCTACCAACTGAGCTAATATGGCAGACAAAACAGAGGTGTAACAAGATAAAAATTATGAGAAAACCCCGAAAAATATTGTAGTATAATGAACGACCATTTATATCCTGTTAAAGATTCTGTCTTGCTCTAAGGGTTAGCTCATGGGTGGACCTACTTTGTCATTGGAGTCTAAGTTCTTCCAGGTGCTTCGGTTCCATGCTATAGTGAACTCTTAAAAAAATGTGCCTATCTCATTCTCTCCTTTTTGCCTATAAGAAGGTCCCACATCTGTGTCTTGCTACAAGCCACCTCTCCCCATTTCCATATGAGATTATTTTCTCATTGAGCTTTGTTGGTTAGACCTGATATTATCCGTAATCTGAATTAGACCATTAGGAGAGGCGGTTACTTGAATTATGAAATTGATGAATGAAATTTAGTGGGAACTTTTCAGTGTTCTAGAACTGAGTGTGTTGACTCAGATGGCAGCATTTGAGTCTCATATTTTCAAGGTCCCAAGTTCGAAACCTGGAGCCGACTGAACTGAATGAGTTTTTTTTTTTGTGAATTTCCTCAGTTGTCAAGGTTAGAATTTCATTACCACAATCTATTTCATCCTTAAACATCTTATCATATTTCACTCAAAATAAATATTTAATGAATATTTATGTCCATCCATCCAACTATTACCTGGCTATACAAATGCAGATTAGATCGCCTCTAGTTCAAGAAACACCGGTTGGTGAAAATATTGAAGAAGAATGGCTTGCTCTACAAAGTATTTTGACACAAGCAGCAAATGAAAGCCTGGGTATCAAAACCAAATGGAATCGAAAAAAAGGACTACGGATATGGGATGAAAACATAAAAAAAGTAATTGATGATAAACGTGAAGCATACAAAAAATTTCTGTCTACAAAAAAAGATGAAGATTAAGTAGAGTATCATAGGAAGAGAGCCATAGCTAAAATTGAAGTTCGCAAAAAAACATAGACAAAGCTGGGAACAATTTGTCTCATTTTTGGAAAATGATATCACTAGGCCTCAACCAAAAATTATATAAAGTTTTAACAAAATTTAAATAATGATTCAAGAGAAAATGCACATTTAAATTGTATATCTAAAGAATCTTGGCTTACCTACTTTCATCATTTATGGACACAAAAGGATGATTTATTACAAATACCAATCTCTAATAACACTGCTTTGGAACAAATTTCTATAGATGAATTAACTGATGTTGTTAAATCATTAAAAAGTAACAAAGCTTCCGGAGAAGACCACATTAATCAAGAATTATTTAAATTTTCAACTAAAAATTTTTTAGACAGATTTCTTATTCTCCTTAATATGATATGGGAAGGACAAGAACCACCACAAAGCTGGAACAAATCCATTGTAATACCAATCTTCAAAAAAGGAAGTCGCCAAATCAAAGATAACTATCGTGGAATTAGCTTGTTGAACTCTGGATATAAAATTTATGCTAATATAGTTAAGAATAAATTGAGGAAAATTTATGAAAATATAATTGGAGAAGAGCAGAATGGATTCAGAAAGGGTAGATCTTGTACAGATGGATTCTTTACTCTATAACTACTATTGGAAAAGCACAAGGAATTCAATATAGAAACTCATATCGCCTTCGTTGACTTCATAAAGGCTTTTGACAAAGTAGACAGAAATATATTACTACAAATTTTAGCTGATGATAACGTTCCACAACAATATATTACTAATATCTTCAACATCTATAAAGATAATGAAATCTCTGTTAAACAAGATGGCAAATTATCTTCTTGGGAAAAGATCAACACTGGAGTAAGACAGAGATGTGGACTTTCACCGGTGCTTTTCATTATATACATGAATAAATTAATAAATGAATGGAGGAAAACACAACGAGGATATATACCCATCAATAGGAACCTCAAACTCGATGCTATTCTTTTTGCAGACGATTTAGCTCTTCTGGCACTTTCCGAAAATGATTTGCAACGATCAATTTATAATTTACACAAAAATAGGTGCCAAATTTAATATGGAAATATCAATTAACAAAACTAAAATTATGGCATTTCATGGGAAGGACCCCATACAAAGTAAAATCTGTCTCCAGAATAAAATTTTAGAGAGATCTAATCAATTTAAATATCTTGGATATTATCTCTCTATCTGGGATGAAAAGGATATCCCTGAAAAAGTTACTAGTTATAATAAAAGTTTAGGAATTATTAATCAAGTTATGAAACCATCCCTTGTACAAAAAAACACCAGATTACGTTTATATAACACTTTGGCTAGACCAGTGTTGACCTATGGTAGTGAAGCATGGACACTAAAAAAACAACATGAAAGCAGAATAACGGCTTGTGAAATGAGATTCATGCGCAGAACAGCGGGTTACACCAGATGGGATCGGAAAAGGAACACCGATATCTTAAAAGAATTGAAGACTACGCCAATTTTGGAATATATTAAACAGTACCAACTAAATTGGAAACACCATCTTGAAAGAATGAGTTCAAATCGGATCCCCAAAGCTGTTTATAATTATATACCAAGAGGACGAAGATCACTGGGCCGTCCTATGAAACGCTGGAGGGAAAATTTTCTATAGGATCGTAACAGGCCTTGGCCTAATACTTGGAAGGAAGAAGAAGAAGAATTAAAAACAAATATAAAATCTAACAAAAACCAAGACCTATGTAATAAAGCCAAAGACAAAAAATGGAATATTTTAGTAAAGAAGCCAGATATTATTCCAGAAATTCCACGTAAAACTGCTTACAGAACATGACTATTGGGCCAAACATTTATATAAAATAGGAATCTACATGAATCCAAATTGTCCTCTATGCAACAAAGATGAAGAAATGAATGAAGAACACCTACAAACCTGTGAAGTATTACCTGTTGGATCCACCTTAGAGAAATATTGGAGAGCAAGAACACTAATGGCTTCGTTGCCAAGACCCAGCATTTGAAAACAACAACAACATATACCAAATCGTGGAATGTTGGTGAACTAGTAATTACCAACTTGCCTCTCGTTCTGAGGTTATAACAAGTTCAAATTCAGCTAGGGTGACGGATTTTAAGGGTGTAAAAATCCTGAGTACCCCTTCCTTCAGAAGGGAAGTAAACGCATGGGTCCTATATCCTAGATTTGGTGTAAATCTAATATTCATTCATTCATAGTGTTCTGCTCAAGAGCAGGTCTTTCACTGCAAACTCAGCATTCTCCACTCTTTCCTTAACTCAGCTTTCCTTTTTGTATCTGCATACAAACCATTTATTTTAATATTGTCTATCATCTGATGTCTTTTTCTGCCTCTAACTTTCTTTCCGTTGACCATTCCTTCTAGGGCATCCTTCAGCAGGCAGTTTCTTCTTAGCCAGTAGCCAATCCAATTTATTTTCCTCTTCTTTATGAGTTCCGGCATTGTTCTTCTTTCACCCACTCTGTCTAGCACATCTTTATTTCTTACTTTGTCCATTTTATACATTCCATTCTTCTCCATATCCACATCTCAAAAGCTTCCAGTCGCTTTTCCTCATTCTGTCGTAATGTCCAAGTCTCTGCACTATAGAATGCTACACTCTGCACAAAGCACTTCACTAGCCTCTTCCGTAACTCTTTTCAAAAGGTCCACAGAAAATAAATCTAATGTAAGAGGCCTTTAAACATAATTTGTTGGCCTTTTCATCCCCAGCATTGAAATGTGCACAAATAATCTGAATTAAAAAGTATCATTAAATAAAAATATTACCTACCTGTGAACATTATGATAAGAAATAACTAGTGGATTTTGATTTATAGTTAAGAACCTGGTGGGAGGAAGGACGTACTACTTTCGTGTGCTCGCTAACTCTCTCAAGAGTTACGAGAGCAGCGAGGAGGTGAAGTATCCAGTCCCAGCAAGAGTCAAGCACAAGGCCATCACAGCAGGCGTCGTTGGAGGCATCCTCTTCTTCATAGTTGCCATCATTCTGTCAGTTTGTGCCGTCAAGATATGTAACAAGAGAAAGCGACGGAAACAAGAGAAAGGTAATTATTTATTCAGAATTACTTAACAGGATGATTTGGGAGTGGAAGTAAAACACATGTCTCATTACACTGCAAGCTTATGTATAAGTACCCTATTAAAAATAAATAAATGATGCTTCAATCAATTTAAATGTGTGAAAATCTTCCAACATATGAAAATTCACAAAAAACACAAATTATACTAAAATATTTAATCTATTATATACAAAACTGTATAATTAGTTTACTAAGAATTAAATGAATCGTGAATTCTTCTTACCTCATACATCTACGGGGTGAATCATAAATATGGCTATATGTTTGATCGCGTTGTGTGATGAAAATATTACCATTACAGGAAATATGAAATTACCGTTGGAAAGGTAATTACAACAATGGAATAAAACAAAACAGTGTAGAACTTACATCATTAGTCAAAATGGCATTGAATATGCAACAGCAAATTATAATTGCTGCATGGGCAATAAAGTATGCTAATGATTGTGAGACCGCAAGACGGGCAAAACGTGAGTTTAACGTAGCATTGCAGCCGTCGACTATGGGAAAATGGAGAAAACGACTGCTGGAAATGGGAAGGATGCAGAAAATCAAACCTCCTGGAAGGCCTTGCATTAGCACGGATGCAGAAACAACAAAGAGAATTGTGGAGCCATTCGACGCTAGCCCACAAAAATCAACCTGCCAAGCTGCACATGAGCAGTGATTTGTTTTGTTTTGTTCTATTGTAGTAATTTGAAGGATTCCCTTTCCAATGATAACATCATATTTCCTTTAATAATAATATTTTCGTCACAAAATGCGATCAAACGTATAGCCATATTTCTGAATCACTCTGTATGTTTTTTTTTTAACATAGAACTGCAGTATTGGGAAAAATATCATTCCCATCTTCAGCTGTTTTCACAACTGATGATGGAATGATATTTTTCCCGATACTGCAGTTCTGTGTTAAAAAACATAGATGTATGAGGTAAGAAGGATCATCGATTCATTGAATTCTTATTAAAAAAAACTCATAATGTAAAAATTCTCACATTTATTATATTAATTAATTTACTGTTTCCAGTATGAAAAACAAATACTGTATTTATATTAATTTTAAACATAAAAAATATAAGACACACCATATTGAAACATGAAACATACTCATATCTTCAGTAAAAATACATGTTGATTTGTATATATACAATCTTAATATAGAAATTAATATACACAGACCAACCATCTGTAAACATTAGTTAACACAACTAAAAAGAAAAATTTCTTTAATAGTGAGTGGAGAACATATTTTTATCGACTCACCTCATATATTTTCAAATTTCTTTGATACCGACAGTTTCAGACAATATCATGTCCTTCTTCAGTCATGGCTTCCACTGCTGAAATTCTGTGATTGTTGATTTCTCTAATGACATCAAAGATGGCAGCACAAGAGGTGATGTCATTAGAGAAATCAACAATCACAGAATTTCAGCAGTGGAAGCCATGACTGAAGAAGGATATGATATTGTCTGAAACCGTCGGTATCAAAGAAATTTGAAAATATGTGAGGTGAGTCAATAAAAATATGTTCTCCACTCACTATTAATGATATAACCTCATAATGTTTACTTCCCAATATTAATTTAAATAGAAAAATTTCTACCTGAGCTGGATTTGAATATAGACCTCCAGCTTTAGATGCTGGAAGTCTTGGGTTTCATATACAAGCTCAGGTAGAAAATGGTTCTCTTCAGTTGTATTAGATATAATCTTGTTGCTAGTAAATGACTTCTCAAGTCATTTGAATCACAAATTTTATAAATTATTTTCTGAACTCTAGTAATAAATTTAATTAAATAGATGAAATGTAGATAAAATACTCTAGTCAACAAGCTACAAAATTAGCTTTAATGACTCATGGGTCTTAGAATTAATTCTTTCAACACCAGTTGCATTCTAAGTTGACCCTCTTGATTTACTAAACTGAAGAAATTTCTAAGATCAGCATAAAAAGTTATACTAGAAAAGTCTAATTTTGTTTTCTGAAAATTAAAAATAATTTTATTTTCTAGATGAGTATTATTAATTAACTCACATAAGACATAACTACACACAATTATTAAAACACAATAGAATCCAGTTGTGGTATAACCTAAAATGTTGAAGCATTTCAAAATAACGATGAAATAAAACTAATATTAAGTGATAAATTATTTTCAAAATTCTACTAAAAAATAACTTAATATTTAGGTTTTAATTTAATTAATATATTATTGGTTTAGATTTACAGTTGAAACTTACTAATTAATCATTACAATAAAATGTGAAAAACTTATAAATAAGATTGGTAATAGATTGTTAGTTTGTAACATATATCACAAAAAACACATTGATTCACAGCCCTTTTTCCTGTCAATTTTGCAGAAATGCTCAAACTCTACCTTAAGGTAGTTGTTGCAAGACCCAGCGCTGAAAATCGGTGAGGAGAACAATTTTAAAAATTATCATGTTTTTCATTTGATATTGTTGCAAACAAATTGTTATTACATTCCATGACAAAATATTATGTTTGCCAAGTTTAATGGCATCACTGCTGATAACATTAACTGCACATGTGGCCTTTAAACATGGCAAATATTTAGCTAACACACTATTTCTAATGAATCCATAAACAAATTCAAATTTTATACAAGTGAAACCTAGAAAAATATATAAGTAGACAGTATGGCATCTTTCTTTTAAGACTGTGGATGTTTAAAGAGTGAATATAATGTTAAAAATAATTTTTGTACTTTTAATATCACTCTGAAAATGAAGTTTGTCATGAGGAACTGCGTAAATTAAGTAAATTCCTCAGCAAATCAAATTTATGGTCTGATTTTGCTGCTTTATGGACTATATATCTATTTATAAACAGGTTTAATAATAATAAGTTGGTAAGAGGCACTCGAGAGAGCATTAAGTTATAAGTTTATGATTTGTCTTTTATGAGTTCGATCAGTGATCCTGTCCATATTCTGCATTGTTTGTAATGGTATCACTCACACTTTTGGTCGTATATCTTGCATTCACACGAATCGCTCGGTTGGTGGAATTTTGTATTTTTGCACATTTTGTGATGATATCCGTGTGTTGCTAAACCTATGATTCTGTGCCTTTGTGGTTGGTTACTTCCAGTCCACTCTCTGGCATCTGAGGCGTAGAAATCTTCGTTGATCTCTTTTTCTCTCTGTTTCTTTTTATCGATGACTTTCTTAACAGGTTTGCAATGTAATAAAACATCTTCCTGTGCCCAAAGCTTTTTAAATTTTTATCATCTTTCTCCATTCTTCTCTTTCTTCCCATTTCAGTTCTTCCAGATGTAGCTACCTCATACCTTATCCACATATATACATACATAAAGTGAAATCTTGATTTTTTGTGTCGGGAGACCTGAAAAATTATGGATATGGACAAATGTCCAATGCACATGCCTTTAAAAAATGGATGTCATTGTATTTAGTACATTTTTTTTTTCATATGTGTTTTGAAATTTTTACATAACTAGAATTTTTATATTTGATTTTAATACTTTCTTTTTAATTGTGTAGGTTCAATAAAACAGCAGATTTGCTACTTCGTGTTTGTAAAATGATTAAATACTAAAAGAAATCTTGTATTATAAAATTTTACCCATATGTGCTAGACTCTGGAACTCCAGGGGCTGCCAGACATTAGGTTCCTTTAAAATAATTTTAAATCTCTTTATTTTGTAGTTGGTCTCTCGACGGCTTAATTGATGGTTTCAGATTTTTTTTCTTCTTTAATAATAATTTAATCCATTTTAATGTTAGTTTAATTTGTATACATATTTACTTATAACAGGATGAAAATCCTACAAATTACGAATAAGAAGAAGATTTATTTATAAAAATGGTATAAATATTTGTTTTAATTAATTTTTTAATTAATACAATACATATACAAAATTTCAAATCTAATGAATTAATAAATTTCCAAACATTAAAATATTATTATTACTTTTTTGTGATTTTGCTTTTTTTATTTTTTGGAGTACCCATCCAGTTCATCTTTAAACACCCTATGTTCTATTTTAGAAACCAGAAAACTGTGCTGTTTTCTTCTTAATTTTTAGAGACTCAAAATGAACAGAAGATAACAGTAATGTGAAAGATAAGCCACTTTCCTCTTTTAGCTGTAAATGTTAACAAAATAATATCCTTATTAAATTAATATTTAGAAGCTAAAGCTGTTACTGTGATTGAAATAAGTAAATTAATGTGCACAACTAAATTATTGTAATCAATGGTAAAGAGAAACATTTTTGCCAGAACCCCAAACTTTGTGTGCTGATGCTCTGACCACTGAGCTAATTCAGGCCTCATTCCCATCCAAGCTTAAATCCTCCCTTTACCTTACTGACGTACCAGAAGAAGGTAAAATAAGGATTTATGAATTAGTGGTCAGAGTATCAGCATGGAAAGCAATTTTTTTTAACATTGATTACAAAAGAATACCCTGTTAGGAAATGTACAGAAATATTACATAATATATCAGATTTGATGCTATGATGGATTTGCTCATCATTTGAGGGATATGGATTAATAAATAGATGAAATTATATTTGAAGAGAAAAATTTCCTCCTAGACCAAGACTCAAACCTGGGACCTTTGGCTTGCTGGGCCAAATGCTCACCAACTGAACTACCAAGGCGAGTTGCGATCTAGACGCAAATTTTTCTCTTATATACATTGTAATTCCCTCGTGCCAAATGCTTTGAAACCTTTGCTTCTATTCAAATATAATTTATCCTTCAATGAGAAGTGTTAAATCAATAATAAAAACACCAATAGAAGCCCCTGCTGGCTTTATAAAGTAATGTTAAATTCCCAATAAATGTCTTATTAACTAAGAAGCCACCATTTGCAAAGATAGAAGCAAAGGTTTCAAAGCATTGGCGCGAGGGAATTACAACGTATATAAGAGAAACATTTGCATCTAGATCGCAACTCACCTCGGTAGCTCAGTTGGTAAAGCACTTGGCCCAGAAAGCCAAGAGTCCCGAGTTCGAGTCTCGGTCTAGGCAAAAATTTTTCTCTTCAAATATAAATAGATGAAATGTTTAAGTATTAAAGTTTTTTTCGTTTCTTACTTAAAAACATCCACGTTCTTAAAACCTGATTATATGCTGTCTAACTTTACATTTTGCTAGATATGATAATATTAACCACTCTCAAATCATCATGAACACCTAATTTGTTTATTCCTCCCAAATATAGATCTTCTCTCTGTTTACATTGCTTATGAAACATTTTGTGAAGTGTTTACGCTTCATGCGTTTAATTTCTAGATGTTGAGTAAGTCACCTCCTCATACAATTACTGCTTGGTTCAGCACCTCAGTCATCTCTCACAACATTCATCATTTGACAAGTGCAAACACAACATTACCATAGTTTGCAATGTTCTTACCGGGAAATTCTCGTATAAGACTTGAAAGCATAATAATAGTCCCTTCGATTGGTTGCTGGCCAAAGGAAGGCAATTTATAATTTACAAAAAATAGGTGCCAAATTTAATATGGAAATATCAATTAACAAAACTAAAATTATGGCATTTCATGGGAAGGACCCCATACAAAGTAAAATCTGTCTCCAGAATAAAATTTTAGAGAGATCTAATCAATTTAAATATCTTGGATATTATCTCTCTATCTGGGATGAAAAGGATATCCCTGAAAAAGTTACTAGTTATAATAAAAGTTTAGGAATTATTAATCAAGTTATGAAACCATCCCTTGTACAAAAAAACACCAGATTACGTTTATATAACACTTTGGCTAGACCAGTGTTGACCTATGGTAGTGAAGCATGGACACTAAAAAAACAACATGAAAGCAGAATAACGGCTTGTGAAATGAGATTCATGCGCAGAACAGCGGGTTACACCAGATGGGATCGGAAAAGGAACACCGATATCTTAAAAGAATTGAAGACTACGCCAATTTTGGAACAGTACCAACTAAATTGGAAACACCGTCTTGAAAGAATGAGTTCAAATTGGATCCCCAAAGCTGTTTATAATTATATACCAAGAGGACGAAGATCACTGGGCCGTCCTATGAAAAGCTGGAGGGAAAATTTTCTATAGGATCATAACAGGCCTTGGCCTAATACTTGGAAGGAAGAAGAAGAAGCAATGTTCTTATCAAAAAAATATTTCTTTCACAATGACTTACCAGAAGAAGAATTGTTTTTGACCAAAATTCAACACCTAACGAACATATATAAAGTCAGCTGTACTAATTATCTAAAAATTACTGAATACTCATATAAAATAAGTAATAAAAATGGGAAAATATAAAATCTGAATAAAAATATATATCTTCATGATGCTCACTGTCCATGACAGCCAAAGTATGATATATAAAAGTTGCTGAGATTGTAATTTTACTCATGTGAACTACAACATATTTACAGTATCACTGAAATGTGTGTAAAATTTACTGAAAATTAGTTCACGTTATTTAAAACAATTGTTAACCAGTTTTTATAACAAATTACTTATGCTGAATACTGGATGAGTAAATTACCTAGAACATACATCCACAAACAGACATTCAAATTTCTAGAATTAACTAAATTAGCTCGGGAGATTAGAGTTGAATAGCTTAGTTCTCAGATCTCAACTGCTGATGGAGAAAGAGAAGATAATTTTACAACCTTTAGAAGAACAATTGGCAGACCCCTTAAACAAGAATGAGAGAATTTTGCATTTGAAAATTTAAAATCACAAGAATAAATTTGTTAGAATTTAGAATTAAAATAAAGAAGTTATAATGTATAAATCATATTTGAAAAGAAAAATTATACACCCAGCCTGAGACTCGAACCCAGGGTCTTTGGCATTCTGGGCTAATGCTCTACCGACTGAGCTACTGGGGCGAGTTCCAATCTAAATGCAAATTGTTCTCTTGTACACATTGTAAATTCCTGCGCACCAAATGCTATGAAACCTTTGTTTCTGTCTTTGCAAATGGTCCTGGGTTCGAGTCTCAGTCTGGGCATATAATTTTTTCTACAAATATGATTTATCCATCATTGAGATGTATGAAATGAATAATAAAAACATTAAAGTTATAATGCAATTAGAATGAATTTTAAATTTTTTAAATTGTAAATATCTGAATTATACAAGAGAATGGAAGAAAAAATTATATAATACAATATAAGTCTACATTTATGCAAAATTCATAATAATAAATATTATATATGTATATTTAAATGAGCATTAAAAAACATTTTGATGAGAGAAAACATAAATATAGAAAATGTTTATATTGAGAAGTTTTCTACTGCATCTGTGATGAAAATTTCAAAACTCGTTATTTATAAGATACATGAAAAGGAAGGCACTGAAAATTGTGATTGAAAAAAAAAAATTGAAAAATCATAATAATCTTGAAAAGAAGAAAAGCTTCTATTTAAGACAAAAGTATATAAAATAATGAAGAAAATGTGTTTATTTTGATAATTGATAATCTGCTATAAGCTGAAAAAGACAAAAACATTTTCAACTGCACTGAGTTTATTTAAATTGAAATTTTTTAAAATACTTTGCCAATGCACGAGCACATGGAAATATTCTGCTGAAATGTAATATCTCTGCTATAGTCGACTTATAAAAAATGTTTCTTCGACATGCATCAATGCTATTGAAATACATGGAAGAAAGAGCCCAATGTTTAGCAGAGTGCAAGTGAAAATCATATTGTCATATTATCTATCATAAGCACTATTGCTTTGAACATTAAGCACTCTGGAAGATACTGCACTTTGTGTCATTATGCACTGCACAATGAAGGTGATACCAGAAATTTCTGAACAGTTTGTCTTGGGCTGCCATATTATCTTACGTACCAACATACAGGTGGATTGACCTGAATAATAGATTGGATCAGTGTGAAATAGTGAAGACAGTTGTAGTATGTTTCTGATTCAACTAAGCATTAATTTGATTTGCATCCGTGAAGTTGATATAAACAATGTTTGTCTGAAAAGGTTATGGTTAAATTGATCATGAAAAATCTGGAAAGTTGTTACAATAAATTTAGTAAGATTATATTTACATTAATATTGGGAAGTAAACATTATGAGGTTATATCATTAATAGTGAGTGGAGAACATATTTTAATCGACTCACCTCATACATTTTCATGACTGATGAAGGACATGATATTGTCTGAAACCGTCGGTATCAAAGAAGTTTGAAAATGTATGAGGTGAGTCGATTAAAATATGTTCTCCACTCACTATTAATTAGTATGATTATTTGATAAATGATTACATTTTGTTACTCCGAACCTGTGGTTCCCAAAATATACATTTGAAGAGCTCAGCTGTAAAACATGTTAACTGACAAATTCTTAAAAATTGAGTTGTTGCATGTAAACTGTGATATGTACCTCCTTATGTATTTGGTGTACATATTTTTTTACATCCGTAAATAGATGGTAGATGGTCAATAGATGCAATAAAACTATGTACACCAAATGCTTCAGGAGGTCACATATCACAGTTTATAAGCTACAACTCAATTTTCAAGAATTTGTCAGTTACCATGTTTTACAGCCGAGCCCTTCATTCCATTTAATATGAATATGGTGATATTATTAAGTTATGTAGGTAGGAAATACCACTATGAGGTTTATTTTAATTTAGTTGAGTTGTTTCTTGACTCTCCTCATACTTCTTAACTCCTTCGCAATTCGGATTTCGTCACTTCATTTGTAACATTCTCAATGCTGTTCACATTCACAACTGACGTCCAATGGTCTCCTCTCCCGTAGACTCTCACTGAAGGATAAATTATATTTGAATAGAAAAATTTTCGTCTAGACCGAGACTCGAAGTGTTAAATTAATAATAAAAACATCAATAGAAGCCCTACTGGCTTTATAAAGTAGTGTTAAATTCCCAATTAATGTCTTCTTAACTAACAGGCCGCCATATGCAAAGATAGAAGCAACGGTTTCAAAGCATTTGGCGCGAGGGAATTACAACGTATAAAAAAAGAGAAAAATTTGCGTCTAGATCGCAACTCGCCTCGGTAGCTCAGTTGATAGAGCATTTGGCTCGGAAAGCCAAAGGTCCCGGGTTCGAGTGTCGGTCTAGGCGAAAATTTTTCTCATCAAATATAAAACCTCTTAATGTTACTTCCTACTGTATTTTAAAATTAACGTCTTGAGTTTAAATCCTGATTCAGGTGTTAATTTTTCTTTTGAAAATAATAATTGTCCATCATTGCAAATGCTAAAATTTGTACTACAAGCATCATAATGTAAGGATTACTGCTACAATGGTAAGGTAAAAATTCTCATTAAATATGTCTTCTTGATTTAGAAACCATCTAAATGACACTGGTAGCAATGGCTATCTGCCTCAGGCGGAAAAGATAATAGTATATGAATAAAATAATTAAATGAATCGTGATTTTATTCTTACTTCATACTTCTATGTTTTTTTAAACACTGCACTGCAGTATCGGCGACGTGTTGTGTCTAAAAAAACATAGAAGTATGAGGTAAGAAGAAAATCATGATTCATTTAATTATTATTAATTGAACCTCATAATGTTAAAAATTCCCAAATTTAATATATAAAAATAATTATCGTTTACATTGTGATGCCTGAATGGTACTATTGGTAGCACGCTAGCATATAAAGTTAGAGGTCTCAGGTACAGATCCTAATTCAGGTGTTAATTTTTCTTTTCAAAATAATGGTTAATTTTTATTTATTATATTAATTATTTAAATATTTTTATTGTTAATTAATTTTACTTGACCCCTTCCATTATTTTTTAAACAGTTGTTAGCATTACTGGTACGTGTAGCATCAATTTGGATTTCAAAAGTGTCTGAAAACTGTTTGCCTACACGCACCCTACTCTTTGAGCCTTTTAGACACATTCGTATAAGTCTAACTAACTTTTTAGGAATTCCGAACTCCAGCAGGATACTATATAACTTCTCCCTCTTAATTGAATCATATGCTTTTTTGAAGTCTACATATAGTTGGTGTACAGTACCATTATATTCCCATTTCTTTTCTAAAATCTGTCTTATACTAAAAATCTGATCTGTTGTAAACCTGTTTCTTCTAAATGCACATTGATGATCTCCTAGAATGTCATCAATATAGGGAGTAAGTCTGCTTACTAATATATTTGTTAGAATTTTGTATGAAGTTGAAAGTAATGAGATGCCCCTGTAGTTGTTGCAATCAGTTTTATCTCCTTTCTTATAAATTGGTAAGATAATTGATTCCTTCCATTCATCTGGAAGAGCTTCTTTTTCCCAAATCATACTAAGCAACCAACGTATTAATTTTGTACTAGAGCATGCCATTAAATCTTTAGAGAATAAGGAAGGCTTACAACTCAATGGTATTAATAAGCTGTTACTTTATGCTGATGATGTAGTACTACTGGCCGATAGCGAGGAGATACTAAAGGCCAACACGCACACACTATTGAGTAACACTAAGAAATTGGGACTGGAAGTAAATATCAATAAAACTAAATATATGGTCACATGTAGAAATTCAGTACATAATGGAAATGGACAGCTAAGGACAAATGAGGGAAATTTTGAGGAAGTGGCTGAATTCAATACCTAGGAACAGTAATCACAAATAGGAATGAGATGCACAAAGAAATTAAACATAGGCTCAATTCTGGAAATGCATCCTATTATGCATTACAGAGACTTTTGATGTCCCAACTCCTTTCAAAAAACATTAAGCTGAAAATATATAAAACTATTATTTTACCAGTTATATTATATGGGTGCGAAACATGGACTCTTACTTTAAGGGAGGAAAGGAGATTGCGAGTATTTGAGAATAAAGTTCTTAGGAAAATTTTTGGACCAAAGAGAGATGAACAGACAGGTGAATGGAGAAGGCTTCATAACGATGAACTACATAGTCTTTATAGGAAGCCAGATATAATAAGAACAGTTAAGTCTCGTAGACTGCGATGGGCAGGACATGTTGCGCGTATGGGGAATGAAAGACGTGCATGGAAACTTCTTGTAGGAAAGCCAGAAGGAAAACGCCCAGTTGGTAGACCAAGAATGAGGTGGGAGAACAACATTAACTATGATTTGAGGGAAGTAGATTATACAGGGAATGATTGGAAAGCATTAGCTCAGGATAGGGATGTATGGAGAGCTTATGTCCGCGCGGCCATGAACCTACGGGTTCGATAGTGCCAGTGAGTAAGTAAGTAAGTAAGTAAGTAGCATCAATTTGGGAACCACAGTTCTATGTTTTAAAATTTAAGTTTCATGTTTTAAAACACTTCCAGGATTTTCCTTAATTCATTGCTAAGTGTATGGTAGCCCTGCTAGACACGAAATTGGCATTGAAATATCAGTCAGAAATTGGTCCGTCTTCAGAAAATTCTGGCTGGAAAGGGGCAAAATTGACATATTTCTGCACAGCTCATCGTCTGCACCCAAAAAAAAAATGTGGAAATTGTTACATAAATAAGATGTCTCACTTTGAGCTTTGAATTTACAGCTTTCCTTTATTTTGTACGCAGCATATAATATGGTCGCCTGCCGTGTAACTGATGCAAGAAATGGTGGCCAACTGCCAGGGGCCAGTCAAGTGCCTTTGAAAAAGTAAGTAATAATGTTGTTTTGATTCTAGGTAGAGGTTGTTTGCCTGCTCACTGCATTTTTGTTTCCATGTCTTCCTCGGACTGTTGCTAGCTATATCTGGTGGAGGGAATTGTAACTTTATTCTGTATTATGTAAATTGCATGCCTTGCAGCAGAAGCATTGTCAACAACTGACTTTTGTATTTTTAATGGTTGACTTGTGTCTGATTGAAAAAATCAGCAAATAATGGAACAATTATTAAACTTGTGAGAAAATATAAATTAGTGGTAATACATATTAAAGACTATTTAACTCATGCCCCAAATGGGAGTCAATGACCAATCACGTTTCAATGATTTCTGTTTTACAACCAATCAGAGTCGTGTTTCACGAAATATTTATCAGTGTTATAATTACCATAGTAAACAAAGCTCCTCCTTTTTAATATTCTGAACAGGTCTGACCGTTATTTTGCAGTGACTGAGCCTATAAGAAATAAGGCTACCAAATTGTATATAATAGTGCATACATGTCAACATTTGTAGCAATTGATTATACCACCAAAAAAAGAAACCACTGTTTGCACTTTCTTAAATGTATTTTTTCCCAGGTAATAATCCAGAAAATATAATTGTCATATTTACATCATACGACATCAGAAATGAATTAATATACAGATTGATGTGTTTCATTTTTTCTCCACTAGAGAGCATTCTTACAATATTGCGTTCCTTTGGCAATAAATAGTATGATCTGGTTGCAGTGATAAACAAAAGAAGCAGTAGAAGCGTACCTATTGTTTCTCATTTGTTTTCAAACATCGCCGTTTGCATTAAATATATAAATATTTTGAAATAACTATAGTTAAATAATGATTTGTGAGTAAACAGCTTAATTTTATTCGTTAAATAGTCCTAACAAATGCCACTCTTGATTTCCAAATTCTCTAGATAAATTCACTCCTCACTTCGTGAGTCGTGAATTTATCGATAATTTGGAAATCACTCGTGGCATTACTTATGATAATTTTAACAAAATCAAGAGTCCAAAAGCTTATGGTGAAATGTTTCCTACCTCTCCTCATATAAATCTTCTAAGTAGATCGCGATTTTGAGACCATAACAGTCTCATCTTCAGTACTTCTTTGGCGACTGAGTCATGTCGATCGGAACAAACTCTTCTTCTTCCCTCTGTTGGTGGACCGATGAACCTCTGGATCAGGTCAAAATTTGCGGGAATTTTAAAGTTCAAAAGTTTTCCTTTGCTTTTCTGAATGTGGCTCTTTTCCCAAACTGGTTATATTATATTCCAAATCTTCATAATCTTGTGCAATTAACGATCAATTTAATAATCAATTGAGTTGGTGTTTACTTGATGAAAATCCATATTTATTAATTAAATAAACATGTGACAATGTCTATATAGGACAAACTGGTAGACCTTTTATCTCTCGGATAAAGGAACACATGAGAGCATATAACAGAAATTTAGAAAATTCAAAATATGCTAACCACCTATTCCAATTTAATCATTGTTTCGATCGAAATTTTGAAATTTTACATATTTGTGATAAGGGTAAGAAGTTAGATCTTTTGGAGGCTGTAGAAATTAATAAGTTTAAAAGTAGTAAAAAACTGCTAAATTCTCAACTTGATTTGAATGAATCCCCTTTGTTAAATTTAAAAATTTAAATAAATATTGTTGTATTGTTGCTTAGATCAGTTGGAACACAATTCATAATTTAACATGTCTGAAGAAGGTACAGTGTACCGAAACAGCTGTCACTGAATTATATAATAAATATGAAAATCAAATAAAACTACGTTTTATTTTTATTTAATTGATCAATTTAATGTATATAATACATTAATAAGTAAAAAGAATGTTTATTTAGGTAGAATTTTTTTATGACTCACCTCATATTGTTCTTCTTATTTGACTATAAACTAGTTTCGGAACATAGTTTCTGTTCCATCCTTAGTATCATCACGACCGTTGTTCTGTCATCTTGAAGAGCTGTCCTTCACTCCTTCCATTGGCAGACTGAAAAACCTCGAAACCAGGTCATTCTCCCCGGGAATTTCAAAGTTCATCAATTTCTTCTTTTCGCTCTTTTGAATGTATATCTTTTCCCAAACAGTAAGTTCTTTTGGTTTTCTATTTGTTTTAATAATTTAGCTTCTTTCTCGATAAGATATTTTTCAGACCATGCATGGGCAGCCATTGCAGATTTTTGTACTTCCCCTTTCTTGACATTCCTGAGATGTTCTTTCACTCTTGTTTTCAAAATCTCTTAGCGCCGCATGCAAATACATTATTTTCTACTCAAATTACTTCCAATCACCAGTGAGCTGACTTTCTGTGAGCAAGTGCAAAGATCGAATTAGCGACCCACTAACTGGTCATGCATGAAAGTCATCATTTTCGTAATATTGGCAAGAAATTACACAGAATTCTCAGCGATAAAACCACTTCTGTTATTTTCGTCTGCTAGAGAAATGCATTTACGCTTGCATCCCCAAATAATACCATATGTGACGACGTCTGTGTCGCGCAATATTATGCCGATTCTCCTGTTCTTCCAGTTGAATTCTTTGGTAGACTCTATCAAATTCCTTTTCTCCGTGCATACTGAAAACATGATTGAAGTCTTCAACGTCCGACATCTTGGATAAAGCAGCAAGGTACGCGGCAAGGTTTCAAACTACATCGGTTACCATCGGGTTGCTCACGATTCCTTTCTCTGCTAAGTCTCTCGCCAGGTATCTTAGGAATTTCAACAATTATTATCGCATGAACAGATTTTTGAGTATGCAAAAACATATTTGGATGCAACTTTCTCAGTAGAGTACAGGCAGAGAACAACTTTTACGGTCTAATGTGTTCATAGATTCGAGCCTTAGTTTTTCCTATGTAGAATTTGTCACATTCTTCACATTTAATCTGATAAATCCCTGATTTGGTTTCTTGTTTTATTTTCTCATTTTTTTATAATGTTTATAAATTTAGAGTATGGGTAGTCTCATAGTGAGATGTGCTAACTCTGAATTTTGGAAACTTTGTTGATGAGTTATGTATCCACATTAAGGTATGAAGTAAATGCAGTTATGTCTATTACCAGAAGTCTCTTACATTTTGATCTTCATGTGTTAATTGAATATAAGTATTCCATATTTTCAGAGTTAAATTAAAATCCTTTATATCTCACCTCACATCCAGTTCAGTATAAGTATTCCATTTTTTATATTTGAAGAGAAAAATTTTCGCCTAGACCAAGACTCGAACCCAGGACCCTTGGCTTTTCCGGGCCAAGTGCTCTACCAACTGAGCTACCGAGACAAGTTACGATCTAGATGCAAATTTTTCTCTTAGAGGGAATTACAACGTGAAGAGAAAAATTTGCGTCTAGATCGTAACTCGCCTCGGTAGCTCAGTTGGTAGAGCACTTGGCCCGGAAAAGCCAAGGGTCCCAGGTTTCAGTCTCGGTCTAGGCGAAAATTTTTCTCTTGAAATATAATTTATCTTTCAGTGAGAAATGTTAAATCAATAATAAAAACATCATAAGTATTCCAATTTCTTTATAATACATTAAGTCCCTTTTTTTGAAACAATTTGTGATTTTTGTATTATTTGTGCATTGTAATTTAATAATGTGTGTCTTATTTTTTAATTTTATATCATGACACATTTGTAATGGTCGAAGGTGATAAGCCAGACGAAATAAGTACCTTGGTCGAAAGAGTGACGATCTTTCACCGTAAAAATACAACCGTCAAGAAATGTGGAAATGTGGACACATTTGTATTTTCTCACAAATTTTAAAAATGTATTTAGTCTTTTTTTTTCGGCCCTTCACTATGTAAAATGGTGTAGATTTACTTGTAGAATATTGTCTTGCTTTAAGTTAGAGAATTTCAAAATGGAAGGATGGAGAATAAAATATCATATGCTTTTTAGTTTACAATTATTTAATTTTATTTAGTAGTAATAGTATTAAATTTTAAAATTCTAACCTCACATAATTCCATTCAAACAGATCTTCCAAGTGAGTGTTCAGATGGTTCAAATCACTTGGCCGAAATCAATGGGATGTTGATATAGATTTTTTTTTTCATTCATAAAGGGAAATACTGGCTTATATTTCATTTAATATTTTATTTCATTACCAATCATTTAATAGTTTATTAAACAAATTCAAATCAGTGGAAAATAAAAACAAATTATCTTCTATCACAAGGATTCAGAATGTAAACATACATATACACTGACGATTTTATTATTAATTTAACACTTCTCATTGAAGGATAAATTATATTTGAAGAGAAAAATTTTCGCCTAGACCGGGACTCGAACCTGGAACCCTTGGCTTTCCGGGCCAAGTCCTCTTCCAACTGAGGTACCGAGGTGAGTTACAATCTAGACGCAAATTTTTCTCTTATGTACGTTGTAATTCCCTCGTGCCAAATGCTTGAAACCATAGCTTCTATCTTTGCAAATGGCGGCTTCTTAGTTAAGAAGACATTTATTGGGAATTTAACACTACTTTATAAAGCCAGTAGGTCTTCTATTGATGATTTTATTATTAATTTAACACTTCTCTTCAATTAAATTTGAAGAGAAAAATTTTCGCCTAGACCGGGACTCGAACCCGGGACCCTTGGCTTTCCGGGCCAAGTGCTCTACCAACTGAGCTACCGAGGCGAGTTACGATCTAGACGCAAATTTTTCTCTTATATACGTTGTAATTCCCTATCGCCAAATGCTTTTGAAACCATTGTTTCTATCTTTGCAAATGGCGGCTTCTTAGTTAAGAAGACATTTATTGGGAATTTAACATTACTTTATAAAGCTAGTAAGGCTTCTAATGATGTTTTTATTATTGATTTAACATTTCTCAATGAAAGATAAATTAAATTTGAAGAGAAAAATTTTCGCCTAGACCGGGACTCCTTCAATGAGAAGTGTTAAATTAATAATAAAATCGTCAATAGAAGCCCTACTGGCTTTATAAAGTAGTGTTAAATTCCCAATAAATGTCTTCTTAACTAAGAAGCCACCATTTGCAAAGATAGAAGCTATGGTTTCAAGCATTTGGCGCGAGGGAATTACAACGTATATAAGAGAAAAATTTGCATCTACATCGCGACTCGCCTTGGTAGCTCAGTTGGTAGAGCACTTGGCCCGGAGAGCCAAGGGTCCCGGGTTCGAGTCCCGGTCTAGGCAAAAATTTTTCTCTTCAAATATATCTTACAACTTCCTGATATGAAGCATGTAGATGGGTTGCAAATAAGAGACTGTATGACTACATACAGCAAAAGGCATACATAACCTATTCATATCTACTGAAAGATCATATCACATTGTGATATGACCTGAAATTTGAAGAATTCTAAAAAAAAATATAAAATACTGTATGTAGTTTGATATTATATGGATCACATTTTATACTTATAATGTCTCTTATGTGTAAATAAGTTCACTGCTGTGGTCTCAAGGTAGTGTGCTGCCTTGTCACGCAGCAGGCCCGGTTTGATTCCTGGTTGCGACAAGCTTCCTGGGTCAGGTTTTTTTCGGAGGTTAGTTGAGTTATAATCACCTGTTCCAAGAGAAATGTCAGAAAGCTTTTGAGGCCCAAATGGCCCCTCAACATCTGGCCATCATCATTATCCCATGATGTGGAAAGCAACGGGAAGCTACCACACCTATAATTCCCTAGTAAAGCTGCAAAGCACAGCATGAAAATGCTATGATCGCAGTGAAGGACCTGCTGTAGGGCAGAACACTATAGAATAGAATATGTAAATAATATTTACTATTATCATATATTTTTTTAAGCTTTACTAGAAGATCTGTCCTTCCATTTTCATATGTTTACAATGTTGATATGGTAGTAAGAAAGGCATGGACTCTGATAACATTAATTTAATACTTACTTACCTGCTTTGTAATTCTAGTGGAATTTGGCAGTTCATAATTAAGACAGTGTTCATTTTATATTTAAATTAATATTGGGAAGTAAACATTATGAGGTTATATCATTAATAGTGAGTGGAGAACATATTTTTAATGACTCACCTCATATAATTTCAAATTTCTTTGATACCGGCGGTTTCAGACAATATCTTGTCCCTCTTCAGTCAGCCCGGTCCCTCAACTCATGTGTATAAAACCTGGTTTCAAAGCCCCATTCAAATTTTTGTCTTTTTTTTCAAAATACCCTAATGTCAAATCTTTTTCCCTGGGAATTACAACCCCCTCCCAAACCCATTACTTTGCTCTTTGTACTTTTTGATGTTAGATTCTCTCCCAAACTGTGACTTCCATAAATGTCTCCAATTGTTTAATCAATTTGTATGTTCGTCAATTCTGCCCTTTTCTGACCAAGTGTGCTTTTAGCAGCTACTGCACTCATGTGGAAGCCATGACTGAAGAGGGGAAAAGATATTTTCTGAAACCGCCAGTACCAAAGAAATTTGAAATTGTATGAGGTGAGTTGTTAAAAATATGTTCTCCACTCAATATTAATGATATAACCTCTTAATGTTTACTTCCCAACATTAACATAAATTTAATTTTGTTGTTGTTGCTTATTTTGTAATAGCAAGTGTTACCATGTAAATTGAATTTTAGATTTTAGTTTGGTAACTGCTGTTGAACAACAAATGAGTGCAAGAAAAGGATTGTATCTAGATTTTGTCTAAAATATATATTTATTGACTTTTTCCTTTATGAAAAGGAAATGTTTTGAATATGCATTAGAACTCCTTAAATATTGTTTACTTTGAACTTGCCTCTATGCTATGTTAAATATAAGATATTGTAGAGAAGTGGTGCTTATGTTTATTAAAACAATTACATGAACTGAAATAAACTCATTTGCAAACTTCAAAGCCATATTATTGATAGTTCAAGATGTATCTTTTAAGTTCTTTTAATGGCTTCAGACATAATAAGGAGCATATTTTGGAATTGCTATATAATATTTTTGTATATAGCAAATAACCCTCAGGGGTCCTCATCTAGGGGATATGTGGATGGCGACCACAAGGTGCCCAAGCTGAGCAAAACATTTCTTCCACTTACTTGTGTTTTGCACTCTTTTAACTTTACTATCTAACCTCTCTTGGTTAGCTCTTTTTTTTTCGACCCCAACGCTATTGGGCATCCGAGGGCTAGGGAGTCTTTCTTTTCTTCCATTTCTTCTTCCCTTTATTTTCTTTTCTTCTCCAGAAAAGCCTGACCAGAGGCTATAAGATGGCAGCCCCATCACTGGTCTTGCCTTCCTTTGGCCAGCAACCAATTGAAGGGACTATTATTATGCTTTCAAGTCTTATACGAGAGTTTATAATTATATACCAAGAGGACGATGATCACTGGGCCTGTCCTATGAAATGCTGGAGGGAAAATTTTCTATAGGATCGTAACAGGCCTTGGCCTAATACTTGGAAGGAAGAAGAAGAAGTATATAGCAAATAATATTATGTATGGTATATTACATGAGAGGGGGGCACGCCATAGCGTAGTGGTTAAGGCACTGAGCTACAAGCCGGAGGGTCGAGGGTTCAAGTCCCATTGGGGTCAGGATTTTTAAACTGACCCAAACCCTCTGGCGGCACTATGGCCCTGGGGTCGACTCAGCCTCTAACAGAAATGAATACCAGAAGCTTTTTCTGGGGTAAAGGCGGCCGTCATGCAGGGCTGAAACCTGGCTGACATAAAATGCCGATTGTTTAGAAAAAGTGGGAGCCTTAACCTCGTACTACCCCAAGGGCCTCCGGGCCTGTTTTGGGATCACAAAAAAAAATATTACATGAGATGCACAAAGAAATTAAACATAGGCTCAATTCTGGAAATGCATGCTATTATGTATTACAGAGACTCTTGTAGTTCCAACTCCTTTAAAAAAAAACATTAAACTAAAAATATATAAAACAGTTATTCTCCCAGTTATACGGATGCGAAACATGGACTCTTACTTTAAAGGACGAAAGAAGATTATGAGTATTTGAGAATAAAGTTCTTAGGAAAATTTTTGGGTCAAAAATAGATGAACAGACAGATGAATGGAGAAAACTACATACCAGTTATATAGTTGACATCGTATTGAAAAGTTGTTACTTTGTTCTTAATAGCATTTTTAAATTTTTATCAGTAAAAATATTAGTTGATAAATTTGATTGATTTGAAAATATGTCCTGTAAGTGGACAAGTTGTTTACAATAATAGACATGACATATGCACCACTTCTATACATATTTGCTTATTTGGAGATTGTTTTCTTTTTACGTAGAACTGGTGATGGAGATGTTTAGCATGAAGTATAGTAAAAACTTGTTGCATCTTCTCAACACTTCTTTCCCCAAAATTATTATCTAAAATTTAATGGCATTTAATCAAGTGTTTATTTCAGAAATTAATAAGCTCATATTTTTGTAAACTGCTTTCTTAATTATTATATCATATATTGTTTTAAAATTATTTAAAAGCATTGTTGCATATACAATATTTAGTTGGAAAAACAGTTGATGGATTTGTTTAGATGAGGCACTATCCAATTGTTGTATGAAAATTAAACTTGTATATTTCTGGAATGTATTGTGTGGCCTATTTTTTAAATAAATTATTTAATATTTTTGTTCAACTACTGGAGAATGTTAACAGTATTTAGTAGGCATATGGAGAACATTCCAGAAACATAAAAAAAAACTCAATTTATAGGAATGTAGGTTGTCTCCCTATGTGATCAATCAATCTAAAATTGTTTAATATTCTTAGGTTTAAATTGATACCATAATTGAAGTCAGACTTAAAAAAAAAGTAACAAAAATTTACATTTTAATCGTGTATGTATATGGAATTAAATTGACAGCATATTTTTCTATAAAATTGTAGAGAAAATAATAAATAGTTATTCATAATACGTTTAGCTTTTCATAACAGATGATAAAATTGTCAAAAAATATGTGTTATATCAATGGCTTCACATCGTATATAAATTGTATAAATTTGACGTTAAAAGAATAGGGTCAGAATTAGTCTTTTTTTTTATATATAATTTTGAAAGCTTGAGAAATGTTGCCAAGAGAAATGCGAGAGATTTTGTCTGCAATAAAAGTTTATGTCGTGGATATTTTAATTTGTATTGAATTATTGTGTTGTAAGATTGGTTGTATTTTTTATGAGTAGTGTAGGCATGTATGTAAGGTGAGTTTTGTGTATGCATGTTCATAATTATTTACTTTTTTTAAGCTGAAACTCAAGAATGAAGAGCAGATTATTTTAGGGGTGGCTGAATTTGTTTCTGAATTCAGTTTGTTGTTTTCAATTTAGGAATGTTGTTGATTCAGAAACGTATCTGGACTTGAGGCAGGAGCCCACTTAACTCACAGTAAGACATCCTCCATGTTGAATGCATCTCTTGAGTACAGTCAACTTCTCCGTCATTCACAACTCTAACGCTAGAGGCTATTTCTTTTATTAGCTGTATAATTAAAATATAAAATTGTGGAATTATTCACCTGAAAGGTCCGTCTCTTCAACTTAATTAATTATTTAACTGTAACGCTTTCGGGACTTGTCTCATCATCGCAGGATTCAAAACTGGTGTTTCACTGAAGATCTGGTAGAGAGGGTTACATGTATTGGGTTCGTTTTCGTTTATCAGATTGTCGTTGTGAGCTGCTTTCATGATTTCCATCTCTTTGAGTACATGTATCTTCACTGGATTATTCTCTGTGCATTAATGTTAGGGTGTTTTCAATATTTAACATGCGATATCCTTCATGGATAACATGTTTTGCATAGCTTGAAGGACATCGCATGTTAAATATTGAAAACACCCTAACGGTAATGCACAGAAAATAATCCAGCGAAGATAAACGTACTCGAAGAGATGGAAATCATGAAAGCAGCTCACAACAACGACAACCTGATAAACGAAAATGAACCTAATACATGCAACCCCCTCTACCAGATCTTCAGTGAAACACCAGTTTTGAATCCTGCCAATGGTGGGACAAGTCCCGAAAGCGCTACAGTTAAATAATTAATTAAGTTGAGGAGACGGACCTTTCAGGTGAATATTCCATAATTTTATATTTTAATTTTGAATAATACCTCAACGGAACACATCATGAATCTTATACAAGTTGATTAGCTGCATAAGGTATTAGAGCCATGTGCCAGATTCACTGTTAATGAAAATATTAACATAAATAAATTACAATTTTATAGTAGAGAAGATTTTACTCATAGATGGTATCATTAGTTTTCAAAATAATTCTATTTATTTATATTTGAGTTGGATATTTTGACTCACCTCATATTTCTTGATTTTTATGCAGACCTGGGTTTTGTCGCCTCTGTGCTACATTGTCAATTCTTCCAACTGTCGTTTTGCAGTTGTTCATCCTGCAAGTTGATTTCTACTGCCTCTGCTGGTTGACCGATGAACTTCCAAATCAATTTTTCTTTGTTTTTCTCTAGGAATTTAAAAAAAAAATGATTTGGAATTAGTGTTTTATTGCCTTTCCTGGTAAATTTATTTATGAGTGATTTTGAATGTAAAATCACTAAAGTACATCCCACAATGTTAAAATTTTGGAGCAGATGTGTAGATGATATAATTTGTATTGTAAAAGAAAAACATGTAAAAGATTCTCTAAAACTGTTAAATTTACAGAGTACAAACATCAAATTTACCAAAGAAATAGAAGAAAATAAACACGTACCTTTTTTGGATCTTAAATTGGTTAGAAACAAAGAAAAAAGGAAAAATTGAATTTGGGATTTATAGGAATGAAACTCATCTGGAAAATTTTATTAAATCAACAGGGTTCAATCCAATTGGACGTACATTGACAGACTTTACTAGTTTAACTCATAGATTGGTAAACTTACTCTTAAACAAAGAAGATTTCGAAATTGAGAAAAAACACATAATCAAAGCAGCAAGAGAAAACGGATTTGATGAAAAAATATTATACAAAAGGATAGAAAAGTATAAGAAACAAAAAATGATAAACAGAAGTACTCTTGAAAAAGAAAAACCACCTGTGAAAGAATGAGAAAATTCACATATCACCCTTGGGTACACAATAAATTCCAAAAGAATTTTGAGAAGTTTAATATTAAATTAGCACCAAAAAATAACCACAGTTTAAATAAACTAATAAAAACCAAAAAAAAAAAAAGAAAAACTGATAAAAATAAAGAACCAAAGAACACATAAGAAATATTAAAAATGGGGAAATAGGAAAATCTGCACTTGCTGCTCATGTTTCGTCTGAAAAACATGATATAAATTTGGACACTAAATTATTAAAACAGTTAGAAAATACAAAAGAGCTAACTATTTGGGAAAAAATCTTTATTCAGAAGAACAAAAACAGAGTTATGAATTTCGAAATACCGACAGAATGTGACCTCGTTTGGAGGTTCTTCAGCCAACCACAAGAGGGAGCTGACGTCGACATTCAGGGTTTACAACATAAATCCAACCAGTCTGGGCAAGATGCTGAGGATGATTGATATCCAATCGAAACATGTTCAAGAACAAATCAACATTAATATTGAGGTAAGATAAACAGACTCCAAATAATATTATTTGATTTGAAAGTTCATCGATCAATCAACAGAGGGAGCAGAAATCAACTTACAGGATGGAGAACCACAAAACAACAGTTGGAAGCATCGAGAATGTTGCACAGAAGCGACGAAACCAGGTCTGCATAAAAATCAAGAAATATGAGGTGAGTCAAAATATAAAACTGAAATATAATTACAAGAAACCTCTTAGTAAATAATTCTATTTACGTTTTGTGACATAACGTAAAGAAAAACAAATCATAATGAACACCTCATTACTTTTAAAAATTATTGGGTAATTTTCTGTAAGCCATACATTTTTTTTGTCATTTTCAAGAGATCTTAGATTGTTACTATTACACTGAGCAACAAAAAAGAAACTTTTTTTTGTCTCAGAAAGAAAAATATGTGATTCTGATAGTTTTTTTTCTCCTGGATTCAAATATGATATCGCTTTTTCTCCATCACGCAAAGTTTCCAAAAGGCAGGCATTTATTATAATTTCAAACACTTTAATATTTTCTACATTCGTAACTACACAATATTCAAGCATTTGGACTCACCTAGAAAGTAAGAAATGACTATTTTCTGCTATATTTTTCCTGTGGAGCATCCCTCTTGATGGTGCAACAATAATCGGCCAGCATATTAGGATTTCAGTTGCCTTGATATCTCTCTTCCATAGCTGAATCTCCTAATGAAAGTGTTCCCCGTGCTCATCGCACACTGCACCAAGATTTTCCAGGAAGAAATCTAGGTTTATTAAAAAAATAATTATTTAAATACATTAATTGAAATTGAAATAAAAAAACTGTGGGCAATGGAAAAATTCTGAATACATATTTGAAAACACGATAAAAACTGCATTAAGTACAACTATTGGTACTCATGAGACAAAAATTATGTTGACCAGTGTTATCAGTACTGCTCTCTGACTATAACTAATTTTATTTATTTATTTTTGTTAATATTTAATTTTAGGAAGTGATATTTTGAGGTTATTTTAATTATATTATTTTTAGTCTGATCATATTACCTCAATATTAATGTTGATTTGTTCTTGGACATGTTTCAAAACAATTCTGTTTTATTGTCATCTTGTCCAGACTGGTTTGATTTATGTTGCACACCCTGGATGTTGATGTCAGCTCCATCCTGTGGTTGGCCAAAGAACCTCCAAACAAGGTCACACTCCTTCTGAGGTTCTTTGGCCAACCACAGGATGGAGCTGACATCGACACCCAGGGTGTGCAACATAATGCAATATAAATCAAACCAGTCTGGACAAGCTGACGATGAAACAAAATTGTTTTGAAACATGTCCAAGAACAAATCAACATTAATATTGAGGTAAGATGATCAGACTAAAAATAATATAATATTTTTATTAAACTTGAAGCATTCTCTTGTCAGGTTGCTGGCCATGGTATTGAAAAACATAAAGAAAGTCAACTGTTTTATATTTAGATATACTTCAGAATATTATTACATTCAGTTTTTAATAAATGATAAATATCTTTATCATGAAGAAATAAAGGTTGAAAATTTTGTCACGAGAAATAGAATTTGTAAATATTTTCTCCCCAAAAGGATGAAGGAGAGTTGGCTGTACTCTGGTTTTCTTGGAGGTGGAATGGGGGAGGTGGTGTGGTGGAAAAAATGCTTCATGTCCTAGCTTGTGATATAAAAAGTTGTGTCGAGAAATCACTCATAACAAATATAATAAGCTTGAAAATTTCACACTAACCTGTCTTCACTTTCTCTGTCTCGCTTTACATAATTTTTATCCCACTATGCTATAATTGATTGAGGAAGATTCAAATAATATTTAGGTCTAGTTATGACAATCAATAAAATTTAATAATCAATTGAGTTGGTGTTTACTTGATGAAAATCCATGTTTATTAATTAAATAAAAATAAAACATAGTTTTATTTTTATTTAATTAATAATAAAATTTAACATTTTGTTTTTGGCTATTTTCTAGAATTTATAACTGCATAGTTCCTTGAATAAGTGATAAAAGCTCTATATAATTACTCAGGATTTTATATTCCTCTTGTATTAGTTTTTAACCGGGTTAAAAAATTATATTTAAATTTATGAAGTGATATTTTGAGGTTATTTTAATTATATTATTTTTAGTCTGATCATCTTACCTCAATATTAATGTTGATTTGTTCTTGGACATGTTTCAAAACAATTCTGTTTTATCATCAGCTTGTCCAGACTGGTTTGATTTATGTTTCATTATGTTGCACACCCTGGATGTCGATGTCAGCTCCATCCAGGGTATGCAACATAAATCAAACCAGTCTGGACAAGCTGACAATGAAACAGAATTGTTTAGAAACATGTCCAAGAACAAATCAACATTAATATTGAGGTAAGATGATCAGACTAAAAATAATATAATTAAAAATTATAGTTTAGTCTTAAAATTAAGAAGATATTAAAACAAATGTGAAAGTTAATATTTAATTTTAGGAAGTGATATTTTGAGGTTATTTTAATTAAATTATTTTCAGTCTGATCATCTTACCTCAATATTAATGTTGATTTGTTCTTGGACATGTTTCAAAACAATTCTGTTTTATTGTCAGCTTGTCCAAACTGGTTAGATTTATGTTGCACACCCTGGATGTCAATGTCAGCTCCATCTTGTGGTTGGCCAAAGAACCTCTAAACAAGGTCACGCTCCATCATTTTATTAAGATTCATATGTATGTATGTGTATATGTTCATATTATTCTCTCAAATGAACTAGAAATCAAGGAACTCTTCAGTGATGAATTCCCCAAAATATTGTACTCTTTTAGTCAGCTCATATTAAAATTATTTTAACATAAAAGTAAAAATTTAATTCATTTCATTTAGTCCTACACTTTTATCACATTCAAATGTAGACACTTTGATTTCATGTTTAATCTGCTTATTTTTAAATATGTTTTCTGATATGTCATCTATTTACATTATAATGTATTACTAAATTTTTTTATATATTTTTAATTCCTCTTGATAATAAATTAATTTATTGGTTATTTCTGAAGAGATATTGCTGTGTTGCTATTAGTTTATTGGATAGTTAGAGTTGTGATATTTCTTTAGTTCCACTTTCATGAGAGATTGTCCACAGTAGACTATAAACTTTTTTCTTTTACTTCAGCCAATCTTTTTTTTTAAGTTATAAAATGCAATTAACATTGATAATTGGAATTATATGTAATTGATACAACACTCTATACTTAGAAAACAAGACTCTATTTATTATTGTAATCATATTTTCTATCCTTTGGACTAAATTCTCATGCCAATAATACAGGACTATTCAGAAAGAAGGAACAGACTTCAAACATTTATTTATTTTTATTTTTTTTTTAAATGCCCCAGGTTTGTCTTTCGACATTCCTGGTTTCTCTCCTGGCATGGCGTACTTGTAACCCACCTCTGAGGTTGGGGCGCATGGAAGGCAGGGTAACATTTCCCCGATGATATGATGGGTGATGATGATGATAATGGTGCGCCAGGAGAGTCCCTAATCCTAAGCTTAACCTAAGATGAATATGAATGATGATGATTTTGATGGTCATGATTTCGGGGACCGTTTGGGCCTTGAAGTTTTCCTGACATTTGTCTTACAGGTGAGGAAAAACCCTGATAAAAACCTCACCCAGAAAAACTGTCCCGACTGGGGATCGAACCTGAGCCCGCTGCGTGACAAGGCAGCACGCTATCTCGAGATCACAGCAGTGGACACATTTATTTCTTCCAAACTACAAAAAAATAGAAACATAATTCAAATGTTCAGGAAAAGGGAAGAGTTTGAAGTTCCAATCATGGCCACATTGGCGCTGTTGCTTGTCATGTTGATTGTTTGTATCAAAATGGCGACACAACACGATGTTGGATTGAAAGAGAAGGAGCAGAAAATCAACTTCATCGCTGGTGGCCTTCCAGGTCACCAGACCTAACCCCGTGTGATTTTTATCTGTGGGAATACATAAAAGACCATGTTCTTATCCCCGCCCCTATACCTTACACTCTTGAAAATCTGCAACATTGAATTGTTGAAGCTGTGAATTCGATAACTAGAGACCAGCTGATTCGTGTGTGCCAAGAAATGAGCCACTGTTTTGATATATGTCGTGTAATACATGGTGCTTATATTGAATGCATAAAATAGTGAAATTTGAACTTTTCTCTTTCCAGGAACGTTAGAATTATGTTTCTATTTTTTTGTAGCTTGGAAGAAATAAATGTTTGAAGTCTGTTCCTCCTTTCAGAATAGCCCTATATATTGCTAATGATGATATTATATCTTAATAATGAACTAGAAATTTATTGACTTAATTACATCAGTTTACAATATATGAAGAATAAGAGCTGTCTAAAAATAGTGTATTACATTAGTGATTATAACATTCTTAAGTTTTTAGGACCGTCCTCAAGTTTATATACACGATTAAAAATATTTTTGACCAAAAATCAATAGTTTTTTCCCTGGTTGTTTATTAGTCTTAACTGCTAATTCATGATATTCTTTCAACCCTAGAGACTTGAGCTGTAGCAGGAAGTCTTTGAGATGTAATGGATTTTAATAATTTACATCAAATAATATTGAGCTAGCCTTGAACAGTCTATTGATTCATATGATTGGAACTTTGTTTTATTGAACATGACTTGTTGAATTCTGGACAACAACTTTTTTGCATTTAGGTAAAATTTTATCACTCACCTCATATTTTACTTCTTTTTTTAATTTGAACTAGTTTCGGAACTTTACATTTCAGTTCCATCATCAGTATCCCTGTGACCGATGTTCTGTCATCTTGAAGAGCTGTCGTTCGCTCCCTCTGTTGGTAGATCAAAAAACCTCGAAACCATGTCATTCTCCCCAGGAATTTCAAAGTTCATCAATTTCTCCTTTTTGCTCCTTTGAATGTAGATCTTTTCCCAAACAGTGAGTTCTACATTCGAAGGAGCGAAATGGAGAAATTGATGAACTTTGAAATTCCCAAGGAGAAAGACCTTATTTCGAGGTTTTTCAGTCTGCCAACAGAGGGAGCAAAAGATGGTTCTTCAAACATTTGTGCACAAATAATGAGGAGATTTCTGTATTTTTTTAGATCTTCATAGCATTTGTTATACAAGTTTTTAGACTTAAATTTGCAGCTAGTGTAAATTTATCAACTGAGATTTCATCAGCTCTTTACTGAACCATTAACGTTTTGTTGTGAGACAGGTTTTCACTTGAGATGACGGTATAATTACAACTCATTTGATACAATTTTCAACTGGACAGAAGCTCATTAGTTTAAAATAATATGGTATGAGATTTTTTAATTCTGCCAAGTTAGATGAATTTTTCAAGTTGGTGCTTTGCCGCTCTTTAACAGATTTTATTAAATATTAGAAAGTTTTAATATTTTAGTTAATGTGGAATTTCAGTTTGTGGTGGAAAATAATTAATTGAGGATATGTGAAGTGGGCTAACATTGTGATCCCATGTTAATGACCCTTATTTGACCTATTTAATTGGCTACAATATTTTGTATGGAACTCACTGTAGCACCTAGGATTGAATATCAACTTTGGGTGGTAAAGAAGATATTTACATTTTTACAAATAAGAATTTTGATAACATTAAATAATTTTGATTCAGTGATGGCGAACACAATGTCAGTAACTTCTCTAAATTTTCACACATATTTTTATTTATTTATTGTTTTAACTTTTTTTGTCATTCAGAATAATTTTTCTCTTATTTTTTATAGATTAATGGTAGAAACATTTAATAATAAAATTGTAATTTACAGAAATACCGTAGCTTACTGCAATTTTGTGAATGCTTATTGAACAAAGGCATGATGAAATTAACAGAGAAGATAAATATCCTGAACTTATTTCTCTATTTACTATTCCCCAAATATATTTTTATTAGGGATTAGCAATAGAATAACTGTTACTTATAAATTGAGCTGATAATTGTTGCAATGCAGTTTGTAAATTGATATTTCAGTCAAGAATATACTGGAAAATTAAAAAATCCCTCCTGACAAGATTTTATTTCACAAAACCTATTGATTCATTTTAATTATAGCAATTTAATTGTTGTAAATAATTGACAAAATTATATAGAAATCATTAGAATTTTCTGAATGTTTTACTATATTGATGCTTGTAACATTATTTCAAGTATCACAGCTTAGTTCTTATTATAGTTCTCAAAACCTGTGTTAAGTCATTTTGTCATGTAAAAATAGAAGAAACTCTGTAGAAGAGTTGCCGGTATCTTTCTCTGCCAAAACCCAACAAACTATAACATAAAAATCAAATGAATCATGAATTCTTCTTACCTCATACTTCTATGTTTTTTTAAACACAGCACCGCAGTATCGGAGAAGAATCTTCCCTATCATCAGCTGTTTTCACGACTGTAAATTTTTTTCTTTTGCCAGTAATTATCCAAACTGCCATCTGGTTCAGTTGACCAGATGGCAGTTTGGATAATTACTGGCAAAAGAAAAAAATTGACAGTCGCGAAAACAGCTGACGGTGGGGAAGATTGTTCTCTGATACTGTGGTGCTGTGTTTAAAAAAACATAGAAGTATGAGGTAAGAAGAATTCACGATTCATTTGATTGTCATTAATAAAACCTCGTAATGTTAAAATTCCCAAATTTATTATATTAAACTATAACATAAAATACATTTTAAAAACTTATTTATTTGGTTCAGTTGTATAAACATTCATAGTAAATGTTTTATTGTATTGTATTTACCTATAGGGCATATTTATGATTAAGTTTTACTCATCATATTGATTTTATTGTTACAAATTTTATTTATATGCTTAAGAAAAATAATTTGCCTATACTATAATAGACCCATAGTAAGAATATTTAGGTATAATCAAAAGGGACGATTGTTATTTTAGCATCTTTTTCATTTTATATTTTATGAAAAATGCTTCTTAAAATGTCCAGGGTCTGTAAAGAAAAACATATGTTGTTTAATAATTTAAATAATTTTTTTTATTTCAATATCCCAAAAATTCTAACATCTTATATTCAAGAAATATTTGTCCAAGTGCTTTCAACTAACAAGTTAATTAGCACATTAAAATAATGTATGGAAGAATTTTTAATATTCAACTTAATTGACCTGATCTAAACTTAGAAATTAAAATCTTTGTTGAAATTTACTCAAAATCAGTTATGTTTAGTTTTCCCGTCAGTTATCCTAAATTAAGTTTCTTAAATTTTGAATAAAATTATTATTGTGTGTGAAATGTCATAGTGAGAAGTAAATACTTAAAAAATAATAAGAATTGTGCCTATATTACAATATTTTTTTCAAATAAAAAAATTAATTAAATAATTAGGTAAAATATTATATTAATTATATTATTTTTAGTCTGGACATCTTACCTCAATATTAATGTTGATTTGTTCTTGAACATGTTTCAAAACAATTCTGTTTTATCGTCAGCTTTCCCAGACTTTATGACTAAAGAGGGACAAGATATTGTCTGAAACCACCAGTATCAAAGAAATTTGAAATTATATGAGGTGAGTCGTTAAAAATATGTTCTCCACTCACTATTAAAAATATTATATATTATAGATAATTATGTAATTTGGAAAACAAAAAGTTATAGCAGCTGAAAAATAAATTATAGGTAAATACTAGTATTTCAGGAATTAAAAAAAAAATATTTTTTCGGAATCCAAAGCATATATGGAAAAGGTGAAAAATCATCCCAGTTGATGATATCTATATAACTGTACATTTTTTCTGCTTAATTTTGTAGGATTACTACATTTTCTTAACTACAGATTATCATCAGATTTATTCATATATGTTTCATTCTAGTTCCATTGTTGTTAGATAAAACATAGAAATAAGGTAAGAAGCTTATGGTGTCTTATTTGAGGTAAATACAATATGCAAACAATTTGTTGTCATTATGTACCATTGAATGTTTACTCTTGCAGCTGACAGAAATGCTGAAAAGCATCAAAGAAGATAAATAAGGTAAATTCTTTTCAATTGTAAAAGCGAAGACATTCATTTTTTTGGCATGTTGGTAGAAATGCTTCTGACATTTTTGCAGTTGTTCGCCATCACTGGAATCATACAATGTAATGATGCTGGTTATGAAACATTTATTTATTTGTTTAATTTCTTTTTAATTTGCTTTTTTATTAATTTGATTTAAGGAGGGTATTTTAAATTCCAAGAAGAAAAAGTTTAACAACAAATATACCATAAGCAAAGTTATTTGAAATTTACAATATTAAGTTAACCAACCACCTGGAAAAGCATAATTTGTATCAATTTTTTAAAAATTAAATAAGTAACTAGTTTATCGTTTTGTTTTAAGATGACAACACTATGGAATATTTTAAATATGCATGTCAAATTATTTTGTCTTTAACTATAATTACTGGCTTTTCACATAAAAAAAACTCAATAGATATATATTTTATGAAGAAAAGTATAGGCATGTGTTCTCTTAAGGGAGCACTTGCTTGCAACTAGAAATCAGTAAAAGTATTCGACAAGAAATTTTAAAAATAAATTGGAAACGGTAAAATGAATATGATATAAAAAATATGTGATATAATAAGAACAGTTAAGTCTCATAAACAGCGATGGGCAGGACATGTGACACATATGGGGATTAAAGAGGTGCATGGAAGCATCTTGTAGGAAAACCAGAGGGAAAATGCCCAGTTGGTAGACCAAGAATGAGGTGGGAGAATAACATTATCCATGCTTTGAGGGAAGTAAATTATACAGGGGATGATTGAATTCAATCACTTTATTCAAAAATTGTTCTAGGGGAGAAGCACCAATGCCTTAGACCATTTGGCTATGACGCTGGACAAACATAAGGTTTAATAAGATTTCTTTCTTCTTCTTTGGCATAGAGCTTCAGGATACGTACTGGTTCAAGTCCTCATTAGGGAAGATTTTTTTAATGGAATTTCAGCTGGTATGGTACCAGTACCTGCCAAGTATCATGAGGAATTTGGGTAGGTACAATAAGGAGCAAATCCAAGTTGAGAAAACTAACTACAATGGCTGACCACATGTCACCCCTATACTGACTCAATCCACTTCTATAAATGGCACATGCGGATATGAGATCAAGATATATGTAGGTCAAGAGCCTTATAGGCATGTTGTAATGTGGTGTGCAAGCCTTATGTTCTTAACCCATCAGCGTGGAGGTACGTGACATGTACGCAGGTTGAATTCTTCAGCTGGTGTGGAGATATGTGACATCTGCACGCACTATTTTAAACTGTTATTATGATCTTTGTGTTTACATTAACTATTTCCTGTTTATATAACTTCTAAGTAGAGACTTCATATTGTTTATATTAGTGCATATATTAATCGATGATGGACCTGAGTAACAAGTTAAAATAATTTTATATTTGCATTTATTCTGCGGCCTCTGACAGTTTTCTTATATTTATAACTTGATAAAGGATTTCTTAGAAAAATAAATCCGCCTTTTTTTGTTGTTGTTGTTTATTAGCTTGTCTATCAAATTGAATCTATTTTCAAATCTCTGCATTTTTAACTATAATGATGCAAGATTCAGTACATATAAAGGCCCAAAAAACTTATTTCCAATTTACGCTATAGTACAGTACCTCAATAGTAAATTTCAGATGATATATATATTTCAATTGATGATACCCGTACATTATCTACTATTCACTCAGTATCTAAAAGGTAAAGTAGTCCCGCTACAGGCCTTAAGAGCTCCTTGGGATATTAGGAGGTTAAGGCTCCCACTTTTTGTAGATTATCGGCATTTTATGTAAGCCGGGTACTTATCTCTGCCTGACGGCCCATAACAAGCATCTGGTACTCATTTCAGTTAGAGGCTGAGTCAACCCCAGGGTCACAGTGCTGCCTGAAGGTTTGGTTCAATTTAAAAATCTTGACCCACCGGGATTTGAACCCTCAATCTTCCGGCTTGTAGTGTGTTGATCTTTCAAATCCACACCTCCCATGAAGTTATTACAGTGAAATATCATTAACTGAAATCCAATTGAGATTTCATAATGCCATAGCCAAACCTGCTCTACTATACGGAAGTGAATGCTGGACACTTCGAGCAAAAGATAAATCCCGCATTAATAGTTCACAAATGAGATTCTTCCGATCACTAACTGGAGTAACTTTAAGGGATAGAAGGAAGAGTGATGAGATAAGGATGCAGTGGAATAGTAGGGAAATGGTTGAACATATACAAAATTATCAGATTAAATGGTTCCAACACGTCCAGAGAATGTCAAATTCCCATTTACCAACTCAACCCTAAAGGCAAAAGAGACCTCGGAAGACTCTTCAACCGATGGAAAGATCAGTTTTTGTAGTCGCAGAACGGGCATCATCACCCAATACTACATTCGGAAGAAGAAGAAGAAGATCATTAACTGGTTTCACCTTGGAAACCAGAAGAAACACAGTTTGAAATTTAGGCTTTTAGCACAACAGGTATCATGTGTAGAAAGAAAATTTTTTGAAGGCACACGACCTAAAATAGTGTTTCCAGAGTGTTAGAAAGACACATTTGGAGTAGACTGTCCATACAGGAAAGAAGGTTAACCCATAAAAGCAATGTGTTTGTAATAAACATGAACAAAGTAAACATAAGGGGGGAAAAAATCCACTTATTGGTGCCCAAGGTATCTAACTGGTTTATGCTTTGAAGATTTATCACACCAAACTAATTTCTGAAGCTCATTCTGGTCTCTTTTTTGTTTTTTTTTTTTGAAGACCCTTCTCTTTGTGTAAATATTTCATTGTTTTGTTAGGTAGTGGCGGTTCTCTGAATTCTTCAAAGAATTCCTAGTGCAGTTCACTGTGTTATTTATGTGAGAAATTTACAAGGGTCTATTTCAACTGTAGCACAACAATCATCAATAATAGTGAATGGAGAACATATTTTAATCGACTCACCTCATACATTTTCAAACTTCTTTGATACTGATGGTTTCAGACAGTATCGTGTCCTTCTTCAGTCATGGCTTCCACTGATGAAATTCCATGATTGTTGATTTCTTTAGTGACATCACCTCTTGTGCTGCCATCTTTCGTTGGGATTATAAACTTTGTAATTAAATTTTTATCCACCGGAATATCGAAATTCATAGATCGATATTTATTCCTCTGAATGAATATCATTTCCCAAATTGTCAATTCCAACGGTTTATCCAATTGTTTCAAAAGTTTTGCTTCTTTTTCAATTTTATGATGTTCTAGTAAACTATGTGCAGCAATTGCTGATTTTTCAATTTCACAATTTTTAGGATTTCTAATATTTTAGAATGATGCTGCACATAGTTTACTAGAACATCATAAAATTGAAAAAGAAGCAAAACTTTTGAAACAATTGGATAAACTGTTGGAATTGACATTTTGGGAAATTATATTCATTCAGAAGAATAAATATTGATCTATGAATTTCGATATTCCGGTGGATAAAAATTTAATTACAAAGTTTATAATCCCAACGAAAGATGGCAGCACAAGAGGTGATGTCACTAAAGAAATTAACAATCACGGAATATCATCAGTGGAAGCCATGACTGAAGAAGGACATGATATTGTCTGAAACTGTTGGTATCAAAGAAGTTTGAAAATGTATGAGGTGAGTCGATTAAAATATGTTCTCCACTCACTATTAATGATATAACCTCATAATGTTTACTTCCCAATATTAATTTAAATATAATCATCAATAAGTCTACACATGCAGAAATGTTACGTGAGAATCATAAAAAAATTAATTAATTAAATATATTAAGGGTTTACCATAAATGAATTGCAAAAACATTTAAATTACTCAAGATATTTCCATTTAAATGTGTTATTGGAATACTGGCAATGAACGATTTTCCTACACTAATTGATTAATCAGGGCACAGGGAAAGTAAAAATGAAAAGTAATTTGTGAAGAAATTGCAATTATTTATTATCAAGTATACTTTGTCACTTTTGACAGACCCTATTCAGGTATGTTATTTAAATAAGTAAACAGATTTTAAACAGGACTTTTTCTAATACTTTCATTAAAGGACTAAAAAATATTATTAATTTGAGTTGTATTTTGACTCACCTCATATTTATTTTCACTAAAAATATATTAATATATGGTTCGATCCCTGGTTGGGGCAGTTTTTCTGGGTGAGGTTTTTATTGGGGTTTTTCCTCACCTGTAAGACAAATATTAAGGCCCAAATGGTCCCCGAAATCATATGGCCATCATCATCATCATCATCCTTCACTGGTGTGGAAAGCAACGGGAAGCTACCACACCTACAATTCCCTAGTAAATCTGCAAAGCATAGCATGAAAATGCTTTGATTGCAGTGAAGGACCTGCCTTCGGGCAGAATTACTATGGATGGATGGATATTAATATATTTACTTTTGTGTTATTAAAAATATGATAATGATTACTTACTTACTTACTCAGTGGCACTATTGAACCCATAGGTTCATGTCCACATGGACATAAGCTCTCCATACATCCCTATCCTGAGCTATTGCTTTCCAATCATTCCCTGTATAATCTACTTCCCTCAAATCATAGTTAATGTTATTCTCCCACCTCATTCTTGGTCTACCAACTGGGCGCCTTTCCTCTGGCTTTCCTACAAGAAGCTTCCATGCAAGTCTTTCATTCCCCATACGTGCAACATGTCCTGCCCATCACAGTCTACGAGACTTAACTGTTCTTATTATATCTGGCTTCCTATAAAGACCATGTAGTTCATTGTTCTGTAGTCTTCTCCATTCACCTGTTTGTTCATCTCTCTTTGGTCCAAAAATTTTCCTAAGTACTTTATTCTCAAATACTTGTAATCTCCTTTCCTCCCTTAAAGTAAGAGTCCATGTTTCGCACCCATATAATGGTAGAATAATAGTTTTATATATTTTTAGTTTAACGTTTTTTGAAAGGAGTTGGGAGTCAAGAGTCTCTGCAATGCATAATAGCACGCATTTCCAGAATTGAGCCTATGTTTAATTTCTTTGTGCATCTCATTCCTATTTGTGATTATTGTTCCTAGGTATTTGAATTCAGCCACTTAATCAAAATTTCCCTCATTTGTCATTAGCTGTCCATTTCCATTATATAATGAATTTCTACGTGTGACCATATATTTAGTTTTATTGATATTTACTTCCAGTCCTAATTTCTTAGTGTTACTCAGTAGTGTGTGCGTGTTGTCCTTTAGTATCTCCTCGCTATCGGCCAATAGTACTACATCATCAACATAAACTAACAGCTTATTAATACCTTAAAAATATGATAATGATTATAAAATAAATGTTTTTTGTAGTGCTATGATTTAAAAGTGATCCCACAACAGACCCGGAGGCCCTTGGGGTAGTAGGAGGTTAGGGCTCCCACTTTTTCTAGACAATCGGCACTTTATGTCAGCCGGGTTGTCAGCCCTGCGTGACGGCCGCCTTTACCCCCAGAACAAGCGTCTGGTACTCATTTCTGTTAGAGGCTGAGTCGACCCCAGGGCCATAGTGCCGCCAGAGGGTTTGGGTCAGTTTAAAAATCCTGACCCCAACGGGACTTGAACCCTCGACCCTCCGGCTTGTAGCTCAGTGCCTTAACCACTACGCTACGGCGTGCCCCAGTGCTATGATTATGTAACATAAAAAAATACTGTTTCTTACTAAAAAATATTGTGAAAAAATAGATAGAAAGGTATTATTTTGTCATTAAAAACTGTTCTCATAATGTGCCAGAATTGTACAGCAAAGTCAAAATAACTGGTTTATGGTAATACTAAATTTATATGATTTTTACAAACTTTTTTTTTTTGCGTGTGATAGCGTAGATGATTTGTAAATTCCCTGAGGCTTCTTCAATAGCACTTTCATATATATATTTAATTACATTAGCCACTTGAGATGGAATGGCTGTGTGAAAGGGGGGGGGGGTAAACAGAAGCTCATAATTAAAAAAAAGTTATATCTCTGATTTTCATTTAACTTTTATAGGAATTATTCACTATGAGGTTTAATTTATGGTGAAATTAAATGTTTTTTACCTCTCATATAAATCTTTTAAGTTGATCACGATTCGAGACCATAACTGTCTCATCAAAAGCTGCTCTAAAATATGGAAGTGAAATTTGGATTTTAAATAAAAGAAACTCTCATAAAACTTCAAGTAAGCCAAATGCGCTTCTTACGATCATAGGAGTTAATAGACTGGATCACCAAAGGAACACTATTATCAGAGGAAAACTTGGAGTAACTAGTTTAAATGAAGATATACAAAGATACCAACAAGAATGGAAAAATCATCTGAGGAGAATGGCAAGAAATAGACTTCCAAAATTGGCATTCCAATATACTGGACATAGGGACCAAGAAAGGCCAAAACATCGGTGGAAAGATCAAGACCATCTTTGCTAGGTTTACCATACAGGCCACATGGCCTAAAACGAATTTGTTCATGATGATGATGATGATGATGAACTGTTTCATCTTCGGAACTTTCTTGGCGACTGGTGTTATGTCGATCAGAAGAAACTCTTCTTCTTCCCTCTGTTGGTGGACCGATGAGTTTCTTCCGATCGACATAACACCAGTCGCCAAGAAAGTTCTGAAGATAAGACAGTTATAGTCTCGAAATCGCGATCAACTTAAAATATTTATTTGAGGAGAGGTAAGAAACATTTAATTTCACCACTATATCTCTGATTTTAGTTACCTGATGTTATTATATAAGGATATTTTTATCTTTAAAAATATACATGTATTTTTTTAGATATCTGAAACACATATTTTTAAAGCCAAATACATCCTTAATTAACACAAGGGCTGCAGATAATTTGAATCAGAAATATAATTTTTTTATTGTGCTACTTTTTTACCTCTCTACACAACACTATCTTCCATTAAGGGAATATATATTTAAATTTGAAGAAATATTGACTTAAGACAACATTGTGATTCAGGAAAAGATACCCAAAGTATTGTTTCTGTTCAGTAGATTGAGATATGGAGGAATAATGACACTACGTCAATCTCAGGCTGACACTTGAAATATCTGTATCTTTTAATTTCTATTCAACGTAGAAGTTCTATAAAAATAACTTTGGATAATTGAATGAATAATCATTATCTCTATGTTAGAGTTCTTCTAGTTTTCCCAGAACTTGTAAATGGATATTTTATTAAAAATATACAAATATCACACATAAGTTTTTTTTTATTGCTTGAAGTATTTTATAAATTATAACGCATAATCCTACACAGAAGCCTGGATGGGAACATTATGCTTGGAATTATTATTATGTTTAAAAGTGAGTTTTTCAAATGCTTATAATTCCTGATTGAAATCAAACTGTTTGCATGATGGGTATTTTAATTATATTTATAAACATTAACTTACTGCTGGTTTTTTTTGTTTTAATATTTTACAATAGTGTGTACTGAAAAATACATTTACACAAAGAATGGTTGGTTTTCAAATTCCAGTAAGTCTCTGTGTGTATATTTATAATGACAAGTTTCAAATTAAAATGTATCAGATCTCTTACAATTCTTAATTATATGGTTAATGTACACCTAAAGAGAAAATTTCTAATTAAACATTTCTGTTACATCAATAAAAAATGTTAATAGAATATGATTAATATGTTTTTCTTTTTACTTTTTATAAGATACAAAACACTTGACTAATAGAGATTCAACTAATAAAAAAGACATTGATTTCCTATCTGTCTATGAAAAAACATATTCAATCATTAAAATAATTAATAATTAAAACATTTTGTCTGTTCATTCTTACCTCTTAGAGTTGTTTTTGTCGAACATATATTTCAGAGTGTAATCGCTGACGATGGGGCTAAGAAGCTCTGAAACATATGTTTGACAAAAACAACTCTAAGAGGTAAGAATGAACAGACAAAATGTTTTAATTATTAAACAAACCTCTTAATGTTACTTCCTGTTGTATTTTAAAATTAAAATAATTATTATATTCAAAAGGAAATTCATTGTTTGATTTTTTTCAGAGGTCCGCAGTTTGATTTCCAGTTCAAACGTTTATTTTTCTTTTCAAAAAATAAAATTTGTCCAGGACTGGAACATGTTAAAATAAATATAACATCAAAATCCATTGATTGATGTTTATTTTTGTCAGCTGTGGTGGACTAGTGTTATGCTCCTTGCCTCTGGTTCCAAGGGTCCCAGGTTCAAACCTGGCCAGAGACAATGGATTTTTTAGGATGGAAAAATCCAGTGCGCAAGTCCTCTGGGAGGGACTTTAATCTGTCGATCCTGAGTCTGAAGATTTTCAGGCTCGTAAAAGATTCTTAAGCCTGAATGAAAAGGCCTCTAAGCAAAATTTACCGAATTTTCCCATCCTAGAACTACCTTCGTTTCCTAGATGTCATTATGAGGCGGAATGCTGACCACGGACCACTCAAAATAACATCTATACGAAAACAAGTGTAACTAAATTAGTATGCTTCAAATTCTTCCCCATAGGGGAGAGCGCCTAAATCTCTGTTAAGGGAAACATGGGCTTTGCAAGACAAGATAAAAAACTTGAAGCTATGCAACCTACCATAGGTTAAAATCACATTGGCCTTCACAAGTTTGAAAGTTTCCAATTCTTTGTGAGTATTTTTATCTGTACACACTACTTTTGCATTATAGGTTATTCTTGAATGCTTGGGGCACTAATGGAGATTAGCCAAATGATGAAATATTTCTGTGTTGCTTTGGTCAAGAATATTTTGTTTCAATGAGTGTTTTTTATTTATTTGTGGGAAAGGCTTGTATTTTTAGAATATGGTTGTGTTTCATTGTCCTTATGTGTATATTTCTGTGGTGTTGTGTGCTTTCTTTTATCCAGATAAAATTAATATAGTGTTTTAATATTATGCTATTGATATTTAAAAGAATGTATCACTTTAAATATTAACTTTATTGACATATATATTTGAATGATATTATTTATCTTAAAGATTTTAATAAAATTTAGCCAAGTTGTTTCAATGTATAAAGATTGAACATCAAATAGATACTAAAATTTATAGAAATTTAAATTTCATGAATAAATGAGTCTCATTTTTTATATCTTGCCTCATAGTTTGTTTTCTTAAACATGGGAACTGCAGTTTTCAAGAGAAATCCCTCCCATTTTCAACCGACATTATGACTACTGGATTTTCGTTGGACTCTCCACCTATAACATTGCTATCTGGTGTTGATTTGATGAACTTCGAGATCAGGTTGTGTTCATCAAGAGTTTTCAAAATTCATGAATCTAAATCCAGTAGTCATAATGTCAGTTGAAAATGTGAGGGAGGTTGGTCTTGAAAACTGCAGTTCCCGTGTTTAAGAAAATTTAACTATGAGGTAAGATATAAAAAATGACTCATTCATTCATGAATTAAGAACCTCATAATGTTGTTTCCCTGGTTGAGTGGTAGACAAGGCCTTAAGGCCTTAACTCCGCCAGGTAAAATAAAGCTATTATTATTATTATTATTATTATTATATTTAACTGTGAAATTTAAATTTCTTAAAGTGCTTCACGAAACATGGAATTCACATAAAATATTATGTTTGCTAAATTATTTATCCTGATATAACATTTAATTGACTCGGTGGTGGATAAATCGGAGCCAGGACAGCTTTTCCTCAGGATTTTTCACATTTTCTCTTGCCAAAACTTAATTCCACCACCAGCCTATTCATGTAATTCATTTCCATTTAATTTTATGTGTCCATCAGCTGGCATCCTCTTATTACAGACCTTCAATAATAGAATAGGTGATTCATCTCATCTCATCCCTAGACTTAGCATTATGCTGGACATGAACAGAGGATTTGTTTTATTTCAAGATGTCCATAAAACTCTGAAATTAGTCCATAAATATTCAGTGTCTTTAAAATTTATAAATACATAGTACATTCATTAATTGAGGCCATTTGTTAACCTGTTTCGGCCTCAAGAGAAAATCTTTTGAGTGGACGTCCTGGTCTTCTTCTTCCTGCAGGTTGATATCTTAACATTTGTTTGGGTATCCTGTGATCTTCCATTCGATGAACATGTTGCATCCATCTTGACTTATAATCAGAAAGTTTGTTTTCTAAAGATTCCATGTGTAATTCTTCTAAGATGTCTTCATTTTTTTCTTGTGATCTAGTAGTGTGTATCCTGCAGTCCTCCGAAGGTATCTCATTTCAGCAGATCTAAGTCTCTGTATATCCTTCTGTTTCAATGTCCATACTTTGCTAGCATACAAAAGAGTTGAAAGAGCCAGTGTTTAATACACTTTTAATCTTGAATGCTTTTGGACTAACTGTGGAACCTCCTAAGGAACCTCAACTTTACTTACAACATGAAGAAATCCAGAAGGAATTGATATCAAATTTGAAATTATATATCCTATAATTACAAAAAAATAAATTATAAATTCTGACCTATATTTTTTTTAGAAAAAATTATATTTATTGTATAAATGTTGGTGTTCTACCTAAAATGTGTTAATTATTAAATTAATTTTAAATTAAATATTTTTTCATTCTATACTATTAATTAATTTTAGCAGTTTCTAGATGATCTTTCAAGACACTATCAATTGTAGCAGTATAATTTATTAAGCCCTTGAATACTCTCGGATTATTCAACTCTTCTGTTTCGTCGTGACTCACAAAGCAAGTTCAAACTCACTGCAAAATTTAATTGTGTCTATAATTCACAACAATGCATACCTATTGTTGTCCACCTGTTCATTGAACTTATGGATTGAAAGTCTGCATCCATTATCGAGTTGTTGTCGGATATTAATTTTACCGAATAGAGCTAAGCTCATTTCATTGTCTAAATGTTTTTTAGAAAAGTCTGGTACCGAACATGGGACCTCTATGGTCTTGAAATTGCAATCTACTTAGAAGTTTAATATGAGGAGAGGTAAGAAACATTTGATTTTATCTTAAATTATACCTCATAGTGATTTATTCCTATAAAAGTTCAATTACATTCTCCTTTTCGTACACACATTATATGAAATGCTGGTAAGGTCTAACTTAGAAAAAAATTATCCTTCAGGAAATCAATCAAATTCCCTGTCTATGGCTATTGAGACCCTGCATTAGTTATAATATGTGGATTTTTTAAGGATTAAAGCAAGCTTTATGAGGATCAGATTTATAAAATTAATAAAAGTGTCATAAAATGTTGAATGATGAGTGTTTTAGTCGGTGACAAACACTTCCACTAAAAGTGTGTGTGTTTTCTTTGTGTTTCCTATTGCGCTGGCCATGCAGGAGGAAAAAAGGTGAAGAGTTTAGAATCATCAAGTTCACTTTCTGCACCTGTTGGTATCAAGCATGTGTGTGTGTTGTCCTATGCCATGATCGAAAGATGACTTACGTTGATTGATTGAATTAACTTGACCTTTCGATCAAGGCATTCTTGATATTTCTTAAACACAATTGCACGCACCTTTTTCCACAGCCCATTGGAGTGAAGCAGTATTAACCCTTTCTTCCTAGTCACTGTCTTTTAAGGCTAAATGCAATACATGTTAGACAAAATGGTATCATAAAATGTGTTTTCTTCTGGTTGGGCAAATTTAAAATTTGTGGTCAAGTTAAAATTTGAATCATAATTTCTAATATTGCTAGCGCTGCTCTATTTTTCATCTACTGAGCTAGGTATCTTCAACCTAGAGCCAATTTGAAATGTATTTCAGTAAGTAAATGTACAATATTGAAGATCTATCACTATTCAAATTTGTAATGATGATCTTGAAGAAGATTTTCGGGCTGTAGGCCGTGGTCGTGAGGCTTGTAGTTCCCCGATGTTTCGCCAGAGACTGCGTCTGGCATCCTCAAGGCTTGTCTTGAGACTGGCAATTCTGTCCACTGTCTGTCCTATTTGTACGTTCACCGCGATGTGTTCGTAAGTTATATCTGCCTTCTGATTGGTCCGCATTAGGGACTTCCATTGCTCCAATGAGATTGCTGTTTGATGGCCTCATTGGAGCAATGGAAGTCCCTAATGCAGACCAATCAGAAGGCAGATATAACTTACGAACACATCGCGGTGAACGTACAAATAGGACAGACAGTGGACAGAATTGCCAGTCTCAAGACAAGCCTTGAGGATGCCAGATGTAGTCTCTGGGGAAACATCGGGGAACTATAAGCCTCACGACCACGGCCTACAGCCCAAAAATCTTCTTCAAGATCATCATAGCAACTCAGGCCATGAAAGTCTATGTGAATACATTCAAATCTGTATTTAAATACAAATTTTGTCCTTAAAATATTTAAGCATTATATCAAAATTGATTAAAAGAAATTAACAACTCTTTAAATTATTTAAATCTGTTAGAGAAATTAATGAGAGTTTAGAGCGTTCATACATTCGACTCTCTTTCTTTACTGTAAAGTTAGTCTGTCTTATTTGATTATCAGATGTTCGACTCTCTTTCTTTACTGTAAAGTTAGTCTGTCTTATTTGATTATCAGATGTTCGACTCTCTTTCTTTACTGTAAAGTTAGTCTGTCTTATTTGATTATCAGATGTTCGACTAGTCTGTCTTATTTGATTATCAGATGTTCGACTCTCTTTCTTTACTGTAAAGTTAGTCTGTCTTATTTGATTATCATATGTTCGATTCTCTTTCTTTACTGTAAAGTTAGTCTGTCTTATTTGATTATCAGATGTTCAACTCTCTTTCTTTACTGTAAAGTTAGTCTGTCTTATTTGATTATCAGATGTTCGACTTGTTCTTTACTGTAAAGTTAGTCTGTCTTATTTGATTATCAGATGTTCGACTAGTCTGTCTTATTTGATTATCAGATGTTCGACTCTCTTTCTTTACTGTAAAGTTAGTCTGTCTTATTTAATTATCAGATGTTCAATTCTCTTTCTTTACTGTAAAGTTAGTCTGTCTTATTTGATTATCAGATGTTCGACTCTCTTTCTTTACTGTAAAGGTAGTCTGTCTTATTTGATTATCAGATGCTTTTGGTATACAAATATACAAATTGTTCATATTACATACCATAATTTTCTATTTGTATACTGGTACTGTATTTTGAAGTTGTGTTCTAGACCATAGTTTTGTGAAAAACATAGCAAAAGTTACTTATGCTTCAGTGCTCTTAATATGGTTGAAAATAATTTATGTTAAAAATATTAATTGGCAATTAGTCTCTGAGAGTATTATATCAAATTAATATTGAGAAATTCCAAATCATATACAAAAAAAAATTGTTTTGTCTTCAGCAACTAGTATGCATTTTGCCTAATAACACTGTTTTGTCTTGACTACTAGCGTGTGTGTACAACCTAAGTTAAAAAATAAATCTTTATACCGTGTGAGTTTCTTTTTCATTTCTTGCTAACACAACTATTATTGTAGACCTCACAATACAAAAAATAGTGTGTTTGAAGTTGATCGCCCTGTGTATCAGTGTTGTTTTAGAGTTACTATGTGTTTTTCTGTTCATTTTAATGTATAAACTGTAATAAAATGAACAAGTGTGTTGCATGTGTATTGATGACAAATGATATCAGAGAACAATTGTAATGACAATCTGTTTCTCTTCACAGACTTAGACAGAGCAGAATACCAAGTGTGATGCTCCTAGGAGATGCTTTAAAAAGGACGAGGTGTTGGCTGACGTCACGGCGGATTGGCGATAGTGAGGTGGGTGTCAATGGGAAGAGCCTGGGTCGAATCTCACGTGCGGCAGATGGTCGCTTTGTACTAGCAGACTCATCACATTCTTCAACGGCAAACAGTGTTTCTAGCAGCAGTGATGATGGTGGGTTCCTGCCTAGACGCGGTGGCAGAAGGAGAGCTTCATGGAGACGTCCCCTTGTGGGATACCCCAGTCAGCTTAGTCTGCGTTCTGAAGCTTCAGGTTCAGAAACTGGACTTGCTGCAATTCTAGATGCACTTGCGGGAGGAAGGTCTCCACCTCCTCCTCGTTACCAAGCCCCTCTAGTCCCAGCTATATACTCACCACCACCCCCTGCTCCTCCACGTTTTCGCGCAAGTTCACCCCTACTCACCACCACGTGGTCTCCGAGCTACAACTTCAGTGATCTGAGTTCTGTGCCACAGTTGAGTTCTGTCGAGAGATCGTTGCCTACAGGTAGCACGCCACCTAGCTACCTGCAGCTGAGGTCCGTGCATGAACGTTACAGTCAAGAACTGCCATCTCTACGTGCAATACATGAAGCACAGCGACAACAGCGGACTCGTACCGAGACGTACCCTCCATCTCCTCTGTTCTTGCCAGTGCACCCTCTGGCTACAAGTTCACCGCCCAGAGTTCGGATTCCTCCTCCGCGACCAGCCCTTCCCTGGGCTGCTGCTACACGTCCACGTGCTCGCCTACCCCCTCGCCATGCCCGTCATGCCCGGAGCGCACCCGAGCTTGCAGATCCGGAGCATCATGATGGTCTTCTCATCGAAACTTCACCTTCAAGCTCCAGTGGCTTTGGTAGTAAAAATACATCACAACAAAACCAGAGTTCTCAGTCTGGCAGCACCAGTGCAGAATGGCGACTGCCTCCATACAGACCTCCACCTCCACCCCCACCCCCACCATTACTTCATCCCCCTCCACTAGTCGGTCACTGGCTTGAGTTTACTGCCGGTCTTGATGCTTCTCCCCCACATTCAGAACCTGGTCCCCTTCGTGGTGCCAAGCCCTTAGACGCCAGCATCGATGATCACTACGAGTTTGACACAGTGTTTCCCTCTGCTCCCACTACGATGCCCCGACAGAGATTAGGCAGCGGAGGTATTAGTGACTCTGAGATCTATTCTGCATCTTTCTATCCTCCGCGAGCCAAGAGGCCTTCCAAGTATGATAACATTGAAGCACGCGTACAAGCCATGAAGGAAGAGTTTCACGAGTTTCGAAAAAGGCAGGCGAAAAGGAGACGAAGCGAAGAGCTCGAAAGTGCGTGTTAAGATTGAGGACCGTCCTGCAGAGCAATACAGATTGAGGCCTGTACATCCAAGGTTCCTATAAGAGATCCCTCTGCTAGTCTCAGTGCCCGGTCATCTAATATCCTTGTGCTTAACATGTAGCCTACTCTCTCCTCAGTTTGTTATACTCCAGCAGATAACAGCAACAACTCATGATTACAACTATAACTGAAAAATACCAGTACTGCTGATATAAAAATATGATATATTTGTTAGAAGTAAAAAATAATATCAATTTTTTTTTATAATCTTGAAATAAATTTTCCCCCTTATAGAGATTGAAGTGAATACTACCAAAAACTTTTTTATTAATTAAATAAAAATAAAACGTAGTTTTATTTGATTTTCATATTTATTATATAATTCAGTGACAGCTGTTTCGGTACACTGTACCTTCTTCAGACATGTTAACAAATTATGAATTGTGTTCCAACTGATCTAAGCAACAATACAACAATATTTATTTAAATTTTTAAATTTAACAAAGGGGATTCATTCAAATCAAGTTGAGAATTTAATAGTTTTTTACTACTTTTAAATTTATTAATTTCTACAGCCTCCAAAAGATCTAACTTCTTACCCTTATCACAAACATGTAAAATTTCAAAATTTGGATCGAAACAATGATTAAATTGGAATAGGTGGTTAGCATATTTTGAATTTTCTAAATTTCTGTTATATGCTCTCATGTGTTCCTTTATCCGAGAGATAAAAGGTCTGCCAGTTTGTCCTATATAGACATTGTCACATGTGCCACACTTCAATTTACATACACCTGATAATTTTTCTTTTTTGTTTTGGTTTTATTGTTTTTTATTATGATTAAAAACTTTTTTGTTTTTCATGATTGAGTATAGCACTTCTTCTAATACAGTATATGTTTTATTTCTGTATTATCTATGACCAGAAATTAAATAACATTTATATAATTTTACATTTTAACACACCGTAAAATCAAATTATTTTAAATTACATTTAAAATGCATTTTCCGTCTAGGGATAAAGAAAGTTACATCTTCAAACAATAAATTTGTAACAATATAAAAATGTAGACAAACTATTATTTGATGTTTTTTATTATTAATTTAACTCTTCTCACTCAAGGACAAATTATATTTGAGAAGAAAAATATACACCTATATTTATTTTTTTCTGTTTAACTTATTTTAGTTTATCTAGTAATTTTTTTCTTTGTAATATTTTAGCTGTTGTATGAAGTCATTTATGTGCCAAAAAAAAATCCAAAATAAAAAATAGATATTCTTTAAATCACTAGAGTAATCCAGATACCTCAAGTGGCTAAGTTTCTAACAAGGAGTATATTTAGTTTTATAGAAAATAATTTTAATTTAAAACTTTTCTTTAATTTTGTTATTATAAACTAATTTTTAAGTAAAGTTTAATAAAAATAGGGATTAGACAGCCTGATTTTAATCCTGGGCAACAGAGGAGTGGAGATTTTATTTTTCACTCATTCATTTAATCCCATTTAAAAACAAACATTTTTGGGCATTGGTCATAAATCTACCTTCTAACATTAGCCAAGAATCATGGATCTTAAATTCATGTCCATCATGGGGCTTCGTGGCATATTGATGATGTACTTTAAATGAAGAAGAAAAGAAAAATCATCTTAGCTGGAATATTGAGAAATTCAGGCTTGCTTTAGATTTTGTTGAAATTCATCGGAGAACATTTTTTGAAAACTCACTTCATAAATATCGTGTTTTTCACAAAACCGCGGTTTCAAGCGTAATCACACCCATCATTAGCCACAACTCCGACTGATGAAATTGCCATCAACTCTTCTATTGTCACCATCTTCAGCACTGCCATCTATGGTTGAATTTACAAACTTCAAAATCAAATTTTGCTTTAGATAAGATAAAATCAAATGTTTCATACCTCTCCGCATATTATTCTTCTAAGTAGATAGCAGTTTCAGATTCATGGTGAACCCATCCTCAGTACAATTTTGCCGACTGATGCTATAAAAGTTCAATATTTGCTTTAGATGTTTATTTAATATTTTTAAGAAAAAAATCATCATTTTAAATTATATTTTGTTGCATGTTAAGTGTTATATTTTAAGTTCATAAAATAATAATAATAATCATCATCATCATCCGGTATCATGCCAGCTGCCGCCGTCTTCCGGAAACCAAATGCCATTCCTCTCTGTCCATCCGTTGATCTTTGTCCATTCCTCTGATATCCATAGCTGCTTGTACCCCTTTTATCCAAGTTTTCTTTGGTCTTCCTCTCTTCCTCCTTTCCATTGGGATCCATTCCATAACAATTTTTGGCAATCTTTGCTCTGGCATTCTTTTGACATGACCATACCACTGCAATATTTTCTTTTCTATAATGTCTGTGATGTCCAGCTCCTCTTGTAATAATAATAATAATAATAATAATAATAGCTTTATTTTACCTGGCAGAGTTAAGGCCTTAAGGCCTTGTCTACCACTCAACCAGGTTTAAAAAAATACAAACAAAAAAATAGTCTTAAATCTAAATTACAATATATATATATATATATATATATAAACGTTTACAAGTTATGAATACAATACAATTAATGGTAGTAAAAGATTCCGGGCTATGTGGTCGTGGTCTATAACGCTAGTTATAGACCACGGCCACATAGCCCGGAATCTTTTACTATCATGATTACCGGCCGTGAAAGCCTGCATTCCACTAATACAATTAATATTTATAATGTAATTTGATTTACTCTAAATTTAACAAATTAAATATATAATATGTACAAGATATATAAAAAAACGAGGAAAAGATTAATGACATAGTATAAAATTAAATAAATAGAGAAACACCCATAATTTCCCTTATTTCTTTATTAATAATAATAATAATAATAAAGTTTTTTTTGAGTCTGGAAATATCTTACCTCAAATTAATGTTGATTTGTTCTCGAATATGTTTCGATATAATCTTCTATATCATCGTCAGCTTGGCCAGACTGATGAGTTTTATGTTGTGAACCCTGAATGTCGATATCATAATAATAATATCCCATGAGTGCTCGATTACAGTACTCAGATAAATCATAATTTGAAAAAGTAATAAAATAAGTCACTGTAACAATCCATAAAGTATTATAGTAGTTACTGCATATGTGATTACAAAAATTTGATATGATTTTTTAAGAACTGATGATGCAAAACATAACTTACTAACAGTTTTGTCTTCTTCTTCTTCGGCTTTCCCCCACTTATAGGTTTGCCGTCTTCAGTTTCCATTTATCTCTATCATTCCAATCTCCCTCTTCCAAATTCCTATCCTCCATTATTGTTCTGACGTAGGTTTTCCATTTCCATCTTGGTCTGCCACATTTATTTCTTCCAGGGGGTGACCATTGGTATATATTTTTTGGCCATCTTTCATTTTACATTCTTTGTACATGACCATACCATTTAAGTGTTTGATTTTCAATCCTCTTAACAACAAATGTGGTGACATTCATTTCTCTCCAAAGGAATTCATTTCTTATTTTATCCTGTCTTGTTTTTTGGAGGCATCTTCTAAAATAATCAAATTCAACTGTTCTAATTTTGTTCTTTTGTAATTCCGTCAAAGACCAAGTTTCACTTCCATATGACAAAATATTCTGTATTATGCTCTTATAAATTTTCATTTTAGTTTCCTTTGTAATATTTTATTCCAAATTATTCTATGTAATGACTTAGTTGCATTTTTTTGCCATTGCAATTTTAGTCTGTACATCTCTCTCACAGGTACCAAAACTTGTAATTATTGACCCAAGATATTTAAAAAAATTCACATTTTTTTTATTTTCCCTGTTTCAGGTATGAGGTCATCCACATCCTTTCCCAAACACATATATTCTGTTTTCTGTAAATTTATATTCAGTCCCCATTTTTTATATTCTTCCATTAGTTTATTTATCATATATTTCATATCATCTTCATCCCCTGCAAAAATTATTTGATCATCTGCAAACAATAATGAATGCAGTACTTTTCCTCCTATAGGAATACCCATTTCAGAACATTTTACTAACAGTTTTCACGAATTAAAATGTAATACATTTGCATATTTTGGAAGTTGATAAATATAGACATGTTAAGCACAAAGGATACAGGAAATGTATGTCAAAATGTCACATATCCAGGCACCTATCGTTAGATCTCAAATTATTCACGTTGATTGCACAGATCCCCAGTCCATTGTGTTTGTTGCTGGCATTGATAAGACTACTGCTGCCCCCTGGTCACTAGGCCTATATCTTAGCTGCACTATTTAAAAAAATTAGATGATGTAGTTTAAATAATAAAGAAACAGGGGGTGCATTCATGTGTTATTTATTTTAGTGGCCGTCATGCAAGAACTACTATTATGTGTCGTGTGCATGCACATTACTTAGGTTGCGCATCTCTCTCTGTAGAGTGAATTAAACAATCAAGTGTGAGTGTATCTACAAAAGTGACAACTATAAATGAGATGGATTGTAATTATAATATGAACCCCAAAGAAGACAGAACAAAAGAAAAGAAGAATATTAAAAATAATATATGCATTTATTCACACACTCCATTGCAAGAATTTAAAATTATATATATAATATATATTGTTCTGTTTCTGCCATTACGTTGAAAAATGGCGCGAGACTCTATTAAGTGCAGAAACAGTTTTATTATTGGACATATTTGGGAGGATAAAGGTTTTTCCGGAGATAACACAACATAAAAAAAAAATTATGCAAAAGTTGTTGATGTTATTTCTCGTAACAATCTTTATCGTTTTCTCTTTCTTTTAAAAAAATATAAAGAAATGAAAAAACGAAAACTTTTACACACACAGGCTGTTGCAATAGATATTTATTCTTAGTGCTGCTGCATAAAAATGAAATGTTTTCTGCATTTGTTCTGTGAAATGAATTATGCCTGATTTATTATTTAGTTAAGTTTCCAAAGTACAAAGTAAGAGAGAGAGAGAGAGAGAGTAAGTGAATTTTGTTGATATTAATTATTATATATTTTTTTGTATATAATTTAGTAATGATAGTATTCAACACATTGCCAGCATTTGTTATATTCTAGTGCAAAATATGTTTAAGAAATATTGGGTGATATGAATAAAAAGTGTCAAATGCTCTCTGAACGTTTGCATATTCCAGAAGTAATAATATATACTAAATAGCTTCAATGATGGCATATCCTGCCTCCCTCTATTTGTAAACAATAAATTCAACTTAATTATTCTCTTTACTTAGTAGATAATACGAACTTATTAAAATAATATCCAGCTATATTTTTTTAAAATAATGAAAACAAAGAAGATATATTGAAGCTGGGTATATCTAGGATTTATGAATTAAGAAGAACATTAATGATATCAGTAGGCCTATTTTTTAATGTACTGTAATTTATAATATTTTGATTTTATTTTTTAGGTATAAAATTTCTTTTTTCAAAATTTTAAAGAATTGTAAAACTTACGAAACTGAGGTACGGGTGTAACAAAAAAACTTTACAAGTTTATAGAAATTTTATGTTTTTATTATTAATTTAACACTTCTCACTGAAGGATAAATTATATTTGAAGAGAAAAATGTTCGCCTGGACCAAGACTCGAACCCGGGACCTTTGTCTTGCCGGGCCAAATATTCTACCAACTGAGCTACTGAGGCAAGTTGCGATCTAGATGCAAATTCCGGTGTAGATCGCAACTCGCCTCAGTAGCTCAGTTGATAGAGCACTTGGCCTGGCAAGCCAAAGGTCCTGGATTTGAGTCTCGGTCTAGGTGAAAATTTTTCTCTTCAAATATAAATTATAGAAATTTATTGAAACAAATTACAGACATAGTGAAGGTCTCATTTTAAAGCAAAACACATCAAGTTTTGATTCACTAAAGTGGTTGCTATCAAAATAGTAACTTTTGTGAATGTGTCTTCTGGTTTCATGAAATGCAGTCTATGACCATATTGCAATGTAACTTTTGTAAAGATCCTCAAACTAGGCCTACAATTTATTCCTGGAACAAGAATTTTGTTGAGACTGGTTGTTCTGTGTGACATGACAAATTTCGAGATTGCATGAACTTATGATGCTGCTGTTGAATGGGTCAGACAGAACCTTTTCCACAGTCCAAGAAAGTCAACAAGACGAGCCTCTGGTGAGCTTGATATACCATCTTATTGACTTTGTTGGACTGCTGGAGTAGCTCTGCCTAACTCATTCAGCTGCAGCATCACAAGTTTGCAGGAAACCTGGAGATTTGTCATGTCATACATAACAACCAGTCTCAACGTAAATCTTGTGCCGAGAGTAAATTGTAGTTAATAATATTTGAAGAGAAAAATTTTTGCCTAGACTGAGACTCGAACCCGGGACCCTTGGCTTTCCGGGCCAAGTGCTCTACCAACTGAGCTACCAAAGGCGAGTTGCGATCTAGATGCAAATTTTTCTCTTATATACATTGTAATTCCCTATCGCCAAATGCTTGAAACCGTAGCTTCTATCTTTGCAAATGGCGGCTTCTTGGTTAAGAAGACATTTATTGGGAATTTAACACTACTTTATAGCCAGTAGGGCTTCTATTGACGAGTTAATATTTCATTTTAGGAAGTGATATTTTGAGGTCATTTTAATTATATTATTTTTAGTCTGATCATCTTACCTCAATATTAATATTGATTTGTTCTTGGACATGTTTCAAAACAATTCTGTTTTATCGTCAGCTTGTCCAGACTGGTTTGATTTATGTTGCAAACCAGTCTGGACAAGCTGACGATAAAACAGAATTGTTTTGAAACATGTCCAAGAACAAATCAACATTAATATTGAGGTAAGATGATCAGACTAAAAATGATATAAGTAAATTGTAGGCCTAGTTGAAGATCTTTATGGCACTTAGTATGGATGTTACATTGCACTATGGTCGCAGACTGGATTCCTGATACCAGAAGATACACTGAGAATGTTATGATATTTTGATTGCAACTACTCTAACACTCTTGGTGTACAAATATGCTACTGTAGCACTAAGTGAGTCAGAACTCGTGTTTTCCTTTAAAATAACACCTCGACTATTTTTGTAACATTTTTCAATAAATTGCTCCAAAGATGTAAAGTTGTTTTTGATGCAGGTGTATATCATATTCTGACCCAAGTAACAGAAATTTTGAGTCTTAAAAGTGAATGCAGTTGATGATACTCCACAAATTATCATAAAAAATTAATGAAAGAAAAGTACCATAACTAAGAATTAAATTAATGTTTTTATAACCTCGAAGATGTATAAAGCATCAGGTTCAGATGAGATCCCAGCTGAATTGATAAAATCAGGGGGAGAAAAATTGATGGACAAGATATGCTGGTGCTTAGTATAATTTTGAAAAAAAAAGCTCTTCCAGATGAATGGAAAGAATCAATTATCGTACCAAATCTTCAAATATTTCATCTAGTGAAATTAACCAATTCACTGGTTGGCAGCACAAGATATAATTCAAGATAACAAAGAAGAATCTCAAAAATAATTGATTGGAATCAAAATAGTTTGTACATATGGTCCATTGTAACATGTATATGACCCATTGCACTACAATAGTCGTAATTTTTTTTGTATTTTCACATTTAAACCTGAATTAATATTTTTCTTAAATTATGAGTAATTCTCAACTCTATTTTCAAAATTTCTGGGGTCATTCCATTGTTTTGTAATTCAGTACACTATCTTTCAATGAGAGTAAGTAAAGATTTGCCCCTCGTTACTGTTCTTTTAATCCTCCATAACTAATTAATCTGAAATTCATCAAATAAAAAAAAAAATCGTATTTGCCATAATCATTTTTGCTTATTCTATGCCAGGAGTCCACCTATACTCAATTAATTTTGTTAGATGAGCAAAAAATGAACAAATTAGGGTGAGATAGTGGGCAAATTAGTGTCACCAGATAAGTTTACATTTTATTGGATAATCTGGTGCACCATAAGGAAAAGTTGGCTATTCTCTTTGAACAGTAAATGGATGGACTCCTGGCATAGAATCTACAATTTTTTTATTGGCTCAATAAATATGTGTTGAATCTGCCCCATATCAAATTCAAAGAAACCAGAAATTAAACTTATTTTTTTTTAATATAAACTTCAATTAATTCTCATAGATTTAATTGAAAATGTATTAAAGTGTTAAGTGGGTTATAAATTTTATACAATAATTTATCTGCTATAGATCTACTTATGCAATTTCCGTGTACTCCTTACATTGCTTTTATTTTTAAATCTGTGAGGATTAGGATGGTTAGCGGTTATGTTAGTTGACTTAGGGAAAATAGGCATCTAGGTCTGCAAAAAGCAACATAAGCAGTGGAAGATATAGCATAAGTAAAGCAGGTAAACAATTAACATGAATGTCCTGTTTAAATATATAGAGTAGACTAAATTACTTATTGATATCAGTACTTCAGATTTTTTATTGTTATGAAATGGAGTACTGTATATTCTCGAAAACAGTAAGCATATTAATATACTCAACTTTATTCATATCACCCCTTATCATTATTAACCAAGGTATATCTGCAATTGTACACCTTTCAACAAAAATGAAAATGGCACAAGTAAGTATTAGAGGAGGAATAACCTCACAAATGTCCTAGTCGCAATGTTATTTAGTTAAGTTTATTCCTTCACCTTGCAACAGATTGTGTATTGTACAACAGAACTTTTATAATATTTAATAATGTAACATTGTCTTAGGTATTGGCATAATGTAATTATTTCTCTTTATTAACATAAATTAAACCCATCAGCCATATTGTAAAATATATTTGAACAAAAATAAAGACATTATTCTATAAGATTTTTGAGAATTATTTAAAAATGTAAATTTGTTAGCTGGAAAATAATCTCCATATTGATAACTTTTAAAGTTCATGAATTACAAGCTTAAACTTAAGCCAGGATCATGGATTCTAAATTTACAAAACCCTTTGTAGGGCCTATATCAGAGATAGACTAAATTCATAAATAGGTACCATGTTTTGAGTTGTTAAAAATCAAAACATAACTACATATTAGTAGTTAAAGCAATTATAAATAACTGCGGTAACAATTAATAACTCTAAATTCTGTAATAGGCTATGAAAATCATTCCTATATTCAGCAATATGATTAAAATATTATTTTTCAAATGAAGTCAATGCCATAAAGATAATGTTACAGTACTCTTTTGAAATGAGTTAGTAGTAGTATTCACAAGGCAGTGATTATTTTTGGAATTATGGTGTTAAGAAAAGGAAGCCAGTTTGTGAATGTTTGTGAAAAAGATTGAATTTTATCAAATAAAACCTACAATCTGTTTATCATTTCATTAAGTTTTCATCTATATTTTTCAGGCTTATAAGCATATTCAAAACAATGAATCAATATAATGAAAGGTGATGTACTAATTTATTTAGTTAGAAGGGAAACTATCATAGAATGAATTTAATGCAGTTATACTTTACATGCAAAGCTTTGTCATTTTGATTTAATACAAATCATTTAACAAATACAACTACCAGGTACAATAAATAATTTGGGATACTTTATACTTCATTGGTCAGATTATATAGGTTAGAATTCTTTATGGGATTAATTAATCAATTTGCCTCAACAGCAGTTCAACTTACCCTTGATTTTTCAGTTTATTGTAAAATATAGCTCTTCTTCTGTATTTACTAACATTTTAAAATAATTTAAACTTTTTCAAACAATTTTTATAACATTATATTGAAAATTTTAAAGTATTTATTTAAAAACATTATGACATGTTAGGCAGTATTGTGATGCTGACTGCTATTTTCTCCACAGCATATATTACTTAGTCTACGGTTTTTCTCTCTTCTTCCCAATGATAACCTACTAACAACCCACTGGTGGATTATCGCTGGTTGGAACAACATTAGAAAGTGATAAGTTAGTGTACACCCATTTTTAATAAACGTTTGGTAATTTGAATATTATTAATATATTTCTTTAAAATAGATTTGAGGATTTATTACAAGGATTGGTCATTCAAATTTCACAGTGACGTGCTGCCATCTAGTGTAAGCTGTATAAAGTTTAATATGATATCGATAATAATCAATATGTGGCAAGCAGCAATAACCCACTAGTCGAGGATGATAATCGATATATGGTTCAATGGTGGATTATCACCTTGGCTCTATAAACTCTGGCGCATGCGCACCATTGTTATATAGGACTTTATATTGGGTAAGTTAAACTGCTGTTTCTCCATTAATTTTGTTGAAATAGGAACTTATTTTCAGTTTGGAAATGATTCTACTTTTAACTACTAATAGTATGCAATGTTTCCTGTTTAGAAATCCATGTAAACTACTCTTTCTCTCCACAATTACATTTCTTATTTAAATAAAATTGGATGTGTACGTGGAGCAAAAGGGAGATATTTTAGGTTTAATCAAATTAAAATAAATGGATGCAAAATAAAGGGCACATATATATGCTACAATAATATTTGAATTTTACTTCACATTTGTACATATCAGTCTTGATCTTAGAAAATCAAACAGTAGCAAAAATAATTTATTCTAATCTTATGTTTGTTATTTTTGTCTAACATAAGTTATTACTTGGTTCATATTTTGGTTAGGTTTTGCCAACCTATTTTGAATTTTAGCTTGAAATAACATTCCTTATCCAACTATTGTGGTATTTATATGTTTCATGTCCACTTTTGATGCAAAGGAATTGTTTTCATTTAATTTAATAATAATTTATTTTAGTGTAATTTATATATTATGTCTTTGTGTGCCTAATTTTGCATTATGATTTTATGAAATTGGTATACAGATAAAATAAAATAAAGTTAAGATATGTACCTAAATTTTTAAATAAGATATGTATGCTTTTTTGTCTGAAGGCCTTTCAGAATTTCTATTCCATCATCAGCAGGTCTTTCTTTGCTACATTTATTGATGTTCTTAATGTAGTGTTGTCCGTGACCAGACATTAAGACCAGCATCGAGAACATCAATAAATGTAGCGAAGAAAGACCTGCTGATGATAGAATAGAGGCCTTCAGACAAAAAAGCATATCTTTCTTAAAAATTGAGGACGACGGCACTAACCTAAGAAGGTACATATTTTAACTTTATTTTATTTTATGACTATCCACCTCAACGGTTTTAAACAATGAATTTTATTAGTATTGATGGTATACTAATGAAATGGTACAGTACAATTTTTTTTTTAACTTAGGACTGCCTCTATGGGTAGCAATTAGTACCGGTATGTATGATTAGCATCACTAGAGGTCCAAAAAAGATTCTTGGTTATTTTATAGAAATTTTCCTTTGGAATTGATTCACTAATCCTTACAAGATAACTCATTAGTTATTTGATATAAGTAGCAACATTTGGCTAAAGAAAATGAAAGCAACTATTCAATTGTATTTTTGATGTTTATATTTTTTAATTTATCACTTCTCACTGAAGGACAAATTATATTTGAAGAGAAAAATTATGCCTAAACTGGAATTTGAACCTAAGGTCTCTGGTTCTCCATACCAGTGCTCTACACCGCTGAGCTATTTAGACATCTCAATTCAAATGGAAATTCTTGTCTCTCTTATACAATCCCTGCATGCACAAAGCAAATACACTTTGTTCCTTATGCCATCTGGCTGCTTCTTCTCAAGAAAACTTTTTAAATGGTTTTTAACACTTTTTTTTAGCCAGTAAAGCATTTATTTTCAATGTTTTTATTTTAAATTTATCATTTCTCATTGAAGGATAAATTATATTTGAAGAGAAAAATTTACACCTAAAATGAGATTTGAACCAAAGGTCTCTGGTTCTCTGTGTCAGTGCTGTAAACTACAGAGTACCAGAGAAGAAAGTGGACAAGTTTCGCGTACATGCCACAAGTGGCGCTAGTGTAGAACAACTAACGACATCTACATTTTTTATTTTTTTTCTGGGTACTAATATGAAATTCAGCACCGTCTGGTGGTAAAATAATGAATTATAATTATACAACACCATCTGGTGAATAATCATGGAATTGAACTTTTATAGGAATAAATAACATGTTAATTAATCTTAAATTATGGAATTATTTGTACCCAGCCTCACAGGCCAAAAGATTTTCTTTAATTTTAACAGAAGGGAAGAATGGAAATAAATAAAACATGTTAATTTATTTTCGTTTATTAAAATTTAAAAATCTGCATTATGAGCTCTTTTAATAAATATTTACAATTGACCTACCCCCTTATTCTCACATACATATTTTATACAATATTTATTAAAGAACCTTAGCCATGTCGTACATCTGAAATCCATTATAAAGTCACATTTTTAAAATGTCTATTAGAAATGGCTGCACACTAACATCACTCTTCCTAACCTAACAAATCTTAGAATTTTATCACTTCTAGTAGGTTTATCTTTGAAAATAGATTCACATTAAAAACATAAACAAGCTTGAATTTACTTACAAATTAGAGTAAAATAAAATCTAAGTAATGATTTTAACTTTAGATAATATATAATTTTTACAGTACCGTCTACATAGAACGAAAGGATAGCAGTTAAAAATTTAAATATACAAAATGGCTAATTTCCCATAATCCTGAGTGAACACGCCGCGTGCCTTGCATTTGTTTTATTTAGATACGTATTCTGTTACTTCGAAACAGCGCTACCATTGTAGTTTGCTCATTGTAGTTCATCGTAAACGACCAAAATTTTTTAGATGTCACTGTACTCAGTTTTCCCTCTATTCGAAGTTTCTCTATGGTGTAAACTATTAGATGAAAATTAAGCTTTACAGGTTATGAAATTAGTGTTAAATTCCATCTAAAAATTCTACTTGACAAGAAGCAGCCAAATGGCATGTGGAGCACAGATTCATTGCCTCTTGTGCCTGGATATTGTATAAGAGAGATAAATTACCTTTAAAATTGAGATGTCTAAATAGCTCAGTGGTTTAGTGCGCTGGTATGGAGAACTAGAGACCTTGGGTTCAAATCCCAGTTTAGGCGTACATTTTTCTATGTTTTTATTATTCATTTCATACATCTCAATGATGGATAAATAATAAAAACATCAAAAGTAGCCATACTGGCTTTATATTATAATGTAAAATTCCCAATTAAAGGTCTTGTTAATAAAGAAACCATTTGCAAGGTAGAAACAACGGTTTCTTAGCATTTGGTGCATGGCAATTAACAGCATATATAAGAGAAAGATTTGTGTTTAGATTGGAGTTTCTCAGGTAGCACATTTGGTAGAGCATTTGCCTAGAATGCAAAAGGTCCTGGGTTCAAACCCCATAAAATAAAATAAGTTAAAATATACCTTCTTAGGTAAGATCCGTCGTCCTCAACTTATAAAATATGTATTCTTTATGCCTGTAGGCCTTTCAGAACATCCGTTCCATCTTCAGCAGGTCCTTCTTCGCTACAATATCTAATATGATGGTTGATGCTGCTGGTCCTAATGTGGTGTTGTCCAGGTCTTTCTTCGCTGCAATATCTAATATGATGCTGCTGGTCCTAATGTGGTGACATGTCACGACAACACCACATTAGGACCAGCAGCATCAACCATCATATTAGATATTGTAGCGAAGAAAGACCTGCTGAAGATGGAACGGATGTTCTGAAAGGCCTACAGGCATAAAGAATACACATTTTATAAGTTGAGGACAACGGATCTTACCTAAGAAGGTATATTTTAACTTCAGAATTAAATAAATCGTGATTATTTCTTATCTCATACTTCTATGTTCCTTTAAACATAGCACTGCAGTATCGGCGAGTCCTTGTCACCATCGTCAGCTGTTTTCATGATTGAACTGAACCTCATAATGTTAAAAATTCCCAAATTTAATATATATATATATTTTAACTTATTTTACTTTATGACTTTCCACCTCAACGGTTTTAACAATGAATTTTATTAGTATTGATTCAAACCCCAGTCTGAGGATATATTTTTCTCTTCAAATATAATTTGTCCTTCAGCGAGAAGTGATACATTTAAAATAAAAACATTGAAAATAAAGCTTTACTAGCTATAAAAGTAGTGTTAAATCCCATTTTAAATCTTCTTGAGAAGAAGGAGCCAGATAACATGTAGAATGAAGGTGCATTGTCTCGAATGCCAGGAGTTATATATAAGAGAGAGAGAAAAAAAATTAATTTAAATTGAGATACCTAAATAGCTCAGTGGTTTAGAGTGCTGGTATGGAGAATCAGAGAATTTGGATTCAAATCCAAGTTTAGGCATACATTTTTCTCTACAAATATAATTGGATTGTATGCCCATCATTTGGATGTGTGTATTGCTGTAATCTGCTACCCAATTAGTTGTTCTTAGCCTGCATTTCTGCTCCAAATAAGGTACAAATTCAGAATACTATTATTGGTGCTATATAGAGTTTACTTTTATTCTTTTGTTAAGTTAGTTGAAGACATGTAGGCTCTACAAAAAAAAAACTATGGTTGCTATGAATATGCCTATATGCCATGATGAATTTAAGTCCATATTTATTTTAACATGCTTATGTATTTATATATATGTTATTTAAAGAAAAGTGTCCAATTTGCAAATGTACTGTGGTGTTACTGTCACAATTGCATTTTCCATTTAGACTAAACTAAAATATTTGGAAAGTACAAGAACATTGCGTCATTTTTTAGTTTTTCTTCAATTTCAGATAATTCTTAACAAAAAAGTAAAGGGCTTTTCCTATAAAAATTGTTTTAAGAATATCATTAATTTCTCTTTTATAAATCATTTGGTTTAAAAGTGGATCAGATTAAATCAATTTTGTTACATATATTAAATTAATGTTGGGAAGTAAACATTATGAGGTATAATCATTAAAATTCATTGGAGAACATTTTGTTTAAACAACTCAACTCATAGAATTCTTGCTTCCATGATACCGCGGTTTCAAACACAGTCGTGTTCATCATCAGTCAGAGTTATGGCTGAGGATGAACACGAGTGTGTTTGAAACCGGGATATCATGGAAGCAAGAATTCTATGAGGTGAGTTGTTTAAACAAAATGTTCTCCAATGAATTTTAATGATTTTGTTAAATTTATTTTTTCTTCCATTCTTCATTACGTGTATCCAGCTGTAGCTGATGACACAAATCCACTGCATACTTGTGTTTATTTCACTTTAGAAGAATGCACATTGTGTATAAATTGTAAAGAGGGTGCATTGATGTACATGCAGGTTATCTGGGCATTTTTTAGTTCTTGTTTACGTAATGTCAATAACAAGGTTAACCCTTCTCACCTATCAAGGTGAGTGTCCACGAGGTTGTAAGATTTAGATAGATCAATAGAGAGGAATGAAAGTAGAAAAATATCTCCTAGGCCTCGAATGTTCAAATACCATCAGAGTCGAAAAAACAAGAATTAACCAAAAGAGGCTATACAGGAATGATAAAAGTAAGCAACAAAACCACAAGTAAGTGGAAGCATTGTTTTGCTCAGCTTGGGCTCCTTGTGGTCGCCATCCACATATCCCCTAGATGGGGACCCCTGAGGATTTATTTTTTCTTTATATTTTTAAACCTCACAATTAAATTGAGGATTAACATCATCACAGATTCTTTATAGAATCATATTATGATGACATCATTGTATTATATTTAAATTAATGTTGGGAAGTAAACATTATGAGGTTATATCATTAATAGTGAGTGGAGAACATATTTTCACTCATGGAAGCCATGACTGAAGAGGGACAAGATATTGTCTGAAACTGCCAGTATGAAAGAAATTTGAAATTATATGAGGTGAGTCATTAAAAATATGTTCTCCACTCACTATTAACATCATTGTATTACCTACTGCATATGTTTTCAGTGCAGCTATATCCTTAATATCTTCTTCAATTAGAGATTTGAGTTTTAGACAGCTGCCTCTGTGTTATATCAATCCATTTATTTTTCTTTTAATTGCACTCATTAATTTCATCTATGAATTTTTAACAAGGTCTTCCCCATGGTTTCAATCATTTTCCTGTCATCTTTTTTACTAGTTTCTCTCTCAGTAGTTGCCTATTTCTCTCTCTGTTCTCGTAAAATATTCATACCACTTCATTCTTTTATTTTTCAAAACTCATTGCAATTTACCTATATCAAATTTATCTTTGATTGACAGTCAATTGGAATTTTTGTATTATCATTACTTTCTCAAGATTTTCTTTAACATCTTGTTATTTATAATTGTTTTAAATAAAGTATTATATTCAATGTTTTTATTATAAATGTAACATTTCTCACTGTAGTTTAATTATGAAACTTTTTTATACCTTTTTTTTACATTGTCATGACCTCAACTACAATAATTCATATCACAATCTTCGTTACATCATTCAATTTCTAAGCTTTTCAAAGTCTTGGCTTCATCTTCAGGAATCTTTTTGCTATATAATTTATTTATATATATATATATATATATATATATATATTTTATTTTATTATTCTGGCTTTTACAATGAATATACATTTTTCCGGTACCCATGTTCACAGTTAACTACACATTTGTTTCAACACATTTTTCCATTCTTGTCTGTTCATCCATATATCTTCTTCTATTTCCCATTCCCTCTTTATATATATATATATATATATATATGTTATATTGCAGATTTTTGCGGATATAAGTACGAATATAAAAGTTTTCTTGGGTTTTCCGCGTCTTGGATTCAAGTTTGGCCTCTGGCCACTGATTCCGACATTTTGGCATGATCCCACTTGCCATTATCAAGGAATGATAAGTTCAAGTCACATGTTTAGGTCTTATATAATAAAATAATAAAATCCGGAAATGGACCACAGCGAAAACTCTATGTATTTTATTATATAAGACCTAAACCTTTGACTCGAACTTATCATTCCTTGATAATGGCATGTGGGATCATGCCGAAACGTCGGAATCAGTGGCCAGAGGCCAAACTTGAATCCAAGATGCGGAAAACCCAAGAAAACTTTCATATATATAAATGAATATTAAAAGCATAGATTCTCGCTGTTGGATAAATTATATTTGAAAAGAAAAATATACGCTTACTCTGGGGTTTGAACCCAGGACCTTTTGCTTTATATACTAACACTGTTACCATCTGAGCTATCTAGGCCTAAAAATGTTAATTTAGATTCTAGGTCTAGGATAGCTCAGATGGTAAGAGCATTAGCATATAAAGCTGAAGGTCCTAGTTTCGAATCCCAGTAAATTCAATATAATTTTTTCTTCAAATATAAGGTATTATATTATTACTTATGAGTCTGTTATTTCTGTGTATGGTCTATACATTTATCATTCTATCTAGAGACGTCTTGTATCTACTTCTGTTTTTAGATTTTGACTGATATTGTAATAACTAGATGAATATTATCTAAACTTAATTTCTTATTGAGTGTGATTTGAAGATAATTAAGTGGTTGATGATTTTTCAGAGAGGTTGTTGCCCAAAATTCCTAGAATTTGCTTATAGTTGAGGTAAACCAGGAATTGAACCTGGATCCTCTTCATGAGAGGAAATAATATTATCCCCACAGCATAACATTGAGTGATCCTTGTTTGTCCCACTGCTTCTCTAGTGGGAAGCCTGTTAACCCATTCGCTTCAGGTTTATATGTTCAACGTGTTTCCCCAGAAACCGGATTTAAGTTACCGTAAATTATATTGTCTATTTTCAGACATTCAAAACAAACAAAAGATAATGATACTTGTGATCACAATATGGGCAAAAGCCAAAATACATTCCTCTATTATTCATATATGTTAATAAAAGATTACCCTGCCACGGGATGTACAAAATATTGCAAAATATATAACATCAGAGTTAAGCAAGTATAACTCGTCTTTTGAGGCAAATGGGTTAAACAGTTATTTCCCTACAGATGTCAGCAAGGGAAATGTGGTTAACACAACACCTCAAAAAGACATCTAGTAGGAAACTAAGGCATTACTTGGATGGATGAAGATTGGTTAAATTTTGCTCAGAGGTATTTTGTTCAGACTTGAGATTCTTTTACGAGCCCAAAATCTTCAGACTCGGGACCCACAGCTTAAAGTCCCTCTCAGAGGACTTGCACCTTGGATTTTCCCATTCTAAAAATCGCATTGACTCCAGCCAGGTTTGAACCTCGGGACTAGAGGAGGCAAAGAACCACTAGATCATCACGGCTGACTATTATAGTAGTGGTTAAGATTTCTTTATTTTTATGCACATGCAGATATTTCAGTGGAGTAAAATGTGAATTGCAGTTTTGACAGTAACAAATATGTGAAGGTTTAGATTATTTGTTGTTGTTATTTAATTAATTGAGTTTTTGAGAGAAAGACGCAGCCAGATTTGTGAAGTCAGTCAGTGTGTTACGTGTTCAAGCGGAGACGTTTAGTGATGTACTAGCATGTTATAAACTTAATACACAAACAAACGATGGGCACTTTACTCCATTCACAAACAATAGGTGATAAATTTCAAATCAAATTTTACATGGCTCATTAATAATGCATGATACGCCCATTTAATTGTTTTGTTATAACACTGCAGGCACCAATTCAAGTCTTTTTTTATGTTCAAATCATTATTTTTTTTCTGCAAACTCAGATTAATGTACTTATAAATAAGGATGATAATTCTAAAATTAAAAACTTATTCCTAAACCTCAATCTAACAAGTTTCAACTGTATTTATTTCAATTGTGTTTTTGTTTTGTATGATTATGAAATCAAAACATTTTATCTTATTAATTGTGTTTATGTTAAATGTTATAATGTTCATTAATCCATATCCATGAAAAGTATATAATACAGGGTGTTTCTAAATTAGACCGACAAACTTTGGGAGCAGATAGCTAACCTTCATTGAAACATATTTTGTTAAGGAACCTATAGGCTGCAACGATTCGTTTCAGTACAAGAGGGTTCTTAGAGGATGGTATGGAAGGATCCAAATACTTTACAGAATAACAGAAACAAAACGTACTTGATTCTAAAAAAAAATCTCCAGTGTTGCATTGTCAGGATGGATCCAGTTTATTGTCCCATCACAAGTGCTGGAACACACGTCCATTGACATCCAGACAAACAGTGCATCGACATGCCATACTTTGTCGTACCCTTCCAAAGATGCCAGGGGTTTCGCTTATTTCAGCTGCTTTGCTGACAATGCGTACAAAGATTTTAATTCGTGCTTCAAAGTCAATATCGGTTTCATAAACCATTGACTTCATGTAGCCCCACAAAAAGAAATCTAGGCAGATCAGGTCAGATAAGCGTGCCAGCCCACCCCTACTTATCGAACAGATCGTACCAATGGATGTAAACAAAATTGCTGTAATAGGTTCTGAATGCTACTGAGCTCTGAAAGTAAACAAACCAAGCAATAGTAGTAATGACAAATCCCTCTTGGACGAGAAAGGAGTGTTTATCCGTTTCTTTTAATCCCTTCCTGTGAGATCTCTCTAGCACTGAAACGAAGAGCTCAGCCCATGGGTTCCTTAACAAAATATGCTTTAATCAAGGTTATCTATCTGATCCCAAACTTTGTCAGTCTAATTTAGAAACACCCTGTGTATATATATATATATATATATATTAATTAAGTTATGTAGGTAGGAAATAACACTATGAGGTTTATTTTAATTTTGTTGAGTTGTTTCTTGACTCACCTCATACTTCTTAACTCCCTCGCATATCTAGATTTCATCACTGTATTTGTGACATTCTCAATGCTGTGATGCGGAGGTCAGTCTGAAGGAGAGGAGACCATTGGACTTCAGTTGTGAACGTGAACAGCATTGAGAATGTCACAAATATAGTGACGAAATCTAGATATATAAGGGAGTTAAGAAGTATGAGGTGAGTCAAGAAACAACTAAAAAAAATATATATTAATTTCATATTCAGTTTAGGCCTACTGTGTTTACTGAATGGATCAATCTTAAATTTAAGATGACCCCCTCTTCCTTATTTGGAGACTTCTTAAAATCTTTGCATCATAGTGTCTATAAGAAAAGTACTTTTGTAATCCAAATTTAATTTACAATATTTACCAAAATGAGATGAACACTGAAATTTAAGATGATCCCCTAACTTTGAAAGACGTTCCAAAAGGTTGCATGATTGGGTGGATTTCTCAACCGAAGTCTAAACCATGACTGCGGTTTTCTGATTTTTTATTGTTTCCGTAACAACCATCAAAACTGAAAATCTACAGCTGTTACAAAACAAATGTCTGAATCACGTCTTTGGTTTCATAACAACTTCTGCGAATTTACAGTCATTTTTATAGGTGTTTTGGAAACAATAACAATTGGAAAAACGGGATCGTGGTTTTGACTTCGGTTGAGAAATACACCCATAGGGTCGCAAAATAAAATCCAAATTTAATTTCCCATATTTATCAAAGTAAGGTCAATTGAGTTTAAGGTGATGCTCTATTTAGAAAGATTTCTAAGAATTTTTCATCATTGTTTACAAGAATCCTTTAAATTCTAAATTTAATTTACTGTTCAAAATTTGTAGGATGTAACACTCTGAGGTATTTATGATTTAATATTAAACCATTCAACTCTTATGACGTGACGTTCACGCGCGCTCTAGTGAGGCCCAGTCTTCGAATGACGTGACATTCACGTCAAGCGCACGAGCTCATATATTTTGCAATAACTTCCAAACTACCCCATAGATGTCAAATGTGTTAGCTTTGCTAGGTTCCTGAGAGAAAGCATGTTGGACGACCTGCTTTTTTTGTAAGAATTCGTAAAATTAGAAGCTGTCTGTTTGTTGGAAATATATAGAAGAAATTTGTAGTGCTAAGTCTTTGAAATGGCGTCTAAGAGGGTGTGTGGTGATGATCGTGCGGGATTCTGAGTTTACTAGAGAGTTTTGTCCTCGAAACATTTGACAGAACACCGACAGGAAAACTGAGGAGGGTAAAAAGACAAAGACCTAGGGAAGAAATAAAAAAACCAAGACTCTGCGTGAAGTACCAGGATGCAAGGCGTTGACTTGTAAGACCAGATCACTGCCCTTTTCCCTATAATGCATTGCACTGTTAAAGGATACAGAAAATTATTTTTCTATTTGCTGGACATATTTATGTTTAACTCTTTTGTGGTCTACAATAATTTCATAGATAGCAACACAGCACATTCGACCTTCAGAATAGCTGTTGCCAATCTGCCATTCCACAATGTGAGAGGCCACCCATCATCAAGTACAACCCCTGTCAGGTTACAGGCAAGGAACTGGGCTCACTTTCCATTGTATATCCCCAGCACAGACAATAAAAAGAAACCCTACAAACATGTGTTCAAAACAGAACAAAAGAAGTGAAACTACATTTTAGTGCAAAAAGTGTGAAGCTCCACTTCATGTCCCGAAATGTTTTGAGATTTACCGCAACCAAAATATCGCTTTAGGCAAGTACAATTATTCAGAAGCCTTCATTAAAATTTCTAAAGAAAAATATTTATTAAATTGCATTCTATGAGCATTTTTGTGTTTGCATGTAATCAGCATGACACCTCCTGTCTTCTGTGGCCATTTAAATCTGAGTGGAGGGGAAAGTTAGTAGGTATTTAAATTAGAGTCCATTGGGTTAATAAAAAAACATCTCATCTCATATTTCATCTGATTTTTAGACCAGTTTTGGAAAAAAATAATATGCTGTTGTTAGTTTTTATTCAATCGTTGTCAATATTTCCTTCTCCATCTGATGGTAGACAGATGAACCTCCAAATCAAATCACATTCCCTAGAATTTCAAAATTCATTAATTGCTCCTTCTTTTCACTGAGTGAATGAGTCACTTTGTATCTTACCTCATAGTTTATGTTTTCTTAAACACAGGAACTGCAGTTTTCAAGAGGATATCCATAGAAGGGATGTCATATTTAGGTAATTTAATAAAAACCAACAAAAATGAAAAGATTGAAGACTGCAAAAAGTTGGGAATTTATCAAATTAATTGTAAAGATTGTGGAAAGATTTACATAGGAAAAACAAAAAGGAATCTAAATACAAGATTAAAGGAACACCTCAGAAATGTTAAAAATAGAGAAACAGAAAAATCTGCAATAGCTGCACATGCCTGGTCAGAAAAACATAGAATAGAAACCAAAACAAAATTACTTAAACAATTAGAAAAACCGAAGGAACTCACAATTTGGGAAAAAATTTACATATGCAAGAATAAAAACACAACTATGAATTTTGAAATACCCGGTTATAAGGAGAGAGGATTGATTTGGAAGTTCATCGTCGGTCAGTCTTCAGGAGAGGAGGCCATTGGACATCAGTTGTGAACGTAATACAGCATTGAGAATGTCACAAATGAAGTGAAGAAACTCGAGTTTGCTTTGGAGTTAAGAAGTATGAGGTGAGTCAAGAAACAACTAAACAATATATGACAGTTGTTTTATTTGTCTTGCACCATAACTGAGCTGTATAAGGCATCAGACCTTGGCTCATAGCCATGGGACACATATTAATTCGAGTCCCCTGGGAGAAGAAATTTTCTCATAGAATTTTGGCCAATGTATGGGTCAGTGCGCCCAGCATCGTGAGGAATTTTGGTTATCTACAAAAGTAGTAGCTCCATGTTGAGAAAACCAACTATAAGACTGGGAAACCAAATATGCTGACCACATATTGTATCTATACAGTTTGAATTACATCCAACTCTGTAATTAACACATATATTAGCTCTGAAAGGAAAATGTGTAATAAGAACAAAAATAATGATAAACAATGTAATTATAGACCAAGTTCAGAATTTTAATTATTTGGGATGTCATTTAGGCAATGACAGAAATTTAGATAAACACACTAAAATACGATTCAATTATCTATGTGGCACAATTAAACACACTTTATTGAATAAGACTAGAAAGTAAACTATTTTGAAGTTTTACAAAGTATTGGCAGTTCCATCTCTTATCTATGGATGTGAAACCTGGACATTAACAAAGGCAGATAGTAAACAAATAGAGGCTACAGAAATGAAGATATTGAGAGCAATAGCAGGATACCAAAGGACCAATAAAAAGAAAAACGAAGATATAAGAACAGAACTTAATATATTTAATCTCTGTGAAAGAATAAAATATTATCAAAATGCTTATCTTCAGCACGTATTACGAATGAATGAACAGCGCATACCAAGAAGAATGTATAATTATAAACCAAAAGGGAGAAGATTGTTGGGAAGACCATTGAAGAGATGGAAGGACCAATTCAACCTATAATGAGATCGGAACAGGCCATTGGGCTTAATCCTTGTTGTTGATGATGATGATGGATGTGAGACAGAAGCCAGCTGGTAGGCTAAGGGCCTTCTGGGTCAGCATGCCTTGAAGCTAGCTGTTTTATTTGACTTTAGGTTGGTAGTGGCACTACACTCTTTTAAGGATCATGGCCTCCCTATCATCTTTCTACCTATCTTCATCCATTCTCCACCCTCTGACACTGAATTCTCTCAACTCCTTCACTGAATCCAACATTCTAAGCCTTGATTTCTCCTCATTAATTTTCCTCCAACAGCTTTTAAAGTCTCTTTTTCTCTCCATTCTGACTTTAGGGCCTGTTATTGTATTATTTTAATGATAGATACAACTGAACTATTAATTTACATTTTTGTCAGAATTTGATTGAAGTTCCCATTTCTTATTCCATATTAATGTTCATAAATTGTAAAAGCATTGTACTTTCCCAGCCTGTTTGATTATTTTGATATATTTTATGATGCATATTTTTATTATTCATTTCAAACATTTCAATGATGGATAAATCATATTTGAAGAGAAAAATTATACGCTCAGACCTTTGGCTTTCTAGGCCAATGCTCTACGGACTTAATAAAGAAGCCGCAAGATAGAAGCAAAGGTTTCATAGCATTTGGTGCGCGAGAATTAACAGCGTATATAAGAGAAAATTTGTGTTTAGATTGGAACTCACCGAGATGGCTCAGTCAGTAGAGCAATCGCCTAGAAAGCCAAAGGTCATGGGTTCGAGTCCCAGTCTGGGCATATAATTTTTTCTCTTCAAATATGAAAGTTTCATATATTTTAATTCTATAGGCTATTTCATTGATATTTTCCTTTAGTACTTGTATTAGTGCAGGCATGCCATTTGGTTAAGACAATATGCTACAAGCCAAGAGATTAGGGATTCGAGAACTATTTGGGCCAGGATTTTTAAACAACTAAATCTTCTGGCAAACTATGATCCTGAAGTCAACTGTCATTAATAGAAATGAATACCATACATATACAGGGTGGACGGTAATTACATCGACAAACTTCAGGAACTGATTCCTGACAGGAAATGAAAGGAAAAAAGTCCTATAAACATGTGTCTGGAAATGAACAATGTGCATACAACAATAACAAATCATCCTGGCACATAGTAAATAGCATAATCGCATCCACGTCACAACAGATGTTCAAAGTGGCCTCCATGGATGTAATGCACGCATTCACAGTCTTTGTATCATGGATTGCCTCAGTCTTTCGCATGTTCCAGTCTCTGTCCGAATAGCGTCATAGGTGACGTGGACACACTGTTGAAGGGTATGCACATCAGGAACTGGTTCAGCATACCCAATACTTTTCAGATGCCCCCAGAGGTAAAAATTCAGGGGGTGTAAGTCCAGTGATCTAGCAGACCATGCAACAGGGCCGAGAGAAAAATGCCATTTGTCAGTGCCATCTAACGTGGCAACAATGCATTTATGGACACTTATTCATAACATTTTTTCCTCCATTTACAGTTAGGAATCAGTCTGTGTAGTTTGTTGGTGTAATTAAAACTCACCCTGTATAGGCTACTTTATTGATCTTTTTCCTTTAGTATTTGTATGCCATAGTATAGTTAGTTAAGACAATATTCTATAAGCAAAATTATTAGGGATACAAGAACTATTGGGGCCAGAATTTTTAACACATTCAGTACCAGACACTGAGCAGGGCATTTAAACCCACAGGCCAGCCATTTAAATACCCCAGCTACCTTTTTCGTGGCACTTCAGAAAATGGACCATTATTCACAAACTACTATTAGTCCTAGAAAATTCAAATTTTGTACATACCTACAGGAGATATCCTAGTAGGATTTGATGGTAAAGTAACTTGGGTGATTGACATCACATGGTATCGGTGTATCAATTTCAGGAAGTGGAAGTTCATCTTCACTTTCACTTTGTGAATCTTCTAATTCAGGAATCAGTTCATCACCTGAATCATCATTATACAAAATATTCACTAATTCTTCTTCAGTGAGATATTTTTCTTTCGCCATGGTTTCACGCACACACAAACAATAGCGCGATAACGAGAAAGATATACGACTGCATTGGAGCCTGGAGTCAAGTTTGGGTGAACGAATTCCATGTGTTGTTTGTTTTAAAAATAAAAGGGGATTCACCAAGGTTTAAACGTGTCAAACAGGAATAGAAAATGTACATTTACATGCCATTTATGATCTCCAAGACATACTAAGCCAACACAGTATTTAGGTGCCAAATATAAACACGGTTTGTTTGCACCCACTCTAAAACGAGTTAACTGACCGACGGCTGCATACACGATAGTCTCTTTAAATGCCTTAACTGGTTTACGGTACTGAATGTGACAACCCTAAACCTTCTGACAAACTATGGCCTGAAGTCAACTCAGTTATTAAGAGAAATAAATACCAGGCTTGTATTCTGGGGATAAAGGCAGTCTCAGGCAGGACTGACAACCCAACTGACATATTGTGCCAGTTGCCTTAACCTCTTACTACCCCAAGAGCCTCCTAAGGCTGTAATACGATCACTATATTTATTTTTTATTTGCATCAAAAGGGCAGTAGCTTATGTGGTATTCTTATAAAATATGAATGTTGTATTGAAAGATTTTTTAGAGGCATGTTGTACGGGGTGAATCATAAATATGGCTATACATTTAATCGCGTTGTGTGATGAAAATATTACCGTTACAGGAAATATGAAATTACCGTTTGAGAGGCAATTATTCAAATTACAACAATGGAATAAAACAAAACAGTGTAGAACTTACGTCATTAGTCAAAATGGCGTTGAATATGCAACAGCAAATCACAATTGCTGCATGGGCAATAACGTATGCTGATGATCGTGAGGCCGCAAGACGGGCAAGACGTGAGTTTAACATAGCATTGCAGCCGTTGACTGTGGGGAAGTAGAGAAAACGACTGCTGGAAACGGGAAGGATGCAGAAAATCAAACCTCCTGGAAGGCCTCGCATTAGCACGGATGCAGAAACAACGAAGAGAATTGTGGAGGTGTTCCACACTAGCCCACAGAAATCAACCCGCCAAGCTGCACATGAGCAGTGATTTGTTTTGTTTTGTTCTGTTGTAATTTGAAGGATTCCCTTTCCAATGATTACATCTTATCTCCTTTAATAATAATATTTTCGTCACAAAATGCGATGAAACGTATAGCCATATTTCTGAATCACTCTGTATAATTTTGTTTATTATTTTTGTAGATGTACTAGAAAATAAACTTGTTGAATTGAGGTTTTGACATTTGATGCTGAACTTATATTTAATTAAAAATAAAGTATTAAAAAAAATATTTTGTCTCATCCTTCCATATTAAAATTGATATTGAGTATAATTTTCTTGAGGAATACTATTTTTTAAACTCTAAACTTGGCAAGTCAGGTAGAGTTGTGTAATACCAATGAGAATTATGATGTCACAAAACACACTTCTTTCATTTTACTAGCTTGCTTATGTGTTAGTATATTTCAAGAAAAAAAATAAAAACAGAACATGCAGAGTAAAACAATTTTAATATTTCAAATTTGTAAAAATGAAAAAACAAAGTGTTGACGTAAAATAAAATAAGCGAATGTTGTGAGAAAGTTTGTTGCACACTGTTGCCAACTATAAAATAATAAAATTAGATGATACAAAGTGAGAACAGTTAAGTGATGAATGGTGAATTTTTTTTATGTTCCCAGATGTACCAGTGTTTCCTTTCCTTATTGCTTATCTGTACTTACGGATGGAGATGTCAAAATAACAATTCTTTCAGGATAATTTATCATGAAGCAAGACTTAATCATATTATTTTTCATCGTTAACAAAAGTATTTTTTAATCTCGTCTTAAATTGGTTGATGCTATAATATAATTTTCAATTGTATTTTGAAAGAATGCAGCCAGTCCATTTTAGGAAAATCGGTTTTAATTTTGAAACTGGTAAGTAGATATGGTTTACTTAATTTATAGAAATAATAGTAAAGTGAAATTATGAAGAAAAACTATTTCAAATTTTGAAATAATTTTAATTTTGAAAAATTATTTCAAATTTAATATTAGAAGAAAGTAACAGTATGAGGTTTCTTTTACAGTAAAAGCTCCTTATTTAGGGGGGGGGAGATGTTCCGTGAATATGGAATGGTAACTTGTATGGGTATATAGGGGATACATTCCAAGGTTACAAAATAAAATAAAAATTATCACAAGTAATGCCACGAGTGATTTCCAAATTATCGATAAATTCACGACTCACTTCGTGAGTCACGAAGTGAGTCGTGAATTTATCGATAATTTGGAAATCACTCGTGGCATTTGTTAGGACTATTTAACAAATAAAATTAAGCTGTTTACTCACAAATCATTGTTTAACTATAGTTATTTTAAAATATTTATATATTTAATGTAAATGGCAATATTTGAAAACAAATCAGAAATGTGAGGTTATGTTCATTCACTGCTGCTTGATCATATTATTTATTGCCAAATAAGATCGCAATATTGTAAGAGTGCACCCAAGTGGAGAAATAATTAAACACATCAAACTATATATCATAATCAACATTACGGGTTATTCATTTATTTTTTTAGTAAACAACTCAGTAAAATCAAGGAATCTTTTCATTATTTGCTATATTCAATGTATTTGTTGGAGAAAAATAATGCTTTGACCTGTTCAGAACATTAAAAAGGAGGAGCTTTCTTTATCACAAAAGCAGGAGCTGATAAAGAGAAATCAATAAAGAGCGAGGTGAAACACGACTGTCATTGATTGTAAAACAACATTGAAACGTGATTGGTCATTGACTAGCATTTGTGGCATGAGTTAAATAGTGAAAATAAAAGCAATTAATGAAAGATCTTGAACAATTTCTATTAATTGTCAGGTTTAGGCAAGAACTTAGTAGTTTTTTTTTTACCGCTTTTAAAAGATATTTCAGTTAAGATTAATATTCAGCTGTGAATTCTGCAATAGAATTCCTTATTTTGTCTTCAGATTTTTTGATTCTTTAACATTGAAACAGCGTGATATAGATGCTAATGACTCGCCTACATGTATAAAAGGTCAAGCATTTCTATTTTTACTTTAAGCGGCAACACTATTTTTTTCAGCTTCAAAACTATTTTTCTTTTCTTTTACTCAACAATATAAATTAGCAACAAAGCAGAGGAGACACGTGTTATTCAATCAAAATTATTGCACTGAATGACAAGTTGAAACAGTAAAACACCGATCGTGACAAGGGTGGCATTTATCAACAGACATAGTGGCACATGAAATACTGTGGTAGTGGATTTAACAATGAACTTTGATATTTATTTGTCTATTTGGTTTGAATCGCTCTTTGTAAAAGCCGCCTTGACACGTGCCTGCAGTAAAAAAATTTGCCGATGCGTTAATAAAGGATACTATTCCTTCTAACATACCGACTGGATCCGCGAATAAAGAAATTTTTAACTGCAAATACAGGAAGTGTGTCACAATTTTTTAACCTGCAGATAATTAAAACATGAATAAAGGAACCATGAATAGGGAGCTTTTACTGTATTATGAGTAGAATCCAGATGTTAGCCACTTAAAACATTCAAAAAGGCACTAAAAGTCATTAATATAGGCACTAAAAAATTCAAAATAGGCTCTTATAAGAAATGGACTACAACTTAACTTTTTACAGTCTTACGTTAAGAATATAATCATTTGGTGTCAATAGCATGCCAAGATATCAGATATGCTTTTGGAATTTGTTTTGCCTTTTTAAAAAGAGCAGAACCCTCTTTGTCACTCAACAATGTTTGTATTGAAAAGAAACAAAGAACTTTTCTCCAAGCCTTAGAGCCGGAGCATAATACAATGGGACATAACTTAGGGCTATTTTGCTTAACGGGAATGCATGAGGTGAAAAAATACAATATTTACCTAATGGGAGTGCATTGAGGGGGAAACCATCTACCTGTTAGGTTGTTGGGTTATTGCCATCCTTATCCAAAAATATTCTAAGTGAATTTATAAAAAGAACACTTGAAAACTTATATGAAATGATTTGTGCCGCAAAGTTTGTCCATTTCAATTGATTTCATTGAAATACTGAGTTAATTTCGAGAAAAAAATTGCAAACAGGCATTTATAGGCAAAATGAACTTCATGGAAAACAACTTTAGGGTCGTTGGTATGAACTTATATGAAGTCACTTTTACAATATCTATAATAAATAACTGTAGGCATTATCCCTAACATCCGGTCTCTAGTTATGAGTTAGGGCCGTCACGCAGGGCTGACAACCCGGCTGACATAAAGTGTCAATTGTCTAGAAAAAAGTGAAGAACCTATGTTACTAGTTGCAAAATAAATGTAACTTTATTAATACACATAGGGAAGTTGGTGTAATGTTAACTCTTCTGTTTGAGTGGACCCTGTTGATATCTTTTTTAATTGGTGCTGCCCTCGAACAGAAAATATTTTAACGTCTTCCCCTCATCAACTTTGATGGGTTCAAGGCCAGTTTCTTTTATACTATGTGCGAAGAAGGGTTTATTTGTGATATTTATATTAAATTACCATTTTAAAAGTTTTTAAGCTAAGAATCAATTCTTAATTTATGCTATTGAATATTACAAATGTTGAAAAAACTCCTAAATATATTATGCAGATGCTGTTTTAATATACTGACGGGTTTTAAATAAGAGTACCAGTAACTAATTTAGCTTGGTTAAGGAAATACAAAATCCGAAATTCACATATAAAAGAAAAAATGCAGGTACAATATTCAATTGACGATTTTTATTATTAATTTAACACTTCTCATAGAAGGATAAATTATATTTGAAGAGAAAAATTTTCGCCTAGACCGGGACTCTATGAGAAGTGTTAAATTAATAATAATAAAAATCGTCAATAGAAGCCCTACTGGCTATAAAGTAGTGTTAAATTCCCAATAAATGTCTTCTTAACTAAGAAGCCGCCATTTGCAAAGATAGAAGCTATGGTTTCAAGCATTTGGCGCGAGGGAATTACAACGTACATAAGAGAAAAATTTGCGTCTAGATCGTAACTCGCCTCGGTAGCTCAGTTGGTAGAGCACTTGGCCCGGAAAGCCAAGGGTCCCGGTCTAGGCGAAAATTTTTCTCTTCAAATACAATATTCAATATTAGATTTTATAAAGAAGAAACAATTAAATTGGTACGGACACATTAGAAGGATGGAAGAAGGAAGACTACGTAAGATAATCATGGATTGGGAACCACAGGGAAGAAAAAAGAAGGGTAGACCAAATATTACGTGGATTCAGGGAATCAATGAAACTAAGAGGGAATGGGAAATAGAAGAAGATATATGGATGAACAGACAAGAATGGAAAAATGTGTTGAATCAAATGTGTAGTTAACTGTGAACATGGGTACCGGGAAAATGTATATTCATTGTAAAAGCCGGAATAATAAAATAAAATAATAAAAAAATAAGGAACTGCCTCTAGGGAGCACCTATTTCCCCTACGCGGGACGTATAGAAACTTAAGACAGTTATGAAGCACTTAATAAGTACATTTCTGGAGATAATTACCTCAATTGTTTAGTTAGAAAACAAGACTAAGGTACTTTTGGTTTGTTGAAACTGGTTACAACTGCAGTAACACGTCGGCCCACTTACGAAATTTGAATGTGAACCATAGCTGCCTATCTTGTTACATTTAGCACACAGAAAGAATTCGTGGGAGAAGGAAGTGATGTGTTCTTATGAACCATAAAATTAATGTTTATTGCACAAGAACTTCTCCTTCCTCATCTATCCTCCATTCAAGATGCAATTCTTACACATGCAGAGACTAATAGATCTATATATACGCTATAGTTTCGGCAGCTTAATTTTTTGTCCCACAATTTTAATTGCGACAGGAAAATATTACTTACTTACTTACTCACTGGCACTATCAAACCCATAGGTTCATGGCCGCGCGGACATAAGCTCTCCATACATCCCTATCCTGAGCTAATCCTTTCCAATCATTCCCTGTATAATCTACTTCCCTCAAATCATAGTTAATGTTATTCTCCCACCTCATTCTTGGTCTACCAACTGGGCGTTTTCCCTCCTACAAGAAGCTTCCATGCAAGTCTTTCATTCCCCATACGTGCAACATGTCCTGCCCATCGCAGTCTACGAGACTTGACTGTTATTATATCTGGCTTCCTATAAAGACCATGTAGTTCATTGTTATGTAGTCTTCTCCATTCACCTGTCTGTTCATCTCTCTTTGGTCCAAAAATTTTCCTAAGTACTTTATTCTCAAATACCTGTAATCTCCTTTCCTCCCTTAAAGTAAGAGTCCATGTTTCGCACCCATATAATATAACTGGTAGAATAATAGTTTTATATATTTTTCAGTTTAACGTTTTTTGAAAGGAGTTGGGACATCAAGAGTCTCTGCAATGCATAATAGCACGCATTTCCAGAATTGAGCCTATGTTTAATTTCTTTGTGCATCTCATTCCTATTTGTGATTATTGTTCCTAGGTATTTGAATTCAGCCACTTCCTCAAAATTTCCCTCATTTCTCATTAGCTGTCCATTTCCATTATATAATGGACAGGAAAATATTATTTAATATAATTGTATTGCGTTTTCACATAACAAGAGAGCGATATAGGGAATAAAAAATATATATATTTTTAAATTTAATGTCACAGATTGTCATTTTCGACATTTCTGGCGTTCTCTCCTGGCATGGCGTACCTGTAACCCATTTCTGAGATTGGGGCACCTTGAAGGCGGGGTTACGCTGCCCCAGTGATGAGACTTGATGATGGTAATGATGCGCCAGGAGAGGCCTTAAATTAAACTTAAGCTAATTAGACGAATATTATATTGATAATGATGGCCAGATGATATTCGGGGACCGTTTAGGCCTTAAAGTTTCCTGACATTTATCTTACAGGTGAGGAAAAACCCCGAAAAAAAACCTCACCCAGGAAACTTGTCCCGACCGGGGATCGAACCTGGAATATAAACAATAGCATGAAGCGATATGTTTAGTATTTTATTGATCTGCACTGTGGTAGGCCCATTGATGTTGGTGTTAAATAAACACAATAAAAGGGATCCACTGAACATCTTTAGTATAAAAATTAAAGTCTTATCTTTTAATTTAGGTAAAGACAGAGAGAAGAAAACAGATTTGCGGATATAATTACAATTTTTCGCAAAATTGGTGTATTTGAATTGTTTCGTGATTATTATAGTAGGCCTATATTTTTTCTTATAACAGTTTCATTCACTTTATAATATCATATTTGAAGAGAAAAATTATACGCTCAGACCGGGACTTGAACCCGGGACCCTTGGTTCTCCAGACCAAGTGCTCTACCAACTGAGCTACCTGAGCAAGTACCGATCAAATGCTAGCATTTGGTGGATGGGAATTACAATGTATATAGAGAAAGATTTGCGTTTAGATCGGTACTTGCTCAGGTAGCTCAGTTGGTAGAGCACTTGGTCTGGAGAACCAAGGGTCCCGGGTTCAAGTCCCGGTCTGAGCGTATAATTTTTCTCTTCAAATATGATTTATCCATCATTGAGATGTACGAAATCAATAATAAAAACTTTATAATATAATATTCCTATATTGTTGTATGGGGGCACGCCGTAGCGTAGTGGTTAAGGCACTGCACTACAAGCCGGAAGGTCGAGGGTTCAAGTCCCGGTGGGGTCAGGATTTTTAAACTGACCCAAAACCTTCTGGCGGCACTATGGCCCTGGGGTCGACTCAGCCTCTAACGGAAATGAGTACCAGACGCTTGTTCTGGGGGTAAAGGCGGCCGTCACGCAGGGCTGACAACCCGGCTGACATCAAGTGCCGATTGTCAAGAAAAAGTGGGATAACCTCCCACTACCCCAAGGGCCTCCTGAGGCCTGTAGTGGGAATACTTTACTTTTATATTCTTGTATCCATTTATGCGGATACTGTAAACTTATTACTTTTCATCTGTTACATAATCATAATAATGATTTCCGCGATTTAATTTTTATATTACACTAGCCAATACCGGGCGTGCGATGCTACGCCTAAATAAATTAAAATTAATGTGTTTTTTGTGTATTTGAATAAGTAAACTGAAAGACAATTATAAATTTATATCATAAATATTTTTAAATAGCCCGTGCTGATTACCGGCGTTATTGTGAGTTATTCGTTAGATAAGTCGGAATCGTTGCTGTTTTCATGAAATTAGAGATATCTATCCCTACAATGTTTATTTTAAACACAAAATACACATAATAAACTAACTGAAACAAAACACTACACGAATTTGTAAAATTTGAAGCCAAAAGAAGTGATTGATTTTTCCTAGAATATGCTAATAAAGTTTGAGTTATTTATAGAAATCGAGATCAATAGTTTGATGTAAGAATGCATGACAGTCTTTTGAAAAGGTGTACTGGGATAGCTAGTAAGCCCTGGCGACGTTACACGATACTGCATAAGAAATTGGAACAATGCATATGTAAAAAAGATAAACATTTGATGCGGGGTAATTTTTTGTAGAGTTTTTAGAGATATTCAATTCTGTGTACATTAATTTTGTGTATTTGTTATGGTTTTTTCACTTTTTCAATAAAGGGCGATTTTTAAGGGTGAAGGAGTTGAGTAATTACAACTCTCTTATAGCCTATAACCTGCCCGGGAAACTCCTGAACATTTTTTTAAAAAGCCCCATCATAATCGGATGAACGGTGTGACAGCGCATAAAATACGAACAAACAAACATTTATTTTTATATATTGGATGAGAGTTAGAATAACGAAATCAAAAGTAATAGAACGTCTCTCCAAGTTAGGATTTAGCTACAGGTCACACGTTGAGATTATAATTAATCTGTTTTCACACACGTCGGGACATGTTATGAACTGTACTTACAGCTGCTGTATCAAATTTGTTGTCGCCGTATTGGTATTATCATCTTCCTTAACCGAGCGCCGGCAAGCCTTTAATTTTACGGCAATAGAATGTTCCAGTGGGGCAATGTTTATTGGTTGAAACAACAGGAGGCCGTGACACCAATTTACATATAAAATAGCGGCAAGTACGTAGTTCTTGTTTTATATTGCTTCAAAACTAGAAAATAAACTATTTTAAAATTTTACAAAGTATTGGCAGTTCCATCTCTTATCTATGGATGTGAAACCTGGACATTAACAAAAGCAGGTAGTAAAAAAATAGAGACTGCTGAAATGAAGATGTTGAGAGCAATAGCAGGATACCAAAGGACCGATAAAAAGAAAAACGAAGATATAAGAACAGAACTTAATATATTTAATCTCTGTGAAAGAATAAAATACTATCAAAATGCTTATCTTCAGCACGTATTACGAATGAATGAACAGCGCATACCAAGAAGAATGTATAATTATAAACCAAAAGGGAGAAGATTGTTGGGAAGACCACTGAAGAGATGGAAGGACCAATTCGACCTATAATGAGATCGGAACAGGTCATTGGGCTTAATCCTTGTTGTTGATGATGATATTGCTTCAAATAAAGTTCAGTTCATTTAATATGCAGTGATTTGTTTCGTATAATGTATATTAACACTATCTTTTGCGTATATTTTGTATATACATTGTATGTAGTATACATAGAGGGCAGTGGTTTTACTTCTCACATGCGTGTTTGTAATATGTATATTATAATTAATTGTGGACACCGATCCAACGTGGCTTGAATGGTTGACACTTGTATTTCAGTACTGTATTTTGTAGCAGAAGTGAATTGATTAAAAATTAACGTAGAGATTTGACTGCGTGGACTTATTTTTTATAGTAAAGAAATAACATTTTGGATTTTACGTATAATTGCTTTATTACATATTTATTTACATAAAAGCTGGACAATAAATGAAAAGATGCAGAAAAGAATCTTGGCGACAGAAATGGATGGATTACGGAGAAGTATGAGAATATCCAGGCTACAACATATTCGAAAGACATATATCAGACAAGAAATGGATGCACAAGAAACTGTTATCGATAGGATAACAAAGAGAGCTCTACAGTGGTATGGACATGTACAACGGATGTCGGAAGACCAGTGGCCTAAACAGGTGTTGGATTGGATGGTACCAGGCAGAAGGAAGAGGGGGAGAAGTAGAAAAGCATGGTATGAGGGAATATATGATGCCATGATGAAGAGGGGTATGGAAGATGGACAATGGGAAGATAGGAATCTCTGGAAAGCAGGAATCAAGGGCAAACTGCTGTAAAGTGGAAAGCCTGTATTAAGAAGAATTACATATTTCACATCATTTTGTTACGTCGGTCAGCTATTATTTTGAAAACACCATTGCGCAAAAAATAATGTACAACGCACGTTTGTGAAGTGTTTTACAGAATGTCGGGAAGTGAAAAGCTCGTTATCGCTCGGTTTTTAAACATTTTCCTCGATTCTGTAAAAAACCACTTCCCAACCTCGCATCATAGTATACTTTTGACTTATAAAACCTACATATTCGTAAATAATATGATTGTAATTTTTTTTGCAAAAAATTTGCAGGTTAACGCGTTTTCAGAAATCATCGCAATGACGTAATATCATAATGGCGAGAGTCTAATTGGCATGAATTGACGCCTCGTGGTACAATGCAGCATTTGGCATGAGGTCTGCTCTCAGGGGTGTACAATAGCACTTTTAAACCAGGCCAATAAATAATTAAACACATTTAATTCAACGTAGACCTTATTAGTTACCAGAGCAACAAGAGAGAGGGAAAACACTCGGGAAGACCTAAAGCCATTCTTGTGGTTTTCCTTAGTCGTCAAAGAAAGTTATTTGTATAATTAATATATTTTTTTGCGCGATAGCGCCTTTTGTCGTACTTAAAGCAATGGCGACCGTGATTGAAAGTTCAACTTCCTACATTTCGAGGTTGCCAACCTAAATAACTATTTCTTCTTGTAAGTCCATCTTTCCCTTAACAGAGATTTAGGCGCTCTCCCCCTACAGGGAAGAATTTGAACCGCACTAATTTAGTTACACTTTTTCGTATAGATGTCATTTGAGTGGTCCGTGGTCAGCGTTCCGCCTCATACTGACATCTAGGAAATCAAAGTAGTACTAGGACGGAAAAATTCGGTAAATTTTTCTTAGAGACCTTTTCATTCAGGCTTAAGGATATTTTATGAGCCTGAAAATCTTCAGACTCGGGACCCACGGCTTAAAGTCCCTCCCGGAGGACTTGCTCCTTGGATTTTTCCATCCTAAAAAATGCATCGACCCCGTCGGGACCAGAGACAAGGAGCATAACCACTAATCCACCGCGGCCAATACTTTTCCAAATGTTCTGTTGTCAAGCACAGTCTTCTGTCTGACAATATGTATTTGTAAATTGAAAAAGATTGCTCAACTTCGCAAGTAGTCAACGGTGCACATTTATAGAGAGGGATTGTGCTAGGAATAATACTCTCAGGGGATTCTAGATTTTCACCGTTAAATAAGCGAGAAAGAGTAACAAGAGTAGAGTATACTGTAATAAAATAAGTATACTGTAATATTACATATTACAAATCACGTGCGGGAAATAAAACTACTGGCCTTTATGTATATACTACATACAATATATATACAAAAAAATATCCAAAATGTAGTGTTAATATACATTATACGAAACAAATCACTGCATTTTAAATGAACTGAACTTCATTTGAAACAATATAAAACAATAAATACGTTGTTGCCGCCATTTTATCACTGATTGGTGTCACGGCCTGCTGTAGTTTCAACTAATAAACATTGTCCACGCTGTTAACGTTACTCAATTGTTTATAATTTAATGAATGCAAATACTTTCAACAAATATGTTATTATTGTATTATTATTTTGAAAACACCATCGCGCAAATAATATGTACAACGCACGTTTGTGAAGCGTTTTACAGAATCTCAAAAATTAAAAACCTCGCTATCGCTCGGTTTTTAAACATTTTCCTCAATTCTGTAAAAACCACTTTCTACCTTCGCATCGTAATGTACAATATAAATAAATACTATTATAAATAAATGCAATTACAATGAATTCAATAACAATTCACAGAACATGCAGTAAACGCATGACTACTCACTATTTCTATTACTGGAATAATAGTAATAATACACGTAATATTAATTTTAATAAAGATAGGGCCGTAAGGTCTCTCTACCATTTCATCAGGGACAATTTACACAAACACTTGAATTATGAATACATTTCAGTTAAATTAACAACATTTAGCATGTATGTAATAGGCGAATGGGAAATATAGCAATTAAATATCTAATATATAAAAATTAATGTTTGTTTGTTTGTTCGTACTTTATGCGCGGCCATACCGTTGATCCGATTGTGATGGGGCTTTTTGCAAAATGTTCAGGAGATTCCCGGGATGAACATCGGCTATAAGAGAGTTGTGATACTCAACTCCTACACCCTTAAAAATCGCCCTTTGTAGTGAAACACGTGAAAAAAGTAGCTCTTTGGACGCTTAAATGGCTTACGCTGCCTAAACCATAACAAATACATAAAATTAATGTACACAGAATTGAATATCTCAAAAAGCTCTACAAAAAGTCCGCGACAGCATATGTTTATCGCTTACGGATAATTCACAATAACTACTTTTGTCTTTCATTGATGCCAAGAAGATCGAGACAAGTACGTAGATTCCTGTGCAAGCATAGCAGCACATGGCGGGTATTCTTTTACGGATAACTCACAATAACGAATTTAATCTTTTAGCTCATTTATGCCAAGAACGAGATAAGTAGATTCCCGGGCAACACCGGGTAATCAGCACGGGGAATGTTAAAATAATTACTATGTACATTTATAATTAGTTTTATTTTTTTTATTCAACTAATCACAAGAAGTACATTAATTTTTGTTATCAGCTCATTTATGCCAAGAAGATCGGGATGAGTAGATTCCCGGACAACATCTGTTAAACAGAACGGGGTATCTAAAAATAATTATGATATTAATTTTTCCTTTTACTTGTTTAACTAAACATAAAACACGTTAATTTTCGTATTTCAGTTGATTTATATAAAGAAGATCGGGATAAGTAGATTCCTGGGTAACACCGGGCAATCAGCACTGGTATCTAAAAATATAAATTTATAATTATTTTACCTTTTACTTATTCAACTAAACATAAAATCACACTGATTTTCATTTATTTAGGCGTAGCAGCACACGCCGGGTGTTAGCTAGTTTAATATAAAACTAAGTTTAGGACATTTATGTATTGTGCTATATGCTTATTTTTAACAGTTTGAGAGTCGGGCATAAACATGGATTCTAGAAGCGATGCTCGTTTAATTAGTTGGTCATATATTGTCGTTCGACGCCAATTTCTTTAACATGCAACAGTTCTTTGTAAAACTGGACTGTCTGTTTCAACTTCCCCTTCCAAGGAAGTAACATACTTAACATTTTTCATCGACTTTGGAAGATTGGAAATTGCGATCCTCGGTTATTCTATCCCGAAACAACTTAGTCTATAGAGTGTTAGATGCGATATTACCTCAGATGAGAACACTTTAAGACCGCATGCAAATACATTAGTCTCTACTCAAATTACTTCCAATCACCGGTGAGCTGACTCACCGTGAGCAAGTGCAAAGATCGAATTAGCGACCCACTAACTGGTCATGCATGAAAGTCGTCGTTTTCATAATATTGGCAAGAAATTACCCAGAATTCTCAGTGATAAAACCACTTCCGTTATTTTCGTCTGCTAGAGTCACGCATTTACGCTTGCGTCCCGCAAATAATACCGTATACGACGACGTCTGCGTCGCGCGATATTACGCCGATTCTCCTGTTCTTCCAGTTGAATTCTTTGGTAGACTCTATCAAATTCCTCTTCTCCGCGTATACCGAAAACATGATCGAAGTCTTCAAAGTCCGACATCTTGGATAAAGCAGCAAGGTTTCAAACTACATCGGTTCCCATCGGGTTGCTCACGATTCGTTTCTCTGCAAAGTCACCTCGCCAGGTAGCTTAGGAATTTCAACAATTATTATCGCATGAACAGATTTTTGAGTACGCAAAAACGTATTTGGATGCAACTTTCTCAGCAGAGTACAGGCAGAGAACAGCTTTTACGGTCTAATGCGTTCATAGATTCGAGCCTTACTTTTTAAGATAGCAGTGGTAACAACTTCTTGTTCTGCTCTGGACACGCTATTGTCGAACTATTTCATTTTTATTTATGGACTTGAAGATGTTTGAGAGATTTGGGTTGGGTCTGTCAAACTCTCGGGGCGAACGTGGTCTTTACGTCTTAACTTTCTAACGTATTATCAGCTAACAATATTAATCACCAGTAAACAACAATTCAAGATATTTACCAGTGACAAGATATATAGGGTGTTGCAAAAAAACACCGACAACGGAGGTGAGGTAGTATATTGAGATATGTTGATCATTTTTAATAAGTATTTAATACACAAGTGATCTTCTTGGTGATAAAATATTAAAATATATATACAGTCAATATGCCCATTTCACCAATTAATGTTTTAAAATGGTCAACAAGTTTCTACAGCCAAGCTGTCATTCTCAAGACCAGATATTGACTGAAGACAAAATTGATAATAAATAAATAAACACATTCAGTTTGTTTTTAACTGAATTTGTTTATTTATTTATTATCAATTTTGTCTTCAGTCAATATCTGGTCTTGAGAATGACAGCTTGGCTGTAGAAACTTGTTGACCATTTTAAAACATTAATTGGTGAAATGGGCATATTGACTGTATATATATATTTTAATTTTTAATAAGGTACCCATGTCCGGAAATGATGTGTTTTCACACTATGACTAGTCTCAAGATCAGTGTTAGTTCCAAGGATTTGAAGACTCATTACTTGACAACACCTCACAGTGATACGTGGCTTCGCAACGGAATGTGGCTGCAACACGACGGAGCTCCAGCTCACTTCCATGCCAATGTGAGGAGACATAGGTACCTTATTAAAAATTATCAACGTATCCCAATATACTACCTCATCTCCGTTGTCGGTGTTTTTTGCAACACCCTGTATAGATCGTATATCATCCTTGAGAGGTTTAATACATTAAATAAACACATCGTGGCTCAAGTGAGTTAATATATCTGATTTAAACAAACCCGTATTGGGGAAGCCCCAGGTTCAAATCCTGAAATCGACCAATCTGATTACGGTCTCGACGACCCGGGTCCGATCCAGGACAACAGGAGATTTTTCTTCACTCATTCGTGTCTCTTAGGGCTAGCGCAGCCTCCTATAAAATTAATATTGAGAACTTTGTGTGGATCCAAGACTTGGTAGGGTTTAACTGACCTGTTAACGGAGTACTTTTACCTTTCTGATACAACCAAGTGGATTCTGACCATTTGAACACAGATGTTAAAGTGTCTATAAATAATGAAATAAAATATTTGAAGAAAAGTGATACACGTTGAATCAATTAGGACTCTATTATAGTCTCAAAGTCTCAACTTCAAAAACTAAAATTATGGTTTTTCAGGGCAAAGCGCCAGTCAGAGCAAAAATTGTAATCAATAATGAAATAATAGAACAGATAGCACACTTTAACTATCTTGGTTCACATATAACATGCAGCTATGATTGGGATATACACAATAAATTTAACCGATATCAAATGATGTGTGGCACCATAAGAAGAACCCTCCGAAAGACTCGAAGAGAAACTCAGCTCAGATTTTATAAAATTATGGCTGTTCCTGTTCTTTTATATGGATCTGAATCTTGGGTACTTACAAAAAAAGATATCTCACACATTCAAGCTACTGAAATGATATTTTTAAGATCTGTAAAAGGATGTACACGCATGGATAGATTACACAGTGAATCAATAAGAAATGAACTGGAGATATTTTCAATACTCGATAAACTAGAAGAGCACAAATACCAATGGAAAGAACATTTAGACAGAATGGACAATACAAGATTACCCAAAACGATCAACACCTACAAACCACATGGGAAACGATCTTTGGGACGGGTAAGGAAACGATGGACTTGAGACCGGAACAGGTCGCATTGACCTAAACCTGGAAAGGAAGAAGAAGAAGAAAATGAATGGCAATGCCAGTCTAATATTACGGAATTTATTGTGTAGGTGGTTAGTACGTTGGTCGCAGGATGTTGCATTAAGCGGATCTCGATTTAAGGCGTGAAAATCTAAGGAAAAAATGATGGTTAAATTGGTGAAATTATAGGAGTGAAGAGCAGCAAAAACATGGAATTGCATGATTCATTGTTCTACTGTAGGAGGACAGCAATTATATGGCATGGGAAAGTACCAACTTAAATTTACCTATTGAATTTGTATTGGATTTTTTATGTTTTTTAAAAAGAAGTTTGGGAATTAAATGCAAATGTTGGTCATTCACACATATGTACTGCCATCTGGTGGATTTAATTTTATAAGCGTTCGCGCATGCGCACTCCAATTCTAAAGAACTTCGAAAAATCATTGAGAGGAAAAGTCATAATTTGTGTACATAGATAAACATATAATAATTCTTCATAAAAAAGAAGTTTTAAGTATCGTTACAAAACGTTTAAAATAGTACGAAATATTAATTGAGACGGGAAAGGCACCTAGAGCAACAGCATCATATGAATTTTGTATGGAAAATAATAGAACAAATTATTTAAATCAACATATGGTTGATGATAATACCAAATTTTAGAATACTTCAGATTTTCGCCGGGCCAGTTTTATGAGGTTTAGAATTTAATAGAAGACGAAATTTATGTACATTCATAATATCCCTCAGGTAGCTACAATACAATATTTACAGCTTTTATTTATTTCTTGATTAAGTTCAAGCCACAATAACTCTTTTTTTCTGTACATCACTGTACTCCTTCATACTCATGTCGTATAAAACATGATGGTTTGAAACGAAACTAATAAAAATTTCATCATTGAATTTGCAAACATTGCAAACCAAGCTCTCTTTTACCGACATTTTGCATGAAATCTTCGTTTGTTTTTCGCCTTTTTAGCAATGAGCACGGATAATAGCTTTTATATTCTTTATAATGTTGAGTGATTCCGGGTTATGTGGCCGTGGTCCATAGTTGGTGTTGATACCAGAATGGATAACACACCCTCAACCAGCATAGCCTACTTACCATATGTACAAAGAGTCACAGATCGTATCGGAAAACTCCTACAAAAATACAACATAAAAACAGTTTACAGACCTACAAGAAAAATAGAAGACTGCCTTCGCTCAGCTAAGGATTCTCGGCCACCTCTCTCCACTTGCGGCGTATATCGACTTCCTTGTTCGTGTGGTAAATCATACATAGGGACCACGAAAAGAAGTATAGCCACCCGTTTATCAGAACATAAAAGAAACTGCAGACAAGGAGAAATGGATAAATCAGCTGTAGCAGAACATTCCATTATGAATGGACACCAGATTCTATTCGACGATATACAAGTTTTAGCCACAACTTCCTACTATTTCCCTAGATTATACCGAGAGGCTATAGAAATATACAAGCATGAGGGAAATATCAACAGAAAAGAGGAAGGTATCAAACTGGCTAAGGTCTGGTATCGTACACTAGAAAATAAATGCATTATCACTAGGGACAACAAGCAGACGACCATTAGACAATCAGCAAGAGCCACGCCCACTCACCCTGCACCCACCACTAATACAACGTCCACAGCGCTCACTCTAAGTAGATCTTCCGACCAGAAACACGCCTAGAAGCACTCGCCATTGAAGATGCCCTCCGCAGTTGAGGGCGAAACGTCTGGTATCAACACCAACTATGGACCACGGCCACATAACCCGGAATCACTCAACATTATGATTACCGGCCGTGAAAGCCTGCATTCAACTTTATATTCTTTGTTTGCGTCCCGCGCCGTAGCCGAGTGGTTAAGGCAGGAAGTCTTGGAGCAGAGCTACGGGACTTGCGCTGGTTCGAGTCTCCATGGGGGAAGAAATTTTCTCATGGTATTTCGGCCAGTATGGGACCGGTGCCCACCCAGCATCGTGAGGCAATTGGATAGCTACAATGAGTAGCGGCTCCAGGTTGAGAAAACCAGCTGTAACGGCTGGGGGACTCGACATGCTGACCACATGTCGCCCCTACACTGGCTGATTATCATCTACCTCTGTGATTGACACACGTGGATGTGAGGTCAGCAGCCGGCTGGTAGGCTAAGGGCCTTGTAGGCCTGTCGCGCCAGGAGTTTTTTTTTTATTCTATGTTTGCGCTGGCAAATTGCGTCCCGGATTCAAGTGATTCGAATACACGACGCGACACGTCAGCGCAAATTTTTTTCGCGCTAGAGCTCTGCGTTGTAGATAAACCACATCCATTTAAATACTCGGGGAGAAATTTTTGCGCTGGCATTTTGCGTCGTAGATAAACCATAGCATAAGGGGGAAGACGAAAACTGACAACAGGGTGGGTTCATTCTTCTGTAACTGAGTGAAAGCGGTCGAGGATCTACCCTTATATCTCCATCTCTCTCTTTGTCAAATTAAGCCAGATATACAATAGGAATATCGTGATCTCCGGATTCAAATACTCGGCTTCGATCCATCTGAATTCTTCCTGGTTTCACTCAGTCGCCAGGGCAAATAATGGGTTGAGGTTTCATTTAGGGTATTATCTATATACTTAAAATCGAATGACCTGTTCCGGGTTTGAACCCACGACTTTGTGATCAATGGAGAGGGTGTAGTGAGCTATCCAGACTGACTGTAATTAGTTAATTACTGTAGAAAATATGTGACTTAATTTTGAAGCATATGCTATTACATAACAACTTGGAGTGAGAGATTTTCTCATTGGAAGAAGCATGTTCGTATTTTTCGCCCACAAAATAAGGATGTGAGTGGGACATTTGACTGTAATCTGGACACATTCCAGAATATTCTACTATCAGGTGTCATATTTCTTTCCTTCAACCGGGAACACCCAACCACGTGGGATAATTAAACATTCTACTACACCTAGAGGTGTTATCTCTATCACGTGATCATATTTTAACCCCTCTTTCTCTCTCTTTACCTTGGTTTAACTTTTCTTTTTTGTAGGTACTTTTACATACCACACGGCTCAAGCCTTCCGGGTCTTACAGGGACACGGACTTTTGGGAGAGGATTTTCAACTCTGGATCGATCACACGCATATTTATTTTACCTGATGGAGTTAAGACAATCAAGTCCAATAGGAATACAAATTAATAAGGAAATGTGTATGAATATTTTAATGTGTGCAGACGATCTGGTAATTATACAGAAGTCAGAGGATGATTTACAAAGAGCCATTTACATGTTGAATCAATTAGGACTCTATTTTAATCTCAAAGTCTCAACTTCAAAAACTAAAATTATGGCTTTTCAGGGCAAAGTGCCAGTCAGAGCAAAAATAGTGATCAATAATGAAATAATAGAACAGATAGCACACTTGGTTCAGATATAACATATAGCTATGATTGGGATATACATAATAAATGCAACCGATATCAAATTATGTGTGGCACCATAAGAAGAACCCTCTGAAAGACTCGGAGAGGAACTCAGCTCATGTTTTATAAAATTATGGCTGTTCCTGTTCTTTTATATGGATCTGAATCTTGCGTACTTACAAAAAAATACCTCACACATTCAAGCCGCTGAAATGAAATTTTTAAGATCCGTAAAAGGATGTACACGCATGGATAGATTACACAATGAATCAATAAGAAATGAACTGGAGATATTTTCAATAGTTGGTAAACTAGAAGAGCACAAATACCAATGGAAAGAACATTTAGACAGAATGGACAATACAAGATTACCCAAAACGATCAACATCTACAAACCACATGGGAAAAGATCTTTGGGACGACCAAGGAAGGTCGCATTGACCTAATCCTGGAAAGGAAGAAGAAGAAGAGTTAAGGCAGTAAGGTCTTCTCTTCCAATTCACAAGGTTAAATTATACATACAATAAGAATTATGAATTATCTACATGTTGATTAATAATACATAATCCTCCATGGTATCTTTACCTTGTCGTGGTGGAGTGGCTTGCGTGCTTAAATGGTGCCGAGAGCTAGGCTGGCGGTAGCATTGCTGCCGATAGGGTTACCCATGTCGGACTGGACGAAGACGAAAGAGTGGCGATCTTTCACCGTAAACAACCGTCGAGAAATGCGGACATGGGTTCAACTGGGGTAAAATTTTCTGGAGGTCAAATAGTCCCCCATTGGGTTCTCCGGGCGGGGACTACTTCAGGGAACCCATGCCAAAGGCTCAAACACAGGGACATGGATTGTTAGGACTTTATACAGTAGCGGGGCGCTAGAGATATTAACGTGGGAATTAGATAAATCACGATGGGTAGGACATGTGGCACGAATGGGGAATGAAAGACGTGCATGGAAGCTTCTTGTAGGAAAACCAGAGGGAAAACGCCCAGTTGGTAAATCAAGAATGAGGCGGGAGAATAAAATTAACTATGATTTGAGGTAAATAAATTATACAGGAGATGATTGAAAAACATTAGCTCAGGATAGAGATTTATGGAGAGCTTATGTCCGCGCGGCCATGAACCTACGGGTTCAATAGTGCCAGTGAGTTAGTCAGTTAATAGATATAGGCTACACAGTATAAAGTTGTCAAAGGAAAGAAAGAAAATAATGATAATATTTTCAAAATTACACACCGAAAACTTAAATACAAGAACATATTGATAGAATGCCAGAGGGAAGATTTCCAAAATTATTGCTAAATTATAAACCGCACGGAAGGAGGAATGTTGGACGCCCACACAGAAGATGGTCTGAACAATTTTAACAATTCTAACTTTCATGAAACCGGAACGAGCCAACAGGCTTAATCCCTGGATGATGATGATGATGATAATAATAATGATAATAATAATAATAATAATAATAATAATAATAATAATAACATAAAGAATAACATATGATTAGATTAAGTAATGGCTCGGTAAAGAAAGTTTATAATATAAAGGAAGAATACAAGTAAACATGTAACATGGTTATACAGGGCTTCCAATATAAAACCGGACCGGCCTTACGGAGTTTCACCCGGCACGCAGTGCTGTCTCTTCCTCCCGCAATTCACCCTGCTTGCCACCCGTCCTTGAACTGTTTCTTACCTTATAGAAAATGCTGGAAATGTTGTCCTCCCGCAGTTAAACAGGCATTATACCGAGTAAACACATTTAGATTGACACGCTGTAGTTCGGGCACTTACAAGTTTCTGATTTAATTTCTTATGTTGTTCTTCCAATGTGTGCGGATTTGTTTTGTACACTTTGTCTTTCAGGCTTCCCCACAAATAAAAATCACACACAGTTAGATCTGGGGAGCGAGGGTTTCTTATTTTGTACTGAACCAGTGGTCTCAAATTTAGTCACAAGATCGTGGATTGTCGATCTGGAAGGAGGTAATTGTCCAGGGGAAGTTCCTAATAAATTCCTCGCGAACGCGACGAGCTGATTCGTATTTATAATAACATTTACACACATAAATGCGCTGCTCTAATGTCAGCTGACGTCTCATCTTGTCGAACGATAGTAAACTGACTAGTTCAAGGACGAGCGGCTGGCAGAGTGAAATGCGGACGAGGAGAGAGCGCTGCCTGACGGGTGAAACCCCGTGAGGCCGGTCCGGCTTTATATTATATTGTCTAAGGAAATATGGAATGAGTTTATTTTTAAACTGTTTTGGAGTCGGGCAACCCTTGATATACGAGGGGAGGGAATTCCAGAGTCGAGTGGCTGAAGCAAGGAAGGATGAGGAATAGTGAGATGTATGATGTACAGGAACAGCTAAATTTTTCTCTCGATCGCGGTGTTTAAGTTATGGTGGGAGGATAGCGAATGAAAGCGAGTAGAAATATAAAGGGGTGATGAGGTGGACAAAGTGTTGTATAAGAAGCAGAGGCAATGTTGCAGTCTTTGTCCAAATGTGATACAATGTTAAGAGTAAGTCACAATTTAGCTCTAACTGTCCCGAAGTTTGTCTTAGACCGCCAACATATTGCAAGCCGGCCGCAGCAATCCGAGCGTGGCAAGTACCTGTATGGGCGACCACCAGGGAACACCACATACTGAGCTATGATTGGTCAATCAACATACATTTTAAAACATCAATATCTCATCAAATTTATTACAAATATCACATTTAAATCATAGTACACTATAGCACTAACCATTATTAATCATACAAATCCCATCTTAACTGATTTAAATTATTTTAACACACATATACCGAATACTTTACAAAAAACAGAAAATAATAAAACCGACATTTTATTATGAAAATCAATAATAATCAACAAACAATAGCAAAATCAACCGTTATAAATATATAACACATTAAGTTATGTAGATAGGAAATAACACTATGAGGTTCTTTAATATTGTTTATTTTTTATTATTTCACTCACCTCATACTTCATAATAATACTTATTACTTATTACTTATTATGAAGTATGAGGTGAGTGAAATAATAAAAAATAAACAATATATAACACATTATTTAGAAACTAAAAATTATATATATATATATATATATATATATATATATATATATATATATATATATACAGAGTTTCCAGTATAAAACCGGACACTCTGCGACTGGCAGAATGAAATGCGGACGAGGAGAGAGCGCTGCCTGACGGGTGAAACCCCGTCAGGCGTGTCCGGTTTTATATTGGAAGCCCTGTATATAAAAATAAGCTTCTTGTAGGAAAGCCAGAGGGAAAACGCCCAGTTGGTAGACCAAGAATGAGGTGGGAGAATAACATTTACTATGATTTGAGGGAAGTAGATTATACAGGGAATGATTGGAAAGCATTAGCTCAGGATAGGGATGTATGGAGAGCTTATGTCCGTGCGGCCATGAACCTACGGGTTCGATAGTGCCAGTAAGTAAGTAAGTATATATATATATATATATATATATAATGATCGCGTAAATACAGTATCCATCGCAGTGACCAACTCGGCTCTCTGATTGCCTCACGGGATACTACACCAAAAAACTAAAAATAACCCTAATAATATTAACTCAATCAACAGAATTCACTACTAATAAATAAAACGACAAAAGACAATCAATTAAAATACATAAAAGAACATTTTGAACGTTCAAAACATAAAAAAAACTGGTTGCGCTTTTAGACCAATCAGCGTTAAGCTAGTCTCGCGAAGCTAAACTGCTCACCAACGTCAAAAAATATATATAAAAAATAATCAAAATATTAATTAAACAATAAAACATCAATAAACTAAATCATCTGGGACGGAGTCGGGGACATCGCTGCTGCCGGTCAACAGCCTTCATCAATCATATATCATATACTATTATGAACATCTTGCCGGGGCAAATGGACTCTGTCTTGGAACCCGGGACACCACACACAGTGGATCAAAAGAAATTGTTCACCACACGTAATTTTAATGACGGGTCGCAGGGCTTTTTCACCTTTCTCGCTTTCTCGTTTGTCTTGGAGATAAAATAAACCGAAAAAAAAATCTCACGCAGGAAACCAGGGATCGAACCAGGGCTTGAAACCACAGTGATTATTATGCTTCTAATAATCAGGTTTGCGTCCAGATGGACACTGGCGCTAGGTGTTAATCCCTACACTATCGGGGCGACTCTAGTAGCCTGATGACGTGTGAATTGTGGGAGCTCGGACACTGTCATTGTGCGGACTGTCCACTGTGAGTGTACAAGTGCGCAATTCGTGTGCAGTTCAGTGTTGTGTCTCTATCATACTTCATTCAACCTCGTAAGTTAGTTTTCTATCTGAATGTTCTTTTTCATAAAAACTATGTGAATTTAGATACCAAGTAGCTGGCCTTGTGCTGCCTATAAAGTTACAATGCGAAAAACCCAAGTCGTATAAAAAATTTAAACTAAATAAAATCGCCATATTCAACATATTATCATAATTAATCACACAATTTTTGTCAGAAAATCATTATAATTTTGAAGCGCCGAAATTAGGTTCTCCACTAGAATTCTGAATTGTATAGCATAAAAAAATAAATAAAATGAATTTAATATGATATGAGAAGAAATTTTGCATTCTGAATAAACCACAGAAAGTACTTTTCCACTTATAATATAAAACACTAAAATTAAGGTTAAAACTAACGAACTCACTGGCATTATCGAACTCGTAGGTTCATGGCGGCGTGGACATAAGATCTCCATACATCTCTATCCTGAGTCAATATTTTCCAATCATCGCCTGTATAATCTACTTCCCTCAAATCATAGTTAATGTTATTCTCTCACCTCATTCTTGGTCTACCAACTGGGCGTTTTCCCACTGGTTTTCCTACAAGAAGCTTCCATGCACGTCTTTCTTTCCCCCCATTCGAGCACATGTCCTGCCCTTCGCCTCACTCTACGAGACTTAACTGTTCTCATTATATCTGGCTTCCTATAAATACCCTGTAATTCACTGTTATGCAGTCTTCTCCATTCATCTGTCTGTTCATCTCTCTTTGGTCCAAAAATTTTCCTAAGAACTTTATTCTCAAATACTCGTAATCTCCTTTCCTCCCTTAAAGTAAGAGTCCATGTTTCGCATCCATATAATATAACTGGTAGAATAATAGTTTTATATGTTATCATTTTTAGGTTTTTTGAAAGAAGTTGGGAAGTCAAAGGTCTCTATAATGCATAATAGCATGCATCTCCAGAATTGAGCCTATGTTTAATTTATTTGTGTATCTCATTCCTATTTGTGATTATTGTTCCTAGGTATTTGAATTCATCCACTTCCTCAAAATTTCCTTCGTTTTTCATTAGCTGTCCATTTCCATTATATAATGTATTTCTATGTGTGTTTTATTGATATTTACTTCTGTACTATTATTCTTATAAGAAATTATATAATTAATCACAAATGCAACAAAAATAGAACACATGTACACAATAGTAGTAATAACGTAAATAAATATTAATTAAAATTAGGTTCTCCACTAGAATTCTGAATTGTATAGCATAAAAAAGAAGTACGATGAAATAAAATAGTTTCAATTTGATATAAGAAGAAACTTTGCATTCTGAATCAACCACAGAAAGTACTTTCCCATTTATAATATAGAAAACTGAAATTAAGGTTAGATACTTTAAGGGCACCCGGTACTAATTTCCTTGCAATTTGGTTTTAAAATATGCAACATACAAACATATTTTTTTCAGCTTATTCTTAAGTTATCTGCATGAAAATTAAGTCATTAATTAAACAAGTCTACCTGAACATAATGACACTCCGGTTAACTCTTTTTAGACATATTTATTCATGGGTCATTTAAAATGCAAAAAAATGAAAATAAAAAAATCAACTTCTTAAGAGTATTGTCTTGGTACAATTTTCTCAAAAACTACTCCTCCAATTGTTTCCAAAATTTAGTATGTTATTGTCCATAGTTCATTTGATAATAACAAGGTTTGTTTGTGTTCAGATATGGGTTGTGATTTATTTTTAAAAAGTTAAAAAAACAATTTTTTGTTAAAATTTTTCATACACTTTTTTTTTTAAATTTCAAACACTATCAACAGCACAAAGATAAATTTACTTTATTATTATTATTATATATAGTCCACCGCTGTGGTCTCGAGGTAGCGTGCTGCCTTGTCATGCAACGGGCCCGGGTTCGATCCCCGGTCGGGGCAGTTTTTCTGGGTGAGTTTTTATCGGGGTTTTTCCTCACCTGTAAGACAAATGTCAGGAAAACGTTAAGGCCCAAACGGTCCCCGAAATCATATGGCCATCATCATCCTTATCATCATCATTCTTCACCGGTGTGGAAAGCAACGGGAAGCTACCACACCTACAATTCCCTAGTAAAGCTGCAAGCATAGCATGAAAATGCTATGATTGCAGTGAAGGACCTGCCTTCGGGCAGAATTACTATGGATGGATTACACTGGGGAACAGTGATTTTGGTGCCTTAATGTTTTCACATATTTATGGGTATATTTGGGTCACTGATTCCAAAGATGATTTCAGTTTCGTCCTATCAGCTCTAGTTTTTGAGATAGAGTTTATTCAAATTATATACCAGTTCAAAAATACTGGTCCACATATACAACTATATTACTCGCATACAATTAAATACAAAAGAACAAATACTTTCTTTTTCATGAAACAACTGTATCTATATAACTACCATAATTTATTTACACATTAGTCTCGTTAGAATCATTAATTTTCCTCCATCAGGTCGCAGAATCCCCGTTTCTGTGATTTCCTCCAATGCAATGATCTTGGACATTCTCGGTGGATGCTCCAACAGTAGTCCGCCATCATATGTATATCCCACCGTCCACGATACCTTTCTTCCATTGTACTTAATTCCTGGTGAAAACGCTCACCCTGTTCCTCACTTACATCTCCAAGATTGTCTGGAAATCGATCCAAATGACTGTGTAGGTAGTGTAATTTGATGCTCATGTTACAACCTAGTGCACAAAAAGCAGTGAGCATATTCTCCACTAGTTCATCACTATTAGGAGACTTATAGTTTCCAAGGAAATTCTTCACTACCATACAGAACGAAGACCATGCGGCTGCTTCAGTATCATTCATTGAGTCTTGAAATTGATGGTCATTAATAAGTTGGCGGATTTGTGGTCCATCCAATATACCTGCTTTTATTTTTTCCTTACTCAGTGCAGGAAATTTTGTACATATGTAGCCAAAACATGTTCCATCTCTATTCAACGCCTTGATGAACTGTTTCATTAAACCAAGTTTAATATGCAGTGGTGGCAAGATGATGTTGTTTCTGTCAACCAAAGGTTCTGCAACGATGTTTTTTTCTCCAACGGTCATGCTTTCTCTAAGAGGCCAATGCCTTCTCACCCAATGTTGATCTTTGGCTCTAGAGTCCCATAAACATAATAAAGCATGGGTATTTGGTGTACCCACCTTGTTGTCCTAGAAGAAAATTCACCATCTTGAGATCGACACACATTACCCATTGGTGATCACGGTAAGAGATCTTCTCTAGCACTGTAGCTATTGTATGTTGATTTTCACGCATAGAAACTGAGTGACCAATTGGGATTGACCTGTATATGTTCCCATTATGCAAAAGAACACATTTTAGGCTGCGTTTGGAGCTATCTATAAATAACCGCCATTCACTTGGTGTGTATTTTCTTACACCCAGCTTCATTAACAGTCCTTCAACATTCATACAAAAAACAAATTGATTTTCTACTGTGAAGAATGGCAGGAAGTCTGTTTCTCTTTTGCGATAGACTGTGACCTTTGTTCCCGGTAACAGACATTGTTTCTCTGCCAGCCTGGAAGCTAACACTCAGATGACTTCTTTGGAAGACTTAGATCCCTTATGAGGTCGTTCAGTTCCGCTTGACTAAAACCGGATGAAACTGATGAAGGTCCTGGGAAATCGCTGTCATTTCCCTCAGAATAGCTTTCAGTTGAATCATCCTCTTCTTCTGGTGACTCTGGAAGACTGGTAAAAATTGGAACAGGTATCTCCTCTGAATGTGGAACAGGGCGTCTTGCGGAGCGTAGATTGGGATATACCCATCTATTCCGGTTTTTGCTATTGATGCCCCTTTACATTGACTGAACAAAAATAGCAGTCATCACTATGGTTAATTTGTTCTCGCCAGATCATTGGTTCCCCAAATTTCAAGCATTTCCGTTTCCCATTTGTCCATTGTCGTAGATGCTCTGTGCACGTTTTACATACAATGTGAGGTGCCCAAGGCTTATCTTGATCTCCCAGTTGTACTTTGAAATAGACCAAATAAGCTCTTCTTACAAAGTCAGTTATAGGTTTTCTTTGTTGAGTGAATGTGTACTCCCCACAGATGAAACAAAACACATCAGGATTATTCACACATTTTCTTCGTGTTGAAGCCATGTCAGTCTAGAAAAAGGATAAACAATTGTCAAATTAGTAAAATTACATATGCAAACGGCAACAACAACATGAATATAACTTGGATTAAATCAATTAGTATTATGCAAACAATCGATTTACAATGGTGGTACATAAGAGCAGTATCATCAATATCTTGCAAACTAGAGCTGCTGCAACAAAATGGATGACATTTTTGGAATCAGCAGTGCCGAAATACCCAGAATCAGGTGAAAAATTTCAGGCACCAAGAAAAAAATATTTTTTTGTTCCCCAGTGTTATTATTATAGAGGTCCACCGCTGTGGTCTCGAGGTAGCGTGCTGCCTTGTCACGCAGCGGGCCCGGGTTCGATCCCCGGTTGGGGCGGGGCAGTTTTTCTGGTTGAGGTTTTTATCGGGGGTTTTCCTCACCTGTAAGACAAATGTCAGGAAAACGTTAAGGCCCAAACGGTCCCCGAAATCATATGGCCATCATCTTTATCATCATCATCCTTATCGTTATCATCATCCTCCTTCACCGGTGTGAAAAGCAACAGGAAGCTACCACACCTACACAATTACCTAGTAAAGCTGCAAGCATAGCATAAAAATGCTATGATTGCAGTGAAGGACCTGCCTGGCAGAATTACTATGGATTGATGGATTATTATAGAGCTCTTTAAACTGCATATTCAAGCCAAAAATGATTCTCCTATCTTTCATAGTTCAGAGAAAAGTGTACCAACATATGAAAAAAATTAATTAATTAAATATGGATGAAGATGATGATACACAGATCACCCAATCACTGAAAAAATATGTCTTGATTATTATGTAACATTATAGAGAAAAGTATAGAATGACATATCTCAACAAATAAATTCTGATAATAATGAAGATCCATTCACTATGGAAGAGTTAAAATCTGTTCTTAAAACATGTAAAAATCGAAAAGCACCTGATTTGATAAAATGAGAAATTAATGAAAAAGTTCCATAAAATATATAGGGGAATTTCTTAAATGTATGCTGGAAATGTGGATATATTCCTCAATAATGGAAATATGCAATTATTGTATCAATATTTAAGGAAGGAGACAGAAAGGACTGCTCCAACTACCGGTATAGATGCATAAGCCTGCTGAATACCGGATTTAATATTCAGGTTTTAATATTTAACAATACAGGATCTAATATTTAATTAAATACATAGACAAAAATATCCGAAACTATATAGCTTTCATCGATTTTTAAAAAGCTTTCGATACAGTTAAACGAGAAAAAATATGGAAAACATTAATAGAGAGGAATCCCAAAACATCTAACTAATAATTCAAATCTTCTATAAAAATACAGCTAAAGAAAACATTGGTAAACCGAGATTTGAACCAGTATCTTACGCTTTACGCGCTGGCGCTTACCAATTGTGTTGATTAGGCAATCGAGGAATAGACACAAATCTCTCTCTGTTTGAAATGCTCTTCACTCAAGGTAGTGGTATATAAAATACTACAATTAAAATAAAATTAACCATAAGTAATGTTAGAACTATTTAACGAATAAAATTAAGCTCTTTACTCACAAATCGTTATTTAACTATAGTTATTTTAAAATATTTATATATTTAATGTAAACGGAGATGTTTGAAAACAAATGAGAAACGATTGGTACGCTTCATTTGCTTCTTTTGTTCGTCACTGCAACCAGATCATATTATTTATTGTCAAAGGAACGCAATATTGTAAGAATGCACTCTAGTGGAGAAAAAATGAGACACATCAAATTGTATATTAATTCATTTCTGATGTCCTATTATGTAAATATGACAATTATATTTTTCTGGAATGTTATTACCTGGGAAAAAATACATTTAAGAAAGTGCAAACAGTGGTTTTTTTTTTGTGGTATAATCAATTGCTAGAAATGTTTTTTTTATATTAACTCCCACATGCACCATGTGTTGCCATTCATACACTATTATATGCAATCTGGTAGCCGTTTCTTCCTTTTTCCTTTATGCTGAGGCAAATCCCGGAATGGTTCCCTAGTATCCACTAGTAAAGTCATTAAAGTCCAATAAATCTTCAAAATTCAAAATTACTAAATAAGAACAGCTAGATCCGAAAAGAGCCGTTTCTGATTGGAATGCAGACTCCCTGAGCCAACTAGAACATCTGCTTAAGAACATCATAGAAGAATAAATTCACCTAGAAACTGTGGGAGATTGTGGAGATCAGAAGCTCCCTTCTCTTGGTTAATCCCGAGGTCCTTTGTGGGGGTACCATGGGCGATGAGCTCCCTGGATGCCTACATTGCTCAGTGGGTTGACTCACAGCAGCGGCACGACTAGGCTTAGTCTTGCGAACGGGCTGTTTGGGACAATACCGGGCGTAATTCTGGGAATTACCACCAGGTCAATAAGCTCGGGAAAGGAGGAAGCGCGGTCTTTTTATGGTCGTCGGGGACTTAGCGCCGACTCTGGAACCGAGTGACCCAAGGACAATCTGTGAGGTCGTCAGGAGTTGAGCGACCTGACGTACTAAAAGCTCAGGCTGGACCCACTTCAGCAACCAAACACGTCCCCAGCTGGTGCACTGGGGGAAAGATCGGTGGATCTGCTAGACAGTCCTCCCGGTTAAGTCCAAGGGACTCGTGAACCATTAGTGGGGTCGGCAAGAGTTGAGCGCCTTGTCGTACTAGTTGCTCATCTGTTGGAGCTTGCGAGCTCCGTGCTGGCCCACAACAGCTGCAGAAGGCGTCCCTGGGGGCACACCAGGCCTACGGGCCCGTCGACAAACTGTGGGGTCGCCAGGAGATGAGCACCTGGATGTACTAAAAGTCTCACACTGTTGGGCTTGTAGCCCTAGCCGGTCTCACAACGGCTGCAGGACACGTCCCTGGAGGCAGAACAGGGGAATGGTCGGTGGATCTGCGACAGCAGTCCTCCCGGCTAGGCTCATGGAGCCCGTGGACCAACTGTGGGGTCATCAGGATTGAGTGACCTGATGTACTATGTAGCTCATCAATTGCCCGAGAAGTGCAAAACTCCAACACTCTCTCCCTGGAGTGTTGGTTTTATAGGACCGAGACCTTGAACGTGGACGCGAGATTTAGATTAGGGAGGACTAGAACTAGGACTTGGGAGTATGGTCATGACGACCGAGGTATCCCAAGGGGTGGATGGATGGGCCTAGATACAGGATTGGTGTGTCCAACCGCTGGATCTTTGATACCGGACTACGGCTAGTTATCGTTGGCAGAGGATATATATTATTAAACATCAACGACGAACAATCAAAGTTCGTAGAAGATATTAATGATATCATTAAATAACACGACGAAATAATTAAATCACAAGCGCTAAAGAGGGTCGGAAGCTGTTGTTCACCATCGAACAATTCCCATATAGCTGGCCGGGGACGCTTCCATAAAAATGGATGTTTTCCTGGCGAACATAGAGGGAAAATGAATGTTTGAGAAGTGACACAATTTCCAATACATAGTGGTGTTGGTGAGCCGTATTTCTTTAGGGGTTGGTAAATTCTGGGCGAAACACGAGTGTGATTGGTTGTAAATAAAAAATCATTGAAATGTGATTGGTCATTGACTCCCATTTGGGGCATGGTTAAATAGTCAACGATATGACTGAAGGAACTAGAGAAATAACAAGAAGAGTCCTTTATCAGCTACGTCTATACAGATGAGCTCTCAAGACAGTGACAGATAAGGTTAAAATACAATGTTAATATAAATAAGAAATCCTCGAACACCTTACTTATTAAACTCAGAAGATAACTCAGTAGAGACCCTTTTACAATCTGGACATAATAGCAAAAATTGAATCTAAGTATATCTTAAAAAAAAAGACAACATTTATGGGATTTAAAGGAAAAACAACAATGATATTAAAAAAAATCCTTAATGATAAACCAATAGAAGAAATGTATAATTTTGAATATTTAGGCTGCACATTATAATATGGAAATATACACGATTACTTAATATTAGCTCACTGGCACTATAGAACCTACAGGTTCAAGACCGCGCAGACATAAGCTCTCCATATATCTCTATCCTGATCTAATGTTTCCAATCATCCTCTGTATAATCTACTACTCTAAAATCATGGTTAATGTTATTCTCCCATTTCATTTTGGGCATTTTCCCTCTAGTTTTCCTACAAGAAGTTTTCATGTCCCCTTTTCAATCGTCATTCGTACCACATGTCCTGCCCATCAGTTTATGAGACTTAGCTGTTCTTATTATATCTCGTATCCCACAAAATCCATGTAGCTCTCTGTTGTGTAGTATTCTTCATTCGCTTCCTTATTTATCTCTCTTTGATCCAAAAATGTTCCTAAAACTTTATTCTCAAATACTTGTAATATTTTCTCGTCTCTTAAAGCAGGAATCCATGTTTGGTATACATATAACTGGGAGAATAACAGTTCTATGTGTTTTAAGTTAGGCTAATTTTTTTTAGGGAAATTAGGACGACAAGAATCCCTGCAATACATAAAATAGCATGCATTTCCAGAATTGACGCTATGTTTAATTTCTTTGTGAATCTCATACCTGTTTGTAATTATTGTTCCTAGGTATTTGAATTCAGCCACTTCCTCAAAATTTCCCTCATTTGTCATTAGCTGTCCATTTCCATTACACAATGAATTTCTATGTGTAACTATAGGCCTATATTTAATTTTATTGATGTTTACTTCTAACCCCAATTTCTTAGTGTTATTCAATATATTGTGTGTGTTGGTCCTTAGTACCTCCTCGCTATCGCCTAATAATAGGCCTATATCATCAGCATGAACAGCTAATTAATTGAATTGTAGGCCTTCATCTCTAAAGGTTTGGTAGCATGAACAAGTAGAGAATATAGTATATCCCCTTTGCTTTAAACCTAATATGAATCTCAAAAGTTTTTGAAAACTGTTTTCCTACTCGCACCCTACTTTTTGCACCATTCTAATGAGTTTAACATTTTTTTTTTAGGAATTCCGCTTCTCCTTCTTAATTGAATGGTATGCCTTTTTGAAGTCTATGTATAGTTGATGCACAATGCCATTATGTTCCCATTTATTTTCTTAAAATCTGCCTTATACAAAAATGTGATCTGTTGTAGATATATTTTTTCCGAATCCGCATTTATGCGCACTTAATACGTTGTCAATGTATTGGGGGGGGGGGGGGAGTACATAAATATGGATACTAATGTACTGTATTTGTTAGAATTTTCTGTGAAGTTGAAAGTAATGATATACCCTTGTAGTTGTTACAATCAGTTTTATCTCTTTTCTTGAAGATTGGTACGATAATAATTTATTCTTTCCATTCATTTGGAAGAGCATCTTTTTCCCAAATCATACTAAGCAACCGACGTATATTGTCATAAATCTATATTAGTGTTATTTTTTTCCTGCACTACCATGAATAATTTGATAATTACAAATTATATTGCGGTAACTTTAAATTATTTTAATATTGATCTATTTAGTTCTAGTTCCAGAATTAAATAGTACAATTTGTTATATCTACTATTTTTATAATACACGTTTGATTAAAATATATTAAAGATTTATCACAAGTAATGCCACGAGTGATTTACAAATTATCGATAAATTCACGACTCACGAAGTGAGGAGTGAATTTATGTAGAGAATTTGAAATTCAAGAGTGGCATTTGTTAGGACTATTTAACGAATAAAATTAAGCTGTTTACTCACAAATCATTATTTAAATATAGTTATTACAAAAAATATTTATTTATTTAATGTAAATGACGATGTTTGAAAACAAATGAGAAACGATGTTTGAAAACAAAGGAGAAACGATTGTTACGCTTGTTCATCACTGCAACCAGATCATATTATTTATTGCCAAAGGATCGCAATATTGTAAGAATGTACCCTTGTGGAGAAATTTATAACCAACGTAATAGGTATTAATTAATTTTTGATGTCCTATCATGTTAATGTGTCAATTATATTTTTCTGCAACGTTATTTCCTGGAAAATAATTCGTTTAAGAAAGTGCAAACAGATGTTTTTTTTTTTGTGGTACAATCAATTGCTACAAATGTTGTTATATTATCTCCCGCAAGCACCATCAACTGACATTCATGCACTATATATACAATCTGGTAGCCGTATTTCTTAGAGAGTCAGTCACTGCAAAATAATGCAATGACCTATTCAGAATGTTAAAAAGGAGGAGTTTTCTTTAATATGATAAACTTATTTGATAAATTTGAGGTGAAACAAGACTGTGATTGGTTGTAATTAAAAAATCATTGAAATGTGATTGGTCATTGAATCCCATTTGGGGCATGAGTTAAATAGTCACCTAATTTGCCACTTTTCAGAAAATTATTACTATTATTATTATTATTATTATTATTATTATTAATTCTGAAATAGTAGATATTATTTCAACATGACATTAACACGTTGATAATTATTATAATGGCGATTCAATAAAATATATCAATATTGAAAATTACCACCATTTCCTTGACATGCATAAGTAATGCCACGAGTGATTTCCAATTTATCTAGAGAATTTGGAAATCAAGAGTGGCATTTGTTAGGACTATTTAACGAATAAAATTAAGCTGTTTACTCACAAATCATTATTTAACTAGAGTTATTTTAAAATATTTATATATTTAATGTAAACGGCGATGTTCGAAAACAAATGAGAAACGATAGGTACGCTTCATCTGCTTCTTTTGTTTATCACTGCAACCAGATCATACTATTTATTGCCAATGGAACGCGATATTATAAGAATGCTCTCTAGTGGAGAAAAAATGAAACACACCAAACTGTATATTAATTCATTTCTGATGTCGTATGATGTAAATATGGCAATTCTATTTTTCTGGATTGTTACCTGGGAAAAAATACATTTAAGAAAGTGCAAACAGTGGTTTTTTTATATTAACTCCTACAAGCGCTATGTGTTGACATCTATGCACTATATATACAATCTGGTAGCCGCATTTCTTATAGGCTCAGTCACTGCAAAATAATGGTCAGACCTGTTCAGAATATTAAAAAGGAGGAGCTTTCTTTAATATGGTAATTATAACACTGATAAATATTTCGTGAAACACGACTCTGATTGGTTGTAAAACAAATCATTGAAACGTGATTGGCCATTGAGTCCCATTTGGGGCATGAGTTGAATAGTCATAATAAATCAAACATGTTAAATTTTAACTGGTACGTGAAACGCGTGTAATTTTATTTTGAATCAATTGTTAACACAAATTGTCTGATTGATTCGTGATATTTCGTGTTTCCGGGAAATTAAATGTTTTCAACCGAACATGAAACATCCGATCCTTTATGATATTTCGTTTCATTCATTTCAATTTGTTTTCTAACAAAAAGATAAATGATAGCAGAGCCTCATGGGCTAGTCAGCAGCTTCTGACTACAGTTCATGGGGTCCTGGCTTTGATACCCGGTCAGAACACAAGACTGATTTATTCTTGTTCTTCACTTCAAGGTTTAGGCGATCCGCCTGTTCCGAATTCAAAATTATTCCTTCCATCTCTTCCTAGGTCTTCCTACATCGCTTAATCCCTTTGGTTTATAATGATATGCTATCTTGAGCTTCCATTCTCTGAACATGCTCTTCCCAGCCGACGCGGTGTTGTTGAATTCTGTCATTTATTGAATATATTTCTAATTCATTTCTTATTTCTTCAGTTCTTATGTGGTCCAATTTTGTGCATCTTTTGGTCCTTCTTAGAAAAGTCATTTCTTTGTATTCTACTGGAACTCCTCTTATTTGTTACCCATGACTCACTACTGTATAAAAGTACCGGTACCGCCATTGTTTTGTAGAACTTCAATCTTGTATCCTTCCTTGTTTTATGTTTAGTGTTCTATGAATGGCGCCACATATCATTTGAAATTTTGATATTAATTGTCTATATCATTACTTGTTCCATATCCAGAAGAAAATTCACAACATGGATAATTAAAATTTAACACTTTTGACAGAGGTTTATTTTCTATAATTATTTGCGACCGTATGGGCGACTTTCCTAAAAAGGCCATTGTCTTCTCTATAGATATTTTGAAATCGTACTCTTTTCTTATTTCATTTAAACAATGTAGAGGGAATTGTAAATCGTTTTCTGTATTTTGCATTATAACAACATCGTCAGCATATAGTAAAGGGAATTATTCCTGTGCCTATCATGGTCTGGATTTACGTTAAGTTTAGGTTTAAGGACTTTCATGGCACTTCATTATCATTCATCACCAATCATATCATCTGGGTAACGTAACTCCTCGTCTTCCGGGCACCCCAACTTAAGAAGCGAGTTAAAATTCCGCTATGCCAGGAGATTATATCAAAAGTCTCATAAAGACAACCTGGTGACATTGGTAAAAAAATACATTTATAAAATAGTTACTTTTATTATGACGATCTTGTAGAAGATTTCCGGGCTTGTGTCCGTGGTCTTGAGGCTTGTAATTCCTAGAATTAATTTGGTTTTTGGTTGGGACCACACAATAAGCTTTTGTATACTGTGGTTAACGGTACCTCAAGGGTTGGCAGGTACAAGTACCTAGCGAAGCGAAACTAATGTTTATCATAAAAGTAAATTTGATTGACGTGTTGAATATGTTCAAATTTACAAAACAATACATTTTGTTAAAAGGAATACTTGAGCCAATTTAATTAAAACTTCCTTGGAAAATGAATATAAAAGGCCAAGAAATTTTATTAACACAGTGTGGTTAGTCACTCTAATACGACCACACAGTGTGGTTAGTAACTCACACACACACACACATACAGTGTGACTAGTTTATCATATTACAAGTATTCAGAGGAGTCTGTTGCTCCCATATTATATTATTATTAATTTGTTGTGAATATTGTGTTGTTCATAAGAGGTTAACAAAATAAACTCTTTTTAATTAATTACACAACTCATTGTTACTGATCATCGAATTCCTTGTCCTTCACATCAGTAGAACCCAGATAGAAGCCTAATCTAAAACACGCCCTAAAGAGATCCTCGTGCCTCCGCAAGTTCCCCGACGTTTCGCCAGAGATTGCGTCCGACATCCTCAAGGGTTGTCTTGAGACTGGCAATTTTGTCGACTACCTGCCCCATTTATACATTCATCCGCGACGTGTTCTCTGCGCGGTATATTGGTGTAGGAATGTTATCGTAGGCTTTTTCTATATCTATAAATACTAGATGTAGCGGTTGTGCTCTGATGGTGAGATTGCTTTCTAATAAGTGATTATGTACACGGTGTCAACAAATGATGTATACAACTCCATGTCTCTATAGAATAAACTATATAAAATATATAACTAGACTATATTATCACCTCTTTATTATTTTTTGTCCAATGCCATCACGCTATCTTTTATTACTTTTTTTGGCTTTCTTCCCTGGCATCGGCAGAATTGTAATCCATTTCTTACGTTAGGGCAGCTGAAAGGCGCAGTTACGTTACTCCGATGGTATGATAGGTGATAAATGATAATGAAGCGCCAGGTGAATTCTTAACCTAAATTCAAGAACAATGGGCAACCACAGTTTTATTTATTAAATATAAAGTAAAAATATATTATTATTATTATTATTATTATTATTATAACTTACTCACTGGCACTATCGAACCCGTAGGTTCATGGCCGCGCGGACATAAGCTCTCTATACATCCCTATCCTGAGCTAATGCTTTCCAATCATTCCCTGTATAATCTACTTCCCTCAAATCATAGTTAATGTTGTTCTCCCACCTCATTCTTGGTCTACCAACTAGGCGTTTTCCCTCTGGCTTTCCTACAAAAAGCTTCCATGCACGTCTTTCATTCCCCATACGCGCAACATGTCCTGCCCATCGCAGTCTACGAGACTTAATTGTTCTTATTATATCTGGCATCCTATGAAGACCATGCAGTTCATTGTTATGTAGTCTTCTCCATTCACCTGTCTGTTCATCTCTCTTTGGTCCAAAAATTTTCCTAAGAACTTTATTCTCAAAATATTATTATTATTATTATTATTAGTATTATTATTAGTATTATTATTAGTATTATTATTATTATTATTATTTTATTTATAATGGATGAGATTGAACACGGAAGGCTAAAATGGTATGGACACGTAAGAAGAATGCAGGATGGAAGAGTACCAAAGGCCGTCTATGCATGGAAAATTGAAAGAAGGAACAGAAAAGGAAGACCTAAGAACAACCTGGAAGAAAACATTCAAAATTCAATGAGGAAATGTGGTGTAACAGATGAAGACTCGGAGGACAAAGAACGATGGAGAACTTTAATTAAGGGAAATTTGTGAATGTTTGTTGCAAACTGATAGTCTGTAAGTCCGTAGTCATTTATATTTATTTATTTTTAATTCATGTTAATTACTAAGATTGGTTGGAGAAAACCTTCAATGATGAGGAAAATTCTCAAAATAATAAAAAATAAAAATTCTTTTATTAAGAATATTCCACAATACAGTGTTTCCCCTTCAACCCAAAGTGATTTGTCGCCAGAAGTTCCTGTCTAGAGCATCTTCTTCCCTCAAGTCTCTAGCTTCCATACTTCTCCTCACTCCATCTATCCAACGTTCTCTAGGTTTGCCTCTCCAACTTCTTCCATTAGCTTTGCAATTACCAATTAGGGATCTTCTTTTGCATTCTCTCTTCTTCCATGATTTTTTTTTTTCCTCCAATGCCCCAGGTTGTCATTTCAACATTTCTGGTGTTCTCTCCTGGCATTGGTTTTATTGTAACCCACTTCTGAAGTTGGGGCGCCTGGAAGGCGGAGTTACGTTACCCCGATGATATTATGGATGATAAATGATAATGAAGCGCCAGGAGAGTTCTTAACCTAAATTCCAGACCATGGACAACCACAGAAATGATTCCCTTTAAGGAAAAATTCCTATGGTTTGACTGGGAATCGAATCCGCGACCTCATGAACAGTAATCAGGAACGCTGACCACTAGCCCATGAGGCTGGTCTTATTATTATTATTATTATTATTATTATTATTATTATTATTATTATTAAATCAGAAATTCATATATAAAAGAAAAAATGCAGGTACAATATTCAATATTAGATTTTATAAAGAAGAAACAATTAAATTGGTACGGACACATTAGAAGAATGGAAGAAGGAAGACTACCTAAGACAATCATGGATTGGGAACCACAGGGAAGGAAAACTATTACGTGGATTCAGGGAATCAATGAAGCTAAGAGGGAATGGGAAATAGAAGAAGATATATGGATGAACAGACAAGAATGGAAAAATGTGTTGAAACAAATGTGTAGTTAACTGTGAACATGGGTACCGGAAAAAATGTATATTCATTGTAAAAGCCGGAATAAAAATATATTATTATTATCATCATTATCATGGACAGCTAATGACAAATGAGGGAAATTTTGAGGAAGTGGCTGAATTCAAATACCTAGGAACAATGATCACAAATAGGAATGAGATGCACAAAGAAATTAAACATAGGCTCAATTCTGGAAATGCGTGCTATTATGCATTGCAGAGACTCTTGATGTCCCAACTCCTTTCAAAAAACGTTAAAACTGAAAATATATAAAACTATTATTCTACCAGTTATATGGATGCGAAACTTGGACTCTTACTTTAAGGGAGGAAAGGAGATTACAAGTGTTTGAGAATAAAGTATTTAGGAAAATTTTTGAACTAAAGAGAGATGAACAGACAGGTGAATGGAGAAGACTACTTAACAATGAACTACATGGTCTTTATAGGAAGCCAGATATAATAAGAACAGTTAAGTCTCGTAGACTGCGATGGGCAGGACATGTTGCACGTATGGGGAATGAAAGACTTGCATGGAGGCTTCTTGTAGGAAAGCCAAAGGGAAAACGCCCAGTTGGTAGACCAAGAATGAGGTGGGAGAATAACATGAACTATGATTTGAGGGAAGTAGATTATACAGGGAATGATTGGAAAGCATTAGCTCAGGATAGGGATGTATGGAGAGCTTATGTCCGTGCGGCCATGAACCTGCGGGTTCGATAGTGCCAGTGAGTAAGTAAGTAAGTATCATCATTATCACCATCATTATCATTATTATTAAATCTGATTTATTAATTCGACCTTGTTAGCACATGTTGTCTGATGCTTATATTCCCGAGAGAAAATTAATATCGTAAATCTATATAATAAACCTGATTTTACATGCATTTTCTTTTAGGTTCTATATGTTGTGTGACGCAAATGCAGATTGAAGTGGATATATACAGGCAGAAATAGGCTTGAGGTTGCTAGTCGACTGTTGTGTTCCCAGTTGGATGCTGCATTAAGTTTTGTTTTGTGTTGCAGGTATTTTTTTATCACATTGACGTAACAAAATGGCCACCTTGTCCACACTTCTGTTTGTTCTGTTTACAACAGGTAAGTTCTACAAGAAAACTATAATTTATATTTATCTAGAAGTCCCGGCCACGCGTTACTGTGGCTAAGATATACGTTAAAATTTTTAATTAAGTTGCTGTCTTTCAGCCAGATTACTTAAAACTATTACTTACACACGAAATTAATAATATTGAAAATAAAATAAACACTGGATACACTTAAATTATGAAATAATCAATATTTGTAATTCAATTGAAATTCGCGGTTGCAACAAAAAGCACAGCCATCTGGATCTCTCTTTGTTAAATAATAAACTAATCACCTTACACCGTCATCTGTTAGAATCGTATGGAATTCACAGATAATTACATCGCCATCTGTTAGAATCGTATGGAACTCACAGATAATTATAACTCTTTGTTAAATAATAAACAAATAATTTACAATAAAAAAATAATGCGACTATAAATTTAGTTATAAACTACCCTAAGTCTCAAGTTGGAACAAACTGCACACAGTGTGCAAAACTTTATTAAAATCGGTTCAGTAGTTTAGGATTCCATCGCGGACAAACAACGTGACACGAAATTTTTATATATTAAGATAGTTCACTATCTGTTGGAAGTTTAACTGTAACGTGGGTATTCTCACAAGAGAAATGTCAACAATTGAATAGTTTCCCCGAAAATAGATCTAACTCACAAACTACAAATTGTTGGGGAAATGAAAAAAAAAAAAAAAGTATAATGCTCATTTTGATGCTATTACCTTTATTATATCACATACATTTTATACTCTCGTCCTATTGATATCATATACAGCCAATTTGAATGCAAAATAACATGCTAATAACTAAATATTAACAATTTAATACAGAAATGAGTGCAAAAGTGATCTGTCTCTGTAGAGTGGAAAAATGATCTAACCCACATTTAACTAAAATGCTATAATGAGAAATAGCAAATACATATTCAACATTGATTCAGTTAGAAAAATTCTAATTTAATCAGTTTTCAGTATTTATTTTCCATTTAATATTATTTCGTTATATTCTTTGTGTCTTTCTTATTTTCACTCAATTTCTCTAAGATTCTGATTAGAATTCACGGAACTGTGGTGGAATGAATTTTCACATGTGCAATAATCGTTTTTCTACACTGCTGTTAATGATTTGACTAACTGCTTCCGCCATTTTGTTACATATAGATCACTATTCGTTTGAAAGCCAACTTTTAAAAATAAATAAAAGAGGTCTGGAAGAGAGTATGGATAGTTTTACATGTACCATGCCGTGATACTGTCCGGATAGATCACTAATCCACTGAAAACTCAACTTTCGAATTTTTGTGGGTTAGATATCTTTTCGGGGCAACTATTCAATTGCATGCCGAAATCTACCTTCAAACTTCTCCCAGAGTTGCGTTGTGATGTACAAAGACCGTGTCCAGAAATTTATTTGCCGTGTTTAACTGCAAGGCACATAAATCAAAGCCAGAATTCAGCAATGAAAACCCACTGTGCAGAGCAGATGGACTCCCTGCTTGAGTATGCGCGGAGTGGAGTAAGGCGGGACCCTGCGCGGTAGCGAGAGTTTATCCAGTCTACCGAGTCATGAGTTGTATCACTCGCCTATTAAATGAGAGATTTGGCGCTGCATTTTAGTGCCTTACAGTTAAAAACGGGAGATCATTTTTTTGATATGCCCTTGATACATGATAACCCTTATCTGGGAGAAATTGCAAGGTCGATTTCGGGCTGTAGTGATTGACAGTTACCTTGTCAGAAGATAGTAATACATCATTAATGAGTTGTATATTTTGAGTCACTTCATATTTCTTGATCTTATGGAGACCAGTTTCGTCGCTTCTGTGCGACATTCTCAATGCATTACAACTATAACCTTGCGATTGTCCATCCTGTAAGTTGCTCTGGTTCGAATCTCACTCTGAGAAGAAATTCTCTCATAGAATTTTGACCAGTCGGCTATGGGACAGGTGTCCAACGAGCATCGTGATGAATTTGAAGTAGCTACAACAAGTAGTGGCTCCATGTTGATAAAACTGGTTATGGCGGTTGGGGGATACAACATGCTGACCACATGTCATTCCTATACTGGCTGGATGATTGCCTACCTCTGTGATCAAAACATGTGGATGTAAGGCCAGCAACCGTTTTGTAATTGAGCCTTCGAGGTCAGTCGCGCCATGCAACTTCGTTAATATCAGCAGCTCTACAATTCATTGCTGAATCTTGGCTCAAGAACTCAGCAGAAATAGAACTGAAAATTACGTATGATTCACTGAATATCTTGAGAGAATGTACTTGTATTTTAATCAATTTATTTGTATAATTATCGTTATTATTATTTAATGATAATATTATAATTTTATACGGGCTTCCAATAAACCCGGACCGGCCTCACGGGGTTTCACCCGTCAGGCAGCGCTCTCTCCTCGTCCGCATTTCACTCTGCCAGCCGCTCGTCCTTGAACTAGTCAGTTTACTATCGTTCGACAAGATGAGACGTCAGCTGACATTAGAGCAGCGCATTTATGTGTGTAAATGTTATTATAAATACGAATCAGCTCGTCGCGTTCGCGAGGAATTTATTCGGAACTTCCCTGGACAATTACCTCCTTCCAGATCGACAATCCACGATCTTGTGACTAAATTTGAGACCACTGGTTCAGTACAAAATAAGAAACACACGCGAAAGCGTACGGTTCTCACCGAAGAAAATTAGACGAAATTGGCGAAATTTGGAACGTTCACCACAAAAATCATTACCGAAATTAGCACAAGTTGGGATTTCCCTCGCTCCCCAGATCTAACAGTGTGTGATTTTTATTTGTGGGGTAGCCTGAAAGACAAAGTGTACAAAACAAATCCGCACACATTGGAAGAACTGAAGAACAACAAAAAAATGAAATCAGAAACTTGACAGTGCCCGAACTACAGCGTGTCAATCTAATGTGTTTACTCGGTATAATGCCTGTTTAACTGCGGGAGGACAACATTTCCAACATTTTCTATAAGGTAAGAAACAGTTCAAGGACGGGGGCAGGCAGGGTGAATTGCGGGAGGAAGAGACAGCACTGCGTGCCGGGTGAAACTCCGTAAGGCCGGTCCGGTTTTATATTGGAAGCCCGTTATTATTGTATCCCTGTAAGGACCATGCGGCATAGGACACGTAGAAGTTCCTACAAAAGGTACTTTACATTATTACTGTAGGGCTATTTTATTGTATCATGTTTATTTTATTATTTTTATATTGTCATACAGCCATTTTGTAATAATTGTAAGATAAAATTATGGTATCGTGTTGCTATATTTTTATATTTCTTTTCTATCTATCTTCGGGTTTTTACAGCTGCTGCCGTCTTCCCGTGCCAAACCTCTAAAGCCTACGGTCTTGGGCATCTCCAATGCTTAGCCCTCTAGCTTGCATTACTGTCTTCATGTTTTCCTTCCATGTTAACTTCGGTCTCCCTCTCTTCCTCCTTCTGGTCGGATGCCATTGATATAGTTGCTTTGGCCATCGCTCATCTTCCATTCTTAACACATGTCCTAACCACTTTAATTCCTTCTCCTCAATTCTTTCAATTGTGCTTTCTTCTGCTTCCTATATTTCTAATTTCCTTATTTGTGACATGCTCTAATTTTGATTTTCTGGCACTTCTCCGTAAATAATCCATTTCTAGAGCTATCAGCCTATTGTTGTAGTACTTATTGATTGTCCATACCTCACTTCTATACACTGCAATAGATTCCACCAATGTTTTACCAATATATTTTTTTTGTGTCTTTCCAAATATGCTTATCCCACCTTATGGAATTTAACGATGATATTGTTTTGCTACTCAATTTAACTCTATGTTATATATTTATATTTCTTATAACAATTTTATTTTCATGCTAATGGTGTTTTATTATTTAAATAGGCCAATTGCACAATAAAATATGATCATATTATTTTATATTATGGTGATATGTCCACCGCTGTGGTCTCGAGGTAGCGTTATGTCTTGTCATGCAGTGGGCCCGGGTTCGATTCCTGGTCGGGACAGGCTCCTGGGTGAGGTTTTCTTCGGGGTTTTTCCTCACCTGTATGATAAATGTTAGGAAGCTTTGGGCCCAACTGTCCCCAAAAATCATCCGGCCATCATAATCCTCCACCGGTTTGCAAAGCAACGGGAAGCTATCACACCTATAATTCCCTAGTAAAGCTGCAAAGCATAGCATGAAAATGCTATGATTGCAGTGAAACACCTGCCTTCGGGCAGAATTACTATGGATGGATGATGATATAATTATTTTATCATTTTTTATATCGTTACAATATTATAAAAATTATAATTTTATTATATTGTTACTATTATTGTGTTTATATAATTAAGATTATTTATTATTATTATCATCATTATTGTTATTATTATTATTATTATTATTATTATTATTATTATTATTATTATTATTATTATTATCATTATCATTATTAACATTTCACTGGCACTATCGAACCCGGAGGTTCATGACCGCGCGGACATAACCTGACCATATATCCCTATCCAGAATTAATGTTTCCAATTATTCCCTGTATAATTCACCTCTCTCTCAAATAATGGTTAATTTTATTCTCGCATCTTATTCTTATTTTATTGTTACTGTTATTATTATCATCTTATTATTATTATTCCCTATTGTTATTGTTGCTATTGTTGTTGTTATTGTCATTGTTATTATTGTTATTGTTATTATTGTCATCGTTATTATTATTATTGTTATTATTATTATTATTGTTATTATTATTATACAGGTACTGTGAAGTCAGTTCTGGAGGAAGAAAAACAAGCTACCATGTTATCTGCTAAAGTAGGTGAATATGTCGTTTTCGATTGCCCACTAGATTTTCCACACGATTACGTCATTCCATACATCCTGCGCTGGAATAAAGAGGTAAATATCTCACTAGAAGTTAAATATTCTCTTTTACATAAGGTGCATCATAGTTCATCATCAGTAGCCTAGTTCTTCAATTCTTTGATGTTTGTTAATTTCCTCAAGAACTTGTTTCTAATCATCACTATCTAGCGCACCTTCTTCCCATTTCCCACTCTCAAGAACTATAGTATGACGATCTCCAGGAGGATACATTTTTCAAAGTTCCGATCACACGAGTAGAGCATAGGGATTATGGGACGAGGAAAATTGGGAAGATGTTCTTATCCCAAATCTGTCCACATGTGTACACAGCTGCATGAAACTTCTGCAAACAGGATGCCAGCTTTTGATCACCGGGCAATTTCCGTGTCTGGGCCGCATGCAAATACAAAATACTTCCTATCACTGGTGAGCTGACTCACCGTGAGCAAGTGCAAAGATCGAATTAGCGACCCACTAACTGGTCATGCATGAAAGTCGTTGTTTTCGTAATATTGGCAAGAAATTACCCAGAATTCTCAGCGATAAAACCACTTCCATTATTTTCGTCTGCTAGAGGAACGCATTTACGCTTGCGTCCCGCAAATAATACCGTATACGACGACGTCTGCGTAGCGCGATATTACGCCGATTCTCCTCTTCTTCGAGTTGAATTCTTTGGTAGACTCTATCAAATTCCTCTTCTCCGCATATACCGAAAACATGATCGAAGTCTTCAAGGTCCGACATCTTGGATAAAGCAGCAAAGTACGCGGCAAGGTTTCAAACTACATCGGTCACCATCGGTTCCCATCGGGTTGCTCACGATTCGTTCTCTGCAAAGTCACCTCGCCAGGTAGCTTAGGAATTTTGACAATTATTATCGCATGAACAGATTTTTGAGTACGCAAAAACGTCTTTGGATGCAACTTTCTCAGCAGAGAACGACTTTTACGGTCTAATGCGTTCATAGATACGACCCTAAGTCCTTGTCTATAACTAACTAACTTACTTGTACTATCGAATCTGTAGATTGCCTATTGCCTCTGATTTTCCTACAAGGAGTTTCCATGGACTCTTTCATTTCCCATTCGTGCCACATGTCTTGCCCGTCGCAGTCTTCGAAACTTAACAGTTTCTTATTATATTTGGATTCCCATAAGATTATTTAGTTCACTGCTATGTGGTATTCTCCATTCACCAGTCTGTTCTTCTCTCTTTGGACAAAACATTTTCCTAATAACTTAATTCACAATATTCGTAATATTTTCTCCTCCCTTAAAGTAAGAGTCCATGGGACCTTGCCTATAACACTAAAATTAATTTTTTTTGCGAGATAATGCGTTCTGTCTTACTTACAGCAATGGCGACCATGATTGAAAGTTCAATTTCCTTCATTTCGGAGTTGCCAACCTAAATAACTATACTGTAATATTACATACCTTGTGCTGGAAGTAAAACCACTGCCCTTTATGTATACTACGTGCAATGTATATACAAAAAATATATACAAAAGGTAATATTAACATACATTATATGAAGCAACTCACTGCATTTTAAATGAACTAAACTTTATTTGAAACAATTTGTCGCCATTTTATTCCTGATTGATGTCACGGCCTGCTGTAGTTTCAACTAAATTATTTTCGGCATTTACTGTATAAACATTGCCCACACTGTTAACGTTAATCAGTTGTTTGCAATGAACGCAAATGAAGCGTACCAATCGTTTCTCATTTGTTTTCAAACATCGCCGTTTACATTAAATATATAAATATTTTAAAATAACTATAGTTAAATAATGATTTGTGAGTAAACAGCTTAATTTTATTCGTTAAATAGTCCTAACAAATGCCACTCTTGATTTTCAAATTTTCATAAAAGCAATGCCACGAGTGATTTCCAAATTATCGATAAATTTACGACTCACGAAGTGAGGAGTGAATTTATCTAGAGAATTTGGAAATCAAGAGTGGCATTTGTTAGGACTATTTAACGAATAAAATTAAGCTGTTTACTCACGAATCATTATTTAACTATAGTTATTTTAAAAATTTATATATTTAATATAAACTGCGATGTTCAAAAACAAACGAGATATGTTTGGTTAGTTTTATTTGTTCATCTACTGCAACTAGATCATATTATTTATTGCCGAATAAGATCGCAATATAGTAAGAAAATATTGGAGAAAAAATTAAGCACATCAAACTGTGTATTATAATCAAATTTATAGGTTACGGTATCAATTATTTTTTAGGAAACAACTCTGTAAAATCATTATTTAAAAACACAATTATTGAACACACAATTATCAAATGTGTAGTTCGAAGGAATCTGTTCATTATTTGCTATACTCAACATATTTGTTGGAGAATCAGTCACTACAAAATAATGCTCTGACCTGTTCAGAATATTAAAAGAGGAGGAGCTTTCTTTAATATGATAAACAGAAGTAGATAAATATCGAGGCAAAACACGACTGTCATTGGTTGTAATACAAAATTAATTGAAATGTGATTGGTCATTGACTCCCATTTGGGGCATGAGTTAAATAGTCAGTGTAACAAGAGAAGCATTTTGATTAAACTCGAAGATAAAATGAGATACATAAAAAATGTAGCTCAAACCCACATCGATCGTTATGTTTACAAAAGGTAAAACATGTTCACGGAAGCGTATGTGTGTGTGTGCTATATACCGTAAATATCTATCCTACATTAATCACATCAGTGGATTTTATTCTTAGTTCCGCTCAGGATAACAGTAAACTTATATTTTAATAATTAAATTAATGTTTTTATTACCTCACCTCATATCCTTTTCTTCTATACTGCAGTTTCGGAGCTTATCTACATCGTCAGTATAGAAGAAAAAGGATATGAGGTGAGGTAATAAAAACATTAATTTAATTATTAAATTAAACCTCATAGTGTTCTTTCCCTGTGAAGTTAAATAAATTATATTTTAATATTACAGTAATATAATGTGACAATACTGGGCAACAAACTTTTTTTTTGTCTCAGAAAGAAAAATATGTGATTCTGATAGTATTTTTTCTCCTGAATTCAAATGCGATATCGGTTTTTCTCCATGGTGCAAGATTTCCGAGAGACAGGCATTTATAATTGCAAACATGGAACAATACAGAGAACATTCAAAAATAAAATTAGAAAAGAAACTAAGATAAACATGTATAATGTTATGGCGGTTCCCACAATATTGTATGGATGTGAAACTTGGGCTCCAGTGAAAAGACAGAAGGATAGAATACAGACGGCAGAGATGCGGTTCCTAAGACAAGTACAAGACTTGATAGAATAAGAAATGAGGATATAAGAGAAGAATTGAAAGTACAGCCTTTATTGGATAAAGTCACGAATTACAGACAGAAATGGATTGATCACATGGATGGAATGAGTAAGGAGAGATATCCATTGTTAGCAAGAAATTATCAAGCAAGAGGAAGACGTGATGTTGGAAGACCTAGAAGACGTTGGGCTGATGCATTATGAAGTCGGAACGGGCAATTGCCTAATCCCTGGAGTGATGATGATGATGATTTAATATTTTCAACATTCGTAACTACACAATATTCGAACATTCGGACTCACCTAGAAAGTTAAAAATTACGATGTTCTGCTATATATACGTATATGATCAAAACCATGGCTTGTTAAATACCAGGACCACGTGCTTGTGGTCAGAGCTGCTGACTACAGTTCATGAAGTTCTGAGTTCGATTCCCGGTTAGACCACAGCAATTATTCATATAGCCTACCATGGTCTGGATTTAGGTTAAGAACTCTCCTGGCTCTTCATTACCATTCATCACCCATCATATCATCGGGCTAACGTAACTCCGCCTTCCAGGCGCCCCAACTTCAGAAATGGGTTACAATTCCGCCAACCCAGGAGAAATTACCATTAATGTCACGAAGATAACCTGGCGGCATTGATAAAAAATACGAAAATCTTATACAGAGTGAGTCTAAATTGCTCTTACAGAGTTTAAGGACTTATAGAGGAACAAAGACAATTAAATTTAACATAGGAACCCATGTCCGGAAATGTGCTGTTTTTTCCGTTACACAGTAAATACAACTACAGCAAATGTTGTTCTCTTGTACTCCTGCTGCCTGCCGTCTGGAACCACTTATAACAAGGACTCGATGTGATGACCATCGGCTTCAATACAGTTGCGGTACCTCCGCACCATGTTATCGTACACAAGATCATCAATCCCTGGTCCTCAAACATCCGTCGCAGACCTCACTCGTGCTAGAAGGTCTTCCGCGGATTCTACAGGGGTCTCGTGAATTAAGGTTTCTTGTGACCTCACAGCTAGTAGTCTAGCGGGGTAAAATCGGGAGAACGTGCAGGCCAAGCAATCGGACCTGTCATTGCACCGAGCTACGCCGTACAATGCATGGATAACAGCAATGAAGTACGTACACCTTGTACTGTCGTGAAGGATTACTACTGTACTGTACAAGTACAAACTCAACTGAACAGCACATACCTACTCTTTCAAAAGCTCTGGAACGATTAGTCCATAAACAACTGACTGAATACCTAAATGATTACAACCTTCTAGATCAATTTCAGTCAGGCTTCAGGACAGGACACAATACAAATACTGCTCTACTAAATATTTGCGAAGACATACGCGAAGCTGCTGATAATCGAAAACTTACCATTCTTACATTACTGGACTTTAGTAAAGCATTCGACACGGTAGACTTGGACTTATTGTTGCATAAACTTAAAAACCTCTTACTCTCTGATAGTGCCACGAAATGGTTCAATTCCTACCTTCATGAGCGCCAGCAATCTGTTATAGGAAATCATACATTATGTTCTTCTTGGTCCTTCCGTAAAGCTGGGGTTCCACAGGGTTCGGTACTTGGACCTTTGCTTTTTTCAATCTACATAAATGACATATCTAACTCCCTAAAGCATTGCAAACATAATTTATTTGCAGACGACATGCAAATCTACATCCACACAGACAAATATTCACTAAATGACGCTGTTGCCAAAATTAACGAGGATCTTGACTCACTAATGACTTGGACAGTTAAATATGGACTGCAATTAAATCCTACAAAGTCACAATCAATCATTATGGGTCATCAGAGACTATTATCTACAATAACCTAAACACAGTTTCGCATGTGTCACTAAACGGAGTTCAAATCCCTTATAGTGAGACAGTAAAAATTCTAGGAGTATTTATTGACAAAAACTTAAATTGGAATACACAAATAAACCATACATGCAAAACAGTCTTCTCAATAATACATTCATTAAATCGTGTACGAAATTGTTTGCCATTCGCCCTTAGGAAAATGTTAGTAGAAACACTTGCAATGCCCCATTTTGATTATTGTGACACTCTTTTTACAGACTTAAATATTATTTCCACTCAAAGACTTCAACGTGTTCATAATTCTTGCGCACGTTTTATTTGTGGTATTCGCAAATTTGACCATGTTACACAAACACACCGTCCCTGGAACAATTATCGTGGTCTCGTCTAAGAGATCGTAGAACTGTCCATTCCCTATCCCTTCTCTATAAAATACTTCACACATCATCGCCTAATTATTTATCACGCCGCTTCATCAGACTATCCGACACACATAATCTTGACACTCGATCCCATCAGCACATTGTCCTTTATATCCCGCCTCATCACACTGTATATTATTCATTATCTTTTACGGTGTCACTTACCAAAACATGGAATTCCCTTCCACCCTATGTCAGAGACTGTCAAACTATAACATCCTTCAAAAACAAACTAAAGAATTATTTAATAACAAACTGACTTATACACCTCACTGATAGTATTCTTTTAGCAATATTAATATATTTAATTATTTATGTAAATAATATTAAGAATAACAAATATTTTTATTTGTTTTGTTTTAAATATTGTATAATCGTAAAATTAGTTTTCTATATCTCATTATTTTCCTGTTTTTTATATACACTAGACAGGGACAATTTAATATGTCTTGCTTGTATACATTTTATTATTAGTTTTAGTCTTAATTTTAACTAATATTAACTGGTTGTATTATAGATCGTAATATGTATATTAGATATTATCTTTTGATCAAATTTTTACTTAGTGTTTAATATTAGAGTTAATTAAGATTGTTATATTCTTATGTAATATATGTTTGTCCTGGTGAGTGGAAGAGAAGGCCACATGGCCTTAACTCCACCAGGCTAAATAAATCTTAAATCTTAAATCTTAAATCTTAAAAATCTTAAACAAACTTGCAATGGACATGGAACATCGGGTGACCGGTTAATGGCGTATGGACTTCTCTAGTCAACAGTATCATAGTGGGTGGCGCCGAAAAAGCGCGTGTGGTGATTTTGCGTGTAGCGGAAAATCGGTACGTTTCCGGACACGAGTTCCTGTGCTAAGCTTAATTGACTTGGTCTCTACTACAAGTCCTCGAACTCTGTAAGGGCAATTTAGACTCACTCTGTAGAAGAAAAGTTTTTTTTTATGGTAAATGGAATTTAATATCGTATTCATTGCAGTAGGCCTAAATATATGTTGTTGTTTTCAAATGCTGGGCCTTGGCATCGAAGCCATTAGCGTTCTTGTTCTCCAATATTTCTCAATGTTGGATCAAACAGGGTTGTAAGTGTTCTTCATTCATTTCTTCTTCGTCTTTGTTGCATAGAGGACAATTTGGATTCGTGTAGATTCCTATTTTATACATGTTTGGCCAAATAGTCATGTTCTGTAAGCAGTCTAAATTTTTCTACTGTAGTTTTACGTGGAATTTCTGGAATAATATCTGGCTTGTTTACTAAAATATTCCATTTTTTGTCTTTGGCTTTATTACATAGGTCTTGGTTTTGTTTGATTTTATATTTGTTTTTATTTATTCTTTTTATGGATGCGAAAGGTAAGTAGCATTCTGAATTAAATTGGAGCCTTTTTTGGCAAAAAAAATCAGTAAATATATAAAATTGTTTGTTTTGGAAACTGATAACAAGTGACTGTTGTAAAATACGCGAGTGACAACGATGACTGAAGTTATATAATTTGTGAATGTCATTTGTTTGAGTCCTTGACTGTGATGATATCCGCAGAGTGGCGTGCCAGTCTAATTTCTAACAGCTGTAATTTTACTTAGTGACCTTGTTTCATTAACCAAATCCCCCATCTGCAGCATCAATTCACAAAAATTCCACATTAAAAACATTCTAATATATACCTGGTGTTGTCGACTGTATGGTCCGCGCAGGTCAAACTTTCTGGTCTATTCATCTTGGCTTTCCCTCTAAAGAGCAACATTATTTCCACCATTACTTTTTTTTTGTATTGTAAGCCCATGTTTTCCCTTTACAGAGATTTAGGCGCTCTCCCCCTAGAGGGAAGAATTTGAACCATATTATTTAATTACACTTGTTTTCGTATAGATGTCATTTTGAGTGGTCCGTGGTCAGCGTTCCACCTCATACTGACATCTAGGAACCAAGGTAGTACTAGGACGGGAAAATTCGGTAAATTTTGCCTAGAGGCCTTTTCATTCAGGCTTAAGGATTTTTAACGAGACTGAAAATCTTCAGACTCGGGACCCACGGCTTAAAGTTCCTCCCGGAGGACTTGCTCCTTGGATTTTTCCATCCTAAAAAATCCATCGACCCCGGCCGGGTTTGAACCCGCGACCCTCGAGACCAGAGGCAAGGAGCATAACCACTAGTCCACTGCGGCTGAATCCACCATTACTTAATTTTCTAAATATATTCAATTATATTATCGACCAGCCAGATGGGCTAATGGTCAGCGTTTCTGACTACAGTTAATGATGTCCCGGGTTCGATTCCCGGTAAAACCATAGACATTTTTCCTCAAAGGGAATTATTCCTATAGTTGCCCATGGTCTGTAACTTAGGTTAAGTTTAGGTTAAGAACTCTCCTGGCGCTTCATTATCATTTATCACCCATCATATCATCGGGGTAACGTAACTCCGCCTTCCAAATGCCCCAACCTAAGAAATGGATTACAATTCCGCCAATTCCAGGTGAGAAAGCCATAAATGTCCTAAAAGACAACCTGGTGGCATTAGACAAAAAAATAGTTATAAATCGAATTAATTCGTTAAAACATATATCTCTCTTCTTTTTTTTGTCGGCCGCAGTGGACTAGTGGTGTGCTTCTTGTTTCTGATCCTGAGGCCTCGCGAGGTTCGCGACTTCAAACCCGGCCGTGATCGATGGATTTTTTTAGGATGGATAAATTCAAGGAGCAAGTCCTCCGGGAGGGACTTAAGCCGTGAGTCCCAGATTTTAAGGCTCTTAAAAGATCCTTAATCTAATGACGATAATGATGGCCTGATGCTGTTCAGGGACCTTTTGGACCTTAAAGTTTCCTGACATTTGTCTTACAGGTGAGGAAAACCCCAAATATCACCTAGGAAGCTTGTCCCGACCGGGGATGGAACCCGGGCGAATACCAGAAATATCGAAGTAACAAACTGGTGGCATTGAATTTATAAGATCAATTTTATTAATTCAATATTATATATTCAAAAAGTCATTCACAAAATAATGTTTTAAAACACCATGAGAGTTTTCATCTCCTTGAATAATATTGGTCTCTGGTCCCTATGCTCCATAGAGATCCAAAAATCTGAAAACCTCGTCAGAATTACATTTTTCAACATTTCTACCAGCAATTTTCGCTTATTGTGTTTGATTCACAATACATTGGTCCATTTAAAATCATTACATCGCTGTGATCTCGAAGTAGCGTGCTGCCTTGTCACGCAGCGGGCCCGGCTTCGATCCCCGATCGGGGCAGTTTTTCTGGGTGAAGTTTTTATCGGGGTTTTTCCTCACCTGTAAGACAAATGTCAGGAAAACAGGCCCAAACGGTTCCCGAAATCATATGGCCATCGTCTTTATCATCATCATCCTTACCATTATCATTATCATCCTTACCATTATCATTATCATCGTCATCCTTCACTGGTGTGGAAAGCAACGGGAAGCTACCACACCTACACAATTCCCTAGTAAAGCTGCAAGCATAGCATGAAATGCTATGATTGCAGTGAAGGACCTGCCTTCGGGCAGAATTACTATTGATGGATTTTAAGGTGTGTAATTTAATAAATAGGTTAAGTCCACCGCTGTGGTCTCGAGGTAGCGTGCTGCCTTGTCATGCAGCGGGCCCGGGTTCGATTCCCGGTCGGGTCAGGCTCCTGGACGAGGTTTTTTTCGGGTTTTTTCTCACCTGTAAGACAAATGTCGGGAAGCTTAGGGCCCAATGGTCCCCGTAAATCACGGGAAGCTACCACACCTCTAATTCCCTAGTAAAGCTGCAAAGCATAGCATGAAAATTCTATGGTTGCAGTGAAAGACATAGCATGAAATTGCTATGATTGCAGTGAAAGACCTGCCCTCGGGCAGAATTGCTATGGATGGATGGATACAGGTTAAAATTTTTATAATCAATTGAGTTGGTGTTTACTTGATGAAAATCCATATTTATTAATTAAATAAAAATAAAACGTAGTTTTATTTGATTTTCATATTTATTATATAATTCAGTGACAGCTGTTTTGGTACACTGTACCTTCTTCAGACATGTTAACAAATTATGAATTGTGTTCCAACTGATCTAAACAACACTACAACAATATTTAAATTTTTAAATATAACAAAGGGGATTCATTCAAATCAAGTTGAGAATTTAACAGTTTTTTACTACTTTTAAATTTATTAATTTATACAGCCTCCAAAAGATCTAACTTCTTACCCTTATCACAAATATGTAAAATTTCAAAATTTGGATCGAAACAATGATTAAATTGGAATAGGTGGTTACCATATTTTGAATTTTCTAAATTTCTGTTATATGCTCTCATGAAAATCTTAGTTCAGGATAGGGATGTATGGACATAAGCTCTCCATACATCCCTATCCTGAACTAAGATTTAAGATTTAAGATTTAAATAAATCTTAAATCTTAAATCTTAAATCTTAAATCTTAGTTCAGGATAGGGATGTATGGAGAGCTTATGTCCGCGCTACCATGAACCTACGGATTCGATAGTGCCAGTGAATAAGTGAGTAAGTAAGGCGTTCTAGGCCTTATCTGCCTAAGAAATATATTGCTCCATCTATCGTGCAATAGTTCAATGCGGCCTGTTTAGGGCGGTTACAACATCCCTTTTGGATGAATATGTAATAAAATTGTTGTACATAAATCGGAAACTTCACTGGATCCTGCGTTACCTGCGGAGTCAACCTCTGAAGCTCATCCTCTGCCAGTGCTTGTATCTTCAACAGTTAATGCTAGAGGTTTTCCTTTCTTCGAAAGGACAACGTCCTGAGATCTTGAAGATGAACGTAAAAATATGTTGGAGGTGTCCTTTAATGGGCACATTAAAGTCTTTAAGTCTGCCGTCCATCTTTAAAAACTCTCCCAACCGTTGCTCGTTAATCGTCGTTACAAAATGTAATAGAATAATTATCCTCGTTCCCCTGGTATAGGCATACTTACAACACATCATCGTACTCACTCGTGCTTCGAAAGCATCACATTTTCTCGAGGGATGTCTCTACCCTTACTTTTGTTAGCATCGAGTGAATATTTTAGCTTACAAAGGATAGTAGCATGGCGCTATAAAATAAAGTATTACCCAACATATATATATGGTATGATAAGAAAAATAAATGCCTGGACGGGATTCGAACCCGGATCTCTGAGTCTGTACTTCAGCGTATCAATTACACTACCAGGCGAATCCAATTCAAACACTTATTTTTCTTATATATGTATTATATTCTCCATTATTACTAGATGTCGCGAGAACTCGGTCTTCACTGCCATCTAGTAGCTGACTATAACAAGTAAGCAAATTAAAGAGAATATTTTTTTTACCTTATAGTAGTGACGCTTTATCGATGTTATAATTAAATGTTTAACATTGAGCAATGCAAGCTTAATATGCCAGTGAAGACCGAGTTCTCGCGACATCTAGTAATAATGGAGAATATAATACATATATAAGAAAAATAAGTGTTTGAATTGGATTCGCCTGGTAGTGTAATGGATATCACGCTGAGGTACAGACTCAGAGATCCGGGTTCGAATCCCGTCCAGGTATTTATTTTTCTTATCATACCATATTAAGCTTGCATTGCTCAATGTTAAACATTTAATTATAACATCGATAAAGCGTCACTGCTATAAAGAAAAAAAATAGATATATATTCTCTTTAATTTGCTTACTTGTTATAGTCAGCTACTAGATGGCAGTGAAGACCGAGTTCTCGCGACATCTAGTAATAATGGAGAATATAATACATATATAAGAAAAAAAATAATAAGTGTTTGAATTGGATTCGCCTGGTAGTGTAATGGATATCACGCTGAGGTACAGACTCAGAGATCCGAGTTCGAATCCCGTCCAGGCATTTATTTTTCTTATCATACCATATATATATATATATATATATATAAATTATATATATATATATATATATATATATATATATACGGGGTGAATCATAAATATGGCTATACGTTTGATCGCGTTGTGTGATGAAAATATTACCATTGCAGGAAATATGAAATTACCGTTGGAAAGGCAATTATTCAAATTACAACAATGGAATAAAACAAAACAGTAGAACTTACCTCATTAGTCAAAACGGCGTTTAATATGCAACAGCAAATTACAATTGCTGCATGGGCAATAACGTATGCTAATGATCGTGAAGCCGCAAGACGGGCAAGAAGTGAGTTTAACGTAGCATTGCAGCCGTCGACTGTGGGGAAGTGGAGAAAACGACTGCTGGAAACGGAAAGGATGCAGAAAATCAAACCTCCTGGAAGGCCTCGCATTAGCACGGATGCAGAAACAACGAAGAGAATTGTGGAGGCGTTCGACGCTAGCCCACAAAAATCAACCCGCCAAGCTGCACGTGATTTGTTTTGTTTTGTTCTATTGTTGTAATTTGAAGGATTCCCTTTCCAATGATAACATCATATTTCCTTTAATAATAATATTTTCGTCACGAAATGCGATCAAACGTATTGCCATATTTCTGAATCACTCTGTATATGTATATATATATATGCAAGGTACTGTTGTGATATTGGCCCATGTGTGGGACATTATTGATCACATTGAGTAAGGAAGGTCCTAATATGCTTTTTTGCGGAACATAGCTTTTACTTCTTGTAATATCGGAGTTCTTATCACCAATATATATATATATATATATATATATATATATATATATATATATAACGGGCTTTCAATATAAACCCGGACCGGCCTCACGGGGTTTCACCCGTCAGGCAGCGCTCTCTCCTCGTCCGCATTTCACTCTGCCAGCCGCTCGTCCTTGAACTAGTCAGTTTACTATCGTTCGACAAGATGAGACGTCAGCTGACATTAGAGCAGCGCATTTATGTGTGTAAATGTTATTATAAATACGAATCAGCTCGTCGCGTTCGCGAGGAATTTATTCGGAACTTCCCTGGACAATTACCTCCTTCCAGATCGACAATCCATGATCTTGTGACTAAATTGAGACCACTGGTTCAGTACAAAATAAGAAACACTCGCTCCCAGATCTAACAGTGTGTGATTTTTATTTGTGGGGTAGCCTGAAAGACAAAGTGTACAAAACAAATCCGCACACATTGGAAGAACTGAGAACAACATAAGAAATGAAATCAGAAACTTGACAGTGCCCGAACTACAGCGTGTCAATCTAAATGTGTTTACTCGGTATAATGCCTGTTTAACTGCGGGAGGACAACATTTCCAACATTTTCTATAAGATAAGAAACAGTTCAAGGACGGGTGGCAAGCAGGGTGAATTGCGGGAGGAAGAGATAGCACTGCGTGCCGGGTGAAACTCCGTAAGACCGGTCCGGTTTTAAATTGGAAGCCCGTTATATATATATATATATATATATATATATATAAAGAACTTCCTGCCACTTAGGTAGCTGGGAACCAGATGTATTATCGAGTCATCAATCTGATACTCCACTAGTTTTCTTAGTAATCCGGTGTGTTAGCCTTTATTGAAAGCTTGCTTGATATCCACATTAAATCCCATCCTTGTCCAGTTTGCGTTGTATCTCTTTGTACGTGTTCAACATGCCTCATAAACTACCTGTTGGCGCTGTGGACGGGTCGAAAGCCATATTGTTCGTCCCTAATTATTATTATTATTTTTTTTAGGTTTAAATGCACTTGGGCTGCGGTGGACTAGTGGTTATGTTCCTTGTCTCCAGATCCGAGGGACGCGGGTTCAAACCCGACCGTGGTTGATTAATTATTAGGATGGAAAAATCCAAGGAACAAGTCATCGGGGAAGAACTTTAAGCTCTGGATCCCGAGTCCGAAGATTTTCAGGCTCGTAAAAGAACCACAAACCTGAACAAAATTACCTGTGTGCAAAATTTACCACCGTTTTCCATCCAGTAATGCCTTTGTTAGCCACCAGAGGCGCTAGGCCGACTCCCTATCATTCACTTAGATTCATGGATAAATGAGCATAATTAAATTAACTTGATCAATAAACTCCCGTTAGGGAGCGCCCTAATCCCGGCACAGGGAAAGGGAAGGGCTTAAGAAGAAGGTTTAAATAATGTAGTATTTTGAGATTTTTTTTCGCTACTTTAATTTGGCATTGATCAGGTAGATGGTTCTGTTGCTACCAAGTTATTGGTCGTTCTCCCTCCGCTTAGGGAATAGGCTATTTTCCACTGTTCCGGGAAGTGTTACAAGCAAAAGGTGGCGTTTATTATTTTTTGCGCGATAGTGCGTTTTGTTGTACTTACAGCAATGGCGACCATGATTGAAAGTTCAACTTCCTACATATCGGGGTTGCCAACCTAAATAACTATACTGCAATTATTGGCCGATAGCGAGGAGATACTAAAGGCCAACACGCACACACTATTGAGCAACACTAAGAAATTAGGACTGGAAGTAAATGAAAATAAAACTAAATATATGGTCACATGTAGAAATTCATTATATAATGGAAATGGACAGCTAATGACAAATGAGGGAAATTTTGAGGAAGTGGCTGAATTCAAATACCTAGGAACATAATCACAAATAGGAATGAGATGCACAAAGAAATTAAACAAGGCTCAATTCTGGAAATGCATGCTATTATGCATTGCAGAGACTCTTGATGTCCCAACTCCTTTCAAAAAACGTTAAACTGAAAATATATAAAACTATTATTCTACCAGTTATATTATATGGGTGCGAAACATGGACTCTTACTTTAAGGGAGGAAAGGAGATTACAAGTATTTGAGAATAAAGTACTTAGGAAAATTTTTGGACCAAAGAGAGATGAACAGACAGGTGAATGGAGAAGACTACATAACAATGAACTACATGGTCTTTATGGGAACTCAGATATAATAAGAACAGTTAGGTCTCGTAGACTGCGATGGGCAGGACATGTTGCACGTATGGGGAATGAAAGACTTGCATGGAAGCTACTTGTAGGAAAGCCAGAGGGAAAACGCCCAGTTGGTAGACCAAGAATGAGGTGGGAGAATAACATTAACTATGATTTGAGGGAAGTAGATTATACAGGGAATGATTGGAAAACATTAGCTCAGGATAGGGATGTATGGAGAGCTTATGTCCGCGCGGCCATGAACCTACGGGTTCGATAGTGCCAGTGAGTAAGTAAGTAAGTAATAAAAATAACTATACTGTAATATTACATATTACAAACACGCCTGTGGGAAGTAAAACCACTGTATACTACGCACAATGTATATATAGAAAATATCCAAAGGTCACTGTTAATATACATTATATGAGAAACGTTTGGTTATGTTTCATTTGTTCGTCACTGCAACTTGATCATACTATTATTTGCCAAATAGGATCACAATATTGTAAGAATGCACCCGAGTGGAGAAAAAAATGAAACATATCAAACTGTAGGCTATATTATAACCAACATTATAGGTTATTAATTATTTTTTTAGGAAACAACTCTGTAAAATCATTATTTAAAAACACAATTATTGAACACACAATTATCAAGTGTGTAGGTCGAAGGAATCTATTCATTATTTGTTAGAGAGTCAATCACTGCAAAATAATGCTCTGACCTGTTTAGAATATTAAAAAGGAGGAGCTTTCTTTATTTTGGTAATAAAAATTCGATAAATATCGAGGTGAAACACGACTGTGATTGGTTGTAAAACAAAATTAATTGAATCGTGATTGGTCATTGACTCCCATTTGGAGCATGAATTAAATAATTATGGCAATACATTCCTAACCCACCATTTGATCTTACGAATGAGGGAAACCATTAAAGTAAAGTGATCCCACAACAGGCCCGGAGGCCCTTGGGGTAGTAGGAGGTTAAGGCTCCCACTTTTTCTTGACAATCGGCACTTTACGCCAGCCGGGTTGTCAGCCCTGCGTGACGGCCTCCTTTACCCCAGAACAAGCGTCTGGTACTCATTTCCGTTAGAGGCTGAGTCGACCCCAGGGCCATAGTGCCGCCAGAGGGTTTGGGTCAGTATTACAAAAATAATAGTTTTATAAAACTAAAACAACACGCTTTATTAGAAAACCCAACTAAAAAATGAAAAATAGTTTTAATTTCCAACACGCTTGGGATAAAATTAATGTGGTCAACCAAAAAAATTATCTCCAAGACATTTAGAATAAAACTAGAGTTATCTAAAAAAAATAATTTTACCATCAAAAGCGTGGGGTGCTCTATATCAATTAATATATTTGATAATAAACAGATATTGGTAAAAGTAAAGTCTCTAAGAAGAAAATGTAAAAATCATAAAAAGCTACATAATTACACAGATACTTTTTTTATTTTCTGATAATCCTGGCCATGATTTTAGAAAAAAAAAATTATGAAATTATTGTATTGTCATTGGTCCTTTACAAGTATACAAAGTTTCAAGTCGATCCAATGATTTTAAGTGGGTGAAAATCGCGTTGAAAAATTCCGTTACATAGATAGATACAGATCAAGCTAATATAAAGCGTGTAATAAAACTTTAGTGAGTTTGGTGGGTCCCAGGACTTTTTTTGGACAATATACCGTGTAATGAAGATATTAATACCAAGATCTACACAACTGGTCTTACGTTAATACGAAGTAAGTTTATGTCCTTGTAGTTTTAGGTCACTAATTTACTCTCGAGTCTCAATTTAACCATTCATGCAAAAAAAGAGGAATATCAATTTACATCAAGTTGCAAAAATAAATTTTCACCTAGAAAAACGAAAATATCTTCAAATAAATTAGAATTTTCTGTATCAGATGAATAAATATTGTTGGTGAAAACAATTGAATCGCTGACAATTGAATGTGTTGCATGAGAAGTTATTCACTTAACTCATCTTTGCTAAACGGAATAAGAAGCAAAGAGGAAGCGGAGAAACCGTCGCACTCAATGAATCAATGGAGCGTGCAGGGATGTACAAACACATTTCATCAATAAGTACATACCTAACTAACTCACTGGCACTATCGAACCCGTAGGTTCATGGCCGCACGGACTTGAGCTCTCCATACATCTCTATCCTGAGCTAATGTTTTCCAATCATTCTCTGTATAATCTACTTCCTTCAAATCATAGTTAATGCTATTCTTCCACCTCATTCTTGATCTACCAACTGGGCGTTTTCCCTCTGGTTTTCCTATAAGAAGCTTCCACACATGTTTTTCATTCCCCATTCGTGCCACATGTCTTGCTCCTATATCAATATATATATATATATGATATGAAAAGAAAAAAAGAATGCTTGAGTCGGGATTTGAACTCGAGTCTCTAAAGTCTGTACCTTTAGCGCTCTAACCAACTGAGCTACCCAAGAATTCCAAGACAAACATACAATTTTCTTATACATGTAGTATTCTCAATTCACACAAGAGGTAGCGGAAATTTCTTTCAACTGCCATCTAGCGGCTAACATGACAGTTAAGCAAATTATTAAAGAGAATATTTACTTTATAGCAGTAACGCTTGTATATATATATATATATATATATATACAGGGCAAGTCAAAATGTTGTGCAGGTTTTCAGAAAATTTATTATGTGAAATGTAATGAACATATAATATTGTGAGACATATTGTATGAAAGGTAAACTCTCAAAGTTTTTTTTTAAAATATTCACAGATGTTCTATGTGAGCGCCTTTTGTTACACGACAGATGTCAAGCCGATATTCAATCTCCTGCCAAACTTTCTGTAGCAGTCCGCGGTCGATATCAGCAATGGGCTGTCTGTGATGCGGGCACGCAGTTCATGCAGTGTTGTTGGAAGTGGTGGTACGTAAACATGATCCTTTACAAGACCCCACATGAAGAAATCACACGGGGTTAGATCTGGTGAACGAGGTGGCCAATGAATGAGTTGTTGATCACCCTGAGATGCACGGCCTATCCAGCGTTGTGGTAAAGCCGTATTCAAATGGTCTCGAACACTGCCATGGTAATGTGGAGGGGCACCATCCAACTGCAGAATGAAATCTGGACTATCCGCTTCAAGCTGCGGAAGGAGCCATTGTTGTAGCATATCAAGGAAAACATGTCCGTTCACAGTACGTTCATGAAAGAAAAAGGGCCCATAAACCTTTGCATGGGAAATGGCACAAAAGACATTCACTTTCGGAGAATCGCGTTGATGTTCCAGAGTTGCATGGGGGTTACCAGTTCCCCAAATCCTTACATTGTGTCTATTCACTTTTCCTGAAAGGTGGAAAGTAAGTCGCTTCATCACTGTAAACTACCCTCTCATGGAACTCATTCTCTTCCATTAATGCGAGAAAATCAACACAGAAGGACGCTCGCAAAGCATAATCGGCGGGTTTTAAGGCTTGAACCAGTTGCAAGTGGTAGGGTTTCATCTGTAAACGTTTCCGGAGAATCCGCCATACAGTTTTTTGTGGTAGTTGAAGTTCTGTCGCTCCCCGGTAGGTGGATTTCTGTGGACTCCGCACGAAGCATGTGCGAACGCGTTCGACTGTCTCTTCACTCGTCGACGGACGGCCAGTCGATTTTCGTTTACAGATACAGCCTGAATCCCTAAATTGTGTGTACCACTTACGAATGGATCTCCCATCCGGCGGGTCTTTATCGTATCTGGTACGGAAATGTCGTTGAACACTAGTCACAGAGTTGTTTACATGGTAATCAAGCACACAGAAAGACTTCTGATCCCCAGTCAACGCCATTTTCCTTTACTGCTCTGCTGTTGACATCTTGCGGGTGAACGCGGAACTTTAGAAGTGGACAACTAAACTTTGAGAGTTTACCTTTCATACAATATGTCTCACGATATTATATGTTCATTACATTTCACATAATAAATTTCTGAAAACCTGCACAACATTTTGACTTGCCCTGTATATGTATGCATGTGTGTACATAATGTAAATACATTTTTATGTATTCTTATACTTTTAAGAAATGTTTTGTTCAATTGAGGTTATTGTTAAATATTTAAAAAAACAATAAAATTTGTACCTATTGTGGCAGTCGTCCTCAAGAAATTATATTTGTATAAAATATTCAGCTAGGCCTTTCGGAACCAGTTCCATTTTCAAAGCTGTTCATTGGGTACTGGTTTTCTTTAACGAATTGTATAGTGGGTTGATCTGGTAGGGCGTGTTCTCGTTCAGCAGGTTATCGTTTCTTGTTTGCTTAATGATTTCTATTTCTTCTCAGATGTTTATTTTTCTGTTATCATTTTCTTTATGCATTATTGAGGGGGTGTTTTCTACTGATATAGAATTACTGTAATTAGTGTCTATTCCATAGTTTTCGGAGTCTCTAAGTTCATTGGTCACAGTTCCAATGACATTTAAGTTCAAATATATTCCCTAGAATCTCCAGCGGGGAGAGAGAGGAGAGAGGAGGAGAGTGACATGTAGAAATAGTCATAATGTCATAAAGGGCCGATATTACTGTCATATCCATAGTTTTCGGAGTTACTGAGATCAATTTTGACACTTCTGATGCATTTTAAACCCAACTTCAATCTCCGTCTGGATGGAGGTGAAAAATAAAAAGTCCAAATTGATCGAGATTAGCGTTGAATGTATAGTTTCTTATGTCACTAAACAGACTAGTGCCGAGAAGATTTGGATAAATACCTGGGCAACTCCGGGTTATCAGCTAGTACAGGGATAGGGGTTATGTACCCTCATAGCGCTTGTGAACTCACCAAACATTGCCGCACTGATTACAGATAAGAGCAAATTAAAATCAGTTCAGTGTTGTGTCTTTCAAAATGCGTGATCTTTAGTAGAAACGTACTGATCAGACTTAATGCTGTTTATGTATGTAACTAAGGGATCGAAAACTGAACACAAAGAGAAGCTCTCACACTGACAGTGGGTATCTAGACGCCCGGGCCTGAACTAGTATAACCATAAAACCAATAATTGTGGAATCATTTTATTGTTGATATTAAAATCCGAAGATACGAAGATTGAACTAGTATTCAGGATGTGTATAGAAGATTTGTTTTCTCTAGTTTTTATAGGCAATTATTTCCCATGGTGTTTCGTGCATGGATTTCCCATGGTGTTTCGTGCATGGATTTCCCATGGTGTTTCGTGCATGGATTTCCCATGGTGTTTCGTGCATGGATTTCCCATGGTGTTTCGTGCATGGAAAATCTAATAACTCACGAATATTGGTGACCTGCTGCCAATCCTAATTGATGTTATGCATTCCGCAACACATATATGTGGTCTCGAGGTAGCGTGCTGCATTGTCACGCAGAGGGCCCAGGTTCGATTCCCGGTCGGGACAAGTTTCCTGGATGAGGTTTCTTCGGGGTTTTTCCTCACCTGTAAGGCAAATATCAGGAAACTTAAAAGCCCAAACGGTCCCCGAACACCATACGGCCATCATAATCAGCGTCATTTATATTCGCCTTAGATTAAGTTTAGAATTAAGGACTCTCCTGGCGCACCACTATCGTCATCATCATCGCCCATCATATCATTGGGATAACGTAACTGCGCCTTCCAGGCGCTCCAACCTCAGAAGTGGGTTACAATTACGCCAATGCTAGGAGAGAACACCAGAAATGTCGAAGTGACAACCTAGGGTATGAATAAAAATATTAGAATAATGCAAATTACTTATTATTAACTGTAATTAATTGCAAGTTATTTTTAAAAAATCTGTATTTTTTCTGAATTTTCTTCCATAAATTTCTACAAATTTACATATTACTCGTTTATAAACTAAAAAGCTTACTTATCATCGAAGTAACATTATTGATATTAAAACTTTCATCACTTGTTACTGACGTACTTACTTACTCACTGGCACTATCGAACCCGTAGATTCATGGCCGCGCGGACATAAGCTCTCCATACATCCCTATCCTGAGCTAATGCTTTCCAATCATTCCCTGTATAATCTACTTCCCTCAAATCATAGTTAATGTTGTTCTCCCACATCATTCTTGGTCTACCAACTGGGCGTTTTCCTTCTGGCTTTCCTACAAGAAGTTTCCATGCACGTCTTTCATTCTCCATACGCGCAACATGTCCTGCCCATCGCAGTCTACGAGACTTAACTGTTCTTATTATATCTGGCTTCCTATAAAGACCATCTAGTTCATTGTTCTGTAGTCTTCTCCATTCACCTGTCTGTTCATCTCTCTTTGGTTCAAAATTTTCCTAAGAACTTTATTCTCAAATACTCATAATCTGTATCTTCCTCTTTATGATTTTACAAAATATGACAATTTTACAAACATAATGTTACTTATTACAGTTTATTTTCATCAAAGGAAGTCTCTTTGTTGATATCACACTTTCACATCTGTGATTACGTACATGGATAATGTTCTGCCCAAGAGCAGGTCTTCCACTGCAAACTCAGCATTCTCCACTCTTTCTTAACTCAGCTTTCATTTTTGTATCCACATGCAAACCATTTATTTTAATATTGTCTATTATCTGATGTCTTTTTCTGTCTCTAACCTTCTTTCCGTTGACCGTTCCTTCTAGGGCATCCGTCAGCATGCAGTTTCTTCTTAGCCAGTGGCCAATCCAATTTCTTTTCCTCTTCTTTATGAGTTCCAGCATTATTCTTCCTTCACCCACTCTGTCTAGCACATCTTCATTTCTTACTTTGTCTGTCCATTTTATACATTCCATTCTTCTCCATATCCACATCTCAAAAGCTTCCAGTCGCTTTTCCTCATTCCGTCGTAATGTCCAACTCTCTGCACCATACAATGCTACAGTCTACACAAAGCCCTTCACTAGCCTCTTGCGTAATTATTTTGCCAAAGGTCCGCAGAAAATGCTTATCTTCTTGTTAAAAGCTTCTTTTGCCATTGCTATCCCTTGCTTTACTTCTTGACAGCAGTTCATGTTACTACTGACAGTACAACCCAAGTATTTGAAACTCTCCACTTGCTGAATGGCCTCATCTTTAATCCTCCTGTTTATCTTCCTTGGTTTCCTTCCTATAATCATGGTCTTCGTCTTATTTATATTTATCTTCATCCCATAATCCTCGCACTTGTCATTTAGCTCCATCAGCATGTTCCTCAGTGTCACTGCATCTTCTGCTAGCAACGCCATATCATCAGCAAATCTTATGCACTTTATTACCTGTGATTAATGAGATTTCTCAAGAGTTAGCTACTTTTTTCTCAATAGACCCTTAGACTACCACTTTGCAGTCTAATTTCACCAAATAATTAAATGACATTCCTGAAAGCTGCTAACTTATCATCTTAGTGGTTTATATATCTTAGTTTATATAGTTTACTTAAAACATTACATTTTCATTGTAAAAATATTGAATTATTTCAATTATAAACTTATTTAAGGATTTAACAATCACCGATCAGCTTCAGCAATCATTTTAATAAGCAAATTCTTGTTCTTGTATATTTATAATAATAAATCCCTTCTATATTTTGATTAATTTAATTCCAGCCTATAAAAAAATACTGAAGAGGAAAATTCGTTTCAGTTATTCCAACGAATGAATAGGAATTTTTCGAGTGGTCATTCCGTTATGGAGCCGGAAGGTCGAGGGTTCGAGCCCCGTGGGGGTCAGGATTTTTAAACTGACCCAAACCCTCTGGCGGCACTATGGTCCTGGGGTCGACTCAACCTCTAACGGAAATGAGTACCAGACGCTTGTTCTGGGAGTAAAGGCGGCCGTCACGCAGGGCTGACAACCCGGCTGACATCAAGTGCCGATTGTTTAGAACGTGGGAGCCTTAACCTCCTACACTACCCCAAGGGCCTCCTGAGGTCTGTCGTGGGATCACTTTACATTCCGTTATGGGCAGTTCTCATACTTGCTCTCTCTACCTTCTAAATTAATCAATATATTTCAGGGAACTAAATACAAATTTCTTATTTGCTTATTTTCTGTTTCCATTACTTGTAACTAGGCCTGAGACACTGGAGCAGTTGTATTAATATTGAGACATTCTATGATTTTAAAAAAATCTGTCCGTTGCCGTGGCGTAGTCGGTAGAGTCCCTACCTTCCACTCCGGTTACCCGGGTTCGATTCCCGGCGGGGTAGGGGATGTGTCCTGTCTTGTGTTTGTATGTGTGAATAAGATAAAAAGGTTAACAAAGATAAAACAAAAATGAATAACAGTGTAAACGAAAGAAAACACGTCAACGGCCATACCATGTTGAAAATGCCGGTCCTCGTCCGATCACCGCAGTCAAGCAACATTGGGCGTGGTTAGTACTTGGATGGGTGACCGCTAGGGAACACCACGTGCTGTTGGTAACTTTGGTGTTCGTCGCCGTGGCGTAGGCGGTAGAGTCCCTACTTCCACTCCGGCGACCCGGGTTCGATTCCCGGCGGGGTAGGGGATTTTAAATCTCCACCTTGGGTCTGGGTGTGTGACCTGTCTTGTGTTTGTATGTGTGAATAAGATAAAAAGGTTAACAAAGGTAAAACAAAAATTAATAACAGTGTAAACGAAAGAAAACATGTCAACGGCCATACCATGTTGAAAATGCCGGTCCTCGTCCGATCACCGCAGTCAAGCAACATTGGGCGTGGTTAGTACTCGGATGGGTGACCGCTTGGGAACACCACGTGCTGTTGGCAACTTTGGTGTTCGTCGCCGTGGCGTAGGCGGTAGAGTCCTTACCTTCCACTCCGGCGACCCGGGTTCGATTCCCGGCGGGGTAGGGGATTTTAAATCTCCACCTTGGGTCTGGGTGTGTGTCCTGTCTTGTGTTTGTATGTGTGAATAAGATAAAAAGGTTGAGAAAGTTAAACAAAAAGGAAGAACAGAGTAAACGAAAGAAAACTGCAAAGAAAGAAATTAAAAAAAGCATGGTATCAAAATAAATATGAAAAAAATGTTTATAACAGAGAACACATCGACCACAGATGTTTATTTTCGTAGAACGGTGTACAGAAATCAATACTGGATTCATGATACAGAATGAATACTATCTTATGTAGATAGCTTCTATAAACGACGATGTATTGTTTTATTCAGGCTGGATGCAGTTAAACGTTCCTGGTCTGTTGTGTGTTCTGTTATAAACATTGAATCATTGATTGTTCCAATACCGACACAACTGTTCCAACGTCTCTGTCAATCTACAACTGCAGTAACTGCAGATTTCAGAAAACTACTCCTATATCCGTATAGTAAGTACACTGATATTTTCTTATTATTTATAGATACTTTATAATTATAATAATAATAATAATAATACTAATAATAATAATAATAATAATAATAATAATAATAATAATCATCATCATCATCATCTTCATCATGATCCACGGATTAAACCTGTTGGCTCGTACCGGTTTCATGAAAGCTAGAATTGTTAAAATTGTTTTGACCAACTTCTGTGTGGGCGACCAACATTTCTCCTTCCGCGCGGATTATAATTTAGCAATAATTTCGGAAATCTTTCTTCTGGAATTCTATCAATATGATGATAATAATAATAATACTAATAATAATAATAATAATAATAATAATAATAATAATAATAGTAATAATAATAATAATCATCATCATCCAGGGATTAAGCCGGTTGGCTTGTTCCGGTTTCATGAAAGCTAGAATTGTTAAAATTGTTGACACCATCTTCTGTGTGGGCTCCGGTTTCATGAAAGCTAGAATTGTTAAAATTGTTGACACCATCTTCTGTGTGGGCTCCGGTTTCATGAAAGCTAGAATTGTTAAAATTGATGACACCATCTTCTGTGTGGGCGACCAACATTTCTCCTTCCGTGCGGTTTATAATTCAGCAATAATTTTGGAAATCTTTCTTCTGACATTCAATCAATATAATAATAATAATAATAATAATAATAATAATAATAATAATAATAATAATAATAATTCCATTCCATAGTAATTCTGCCCGAGGGCAGGTCTTTCACTTCAATCATAGCACTTTCATACTATGTTTTGCAGCTTTACTAGGGAATTATAGGTGTGGTAGCTTCCCGTTGCTTTCCACACTGGCGAAGGATGATGATGATGATGCTCGGATCATTTTCGGGGACCGTTGGGCCCTAAGCTTCCTAACATTTGTCTTACAGGTGAGGAAAACCCCCGAAAAAAAAAGCTCACCTAGGAGCCTGTCCCGACCGGGAATCGGACCCGGGCCCGCTGCGTGACAAGGCAGCACGCTACCTCGAGAACACAGCGGTGGACAATTAATAATAAATAATATTAATTAATAATAATAATAATAATAATAATAATAATAATAATAATAATAATGCTTTATTTTAGCTGACAGAGTTAAGGCCTTATCTTCCACTCAACCAGCGAATAGTAGAATTATACACAAATTACATATTTATTACAGTTTTAAGACATTATTAAAATATAGACTAAACGGCTTAACTGCACTTCTACTAGCGCTTGATTTTTCAGTTATATTGTTGTAAACTATAGCTCTTCATCTGTATTTACTAACATTATTTAATATTTTAAACTTTTTCAAAAAAATGTTTATAACATTATTAGACAATTTTGAAGTATTTCTTTAAATATGCAAATCACAATATTATGACACTGTTAGACAAAATTGTGATTCTAACTGCTATTTTCTCCACAGAGTATATTACTTAGTCTATGATTTTTCTATCGCTGTTTTGGGTTATCACTGGTTGGATCAGCGTTAGGGAGTGATAAGTAATGCTACGGTTTATTATACAGCGTATAATATAGAGACGGCAATGCTATTATTTAGAGCAAAAATTCTACCAATACTGACATACGGCATAGAAAACATATGGACACATTTAACAATGAAGAATCTTTACTCTCTAGAAAGGGTGAAAGCGAGATATATAAAGGCAGTATTAGGAGTGTCAAAAGTAACACATTCAAGACTCGCATACCTACTGGCGAAGGAAACTTTCCTCATCGACGACCTCAGAACAAGCGTACTCTTGCCCAGCACCAGCGCATCTGAGCAGCTGCTAGCAACATTGAACAGAAAAAGGGAAGAAATACATCCAGAATTCTACAGCACCGGGGCAATGGTGGACCGTGCGTGGACAAAAGAAAATTTCGAAATGAGACACGTCATCACTAGGTTGGCAGTCCATGGATTCCACCACCTGATATGCAGCAACACAAAATTTCATGAAGCAAATATAGACTGTAAATGTACGCTATGCGAAAAATCGTGTGACCGATATCACATTGAGCTATGCACAAAAAGAACAAAGACAATGTGTGAATATGCAAATATGTAAATTTAAATTGTATTCTACTTTAATCCTGGCTATTTGGCTGCAATAAAATTATTATTATTATACAGCGTGTCGCGCCCGACGTGACGCGAATTCGCGTTTCGCTCGGCGTGATGCTGGTTCAGCATGGAGCGCATACGTTACAGCGCATATGTTTACGGAATTGTCGCCAGATGGCACCACATATATGGAAAATCAAAATGACCAACGTTCATAATAAATTTCCAAATGTGTTTACAAAAAGTAATGTATACAAGCCTGTCCCTGCATAACTTAATACAATAAATTACATACATACTATTTAGTAAACTATAAATTAATCTGATGTACACTAAACTGACCCATCGGAATCTAACAAAATGAAGTGATTGAACATTTATTTCTTAAAATATGGTTTGGAATTAAATGCTAATGTTGGTCATTCACACATATGTCCTGCCATCTGGTGGATTTAATTTTATGAGCGTTCACGTATGCCAACTTCAATTCTAATAAAGAACTTTGAAAATAAATTGAGAGGAAAAGTCATAATTTGTGTACATTGATAAACATATTAAAATTCTTCATAAAAAAAAGTTTCAAGTGTCGTTGCAAAACGATTAAAATAGTTCGAAATATTAGTAAAGACAGAAAAAGTAACAGCTTTTATTTATCTCTTGACTAAGTTCATGCCACAATAACTTTTTTCTGTACATCTCTGTACTCCTTCATGCTCATATGGTATAAAACATATATAGAACTCGTTGATTTGCAACAAAACTATCTAACTTTCGTCGTTAAAATTGGAAAGTTATAAAACAAGTACTGTATTTCCGATATTTTGTTATAAAATCTTAGTTTGTTTTTAGCAATTACACCAATGAGTACGGGTAATATCTTCTATATTCTTTGTTTGCGCTGGCAAATTGCGTCCTGGATTCAAGAGATTCCAAAACACGACGCGACATGTCAGCGCAAATTTTTTTGCGCCAGCAATTTGCGTTGTAGATAAACCACATCCATTTGAATATATGGGGAGCAATTTTTGCGCTAGCGCGTTGCGTCGTAGATAAACCACAGCATAAGTGTACAACCATTTTTAATAAACGTTTGGTAATTTTAATATTATTAATATATTTTTAAACATAGATTTGGGGATTCATTGCAAATATTGGTCATTTAAATTTCATAGCGATAGATAGTAATCGAGGATGATAATCCATATGTTGTTCAATTGTGGGTTATCGCTGGCTCTATAAACTCTGGTGCATGCGCACTGTTGTTCTACAGGTCTTTTGAAAATATTTCACGCTAGTTTAAGTGCAGTTTTTCCAAAACTGGAAAATACTCCAGTCAGATTAGTCAGTCCAGTATTTGAACTCAGGACCTCCCGACCGATACTGAGTCAAATCGGTTGGTATTTTAATTTGTTATGAAGTGCTGGGTTATAATTAAATGTACCCAGGTAATGAAACTTCAAGTCAAAATTTACCTTTGACGATTAAGGAAAAAACTCGAATTACGTTTAACTCCACACATTCACAATACTAGTCTGAAACGCTTGATGCAATCAAACTTTTTAGAATAAAATAAAGAGTTTTAAGATGATTGGAGTAATTGAAACATTTGGGATTGTGGTTAGGATTAAATTAGTAAAAAATTACACACACAGAAGGAATAGTTGTGGGCGTTGTCACGTGACAATGGCAAGGGGGCGGGCGCTGCAATTTGGACTCATTACTCTCACTTCCTGAGATACCAAATCCCACTCGTTCTCTCTCCTAATTTTCTCAAACCTCAGACTGGCTATAAAGCGATATTCGCTTGTTCTTTGTTCTCTCATTTGTTCAATTATCCCTTCCTACAGCGAACATCAATCTTTCAATCATAGGATAATATCTCGATAGCAAGAAAATATTTATTGTAAGAAAAATTTGAAAAGCGAAAGTTGGTGCTCTTAGTGCCCACTCGGCCTTTCTAGGAGTCCCCACTATTCTTGTACAAATAGTAATTTTCTATTGATCATCATTATAAAATACGGAGTTTTTCTTTAAAAATTGAAAACAATAGAGAAATTAGTACGCATCATAATACAAAATAATGGCTTATAATAACTCCGTAGCATAGTGGTTAAGGCACTGATCTACAAGTCGGAAGGTCGAAGGTTCGAGTCCCGGTGGGGTCAGAATTTTTAAACTGTTGAAACACGCTGGCGGCACTATGGCCCTGCGGTCGACTCAGCCTCTAACGGAAATGAGTACTAGATCCTTGTTCTGGGGTAAAGGCGGCCGTCACGCAGGGCTGACAACCCGGCTAACATCAAGTGCGGATTGTCCAACTTCCCCAAGGGTCTCCCGAGGCCTCTAGTGGAATCACTTTACTTTTACTAACTCACTTGCTCTGTCGAACCCGTAGGTTCATGGCCGCGCGGACATACGCTCTCCATACATCTCATATCCTGAGCTAATGCTTTCCAATCATTCCCCGCATAATCTACTTCCCTCAAATCATAGTTAATATTATTCTCCCACCTCATTCTTGGTTTATCAACTGGGCGTTTTCCCTCTGGTTTTCCTACAAGAAGCTTACATGCACTTCTTTCATTCCCCATTCGTGCCACATGTCCTGCCCATCACAGTCTACGAGACTTAATAGTTATTATATCTGGCTTCCTATACCTTCCATGTAGTTCAATAATGGTTTACATATTGGTTAAAAAAAACTCAATGGGCGCTACAGGCTTAGATGGTCCATTGCATACCAGCCAGGCGCTGGCCTCACATCCATATGTGTTAAGATCACTATGTCAGTTCCCCACTCGTTACATAAAATTAATACATTTTTCGCTGTACCCTAGAGTGTTTATTATATTGATTGTAAAGTAAAGTAAAGTAATCCCTCTACAGGTCTCTGGAGGCCCTCTTAGGGTAGTAGGAGGTCAAGGCTCCCACTTTTTCTGGACAATCGGCACTTGATGTCAGCCTTGCGTGACGGCCGCCTTTACCCCCAGAACAAGTGTCCGGTACTCATTTCCGTTAGAGGTTGAGTCGACCCCAGGACATAGTGCCGCCAGAAGGTTTGGGTCAGTTTAAAAATTCTGACCCCACCGGGACTTGAACTCTCGACCTTCCGGCTTGTAGCGCAGTGCCTTAACCACTGCACTACGACGTTTGATTGTAGTAATTTAATGCAACCTGGTTGATTGATTGAATGGAATAGATCTCATGACCCTACTCTAGACAAGTAAATACGGAGCAAAATGAGGACATCCGAAATCCGATATAATTTCTGTTGGAAAAACTGCACTTAAACTAGCGTCAAATATTTTCAAAGTCCTATAGAACAACAGTACGCATGCGCCAGAGTATATGGAGCCAGCGATAACCCACAATCGAACCACATATCGATTATCATCCTCGATTACTATCCGTCGCTATGAAATTTAAATGACTAATATTTGCAATAAATCCCCAAATCTATATTAAAAAAATGTATCAATAATATTAAAATTACCAAACTTTATTAAAAATGGGTGTTCACTTACTTATCACTCCCTAACGCTGATCCAACCAGCGATAACCCAAAACAGCGATAGAAAATCATAGACTAAGTAATATACTCTGTGGAGAAAATAGCAGTTAGCATCACAATATTGTCTAACAGTGTCATAATATTGTGATTTGCATATTTAAATAAATACTAAACGCCGTAGCGTAGTGGTTAAGGCACTGAGCTACAAGCCGGAGGGTCGAGGGTTCAAGTCCCCTTGGTGTCAGGATTTTTAATCTGACCCAAACTCTCTGGCGGCACTATGGCCCTGGGGTCGACTCAACCTCTAACGGAAATGAGTACCGGACGCCTGTTCTGGGGGTAAAGGCGGCCGTCACGCAGGGCTGACAACCCGGCTGACATCAAGTGCCGATTATCTAGAAAAAGTGGGAGCCTTAACCTCCTACTACCCCAAGGGTCTCCTGAGGCCTGTTGTGGGATCACTTTACACTTTAAATAAATACTTCAAAATTGTCTAATAATGTTATTAAAGACCTTTTTTTTAATTATTATTCACTGAGAGTAATTAATATTATAGTTACAAAGAAAATAAACGTTATCTTAGTCAAAACATAAATTTATTGTGTCGACGTTTCAATCTCCTGTTGCGAGATTATTTTCAAGACATGGTTGTTTATAAATTTATTGTACATAGTTACCATCACCAAGACAATTTTTTTTATATGAATACAAATTTAAATGTATAAATTTAAAATTTCAATTTATAATTAACAATATTTTAGCAAGGAATCATATGTTCCACACCATTAATTTAAATCAAAATAAAGCATTAAATAAACAAAAAGATTTAAATGAATGGTGTGGAACATATGATTCCTTGCTAAAATATTGTTAATTATGAATTGAAATTTTAAATTTATACATTTAAATTTGTATTCATATAAAAAAAATTGTCTTGGTGATGGTAACTATGTACAATAAATTTATAAACAACCATGTCTTGAAAATAATCTCACAACAGGAGATTGAAACGTCGACACAATAAATTTATGTTTTGACTGAGATAACGTTTATTTTTTTGTAATCATAATGTTATTACAATTGTTTACAACAATGTAACTGAAAAATCAAGCGCTGGTAGAAGTGCGCAGTGATGCAATTTCTGTTTTTAAATGAAACTTAGGAACATCACTGGCGCACTTACAAACGATTTTATGGATATTTCAATACATTTATATATCTGTAAAATCATTTATAAGTGTACTGGTGCACAAGCGTATGGTTTAATATCCATTGCAATGATCGCATGTAAAGAAAATGTCACAATCGTTTAAATTTAATTGTATAATTTGACAGTTTTTGTTTGGTTTCGAGGAAATGTTAATCCCGCCTTTCATTTACCAGCAGGAAATACGGTTCGCTGAACAATAATGTGATTCAATTCATGTTGTCAAAGGAGAACTAATTCAGAGAATTGCGAATAATGATGAAAACGTAGTAAATGCATGACATTTTAGGCAATATTTTCAAATGATGTTTGATTGGTTTCGTATCATTCATCGGTGAATCTAATATATAATTTATTTTAACTACTGTAAATAACTCTACATCAAATTCTTATATTCATTCAAATTACACTGGTCAACCTGATTTTTGTCTCATGAGTACCAATAGTTGTACTTAATGCAGTTTTTTATCCTGTTTTCAAATATGTATTCGGAATTTCTCCATCACCCACAGTTTTTTATTTCAATTTCAATTAATGGATTTAAACAATTATTTTTTAAATAAACGTTTTTTCGTCCATTTATCCATTGTAACATAAAACCAAATGAGCTAACTCAAATGGTTTTCAGCTATGGAAAAGAGATATCAAGCCAAATTGAATCCTAATATGCTGGCCAATTATTGTTGGACCATCAAGAGGGATGCTCCACAGGCAAAATATAGCAGAAAATCGTCATTTCTGACTTTCTAGGTGAGTCCAAATGTTCGAATATTGTATAGTTACGAATGTAGAAAATATTAAAGTGTTTGAAATTATAAATTCCTGTCTATCGGAAACCTTGCGTGATGGAGAAAAACCGATATCATATTTGAATTCAGGACAAAAAATGCTATTCAAATCACATATTTTTCTTTCTGAGACAAAAAAAAGTTTATTTTTTGTTTCTCAATATTATTAGTGTTATAATGATCAAAATTATATTATTTCGTTCAGAAGTATTACAAACATTCATTTCCTTTATGATTATATTCCACATTTATTTTCACTTTATCCATTGTTAATGGTGGGAAGTAATATTTGGATTTTAATTCAAAATACGCTTGCTATACCTCTTCTGAGCTACGTTCCAGTTGTAATGTAAACAAATCGGATGTATGACTGCATTTTCATTGATTGAATAATGATTTTACTTTTATGTATGTAAGAAAATTCAGTTCCCTTTCTAAGATTCGAAATAAAGGAAATAAAATATATATTACCCAGCAGCACATGTGTATATAAGTTTATAAGAGAAACTTAAAATGTATAATTACAATTTTAATACATTAGATAAGCACTGAAGCATTAGACAGACAATTAACAGAAGAATATGAAAAATGGGGATTAAATTTGAACATGAAAAAAACAAAATATTTATCAATTGGTGAACGAGAACAAAATTTAATTTTGGAGACTGGAGAAACAATAAAAAATCTTGTAGTGAGATCACATATTTAGGAATAAAAATAAATAAAAATGGGAGTTATGAAGAGGAAATAAGAAATAGAAATAATAAAGGAAAATTTGCAATTTCTTGCCTCAATGGAATATTGTGGGATAAAAATATAAGTAATAAAAATAAATAATATTTGAAGAGAAAAATGTTCGCCTAGACCGGGACTCGAACCCGGGACCCTTGGCTTTCCGGGCCAAGTGCTCTACCAACTGAGCTACCGAGGCGAGTTACGATCTAGACGCAAATTTTTCTCTTATGTACGTTGTAATTCCCTCGCGCCAAATGCTTGAAACCATAGCTTCTATCTTTGCAAATGGCGGCTTCTTAGTTAAGAAGACATTTATTGGGAATTTAACACTACTTTATAGCCAGTAGGGCTTCTATTGACGATTTTTATTATTAATTTAACACTTCTCATAGAAGGATAAATTATATTTGAAGAGAAAAATTTTCGCCTAGACCGGGACTCGAACCCGGGACCCTTGGCTTTCCGGGCCAAGTGCTCTACCAACTGAGCTACCGAGGCGAGTTACGATATAATAAAAATCGTCAATAAAAATAAAATTAATATATATCATACAACTGTTAAAAGCATCATTACTTATGGAGCAGAACTTCGGCCATTAACAACAAAAACAAATAAGTATCTTTTGGCAACGGAAATGGATTTTATACAAAGGACCACAAGAATTTCAAGAAGAGAAAAAATTAGGGGCTCAGTTATAAGGGAGAAAATGAAGATTGAAGACACTATTTTAGATTATATTAAAACTCAGCAATTAAGATGGTATGGACATGACCAGCAAATGGAACAGGATCGACTACCAAAATCTGTTTTGGAATGGAAACCTAAGGGAAGACGAAGCAGAGGAAGACCTAAAACCTTCTGGGGTCAGGTAATATATTTATATATGAAGGAGAAACATCTACAACCAGGAGATTGGATGGACCGACAAAATTGGCTATTAGGAATCGGACGATGTCAAAGACATTAATCAACCGATGATCTATCTATCCAGATAAGCACTGTTTTATTCTTACGCATGCGCTATCAGAATATGTTGGGATTTCAGTTGTTTTAAATGAAATAAAATCTATAGAATTTCTTAAACATTGGAAACGAAATATTTTAAAAAGCGGAGAGAAACAAATTGTTTGAAAATTTGTCAACACTATAGTGAAAAATATCCTACATTAACCATTGAGGATGTGGTGAAAAGAACAGCAGAATTTACAGGTGAGTCAGCATGCAACATAAATTCTGCTTATAAAAAATGTACCGGTAAATAAAAGGTTATCTATTTACATGTGGAAAGCGTAAAAATTTAATTAGATGGGCCATGTATAATTTTTTATCGTTAATAATAAGAAATGAAGGAAATACCTAACTATTGGTACCATCATATTATGTTGTATTCAGTTTTATTTCCCATAAAATGCGATGTTGCCTAAGAACAATGTTTCTATCGTGCACAATTCAGTCATATGGCGGGTAAAAGTAGCACCACGGATCCCCCAATACACGGAGCCGGCGGATTAATATTTTATGTAAGTTTGTTTGCAGTGCAGCTGGAACTTTGCTCGGAATTAGTATACCAGGACTATTTAACTCATGCCCCAAATGGGAGTCAATGACCAATCACGTTTCAATGAATTTTGATTTACAACCAATCACATTCGTATTTCACCCATTCCTTTTCCAATTCTCTTTACCACCTCCTGCTTTTGTGATAAAGAAAGCTTCTTCTTTTTTATTATCCTGAACAGGTCAGAGCATTATTTTGCAGTGACTGACTCTCCAACAAATACATTGAATATAGAAAATATTGAACAGATTCCTTCGAATTACACATTTGATAATTGTGTGTTCAACAATTGAGTTTTTATATAATAAATTTGCTGAGTTGTTTATTTAAAAAAATAAATAATAACCTATAATGTTGGTTATAATATACAGTTTGATGTGTCACATTTTTTTGTGAACTAAGAGTGCAATCTTACAATATTGCGATCCTATTTCACAATAAATAATATTATATGATCAAGTATGCAGTGAATTAAACAAGCAAAACATAACCTCACCACTTCTGATTTGTTTTCAAACATCGCCGTTTACATTAAATATATATATATATATTTTTTTTTAATACCGGTAATTATATTTAAATAATGATTTTTGAGTAAACAGCTTAATTTTATTCGTTAAATAATCCTAACAAATGTCATTATTGATTTTCAAATCCGCTGGATAAATTCACTCGTGACATTACTTGATAGAAGAAGATTTTGAGTTAATTTTAATGATAAATAAGAAAATTGCTCTTCAAGGCGTTATATTGGAAAGATGCCTACGAATAGTGTTGGTGACCTTGTTTATGATTAATAATTGCACTGACCTACATTAATTGGTTAATTACTAACTAGTCTCACGCTCTCTGACATTCATATCTCTCGCTTTTAAAACACACGATTTCCCATCGTTTTCAACTAAACGCAGATAAAATCTTGTTTATTTATTTCCTTTCTATTTCTGTTTTTGCATGCGCCTTTAACTAAATCACGGGCGCTATTGTACCAAGATGTTCATGGCCGTGCGGACAAATGCTTTCCATACATCCCTACTTCCTCTTTGGCACTATCGAAACCGTAGGTTCATGACCGCACGGACATAAGCTCTCCATACATCCCTATCCTGAGCTAATGCTTTCCAATCATTCCCTGTATAATCTACTTCCCTCAAATCATAGTTACTGTTATTCTCCAACCTCATTCTTGGTCTACCAACTGGGCGTTTTCCCTCTGGCTTTCCTACAAAAAGCTTCCATGCACGTCTTTCATTCCCCATACGTTCAACATGTCCTGCCCATCGTAATCTACGAGACTTAACTGTTCTTATTATATCTGGCTTCCTATAAAGACCAGGTAATTCACTGTTATGCAGTCTTCTCCATTCACTTGTCTGTTCATCTCTCTTTGGTCCAAAAATTTTCCTAAGTACTTTATTCTCAAAAACTCGTAATCTCCTTTCCTCCCTTAAAGTAAGAGTCCATGTTTCGCATCCATATAATATAACTGGTAGAATAATAGTTTTATATATTTTCAGTTTAACGTTTTTTGAAAGGAGTTGGGACATCAAGAGTCTCTGCAATGCATAATAGCATGCATTTCCAGAATTGAGCCTATGTTTAATTTCTTTGTGCATCTCATTCCTATTTGTGATTATTGTTCCTAGGTATTTGAATTCAGCCACTTCCTCAAAATTTCCCTCATTTGTCATTAGATGTCCATTTCCATTATATAATGTATTTTCTACACCATACATCCCTCTATCTTCTTGAGCTAATGTTTTCCAGTCATTCTCTCAATATCTCTCTCAAATCATGGATATTATTTTTCCTTGATGTTACTTTGGTTTTCCCTACAAGAAGTTTCCATGCCCCTCTTTCTTTCCCATTCTTGTCACATGCACTGTCCATCGCATTCTACGAGACATTCCGTAAAACGAGGCTACTTTGACAAATTTTCGAAGATTTTTAAGGTCTAACTCGTATGATTTATGCCCAAAAAATTGAATGTATGATTTATTGTACCAATTGAACCTTAGACTACAAATCCCATTTGGTACTGTTCTCCTCAAATAAAAACTTAGTAGGACAACAATGAGTTTTGTTTAGGTCTGTTTTGCCCATGTGCTGGGGCTACTTTGACATCACATTTGTTTTCACTATAATTCAAAGTAGACCCACTGTAGGTACTACTTTGACACCAATTTATCATTTTGTAAATATTTTTATTGTAAACAACCTCACTACAAATGTTTTTATAACTGTAATTTGACAAAATAAACTTAAACTTCTTTATCAATTCTGACGCGCAACACAACACAAAAATTATATAATTATTGTAGTTAGACAATCAGGAATTAATTATAAAACATGAATTTTTGAAACAACAGTAGGAAATAACAGATTTTCACATCTCATCTTCACATAGTTCACATTCATATTGAGAATTGTTCGATCCTCTGTTACACACACCACAGACCCAGAGCTTGCATCTTACACAACAAATCCAGTCCTTACCCCTGTAAAACCGAAAATCACAATTTTAACCTTGCTAGGAATTCATTATTGTTGAAAGTGACACAGATGTGTCTCCAACAATTAACATTCTCTTTTAAAACAACTTAATTATTCGTGCGCCTTCAAGGAAATGTCTACACCATCGAATTGTTGTCAAAATAGCCCAAAAAACGCAAGAAATTTAAAATGTCAAAGAAGCCCCAATTCTGTCAAAGTTGCCCCTCGAGTCAAAGTAACCCCGTTTTACGGTAACTTTTCTTATTGCACTGGTTTTCCATAAATATCATGTATCTCAATGTTATGTAGTTTCCTCTATTCACCTGTCTGTTCTTCTCCATTGGTCCTAAATTTTCCTAAGCATTTTATTCTCAAATATTCATAAACTTTTCTACTCCCTTAGAGAAAGAGACCGTGTTTCATATCCATACAACATAACTGTAAGAATTACCGTTTTATATTTACTCCATGTCGCCACAGGCCTACGAGATCCTTGGCCTACCAGTCGTCTGCTGGCCTCACATCCATATGTGTTAATCGCATAGGTAGACTATCTTCCAGCCAGTGTAAGTACGACAAAACGCACTTACGTGCAAAAAAGGCCTAAATACATTAAATGTTGTAATGAATGTGCATTATTATTATTAATAGTTATTTCTCATACAATCATCTGTTATTGATTTTTTGCTAGCCCAAGGAGATTTAACAGTAAATATATACTTACTTACTTACTTACTTACTCACTGGCACTATCGAACCCGTAGGTTCATGGCCGCACGGACATAAGCTCTCCATACATCCCTATCCTGAGCTAATGCTTTCCAATCATTCCCTGTATAATCTACTTCCCTCAAACCATAGTTAATGTTATTCTCCCACCTCATTCTTGGTCTACCAACTGGGCGTTTTCCCTCTGGCTTTCCTACAAGAAGCTTCCATGCAAGTCTTTCATTCCCCATACGCGCAACATGTCCTGCCCATCGCAGTCTACGAGGGTAACTGTTCTTATTATATCTGGCTTCCTATAAAGACCATGTAGTTCATTGTTATGTAGTCTTCTCCATTCACCTGTCTGTTCATCTCTCTTTGGTCCAAAAATTTTCCTAAGTACTTTATTCTCAAATACTTGTAATCTCCTTTCCTCTCTTAAAGTAAGAGTCCATGTTTCGCACCCATATAATATAACTGGTGGAATAATAGTTTTATATATTTTCAGTTTAACGTTTTTTGAAAGGAGTTGGGGCATCAAGAGTCTCTGCAATGCATAATAGCACGCATTTCCAGAATTGAGCCTATGTTTAATTTCTTTGTGCATCTCATTCCTATTTGTGATTATTGTTCCTAGGTATTTGAATTCAGCCACTTCCTCAAAATTTCCCTCATTTGTCATTAGCTGTCCATTTCCATTATATAATGAATTTCTACGTGTGACCATATAATATAATATAACAGTAAATATATGCTATTTATAACTATAGAAATCGCCCGGACGTAAGATCGGAATACATAACGTCACATATGGTGCATATTAAACATTATAATTATTTTTAGCTGTACACCGCTGTGATCTCTTGGTAGCGTGCTGCCTTGTCACGCAGGGATCCCGGGTTCGATCCCCGGTCGGGACAGTTTTTCTGGGTGAGGTTTTTATCGGGGTTTTTCCTCACCTGTAAGACAAATGTCAGGAACATTTTAAGGCCCAAATGGTCCCCGAAATCATATGGCCATCGCAATCATCATCATTCATATTCATCTTACGTTAAGCTTAAGATTAGGGACTCTCCTGGCGCACCATTATCATCACCATCGTCCATCATATCATCGGGGCAACGTAACCTCAGAAGTGGGTTACATGTACGCCATGCCAGGAGAGAAACCAGGAATGTCGATAGACAAACCTGGGGCATTTGAAATATATATATATATATATATATATATATATATATATATATATATATATATATATATATATTTAGCTTCTGATGTATTATTCGCTAAATAGTCACTACAAATCCAACGCGAGGTTGAGTTTTTCATTAGACAAAATCACTCGCAACTTTGTCGCTCGTGATTTTTTCAGAAAAACACAACCACTGGTTAGATTACTGTTGAAAATTTTTATTTTATTTTGTAACCTTGGAACGTATCCCCTATATACCCATACAAATTATCATTCCATATTCGCGGTTTCTGTATTCGCGGCATGTTTGCGGAACATCCCCCGCGAATGAGATTTTACTGTAATTATTAATTTTGAGAGGCTAATTGTGGGATTTGAAATGCGTGGAAACAGTTCTTCTAACAGTGAAGAATAAATCCACCCACAACATTTTCTAGGAAAACAAAGTGCGAAATGTCAAGAGTTAGCGCCAACCACTCGGACAGAGTTGCAATAAATCATGTTTACTGTCCTCTATAATCAGTGGGTAGTTTATTTAACGTAGCACCACATTACCTAAAGATCACATAAAAGCTGTGTCATCTTTTGAGGCAGAAAAAGTTGTCGTGGGTGTTCGTAGAAACTTTTCCGTGAAGTACAAATACATTTTTATCTATTACATAAGATATTAAGGAGATTACGAGTATTTGAGAATACATTTCTTAGGAAATGTTTTGGACTAAAAAGAGATGCACAGACAGGTGAATGGAGAAGACTACATAACAATGAACTTCATGGTCTTTATAGGAAGCCAGTCATAATAAGAACAGTTAAGTCTCATGGACTGCTATGGACAAATACATTTTTATCTATTACGTAAGATATTAAGGAGATTACGAGTATTTGAGAATACATTTCTTAGGAAATGTTTTGGACTAAAAAGAGATGCACAGACAAGTGAATGGAGAAGACTACATAACAATGAACTTCATGGTCTTTATAGGAAGCCAGTCATAATAAGAACAGTTAAGTCTCATGGACTGCTATGGACAAATACATTTTTTATCTATTACGTAAGATATTAAGGAGATTACGAGTATTTGAGAATACATTTCTTAGGAAATGTTTTGGACTAAAAAGAGATGCACAGACAAGTGAATGGAGAAGACTACATAACAATGAACTTCATGGTCTTTATAGGAAGCCAGACATAATAAGAACAGTTAAGTCTCATAGACTGCTATGGACAAATACATTTTTATCTATTACGTAAGATATTAAGGAGATTATGAGTATTTGAGAATACATTTCTTAGGAAATGTTTTGGACTAAAAAGAGATGAACAGACAGGTGAATGGAGAAGACTACATAACAATGAACTGCATGGTCTTTATAGGAAGCCAGACATAATAAGAACAGTTAAGTCTCATAGACTGCGATGGACAAATACATTTTTAACTATTACGTAAGATATTAAGGAGATTATGAGTATTTGAGAATACATTTCTTAGGAAATGTTTTGGACTAAAAAGAGATGCACAGACAGGTGAATGGAGAAGACTACATAACAATGAACTTCATGGTCTTTATAGTAAGCCAGTCATAATAAGAACAGTTAAGTCTCATAGACTGCGATGGACAAATACATTTTTATCTATTACGTAAGATATTAAGGAGATTATGAGTATTTGAGAATACATTTCTTAGGAAATGTTTTGGACTAAAAAGAGATGCACAGACAGGTGAATGGAGAAGACTACATAACAATGAACTTCATGGTCTTTATAGGAAGCCAGTCATAATAAGAACAGTTAAGTCTCATAGACTGCGATGGACAAATACATTTTTATCTATTACGTAAGATATTAAGGAGATTACGAGTATTTGAGAATACATTTCTTAGGAAATGTTTTGGACTAAAAAGAGATGAACAGACAGGTGAATGGAGAAGACTACATAACAATGAACTTCATGGTCTTTATAGGAAGCCAGTCATAATAAGAACAGTTAAGTCTCATAGACTGCGATGGACAAATACATTTTTATCTATTACGTAAGATATTAAGGAGATTATGAGTATTTGAGAATACATTTCTTAGGAAATGTTTTGGACTAAAAAGAGATGAACAGACAGGTGAATGGAGAAGACTACATAACAATGAACTTCATGGTCTTTATAGTAAGCCAGTCATAATAAGAACAGTTAAGTCTCATAGACTGCGATGGACAAATACATTTTTATCTATTACGTAAGATATTAAGGAGATTATGAGTATTTGAGAATACATTTCTTAGGAAATGTTTTGGACTAAAAAGAGATGCACAGACAGGTGAATGGAGAAGACTACATAACAATGAACTTCATGGTCTTTATAGGAAGCCAGTCATAATAAGAACAGTTAAGTCTCATAGACTGCGATGGACAAATACATTTTTATCTATTACGTAAGATATTAAGGAGATTACGAGTATTTGAGAATACATTTCTTAGGAAATGTTTTGGACTAAAAGAGATGAACAGACAGGTGAATGGAGAAGACTACATAACAATGAACTGCATGGTCTTTATAGGAAGCCAGACATAATAAAAACAGTTAAGTCTCGTAGACTGCGATGGACAGGACATGTGGCATGAATGGGGAATGAAAGACGTTTATGGAAGCTTCTTGTAGAAAACCAGAGGGAAAACCCCTAGTTGGTAGACCAAGAATGAAGGGTGGGAGAATACGTTCAACTATGATTTGAGGAAGTAGATTATACAGCGAATGATTGGAAAGCATTAACTCAGGATAGGGATGTATGGAGAGCTTATGTCCGCGTGGCCATGGACCTACGGGTTCGATAGTGCCAGTAAGTATATAAGAGAAGTTCTGTTTATGGAATACAATTAGGCCTATAAAAAATATGAAATTATTGTATTGTCACGGGTCCTTTACAAGTATACAAAATTTCAAGTCGATCCAATTATTTTAAGTGGGTGAAAAACGCGTTGAAAGATTCAGTTACATAGATAGATAGATAGATAGATAGATACAGGTCAAGCTAATATGAAGCGTGTAAAAACGATTTATTTGTATTATGCTTTCATCCGCTTAGCACATTTTATATTTTCTGTGGTCTGGAGGTAGCGTGCTGCTTTGTCATGCAGCGGGCTCGGGTTCGATCCCCGGTCGGGACAAATTTCCTGGGTGAGGTTTCTTTGGGGGGTTTTCCTGATATGTAAGAAAAATGTCAGAAAACTTTAAGGCCCAAATGGTGCCCGAGCATCATGTGGCGATCACAATCATCATCATTCATATGATGATCTTGAAGATTTTCGGGCTGTCAGTCTCAAGACAACCCTTGAGGATGCCAGACGCAGTCTCTGGCGAAACGTCGGGGAACTACAAGCCTCACGACCACGGCCACAGCCCGGAAATCTTCTTCAAGATCATCATAGCAACTCCGGCCGTGAAAGTCTACGTGAATACATCGCCTTAAATTAAGTTTAGGATTAAAAACTGTCCTGCGCACCACTATCGTCATCATATCATCGTGGCGCCCCAACCTCAGAAGTGAGTTACAATTACGCCAAGGAACACCAGAAATGTCGAAGTGACAACCTGGGGCATTAAAATAAATGAATTTGTGATAGGCCTACATTTTCAATCATCAAAATTGTAGGTTATATATGCTGATACCTATCAGTGGCCGAATAATAATAATTCGTCCGTCAATAGTAATTCTGCCCGAGGGCAGGTCTTTCACTCCAATCATAGTATTTTCATGCTATGCTTTGCAGCTTTAGTAGGGAATTATAGGTGTGGTAGCTTGCCGTTGCTTCCCACACCGGTGAAGGATGATGATAATGATAAGGGTGATTATGATAGCCGGATGGTTTTCGGGGACCGTTGGGCCGTAAGCTTCCTGATATTTGTCTAGCAGATGAGGAAAAACCCCGAAAAAAACCTCACCCAGGAGCCTGTCCCGACCGGGAATCGAACCCGGGCCCGCTGTGTGACAAGGCAGCACGCTAAATAATAATAATAATAATAATAATAATAATAATAATAATAATAATAATAATAATAATAATAATAATAATAACAATATTTTATTAGTTCTGAACACAAATTTAGGAAACTTATAGGCCCAAACGGTCCTCGAACATCTCTAATCCGACCGAACAAACGCTAACTGATAATTACGATATAAATATATAATTGTTCAGTACACCGCTGTGGTCTCGAGGTAGCGTGCTGCCTTGTTAAGCAGCGGGCCCGGGTTCGATCCCCGGTCGGGACAGTTTTTCTGGGTGAGGTTTTTATCGGGGTTTTTCCTCACCTGTAAGACAAATGTCAGGAAAACTTTGAGGCTCAAACGGTCCCCGAAATCATATGGCCATCGCAATCATCATCATTCATATTGATCTTAGGTTAAGCTTAGGATTATGGTCTCTCCTGGCGCACCATTATCATCATCATCATCATCAGCCTAAACTGAACTAACCTAACCTAACCTATCTAAACCGAACCAAACCTAACCGAACCTAACCTAACCTATCTGAACCGAACCGAAACAACCGAACCTAACCGAACCTGACCTGACCTGACCTAAACTGACCTGACCGAACCCAACGAAGGCCCGACCGTAATTACGAATATCGTGACCCGAAGTGCGAACCTCGTGACTCGAATTGCGAACCTCATGACCCGAACCGCGAACCTCGTGACCCTAAATACAACCAAGTGACACGAAATACGAACCTCGTGACTCCAATTACAAACCTCGTGACCCGAGCTACAAACCTCGTGACCCGAATTACCAACCTCGTGACCCGAATTACCAACCTCGTGACCCGAATTACGAACCTCGTGACCCAAAATAGCAACCTAGTGACCAGAATTACCAACCTCGTGACCAGAATTACCAACCTTGTAAACCGATTTACGAACCTCGTGACCCGAATTAGGATCCACGTGACCCGAATTACGAACCTCGTGACCCGAAATACCAACCTAGTGACCAGAATTACCAATCTCGTGACCAGAATTACTAACCTGGTGACCCGAATTACCAACCTCATGAGCCGAATTACCAACCTCGTGACCCCAATTACGAACATTGTGACCCAATTTACCAACCTCGTGACCCGAATAACGAAAATCGTGACACGGATTACCAACCTCGTGACCAGAATTACGAATCTCGTGACCCGATAAACGAACCTCGTGATCCGAATTACCAACTTCGTGACCCCAATTACGAACCTCGCGACCCGAAATACCAACCTCTTGATCCGAATTACCAACCTCGTGACCAGAATTGCCAACTTCGTAAACCGAATTCGAACCTCGTGACCCGAATTACCAACCTCGTGACCCCAATTACGAAACTCGCGACCTCGAATGCCAACCTCGTGACCCGAATTACCAACCTCGTTACTCGATTTACGAACCTCGTAACCTGAATAACGAACCTCGTGACCCGAATTACGAACCTCGTGACCTTAATTACCAACCTCGTCACCCGAATAACGAATCACGTGACCAGAATTACCAACCTCGTGATCCGGATTACGAACCTCGTAACCCGAATAACGAACCTCGTAACCCGAATAACGAACCACGTGACCCGAATTACCAACATCGTGACCAGAATTACCAACCTCGTAACCAGAATAATTACCTCGTGATCCGATTTTCGAACCTCGTGACCCGAATTACCAACCTTGTGACCCCAATTACTAGCCTCGTGACCCGAAATACGTACCTCGTGACCCGAATTACGATCCTCGTGACCCGAATTACCAATCTCGTGAGCCGAATTACGAACCTCGTGACCCGAATAACGAACTCGTGACACGAGTAACGAACCTCGTGACCCGAATTACGAACTTCGTGACCCGAATTACGATCCTCGTGACCCGAATTACCAATCTCGTGAGCCGAATTACGAACCTCGTGACCCGAATAACGAACTCGTGACACGAGTAACGAACCTCGTGACCCGAATTACGAACTTCGTGACCCGAATTACGATCCTCGTGACGCGAATTACGAACCTCGTAATCCGAATTACGAACCACGTGACCCGAATTAGGAACCTCGTGACTCGAAAAACGAACCTCGTGACCCGATTTACGAACCTCGTGACCCGAATTACGAACCTCGTGACCCGAATTACGATCCTCGTGACCCGAATTACCAACCTCGTGAACCGAATTATGAACCTCGTGACCCGAATAACGAACCTCGTGACACGAATAACGCACCTCGTGGCCCGAATTACGAACTTTGCGACCCGAATTACGAACCTCGTGATCCGAATTACGAACCTCGTGACACGAATTACTAACCTCGTGACCCGAAATACGAACCTCGTTACCCGAAATACGAACCTCGTGACCCGAATTACGAACCTCGTGACCCGAATTACGAACATCGTGACCCGAATTATGAACCTCGTGACCCGAATTACGAACTTCGTGACCCGAATTACGATCCTCGTGACGCGAATTACGAACCTCGTAATCCGAATTACGAACCACGTGACCCGAATTAGGAACCTCGTGACTCGAAAAACGAACCTCGTGACCCGATTTACGAACCTCGTGACCCGAATTACGAACCTCGTGACCCGAATTACGATCCTCGTGACCCGAATTACCAACCTCGTGAACCGAATTATGAACCTCGTGACCCGAATAACGAACCTCGTGACACGAATAACGCACCTCGTGGCCCGAATTACGAACTTTGCGACCCGAATTACGAACCTCGTGATCCGAATTACGAACCTCGTGACACGAATTACTAACCTCGTGACCCGAAATACGAACCTCGTTACCCGAAATACGAACCTCGTGACCCGAATTACGAACCTCGTGACCCGAATTACGAACATCGTGACCCGAATTACGAACCTCGTGACCCGAATTACGATTCTCGTGACCCGAATTACCAACCTCGTGAACCGAATTACGAAACTCGTGATTCGAATAACGAACCTCGTGACACCAATAACGAACCTTGTGACCCGAATTACGAACTTCGTGACCCGAATTACCAACCTCGTGACCCGAATTACGAACCTCGTGACCCGAATTACGACCCTCGTGACCCGAAATATGAACTTCGTTACCCGAATTACGAACTTCGTGACCCGAATTACCAACCTCGTGACCCGAATTACGAACCTCGTGACCAGAATTACGAACCTCGTGACCCGAATTACTATCCTCGTGACCCGAATTACCAACCTCTTGAACCGAATTACGAACATCGTGACCCGAAAAACGAACCTCGTGACACGAATAACGAACCTCTTGACCCGAATTGCGAACCTCATGACCCGAATTACGAACTTCGTGACCCGAATTACGAACCTCGTGACCCGAATTACGAACATCGTAATCCGAATTACGAACCTCGTGACCCGAATTACGATTCTCGTGACCGGAAATACGAACCTCGTGGCCATAATTACGAACCACGTGGCCCCTAATTACGAACCACGTGGCCCCGAATTACGGTACCACGTGACCCCGAATTACGGTACCACGTGACCCAGTGACTAGTTGTTATGCTCCTTGCCTCTGATTCCCAGGATCGCGGGTTCAAACCGGCCGGGATCGATTTAATTTCTTAGGACGGAAAATTCCAACGAGAAAGTCCTCCAGGAGGAATTTTTAGCCTTGGGTTCCGAGTCTGAAGATTTTCAGGCTCATAAAAGATCCTTAAGTCTGAATGAAGGAGCCTCTAAGCAACATTTACTGAATTTTTTTTCCTGGTAATACCTTGGTTGCCTGCTAGATGTCTCAATGGGTCGGTATGTTGACCGCATACCATTCATGACATCTTAGGGAAATAAACATAACTAAATTAAGTTAGTCTAGTAACTCCAAATATAGGAGAGGCTAAGGCTTGATATTGGGCTGTTATATCGTTGTATATATATATATATATAATTCAGTATTGTTTTTGTTATTTACACAGGTATCCTCAATCAAAATATATCATTTTTTTCTTCCACACTTCCCGGTCTTGCGTATCTGCTCCTCTCACATTTTTCTTCTTCATTGTTGTCTTGAATTCCCTTTATCCACGTTGGGTTTGGTCTACCAAGTTATATTATTAAATCTATATAATTAAATAAAAATAAAAAGTAAAGTTTTATATGATTTCATATTTATTATAATATAGGCTAAATTTGTAACAGCTGTTTCGGTACTTTGTACCTTCTTCAGACATGATTACAAATGAATTAATTTTGTTATTATATTTTGCACCTTCTTCAGACATGATCACAGATGAATGAATTTTGTTATTATAATAATGTCTGAAGAAGGTACAAAGTACCTGTACGGTGTAGTTTGGATCTATATCGTCTGTATTGATTGCCTTAAATTAGTTTACTCTTGCTCGATGTTATGACACTCGTGACCCGAATTACGAACTTTGTGACCCGAATTACCATCCTCGTGACCCGATTTACCAACCTCGTTACCCGAATTACCAACCTCTACCAACCTCGTTACCCGAATTACCAACCTCGTGACCCGATTTACAAACCTCGTGACCAGAATTACAAACATCGTGACCCGAATTACAAACCTCGTGACCCGAATTACCAACCTCGAGACCAGAATTACCAACCTCGTGACCAGAATTACCAACCTCGTGACCCGAATTACCAACCTCGAGACCAGAATTACCAACCTCGTGACCCGAATTACCAACCTCGTGACCCGAATTACCAACTTCGTGACCCGAATTACCAACCTCGTGACCCGAATTACCAACCTCGTGACCCGAATTACCAACCTCATAACCAGATTTACCTACCAAGTGACCCGAGTTATGTCCTCTTGACCCGACTAACGAACCTCGTAACCCGAATTACGAACTTTGTGACCCGAATTAAGCACCTCGTGACCCGAATTACGAACTTCGTGACCCGAATTACGAACTTCGTGACCCGAATTACGAACCTCGTGACCCGTTAGTTTACTCTTGCTCGATGTTATGACATGTACGATTATAGCTTAATACAAACAAGGAATAAAGAGAACCGATAAACATAACTAATTAAGAATAGCAGAGGTTCTGCGCGCTGGGCCCGTATTTACGCAGACTTGCTTCATTTCGTAAACATGTGTTAGTATATAACAAACAATACTTTGATCTATACTTTACTGTACTTAACGTGGTATTTAACGAGACCGTGTGAGAGGAGATCAGAGGACACTAAATACTTAATAATTAATCACAATGATTAACTAAAATGGACTGTTTTTAATGTGAAAGCAGCCATATAAATCAAATTAACAAAATAACGGCTGTAATGCAAAATTATCAAAACAATAATGAAGGTTAACATAATCAATAATAACTTTCTCCTTTAACAGTAATATTAATAAGCTCTTTCATACTTGACAACATTTGAATTATAGACACTCATGCAAAAACAATTCTTAGTTTCTTGTAAACTCAGCCTTAACAAAACATCTCTATCAAATCTTTCTTAGGAAGACTACCAGTCTATAGAAAGCCAGTACGCCGACTGCTCAAACCGAAGCCAGTCCCAACTTCTTCCACGAAGCCAGCCCACCGACTGCTTAACATTCCGTGTCGCTGGGGACGGACATCCTCTTTCGCGCAGTACGTGCGCGCAGAGGAGTGGGAGAAGGGCGATTTCGGGAAACTAGCGGACACAAAAGGAAAAAGGATCGGGGAAACAGAGACGTAACAAGTCTCAACAGACATCGGGGCAACACAAAGGTCCAAAAATCACGCATACACGATACATACCGAAACAGCTGTTACAAATTTATATTGTAATAAATATGAAAATCGCATAAAACTTTAAGTTTTATTTTTATTTAATTAAATAAATATGGATTTTCATCAAGTAAACGCTAAATCAATTGATTATTATTAAATTGTTTGTATGTGAAACCAAGACAAAAGTCAGAAGTCTTACTTCTCATTTAGCAACATTTTGCAAGCTTAACTTTTAGCACATAAAATCTATGTTCAAAAGACAACTGATATTGAATTTAATTGTTAATTATAATCTATTAAATCTAAATCTATATATGTTTGGAAATGTTTTAATAGGAACATTGTTTAAGTAAGTTTATAAACATGAATTAATGTTCAGGGCACGCAAGTGTTTACATCTTATGAAGATGGATTCAATGCCACAGGAAACTACAAAGGTAGAATAAGTTTAGTGCCCCCTGATTCGCCATATGGGAAAGGTTCCATCAATCTCACCAACATCAGAGAATCTGATGGCGGTTGGTACGAATGCAGCGTGTTCTTCCCTAATAGAACTCCAAGCACCAGACCGAACGGCACATGGTTTCACCTTAATGTGGAAGGTAAGTCATATTCTTATATTGTAGTTTATGTAGGGACGTTCGGGTAATGTGGACCCTTCTATTTGAGTGAACCCTATTGATATATTCTTTATTCGAACAGAAAATATTTTAACTTATTCCCCTCATTAACTTTGACGGGTCCAAGGCCAGTTTCTTTTATTCTTTGTGCGGAGAAGAATTTGTTTGTGATATTTATGAAAATTACCACTTTAAAAGTTTGGAAGCTAAGAATCAATTCTTAATTTCTGCTGTTGAATATTACAAATGTTGAAAAAACTCCTAAATATATTATATTATGTAGATGCTGTTTTAATATACTGGCGGATTTGGTTTGATATGTGACATGGTGATTGTATAAAATAATTAAACATAACAAAGGAATTCGGTTAATGTGGGCCCTCTATGAGGATCTGGGTCCACTTTACAGGAATACGTATATTTTATCTGAAAAAAAAAACATTCACTTAATTAATTTTATTTAATATCCTTGTAATTTTACTAAACCCGAAGACCGTCGCTTTCTGCAGTTGAATGACGTGTCAATGTTATAATCAATAATTTTTCAAAAGATTAAATAAATATCAACGCTTTTAATTATGATCAGTCATAAATATTTTCAGATTAATCTGTGCCTGTCTGTGTAAATGAATAAAGTAAATAAACTTAAAATCTAAGGTGGACTCTGGGGTCCACTTTATCCGAATATGGAGGTTAAAGTGGACCTTTCCTGTAATGTAAAAAAATTTATAAATTATGATTATGTTTCCATATTTGAATAAAATAACGATGCTATTTCATAGTTACAACACTAATAATAATCAGTGTAATTAAATAAAATTCAAATCCCTTAATTAAAAGAAGAAATCAACAAATTCAAAACATGGGTCCAAATTACCCGAAGTTCCTCTATCAGTGTATCAAAGGTAGAGGATATTAAAACCTTAATATAATAAAAATCATACCACCATTTTTCCATCTCCAAATTTGCCATGTCATTTGTTTGTTTTAGTTGTCAATACTCAAGTAGCTCAGCATATAATATGACATTTTCTACTAAACTAACCAAAAGTATTTTATTTAACCGTTGTTAACACTTTATATTTGATGCATTGGTTGATAAAGTATACTTTTGTTCAACTTATTACCTAAGTTAATATAAGTAGCCTGTGTTTGGTAATGTTTGAAATATGCCCTACATATTTTTTAATTACAACATAGTTTGGCTCGAAGATAATAATTACTTCCTAGATACCAAAGTTAGAGGATATGAGTGCCAACAACAGAGGATATGGAGGGAATCAATGATAATTAGTAACAAATGTAACAAATTCGTTACATTTATAAATACTAGGGTATTACTAAGGGACAACACGCACACACTATTGAGTTACACTAAGAAATTAGGGCTGGAAGTAAATATCAATAAAACTAAATATATGGTCACACGTAGAAATTCATTATATAATGGAAATGGACAGCTAATGACAAATGAGGGAAATTTTGAGGAAGTAGCTGAATTCAAATACCTAGGAACAATAATCACAAATAGGAATGAGATGCACAAAGAAATTAAACATAGGCTCAATTCTGGAAATGCATGCTATTATGCATTGCAGAGACTCTTGATGTCCCAACTCCTTTCAAAAATTGTTAAACTGAAAATATATAAAACTATTATTCTACCAGTTATATTATATGGATGCGAAACATGGACTCTTACTTTAAGGGAGGAAAGGAGATTACAAGTATTTGAGAATAAAGTACTTAGGAAAGTTTTTGGACCAAAGAGAGATGAACAGACAGGTGAATGGAGAATACTAGATAACAGTGAACTACATGGTCTTTATAGGAAGCCAGATATAATAAGAAGAGTTAAGTCTCGTAGACTGCGATGGACAGGACATGTGGCACGTATGGGGAATGAAAGACTTGCATGGAAGCTTCTTGTAGGAAAGCCAGAGGGAAAACGCCCAGTTGGTAGATCTAGAATGAGGTGGGATGATGGTTGATGCTGCTGGTCCTAATGTGGTGTTGTCGTGACATTAGGACCAGCAGCATCAACCATCATACTAGATATTGTAGCGAAGAAGGACCTGCTGAAGATTGAACGGATGTTCTGAAAGGCCAACAGACATAAAGAATACATATTTTATAATTTGAGGACGACGGATCTTACCTAAGAAGGTATATTTTAAGTTATTTTATTTTATGACTCTCCACCTCAACGGGTTTTAACAATGAATTTTATTAGTATTGACTTCTTGCGTTAACCACTCGGCTACAGCGCGGGACCATTCAAAGATCCATATAACAAAAATTTGAGAGGATGTTGTTTATGTCTTTCTTAAAAATATACTGATGGTGATTCCCACCACAATCGTTTTTGTGCCCTTAAACAGTTTTAATTATACAGTGTGATTATAAAGTCCCAGTACATTTTAAAGAAATCGCTTACATATCGTATTTCTGTTACAGCCATTCGAAAGATACAAATATGTTCACCATTGAAGAGCGGATAGAGGTTGTTGCTGCGCGTTTAAGAGGCCAGTCGTACGAAGAAGTTAGAGACAGATTCCAAAGGAAACCATCACGGGAGACGTGTATCTTGATATGTTGCAACTTTTCTTACAGCCACAGTTACAGCAAGATGGTATTGATACAGTGGTGTTGCACCACCACACTTTGCTCTGGCTATACGCGGGTATCTCAATGACAGGTTTCCCAACAGGTGGATTGGAAGGGCATCTCCTCGTATTTGGGCACCTCGTTCGCCAGACCTCGCACCCCTGGACTTTTTTGCTTGGGGGTTCATCAAGCAACAGGTGTACAGAACCAAGTGCTGAAAGAACGCATACGCCAAGCGAGTGAAATGATTACAGAGCATATGTTGGTGCATGTTTTCCGGGCGACGCGACGGTGCGTCGTTGGGAAACATGTTTTGAGATTGATGGAGGTTATGTTGAACACTAACTTGATAGTAGAAACTACCTTATAATTTTTATTTTATTTGCGCTTCGTTATCCACAAAATGTACTGGGACTTTATAATCACACTGTAGATTGCCAGCGGTTTCATGTAATCATTAAGTTTTAGAACTTGACAAAATTGAATTTTCTTTTTTAGGTGGAACTTTACTGACAATTCCGCCCATCAACCAAACAACTCTAGCAGGAGAGTCTGCGCACTTTGCCTGTGTTTCGAAGGACAAGGACGCTGTTTCAACTTGGTACAAAGATGGTGTTCCTCTCTCCAGCATCGCAGACTTGCTGAATCGATATTATACTACCAATGGATCACTGACAATCAATCCGACAGATGTTTCTGACCCAGGAGAATATTCCTGCGTAGTTAGAAATGCACAAGGAGATGAACAGACTGCCAGTGCCTATCTCAATGTACAATGTAAGTTGTAACCTTGCCTGAACACTCAGAAAACATCCCTGAACAACTTGTGAAAGTTTGTCTGTACAATTTTAATTCATCCTGTGTTTATTTTGTTTAGCAGATTTCACAACATATTTCTGCGCCCAATTAATCTACTGTCATTTTCCTTCACATCTCTCTGTCATTCCAATCCGCATCGTCCAATCCCTTTTTCCTCATGCTGCTCAAAACACCATCAATCCACGTTATATTTGCCGTCCTCGTCTTCTTCTACCAAGTGACATCTATTTTAGTATTCTTCTTGGGAACCTGTCTTCTGTCATTCTTTTTACATTACCATATCATTTTAATTTGTTTTTTATTAAATCAATTTGTTTGAACAGCTGCCTTGCAATTAGGCTTTGGTTCGTCAACGTCTAAAGGAAGAGAACCTTGATTAAAATATCCTGGTCCTCCAGGTTGGATGTTGACGGATCAGGTTAGCTCCCTATTCATTTGAATGTATGTGTCTATGTACCGGCATAACTCTCGTACGCCTGGATCAACTTCAACCAAATTTGGTACACATATACATTTACGATCCATGAATGCGGCTATAATCGGCAAAATATCTCTGCTCTGCTAGGGGGTAAGAGGGGGGGGGGGGTTGAACTGAAAAATAATCAACAATATATTTATGTCTCTTCTTCTTCTTCTTCCTTCCAAGTATTAGGCCAAGGCCTGTTACGATCCTATAGAAAATTTTCCCTCCAGCGTTTCATAGTACGGCACAAAGATGTTCGTCCTCTTTGTACATAATTATAAACAGCTTTGGAGATCCGATTTAAACTCATTCTTTCAATGTTGTGGCTAGGGAGTCTTTGCTTTCTTCCATTTCTTCTTTCCATTATTTTCTTTTCTTCTCCAGAAAAGCCTGACCAGAGGCTATAAGATGGCAGCCCCATCACTGGTCTTGCCTTCCTTTGGCCAGCAACTAATCGAAGGGACTATTATTATGCTTTCAAGTCTTATACGAGAATTTCCCGGAAAGATCAATCTATTTATGTTACAACATAATTCTAAAACAACTGGACTCATCCAAACTCTGTACGCATGTACGAGTAACTTACAATCTGCAAGAGTTTCCATGGGGATAAAAGCCCTGATGATGCATTGACCAAATGTTTTTTACATCCAATGGGAGTTTCTATAGACAAAAATCAGGGCTCTCAATGGGAAACCCATTATCACCTTTCCTGGCAAATTTATTTATGAGCGATTTTGAATGTAAAATCACTAAAGCACATCCCACAATGTTTAAATTTTGGAGTAGATATGTTGATGATATAATTTGTATTGTTAAAGAAAAACATGTAGAAGATTCCCTAAAACTATTAAATTTACAGAGTACAAACATTAAATTCACAAAAGAAATAGAAGACAATAAACAAATACCTTTTTTGGATCTTAAATTGGTCAGAAACGAAGAAAAAAGAAAAATTGAATTCGGGATTCATAGGAAAGAAACTCATACGGAAAATTTTATAAAATCAACAGGGTTCAATCCAATTGGACATAAATTAGCAGCATTTAATAGTTTAACTCATAGATTGGTAAACTTACCCTTAAACGAAGAAGATTTCAAACATGAGAAAAAACACATAATCAAAGTAGCAAGAGAAAATGGGTTTGATGAAAAAATGGTACATAAAAGGATAGAAAAGTGTAAAAAACAAAAAAATGATAAACAGAAGTAATCTTGAAAAAGAAGAACCACCTATGAAAAAATATAGGAAATTCACATATCACCCTTGGGTACATAATAAATTTCAAAATATATTTGAGAAGTTTAATATTAAATTAGCACCGAAAAATAACTACAGTTTAAATAAACTAATAAAAACCAACAAAAATGAAAAAAACTGATAAAAATATAAAGTCAGGAATATATCAAATTGAATGCATGGGTTGTAAAAAGATATATATAGGGAAAACAAAAAGAAACCTAAAAATTAGAACCAAAGAACACATAAGAAATATTAAAAAATGGAGAAATTGAAAAATCTGCAGTTGCTGCTCATGTTTGGTCTGAAAAACATAATATAAATTCAGACACTAAATTATTAAAACAGTCAGAAAATACAAAAGAGCTGACTATTTGGGGAAAAAAATTATATTCAGAAAAACAGAAACAGCGTTATGAATTTTGATAAACCGATGGAGCGTGACCTTGTTTGGAGGTTCTTTGGCCAACCACAGGATGGAGCTGACATCGACATCCAGGTTGTGCAACATAAATAAAACCAGTCTGGGAAAGCTGACGATAAAACAGAATTGTTTTGAAACATGTTCAAGAACAAATCAACATTAATATTGAGGTAAGATGTCCAGACTAAAAATAATATAATTAAAATAACCTCAAAATATAACTTCCTAAAATTAAATATTAAATACATCATGTTAAACTGAAATCACACAATATATAGTAATACCGTACTTCACAATAGGATGAACATATTGGAATGAAAACAGCAAAGGAAAATGGACATGAGATTTGTTTATTGGACAAATCTCACTGCAGGTGAAGTCAGTAACTACAATGATCTTAGGGAGCTGGATATTGATTTCACAATGAACACAAATTCACAAGTTGAATAAAATAATGTTTTTATTATTGATTTAACATTTCTCAATGAAAGATAAATTATATTTGAAGAGAAAAATTTTCGCCTAGACCGAGACTCGAACCCGGGACCTTTGGCTTGCCGGGCCAAATGCTCTACCAACTGAGCTACCGAGGCGAGTTACGATATAGATGCAAATTTTTTTCTTATATACGTTGGTTCGAGTCTCGGTCTAGGCGAAAATTTTTCTCTTCAAATATAATTTATCTTTCATTGAGAAATGTTAAATCAATAATAAAAACATCATTAGAAGCCTTACTAGCTTTATAAAGTAATGTTAAATTCCCAATAAATGTCTTCTTAACTAAGAAGCCGCCATTTGCAAAGATAGAAGCAATGGTTTCAAAAGCATTTGGCGAGAGGGAATTACAACGTATATAAGAGAAAAATTTGCGTCTATATCGTAACTCACCTCGGTAGCTCAGTTGGTAGAGCATTTGGCCCGGCAAGCCAAAGTCCCGGGTTCGAGTCTCGGTCTAGGCGAAAATTTTTCTCTTCAAATATGAATAAAATAAATTTGGGAAAACACGTATGTACCTTACAGTTACACAAGTAACACTGTATAGGGATAGAGAGAATGTGAATGGAACCTGCTTTGCCGCCTGCCTGCCAATTCACTGACCGGGAAACAGGGGCGCTTTCTCCGCTTAGGGTTGTGACTTAATCTGAAGGCACTGTTTTATTTGTATATTGCATATAGAGGGAGGTTTAAAAATTCACTTGTTTTTTGTGATGTTTCAATTAAACTGGATTTTGGTTAAACAAAAATTCTTTAAGCGAGTTTTTACTGTATGACTTTTTTATATCTTACAGATAAGGCAAAAGTGGTGAAGACTCTATCAGAAGTTTATTTGCCGTATGGAAAGGCTGGAATATTAGATTGTCATTTCCTCTCTAATCCACCTCTTACAAATATCCGATGGGAGAAAGATGGCTTCCTCTTTGATCCATATAATGTTCCTGGTGTTTTCTATGGTAAAAATGGATCCCTCTACTTCACTAAGGTAATTTCATATCATTTGTTTAACTCCAAACAATCATGAAATAATCAATTGAGTTGGTGTTTACTTGATGAAAATCCATATTTATTAATTAAATAAAAATAAAACTACGTTTTATTTGATTTTCATATTTATTATATAATTCAGTGACAGCTGTTTCGGTACACTGTACCTTCTTCAGACATGTTAACAAATTATGAATTGTGTTCCAACTGATCTAAGCAACAATACAACAATATTTATTTAAATTTAACAAAGAGGATTCATTCAAATCAAGTTGAGAATTTAACAGTTTTTTACTACTTTTAAATTCTCAACTTGATTTGAATGAATCCCCTTTGTTAAATTTAAAAATTTAAATAAATATTGTTGTATTGTTGCTTAGATCAGTTGGACTCTGAAGAAGGTACAGTGTACCGAAACAGCTGTCACTGAATTATATAATAAATATAAAAATCAAATAAAACTTCATTTTATTTTTATTTAATTAATCATGAAATATATACTTTTTTTTATAAAAGGTTACATTAAAATTAAAAATATATATTTTTTATGTCCATGAAAATCTTCTAATCAATTTAAATATCTTGGATATTATCTCTCTATCTGGGATGAAAAGGATATCCCTGAAAAAATTACTAGTTATAATAAAAGTTTGGGAATTATTAATCAAGTTATGAAACCATCCCTTGTACAAAAAACACCAGATTATGTTTATATAACAATTTGGCTAGACCAGTGTTGACCTATGGTAGTGAAGCATGGACACTAAAAAGGCAACATGAAAGCAGAATAACGGCTTGTGAAATGAGATTCATGCGCAGAACAGCGGGTTCCACCAGACGAGATCGGAAAAGGAACACTGATATCCTAAAAGAATTGAAGACTATGCCAATTTTGAAATATATTAAACAGTACCAACTAAACTGGAAACACCATCTAGAAAGAATGAGTTCAAATTGGATCCCCAAAGCTGTTTATAATTATATACCAAGAGGACGAAGATCACTGGGCAGTCCTATGAAACGCTGGAGGGAAAATTTTCTATAGGATCGTAACAGGCCTTGGCCTAATACTTGGAAGGAAGAAGAAGAAGAAGATGAAGATCTGCAGAGAGGTCTGCATGAACTTAACAAAATTACAGAAGATTATGGATTCAAGATTTCTACAAAGAAAACAAAAATTATGGCATTTCAAGGTGTAGATCCTGTCAGAAGTAAAATTGTACTGGACAATAAAAATTTGGAACAGGTGAGTATTTTACATGTCTAGGATGCAATATCTCATATGAAGAAGAAAAGGATGTAAATGCAAAAATGTCTCAATTTTAAAGAATGTTAGGGTTAATAAATTCTATCTTCAAGCCACAGTTAGTCCAAAAACATTAAAGATTAAAAGCGTATAAAACACTGGCTCTTCCAACTCTTTTGTATTGTAGCGAAGTATGGAGATTGAAACAGATGGATTTACAAAGGCTTAGATCTGCTGAAATAAGATATCTTCGGAGGACTGCAGGATACACACTACTAGATCACAAAAAAAAAAAAGACATCTTAGAAGAATTACACATGGAATCTTTAAAAAACAAAATTTCTGATTATAAGTTAAAATGGATGCAACATGTTCATCGAATGGAAGATCACAGAATACCCAAACAAATGTTAAGATATCAACCTGCAGGAAGAAGAAGACCAGGACGTCCACTCAAAAGACTTCTGGATGGTGTTTCTCTTGAGGCCGAAACAGGTCAACAAATGGCCTAAATTCGTGATTGTACTATGATGATGATGATGTCTATGAAGATAATTGAGGCAGTTAGAAGAAAAGGGGTAGAAGTGATTTTTTGCTTAATGGCCGAGCATTAGCATATAAAGTTAATGGTCCTGGGTTCAAACTCAGATCTAGGCATATATTTTTCTTTAAGGTAGAATTTTTTATCACTCACCTCATATTGTTCTTCTTATTTGACTATAAACTAGTTTCGGAACATAGTTTCTGTTCCATCCTCAGTATTGTCACAACCGTTGTTCTGTCATCTTGAAGTCAAGACAACAGAACAATGGTCGTGACGATATTGAGGATGGAACAGAAACTATGTTCCAAAACTAATTTATAGTCAAATAAGAAGAACAATATGAGGTAAGCGATAAAAATTTCTACCTTAATGAATATACCTCATAGTGAGAATTCCTAAAATAAGTAAATATATTTTTCTCTTCAAATATAAATTGACCTTCAATGAGAAATGTTAAATTTATAATAAAAAATTTGAAAATAAAAATAAAATTGTAATTGTGTAATTATGTTGTGTTGGTAGGTGGATGAGACACATAGTGGGACATACACATGTACTCCAGGGAATGAACTGGGTACAGAGGGTCCATCTCAACCCATCAATGTGATAGTGCAGAGGCCTCCCATGTTTACCATTGTACCACACAATCTGTACCTGAGGAAGCCTGGAGACACCTTGGAGATGCCATGCGATGCTGTGGATGGAAACAACAAACACAAGCCAACAATTGTCTGGTTCAGAGTATGTACACATACCAACCTTACTAAAATCATATGAATTACCTCATTCTGTTGTCACTTAAGTGACTTTTTTATCTCCAGATGGATCCTCTACCCCAAGACCATAAAGGCCAATGATTACTACTACTACTACTACTACTACTACTAATAATAATAATAATAATAATAATAATAATAATAATAATAATAATAACACTTCATGGTTTTGCGTGTCTGCTTCTGTTATATTTATCTTCTTCATGTTGTCTTGAATTTCCTTTATTCATGTTGGCTTTGGTCTACCATGTTTCGCTTTTCCAGGAGGTATCCTTTTCAATACTTCGTTTGTTTCTGTGTCTCTTCTTCTCATTATATGTCCATACCATCTTATTTGGATTTCTTCAATCTATTGTACAATTATATTTGAAGAGAAAAATTTTCGCCTTGACCGAGACTCGAACCCGGGACCTTTGGCTTGCCGGGCCAAATGCTCTACCAACTGAGCTACCGAGGCGAGTTGCGATCTAGACGCAAATTTTTTTCTCTTATATACAGTGTAATTCCCTCTCACCAAATGCTTTTGAAACCATTGTTTCTATCTTTGCAAATGGCGGCTTCTTAGTTAAGAAGACATTTATTGGGAATTTAACATTACTTTATAAAGCTAGTAAGGCTTCTAATTATGTTTTTATTATTAATTTAACATTTCTCAATGAAAGATAAATTATATTTGAAGAGAAAAATTTTCGCCTAGACCGAGACTCGAACCCGGGACCTTTGGCTTGCCGGGCCAAATGCTCTACCAACTGAGCTACCTCTTGTACAATATCCTTTTCTACATTCATTATTTCTCTTATTGTATTATTTTTTATTTTATCTAATTTTGATATTCTTGCCAATCTTCTTAAAAAGTCCATTTCTGTGACTAATAATTTATTTCTGTGTTTTTGCTTCAGCATCCATGTTTCTGGACCATATAAGAAAATAAAAATAATAATAATCATAATAATTTATTTGGCTATTCTATGCTACTGTACCACCAGTTAACTTTCAGAGAAAAAATTACTTTAGCTTCTTATTGGCAAATGTTGTTGTTGTTGTCTAATGTGCTGCATCTTGCTCTCCAATACTTTGAGGTCTTAGAATCTGTATGTTTGACAGCGATACAGTTATATTTAAATTAATATTGGGAAGTAAACATTATGAGGTTATATCATTAATAGTGAGTGGAGAACATATTTTTAACGACTCACCTCATATAATTTTAAATTTCTTTGATACCGGCGGTTTCAGACAATATCTTGTCCCACTTCAGTGATGGCTTCCACTGATGATATTCTCTGGTTGTTGATCTCTCCAAGGACACCACCTCCTGTGCTGCCATCTTTGGTTGGGATCATAAACTTTGTAATTAAATTTTTATCCACTGGAATATCGAAGTTCATAGATCGATATTTATTCTTCTGAATGAATATCTTTTCCAAAATTGTCAGTTCCAATGGTTTATCCAATTGTCTCGAAAGTTTTGCCTGTTTTTTTTTCAATTTTATGATGTTCTAGCAAACTATGTGCAACAATTGCTGATTTTTCAATTTCACAATTTTTAATATTTCTAAAATGCTCTTTAGTGCGTGTTTCCAAATTCCTTTTTGTTTTTCCTATGAATACTTTACTACAATCATTACAATTTATTTGATAAATTCCAGATTTCTTACTGTCTGGGATGTTGATTTTTTTTATTGGTACTTAGAAGTTTTTCCAGACTAAATTTATTTATTGGTGCCAAAGTAATGTTGTGTTTGTCAAAAATTTTTTTAAATTTCCTATGTACTGCTGGATGGTAAATTTTCTTGAAATTCTTCTTTTCTTTACTAACTGTTTGTAGGGTAGAGCATTCTTTAAGTTGTTCTATCTTTTTGAATTTCTTTAATTTGTTAGCTATTATACTCTTATTAAAACCATTTAATCTGGCTATGTTTAGGATATTCTCATATTCTTTCTTAAAATGTTCTTCTTTTAGTGGGACATTTGTCAATCTATATAAGAGGCTATTAAATATTGCATGTTTATGTGCCAGAGGATTGAAACACGTTGATCTGATATAATTATCAGTATGTGTATCCTTCCTGTATACATCAAATTCAATTTTTTGAGTTTTTTTCATTCCTGATTATGTATAAATCCAAAAACGGAATTTGGTTTTCAATTTCTGATTCTATGGTAAATTTAACTGATACATCTTGTAGATTAAGTAATTTCAACGCATCATCAACATGTTTAAAATTTATTATTGAAATTCATGGATTTAAATTTGTTCTTCTGAATATAAAACCATGAATTTCGAAATTTCTGATGAATGGGACCTGATCTCGAAGTTTATCAAATGAACACCAGATGGCAATGTTATAGGTGGAGATTTCAACAAAAATCTGGTAGTCATAATGTCAGATGAAAATGGGAGGGATGTTTCTCTTGAAAACTGCAGTTCCCATGTTTAAGAAAACATAAACTAATGAGGTCAGATATAAAAAATGACTCATTCTTCATGAATAAGAACCTCATAATTTTATTTCCAATATTTTACTGTGAATAAATTAATTGTGTTTAACCAATGGCATAAAAAGTTCTAATTAAATAAAACCATTGTTAAAACATTCTACATATATATATATATATATAAATTAACAAAACTAAAATTATGGCATTTCATGGGAAGGACCCCATACTAAGTAAAATCTATCTCCAGAATAAAATTTTAGAGAGATCTAATCAATTTAAATATCTTGGATATTATCTCTCTATCTGAGATGAAAAGGATATCCCTGAAAAAATTACTAGTTATAATAAAAGTTTAGGAATTATTAATCAAGTTATGAAACCATCCCTTGTACAAAAGAAAACACCAGATTACGTTTATATAACACTTTGGCTAGAGCAGTGTTGACCTATGGTAATGAAGCATGGACACTAAAAAAACAACATGAAAGCAGAATAATGGCTTGTGAAATGAGATTCATGCGCAGAACAGCGGATTACACCAGATGGGATCAGAAAAGGAACACCGATATCTTAAAAGAATTGAAGACTACGCCAATTTTGGAATATATTAAACAGTACCAACTAAATTGGAAACACCATCTTGAAAGAATGAGTTCAAATCGGATCCCCAAAGCTGTTTATAATTATATACCAAGAGGACGAAGATCAGCAGGCCGTCCTATGAAACACTGGAGGGAAAATTTTCTATAGGATTGTAACAGGCCTTGGCCTAATACTTGGAAGGAAGAAGAAGAAGAAGATATACACTAAAGTGTAGCTAGGCTTGTAGATATGTAAGTTGAGTGACATGTTTACCGAGTGTGTATAGCAGATTGTGTTGAGAGCAATGAATAAACACAATCAGATGGTTACAAGTGGCCTAGGTATTAACTACATCCCACTCACCAATAAATGCTATAGGATGCCTCATAACTAGGTACATGTTTTTTTTTATTTCCCCATGTTGTTTAACTTAAATGAATATAATTGAATTATTTATTTGAAAAATTAGACATGATTCTGATTTACAGGACATAACAAAGAAGTGTGTAAAAGTTTAGGTATTGATTCTTTTCCTTAAATATTATGTCATTCTTTTATTGAGTTCTCCTTGTGGGAAGTTGATTTAAAACATACCTTCACATGATTTCTTCTTTGTTAATGTCTCCTCACAGTTCTTTTCATTTTCCTAAACCTGGTCTTCCCCCTGGTTCATTTCACTTTTAGTGTGGATTTCTCAACTCAAGTCTAAACTATGACCCCAGTTTACCATTTTCTATTGTATCCATAACATCTATAAGAAAAAAAGAAGCCCTACTGGCTTTATAAAGTAGTGTTTAATTCCCAATAAATGTCTTCTTAACTAAGAAGCCGCCATTTGCAAAGATAGAAGCAAAGGTTTCAAGCATTTGGCATGAGGGAATTACAACGTATATAAGAGAAAAATTTGCATCTAGATCGCAACTCACCTCGGTAGCTCAGTTGGTAGAGTACTTGGTCCGGAAAGCCAAGGGTCCCGGGTTCGAGTCTCAGTCTAGGTGAAAATTTTTCTCTTCAAATATCTATAGGCTATAAATGACTGAAAATTCACAAAAATTGTTATGAAACCACAGACATCATTGAGACATTTGTTCTTGTAATTAACATCTGTAGATTTTCAGTTTTTAAGGTTGTTATGGAAACAATAAAAAAATCTGAAAACTGCAGTCGTAGTTTACACTTTGGTTGAGAAATCCACCTTAGACTCATTTTTAGAAACAATTTCTTTCTTATTCTTTTGAGATGTTCAAACTATTTTAATCTGTTTTCTCTAACTTTGCATTTCCCCCCCCCACTTTCATTAGCTCTTGCATGTATTATGTACTTTCATATTATATGGTACTATCTCTCACAGAAATTTTATTCCTATTTATTTATATAGATATGCTAAAACTGGGAATTTAAATACAGTCTGATTATAAAGTCCCAGTACATTTTGTGGATAACGTAGCGCAAATAAAACAAAAATTATAAGGTAGTTTCTACTATCAAGTTAGTGTTCAACATAACCTCCATCAATCTCAAAACATGTTTCCCAACAACGCACCGTCACATCACGCGGAAAACATGCACCAACATATCCTCTGTAATCATTTCACTCGCTTGGCGTATGCGTTCTTTGAGCACTTGCAGATTAGGAAACTTGGTTCTGTACACCTGTTCCTTGATGAACCCCCAAGCAAAAAAGTCCAGGGGTGCGAGGTCTGGTGAACGAGGTGCCCAGATACGAGGAGATGCCCTTCCAATCCACCTGTTGGGAAACCTGTCTTGAGATACCCGCGCATAGCCAGAGCAAATTGTTGCAACACCGCTGTATCAATGATACCATCTTGCTGTAACTGTGGCTGTAAGAAAAGTTGTAACATATCAAGATACACGTCTCCCGTGAGGGTTTCCTTTGGAATCAGTCTCTAACTTCTTCGTACGACTGGCCTCTTAAACGTGCAGCAACAATCTCTATCCGCTCTTCAATGGTGAACATATTTGTATCTTTCGAATGGCTGTAACAGAAATATGATATGTAAGCGATTTCTTTAAAATGTACTGGGAATTTATAATCACACTGTATTGAATTTCAAGGAAAGTTCCACAAAGAATATGGCTTATATTTCTATAGCCTTAAATATTAAACGTCTTGTAGATTATAGAATACATAGGAACCTTATAATATCTATAAATAAGCTACAGAGTTTAGCATTTGATTGTCGAATAAATGATTCAATTTATTTCAGGTAATTGTACCTGCTTTCTGTGAATCATTAGAGAGGTGCCACATGCTACAAAGACTGTTATCAATAAAACAGGTAGCAATGTTCATATCACTGACACTGTAGCTAGATGGCATCACATTCACCAAATATTGATTCTATTTAAAATAAATAATTTAGTGCACACTCTAAATAGAACAATATAAAAGCTTTAAATTAGTATTAAATTATACAGGATATTTTATAATTCCTGTAACATATAGTATGTGTAGAATTTGTTAGAAAACTTACAAACACTATGATGATGTTGAAGAAGATTTTCGGGCTGTAGGCCGTGGTCGTGAGGCTTGTAGTTCCCCGACGTTTCGCCAGTGACTGTGTCTGGCATCGTCAAGGGTTGTCTTGAGACTGGCAATTCTGTCCACTGTCTGTCTTATTTATACGTTCACCGTGATGTGTTCGTAAGTTGTATCTGCCTTCTGATTGGTCAGCGTTAGGGTCTTCCATTGCTCCAATGAGATTGCTGTTTGACAGTCTAGTCAGCAATTTCAGTGGAACAGTGGAAGTCCCTACCACTGACCAATCAGAAGGCAGATATAACGTACAGTCGACTAGACCATCAAACAGCAAACTCATTGGAGCAATGGAAGTCCCTAACGCTGACCAATCAGAAGGCAGATACAACTTACGAACACATTGCAGTGAACGTATAAATAAGACAGACAGCGGACAGAATTGCCAGTCTCAAGACAACCCTTGAGGATGCCAGATGCAGTCTCTGGCGAAACGTCGGGGAACTACAAGCCTCACGACCACGGCCTACAGCCCGAAAATCTTCTTCAAGATCATCATAGCAACTCCGGCCGTGAAAGTCTACGTGAATACAAACAACACTATGATGGTCGTTGATATCAAAATCATGATTATATCTTAAATTTGACCTACTGTGGACTAAAGTTGTAGCCACCAGATTCTCTTTCATGAGCATTATCTTATGTAATGTATGTGTATTATTTATTCCTACAAAGTCCTTGTCATGACCCCTGGGTGACGCTTAAATTGGGACCTGTCAGCTAGGGGAGAAAACCCCGACAGAAAACATAGTCCCCCTCAAGATTGCTGGGTGGGTTAATAACCCTATTCTGTAAAAATAAAACTGTTCAGAAACCTCAAAGTAACTGCTGGACTGTTAAGTCGGAAAAATGACTTATGGAGAATTAGAATGATCCAGGAATTGATATAACACTTAAGACAACTGAAGGTGGAAAGGTGGAGACAAAAAGCTAGTAATAGAGAAGAATGGGCAGTTGTTATGAAGGAGGGCAAGGTTCTTAGAAGACCGTAGAGCCAAAGGAAGAAGAAGAAGAATGTAATGTGTATTATATATATTATATAAAGTGGTGTACTGACCCTCAGGGGTCCTCATCTAGGGGATATGTGGATGGCGACCACAAGGTGCCCAAGCCGAGCAAAACATTTCTTCCACTTACTTGTGTTTTGCACTCTTTTTAACTTTACTATCTAACCTCTGTTGGTTAACTCTTGTTTTTTCGACCCCAATGCTATTAGGGCATCCGAGGGCTAGGGAGTCTTTCCTTTCTTCCATTTCTTCTTTCCTTTATTTTCTTTTCTTCTCCAGAAAAGCCTGACCAGAGGCTATAAGATGGCAGCCCCATCACTGGTCTTGCCTTCCTTTGGCCAGCAACCAACCGAAGGGACTATTATTATGCTTTCAAATCTTATACGAGAATTTCCCAGAAATTTTCTATAGGATCGTAACAGGCCTTGGCCTAATACTTGGAAGGAAGAAGAAGAAAGTGGTGTACTGAAGAAGTGCATAAATTGAAAATAGACCACAATAACACCATCTATCCACCCAGCGTGGAACCTGAGTTATGTAAATTGCAGTGGGTGGTATTAGAACACACACACAACTAAAGATTTTTAGAAAAAAATGAATTGGAAATTATTATTTGTGAATTTTAGACGAAGAACTTTATAATTTAGTAAGGCTTTCACAGATATTGTGAGATATTTTTGGACTTGAAGGGCGTGGTCTGTTAATTAATTCATTTCCCTTGAACGATTAGATCTATTCATCATCAATCATCAATGGCAGGAATGGATTAGGCCATTGGCCTGTTCCACTTCAGGAAAGAAATTGATCCCTCCATCTCTTCTTAGGTCTTCCTGGGCCTCTTCGCCCTGTGGGTCTGTAGTTCAATAGCTGCAGAGGTAGTCTATTGTTTGGCATTCTAAGAAGGTGTTCATGCCAATTATTTTGATATTTTTGAGTGGTTTCAGTTATTGCTGGTGTGTTGAGAGCTTCATTACGCATGTGGTCATAAAGCGTATAACCCGCTAAAGGTCTTAATAACTTCATTTCTGCAGCTATTATCCTATTTAATTTACCTGTAGTAAGAGTCCAGGTTTCAGAACCATAAAGAGTAGAGTTGGAAGAGCCATTGTTTTATAAAATTTTAGAATTGTATCTGGACGTACTTTTCGGAAAAGAATGCTTTTTATTGTTCCTATAAGTTTTTGAAATTTGACCAATTTTATGTCTATGTCTTTACATGTGTTGTAGGAAAGATTGCAGCTAAGATAAGTAAAGTTATTAACTTGTTCTATTATATTGTTAATAACAATTTTAGTACGTATCGGTATTTTCCCTTGAAACGCCATAGTTTTTGTCTTACTCACCGAAATTTTTAAATTATAATCTTGGGTTATATTTGACAATCTATGTACTGCTCTTTTTAGGTGATCTTCAGAAGTAGCCAATATTACTTGATCATCTGCATACATTAATGTGTTGAGGGGTCGACCATCAATCATAAAGTGTGATTGTGATTGGTTTTGCCATAATTTTATGATTTCATTCATATGTAAATTAAATAGATCTATTCATATTAATTTAAATTCCTTCAGTACGAGTATATTATTTTGTTAAAATTTGGACTAGTAGAGGAGATAAGATATGTCTTCACCCTTTTTTTTATCTGAATCTTTACCTTTTGTTAATTTTGAATATCCAAAGTTGAGTACAACACAGCTATTGTATTTCTGGTTTCCAAAAGAGAAGTAAGGGCATTTGAAGCTGTGGCAAATTATATATTCCATGTTGTATTGTTTTCTTATTATGATGCTAGGACATTCTCCTACCCCGAGGATGTTCCAACTTCATAAGAAGATAGCAAGCATATGAATTCATTAATAGATAATGTAGCAGATTAATAATCTTCAAGCCTGCAATCTGCAATCATTTTATATTAATAATGCCAGCTGTGGAAGCTTTAACCAACTTATAAAGTTAATTGGAAGGTGTCCTTGTTTCATAAGAAGAAAACACCACTCATGTGGATTGACAAACAGTAATAGATCACAGACTTCAAGCCTGAAAATATTTTACTGGTAGAGTGTCAAAATAAACTAAAATTGAATGGTACCGTATATGATCTGAAGAAAGTAATCAAGTTTATTTATTTTTTCTTATTTAATTATTTTACTATGTTTTTCTTTTTTCAAATGCCCCAGGTTTGTCTTTCGACATTCCTGGTTTCTCTCCTGGCATGGCGTACTTGTAACCCACTTCTGCGGTTGGGGCACCTGGAAGGCGGGGTTACGTTGCCCCGATGATATGATGGGTGATGATGATGATAATGGTGCACCAGGAGAGTCCCTAATCCTAAGCTTAACCTAAGATGAATATGAATGATGATGATTGCAATGGCCATATGATTTCGGGGACCGTTTGGGCCTTAAAGTTTTCCTGACATTTTTCTTACAGGTGAGGAAAACCCCATTAAAAACCTCACCCAGAAAAACTGTCCTGACTGGGGATTGAACCCGGGCCCGCTGCGTGACAAGGCAGCTCGCTACCCCGAGACCACAGCGGTGGACTTATTTTACTGTGTTTATATGATAAAAATGTGATAAAGAAGAAATTGTTTTATTCAGGCACAGTTCAATTCTTTATATTACAGGATACATTATTCAATATGTTTTTTATTAGTATAATGACAGACATTATTCAGTCCTTAGATTGTAAGGTTAAAAATGAATAATTACGAGAGATTTTGTAAAAAGTATTTATGAGATCTAATGTAGAAAGTTATGCAGTTATCAAGAGATGGAATATGTGGTAAACTGGGCTTTTACACCCAAATGTTGGTAATAGTTTTGCTGAGGTAGGTTAATCAGATTATGAGGTTCATAAGTTAGAATCTGGATAGAGTGAATATATTTTAAAAGTACAAAAAAATCTTAAAATAACTTCCTTCAGAAAGGAAGTAAAGCCGTTGGTCTTGTGTCACAGATTTACAGTATGTAAAATGAGAAGCCTCTTAGCAAAATTTATTCCTTTTTACAGTTAGATTTGAAATGCAATGCTAATGACCTGAGAATATCATTAAATAAAATACTAATTGACCACCAATTGGCAAACAAGAAGAAAGATAAATTCATTGTCAAATTCTGTGCATTAGATACAACTAAGAGGTTTTGGTGAAAGAAATTCAGAAATTTAAGATTAAAATTAAAATTATTTATATCTCACCTCACATCCAGTCTTCTAATTAAACCAGTTTCAGAACCTAGGTGGATTCATCTTCAATAGTATCTCGATCGATGTTATGTTGTTCAGGAGAACTGCTTCTTACTCCATCTGTTGAAGGACCGATGAACCTCGGAATCAAATTAAATTTCCCAGGAATTTCAAAATTCATAAGTTTAAGTTATGTAGGTAGGAAATAACACTATGAGGTTTATTTTAATATTGTTTAGTTGTTTCTTGACTCACCTCATACTTCTTAACTCCCAAGCAGACTCGAGTTTCTTCATTTCATTTGTGACATTCTCAATGCTGTATTACATTCACAACTGGTGTCCAACGCCCTCCTTTCCTGCAGACTGACTTCCGCGCCATCTGATGGCTGACCGACGAACTTCCAAGTCAATCCCCTCTCCTTATCACCGGGTATTTCAAAATTCATAGTTGTGTTTTTATTCTTGCATATGTAAATTTTTTCCCAAATTGTGAGTTCCTTCGGTTTTTTCAATTGTTTAAGTAATTTTGTTTTGGAAAAACTGAAGGAACTCACAATTTGGGAAAAAATTTACATATGCAAAAATAAAAACACAGCTATGAATTTTGAAATACCTGGTGATAAGGAGAGGGGATTGATTTGGAAGTTCGTCGGTCAGCCATCAGATGGCACGGAGGTCAGTCTGCAGGAGAGGAGACCATTGGACATCAGTTGTGAACGTAATACAGCATTGAGAATGTCATAAGTTTGTCTTTCTTTCTTTTTTTTTTCATAATCCCCATTGGAAAAAAAAAAAGAAACAAACAAAAAACTTGTGAATTTTGAAATCCTGGGGAATTTGATTTGATTCAGAGGTTCATTAGCCCACCAACAGATGGAATAAGAAGCAGTTCTCCTGAATGACTTAACATCGGTTGAGATATATTTCAGTTAATATTGGGAAGTAAAAATTATGAGGTTATATCATTAATAGTGAGTGGAGAACATATTTTAATTGACTCACCTCATACATTTTCAAACTTCTTTGATACCGACGGTTTCAGACAAAATCCACATTTGGAAGCCATGACTGAAGAAGGACATGATTTTATCTGAATCCGTCGGTATCAAAGAAGTTTGAAAATGTATGAGGTGAGTCGATTAAAATATGTTCTCCACTCACTATTAATCGGTTGAGATATTACTGAAGATGAAACCACCTAGGTTTTGAAACTGGTTTAATTAGAAGACTGGATGTGAGGTGAGGTATAAAGTATTTTAATTTTAATCTTAAATTAAACCTCATAGTGATTCTTCTTATAAAAGTTGAAGATTGAGAAATGATTGATTGCGGCACAAGATATAGGCTGACATTTGTCCGTCTTGTGGTTAAGCTGTATTACTGTGCAGATACTGTGTACACACCGCTCTACAAGGCTGAGTTGGATCTCCTTGCAGAAGGATGGATCTCCGCTACCTCTGGACAGGATCACCATCCACAATGGCAACCTGACCATAGAGAACCTGAAGGAGAGTGACCGGGGCCTGTACCAGTGTGTTGCATCCAACGAGGCAGCAACCATCTCTTCCGATACTGAGCTCATGATAGACAGCGTGGCACCACGGGCTCCGTACAATCTGTCTGCTACTGCTACCGACAACTCTGTCACCTTGACGTGGGTACCCGGCTTCACCAGACCCAAGGCACAATACAGTGTCTGGTGAGTTCTTGCATGTTAGGTATCTTAGTTATTTGTATCACAAGGGTTCAAAGTGAGATTTTATGAATGAGTTGAGATGTTTATGGCTGAAGAATGTCTGAGACTAAAATTTTAAAACAAATTCCTAAAACGCTTTCAATTTATGGAATGCACAGTACTCTATTTCATAAGAATTAAATGAATTGTGATTTCTTCTTACCTCATACTTCTATGTTTTTTTTAAACACAGCACTGCAGTATCAGCGACCATTGTCACCATCCTCAGCTGTTTTTACGACTGTCAATTTTTTATTTTCTCGGTAATTATCCAAACTGCCATCTGGTGTTCTTTTGAAGGAATTATTTTCTAAACTGCCATCTGGTGTTTTTTGAATGAATCATTCTCTAAACTGCCATCTGTTGTATTTTTTAAGAACTTTGTAATCAAGCTCGGTTCGTCTGGAATCTCAAAGTTCATGGCGAACCGAGCTTGATTACAAAGTTCTTAAAAAATACAACATATGGCAGTTTAGAAAATAATTCCTTCAAAAGAACACCAGATGGCAGTTTGGATAATTACCAACAAAAGAAAAAATTGACAGTCATGAAAACAGCTGAGGATGGTGACAATGGTCGCTGATACTGCAGTGCTGTGTTTTAAAATCATAGAAATATGAGGTAAGAAGAAATCACGATTCATTTAATTCTTATGAATTAAACCTCATAAAGTTAAAAATTCCCAAATTTATTATATAAACTCTATTTCATAATTAAGATATTTTGTCTGTGTATTCTTACAGCCATAAGAGGTAAGAATGCACAGACAAAATATATTAATTATTCAATAAACCTCTTATTATGCTGTTAATTCCCGCACACCAAATGCTATGAAACCTTTGCTTCTGTCTTGCAAATGGCGGCTTCTTTATTAAGAAGATATTTATTTGGGAATTTTACATTACATTATAAAGCCAGTATAGCACAGGAATTAACAGCGTATATAAGAGAAAAATTTGCTTTTAGATTGGAATTTGCTCAGATAGCTCTGTCAGTAGAGTCTTGGCCTAGAGCCAACAGGTCCTGGGTTCAAGCCCCAGTATGAATGCATAATTTTTCTCTTCAAATATGATTTATCCGTCATTGAGATGTATGAAATGAATAATAAAAACGTTGAAACCTCTTAATGTTACTTCCTATTGTATTTTTTAAAAAAAACTTTATTTCATATTATGTCAAATTTAATTATCTTCTTCTTCTTGTAAGCCCATGTTTCCCTTAACAGAGATTTAGGCGCTCTCCCCCTACAGGGAAGAATTTGAACCATACTAATTTAGTTACACTTTTTTTGGTATTGATATCATTTTGAGTGGTCCGTGGTCAGCGTTCCGCCTCATACTGACATCTAGGAAACCAAGGTAGTACTATGACGGGAAAATTCAGTAAATTTTGCTTTGAAGCCTTTTCATTCAGGCTTAAGGATCTTTTACGAGCCTGAAATTCTTCAGACTCGGGACCCACGGCTTAAAGTCCCTCCCAGAGGATTTGCTCCTTGGATTTTTCCATCCTAAAAAAATCCATTGACCCCGGCCGGGTTTGAACCCACAACCCTCAGGACCAGAGACAAGGAGCATAACCACTAGTCCACTTATGTTTAAATTATTGGCATGATGACCATTGTAGATCTGGTCACTGAACAATTGATACAGAAAGACACAACTACAGTCTACTGAGATGGACTGGTAAAATTATATGTACTTATGAAATATAATTTTAAAAAATGAGAAAAAGCTCAAATTAATTTATAAGTTAGTAAGAAATTATATTATTCTTATTGTTTACACAATCTACAATGTGTAACAGACCAATATTGGACCTTATCCCCTCCTTTATTACAAGTTACTACTCTCTATTCAACCTAGGAAGTTACTACAGACCTTATGGGCTATACCAGTTTCCCCCTACGTACAGAAGGTAGATGTTGCCAAACTCCTAATAACAATAGTTGTTTGTTATGGAGGGTAGGAGGGGCAAGGTTAGCAGTAGTTTTTCCAAATCTATGTACTATATTTGAAGAGAAAAATTATACGCTCAGACCGGGACTTGAACCCGGGACCCTTGGTTCTCTAGACCAAGTGCTCTACCAACTGAGCTACCTGAGCAAGTACCGATCTGAACGCAAATCCCTCTCTATGTACATTGTAATTCCCGTCCACCAAATGCTATGAAGCCATGCTTCTATCTTGCAAATGGCGGCTCCTTTATTAAGAAGACATATTTGGGAATTATACATTATGTACTATACATTTAAAAAACATTTTTTTTCTTTTATGGCATGCGAACTAGTTTTATAGTACATATGAGATTCGACAGTTTCACACAGGATAGTACAGATCCACAAGGGCTCAGTGACAAGTTATAACTGTTTTTTTCTTTAAGAGGGGGTGGCTTGGACAGCTACAACTTACAACTATGTACCTGCTGTGTTGCAATCTTCAGTTTTATATAAGGATTTCTGTCAAGAAAATACTGTTAAAAGGCAATCCAGTTACCTATTCCAAACACACAGTAACTTCCTGGGTTGAATCTGACTGTAGACCAAGTTAATTTAAGTTATGCTAATATTGTTTAGTTGTTTCTTGACTCACCTCATACTTCTTAACTCCCAAGAAGACTCGAGTTTCTTCACTTCATTTGTGACATTCTCAATGCTGTATTACATTCACAACTGATGTCCAACGGCCTCCTCTCCTGCATCAGTTGTGAACATAATACAACATTGAGAATGTCACAAATGAAGTGAAGAAACTCGAGTCTGCTTGGGAGTTAAGAAGTATGAGGTGAGTCAAGAAACAACTAAACAATATTAAAATAAACATCATAGTGTTATTTCCTACCTACATAACTTAATTAAGTTATGCTAATTTCCCTAAAGATGTCATGATTGGCACGCAGTCAACATAACAACCCAACGAGACATCTAGTAAGCAACTAACTTATCACTAAGATGAAGGAGTTCAGTAAATTTTGCTTAGTGGCCTGTTTATTCATGCTTAAGAATCTTTCATGAGCCTGAAAATCTTCAGACTTGGGACCCACATCTTAAAGTCCCTCCCGGAGGACTTTGTCCTTGAATTTTTCCATCCTAAAAAATCCAATGATCTGGCCAATTTTAAACTCATGACCCTCGGAACTAGAGACAAGGAATGTACTCAGTAGTCCACCATGACTGACTTTGTTATTGTTTAATATAGGATTAAAAAATGTTTGTTTTACAGGTACCGTGCTGTGGACACACCAGAGTGGAGGACGACGAAGATAACACATGAAGGAGCTAATAACAAAACAGTGTCGTACCTGAGCCCTGGCAGGACATATGAATTCATGGTACTGAGTCAAGACAGGCATGGGGATGGCATGTTTAGCAAGGCCATCCGCGTCACCACTAGAGGCAAGCTGTAACATCTTTCTATTTGAACTTTTATAGGAAAAAATCACTATGGGGTTTAATTTAAGATTAAATTAAAAGACTTGTTACCCCACCTCATATCCAGTCTTCTAAGTAGACTGCGGTTTCAAAGCCTTGACAGCTTCATCTTCAGTAATGTCTCATTGACTGATGTTATGTCGATGGGAAGAACTGCTCTTCAGTAATATCTCTCCTTGATTGATGTTATGTCGATCGGAAGAACTGATGTCAAGAGGAGTTCTTCTGATTGACATAACATCAGTTGACGAGATGTTACTGAAGATGAAGCTGCCAAGGCTTTGAAACTGCAGTATAATTAGAAGACTGGATGTGAGGTCAGGTATGAAGTGTTTTAATTTAATGTTTCTATTTAATTATATTTTAATTTTGCCAGCTTACTGATAGTCAAGTTATATGCTATTTTCACACATCATTATGGATTTATGCTCCTCGATGATTTGTTACAAAACATGATACTATGAAATTGAAGGTAAGTTTCATTTTAAACCGAGTTGAAAAGTTAGTTGCATGCACTCTAGTGCAATTAGAACATAACTAAGACAAGTGATTTATTTTTTTATTCTTGCTATTTAATGTTTGTATAAACTTTATCTATCTATGACGTAACAGCCCAATATTGAGCCATAGCCTCTCCTTTGTTAGCAGTTACTAGATCAAGTTAATTTAATTATATTATTTTTAGTCTGGACATCTTACCTCAATATTAATGTTGATTTGTTCTTGGACATGTTTCAAAACAATTCTGTTTTATCGTCAGCTTGTCCAGACTGGTTTGATTTATATTGCACACCCTGGATGTCGATGTCAGCTCCATCCTGTGTTTGGCCAAAGAACCTCCAAACAAGGTCACGCTCCATCATATTTCAAAATTCATAACTCTGTTTCTGTTCTTCTGAATATAGATTTTTTCCCAAATACTCAGCTCTTTTGTATTTTCTAACTGTTTTAATAATTTAGTGTCTGAATTTATATCATGTTTTTCAGACCAAACATGAGCAGATTTTTCTATTTCCCCATGTTTGGTCTGAAAAACATGATATAAATTCAAACACTAAATTATTAAAACAGTTAGAAAATACAAAAGAGCTGACTATTTGAAAAAAATCTATATTCAGAAGAACAAAAACAGAGTTATGAATTTTGAAATACGACGGAGCGTGGCCTTGTTTGGAGGTTCTTTGGCCAAACACAGGATGGAGCTGACATCGACATCCAGGTTGTGCAACATAATGCAACATAAATCAAACCAGTCTGGACAAGCTGATGATAAAACAGAATTGTTTTGAAACATGTCCAAGAACAAATCAACATTAATATTGAGGTAAGACGATGAGACTAAAAATAATATAATTAAAATAACCTCAAAATATCACTTCCTAAAATTAAATATCAAGTTAATTTAGTTACACTTATTTCGTAGAGATGTCATGAGCGGTATGTGATCAAAATACCAATCCAATGAGACATCTAGCAAAAATACTAAGGTGTTACTAGGAAGAGAAAGTCAGCACTTTTTGCACAGAGGTCTTTTATTTAGGCTTGTGGTTTTTTTACGGTCCTGAAAATCTTCACACTCGGGACCCATGGCTTAATGTCCCTTCCGGAGGACTTGCTCTTTGGATTTTTCCTTCCTAAAAAAATCCATCGACCCCGGCCGGATTTGAACCCGCGACCCTCGGGACCAGAGGCAAGGAACTTAACCACTAGTCTACTGTGGCTGACATAAATTGTATAGGTATGTAAAATACTGTATTTTTTAGGAATAATAATAATAATAATTTTATTTAATTAAAACATTCTACATACAATAGCAATGCCACATTGTGAAACATAAAATAATAATATTAATAATTTTATTTCATTGTGATGTGCTTCATAATAATAATAATAATAAAAAAATAATAATAATAACAACAATAATAATAATAAGAGTAGTAATAATAATAATAATAATAATAACAATGATTAAATATAATGTTAATTAATAATTCAATAGTTAAAAATACCTGCACATTGTGGAATTGCTGGAAATGACACTGCTGATTTTCTTGCCAAAACAGGCTCCAATTTAATTCAGAATACAACTAAAAGCTTACCTTTCACATCCATAAAAATAATATTTAAAAACAAATATAAAATCAACAAAACCAAGACCTATGTAATAAAACCAAAGTAAAGTAAAGTAGTCCCACTACAGGCCTCAGGAGGCCCTTGGGGGAGTAGGAGGTTAAGGCTCCCACTTTTTTCTAGACAATCGGCACTTTATGCCAGCCGGGTTGTCAGCCCTGCGTGACGGCCGCCTTTACCCCAGAACAAGCGTCTGGTACTCATTTCAGTTAGAGGCTGAGTCGACCCCAGGGCCATAGTGCTGCCAGAGAGTTTGGGTCAGTTTAAAAATCCTGACCCCAACGGGACTTGAACCCTCGACCCTCCGGCTTGTAGCTCAGTGCCTTAACCACTACGCTACGGCGTGCCCCCATAAATAAAACCAAAGACAAAAAAAATGGAATATTTTTAGTAAAGAAACCAGATATTATTCCAGAAATTCCACGTAAAACTGCAGTAGAAAAATTCAGACTACTTACAGAACATGACTATTTGGCCAAACATTTATATAAAATAGGAATCTACACGAATCCAAATTGTTCTCTATGTAACAAACATGAAGAAATGAACAAAGAACATCTACAAACTTGTGAAGTATTACCTGTTGGATCCACCATAGAGAAATATTGGAGAGCAAGAACGCTAATGGCTTCGTTGCCAAAGCCCAGCATTTGAAAACAACAATATAGTTAAAAATGATAATAAACAATAATTGTACAAAATAATTTAAAGGAAAACTTCAAATTAATAATAATTGACCATTTTATCATATAAAATGTACTAAATTCTTTTAAACTATCAATAGATATGTGACAGATGAAATAAAAAAAAATCATAATCCTTTCTCAAAATTAAATACCAATTTTCTTTGCACTTCTAGCTTTGTTCTGTTTTTCATTGAATATGATTTTTAAGTTACTATTTTACATTTCTTGAAATTGTTGACATTAATCCCTTCCTGATATTATGTAGCTTGCTATATTATGTTATTTGTTTTAGGCTCTGACGATGAAAACAGCATATACAGTGAAGAAAGTAATGAATATACCACAACAATGGAGCCTCACGCGCAGACAACAATAGAGTCTGATGTGCCAACAATAGAGATTGATGAACTAAAAAGCGAGTCTGATGTGCTAGTAACAGAATGTGATGTGCTGCCAACGGAGTCTGATTTGCAGATAACAGAACCCGATATGTTGACGACAGAGTCTAATATATTGACAGCAGAATCTGATGTTCAGATAACAGAACCTGATATGCTGATGACAGAGTCTAATATATTGACAGCAGGATCTGACGATCAGATAACAGAACCTGATATGCTGACAACAGAATCAGATGTGCAGATAATGGAGCATGATTTGCAGACAACAGAATCAAATGAATCTAAAATAATCAAAAGGAAAATTAAAAGATTTGTCTCAGAAACCAAAGAAACAAAGAGATTAAAAAATTCAGAACTCCATCGCTTGGTTATGCTGGAACAATTAAAATTAGTTAGACTTCAAATCAAACGAGAAGAAATTGTATTGAAGAAACTTCTAAACTCTACTGAGGATATGAACATTATGTTATTCTGATCAACAAGTATCTTGAATCAAAAATTCATATCTTATATGTAAAAATATTTATTTCCTTAAAATATTTGCCACGTAGAATTTTTGTGAATGGGCTGAGAGTTGATGCTTTTTATATGTATACAGTATATGTGCTGTATGTGCTATTATTTGAGACATAATGTTAAATTATATTATTTTTAGTCTATTCATCTTACCTCAATATTAATGTTGATTTGTTCTTGGGCATGTTTCAAAACAATTCTGTTTTATCGTCAGCTTTCCCGGACTGGTTTGATTTATGTTGCATTATGTTGCACAACCTGGATGTCGATGTCAGCTCCGTCGTGTGGTTGGCCAAAGAACCTCCAAACAAGGTCACGCTCCATCGGTATATCAAAATTCATAACTCTGTTTCTGTTCTTCTGAATATAAATTTTTTCCCAAATAGTCAGCTCTTTTGTATTTTCTAACTGTTTTAATAATTTAGTGTCTGAATTTATATTATGTTTTTCAAACCAAACATGAGCAGCAACTGCAGATTTTTCAATTTCTCCATTTTTAATATTTCTTATGTGTTCTTTGGCCAACCACAGGATGGAGCTGACATCAACATCCAGGGTGGGCAACATAATGCAACATAAATCAAACCAGTCTGGACAAGCTGACGATAAAACAGAATTGTTTTGAAACATGTCCAAGAACAAATCAACATTAATATTGAGGTAAGATGATCCGACTAAAAATAATATAATTAAAATAACCTCAAAATATCACTTCCTAAAATTAAATAATGTTGAGTAACTAGCAAAGCTGTAAAGAGGATGTTCTATACACTCCACTAGTGACATTATGTTGATAGAGTTGCAGCTCTACGTCGATTATTTTCAAATAAATATTTATCTTATTTATTAAACTAACATTTTTATTTTAGAAAGAAAAATTAACACTCAAGTCGGGACTGAAACCCCGGATCTCTGACTCTACGTCAGTATGATACCAATTACACCATTCAAGCTGTGACATGAACATCAATTTTTTCCACTTACACTTATTGTTTTTTTTTCAATACCACCTGTTTGTCATTCGACATTTTAGGTATTCTCTCCTGGCATTGGTGTATTGTAACCCACTTCTGAGGTTGGGGCGCCTGGAAGGCAGGGTTACGCTGCCCCAATGCTATGATGGGTGATGACGATGGGTAATGATGCGTCAGGAGAGGCCTTAAACCTAAACTTAATCTAATGAGGTGAATATGATATTGATGATAATGATGGCCAGATGATGTTCAGGGACCGTTTGGGCCTTAAAGAATCCTGACATTTGTCTTACAGGTGAGAAAAAACCCTGAAAAAACCTCACCCAGGAAACTTGTCCTGGGTGGGGATCGAACCGGGCCTGCTGTGTGACAAGGCAGCATGCTACCTCGAGACCACAGCAGTGGACTTAATTTTTCTTTCTAAAATAAAATCATGTGCAATTCTGGGATATTTTAATTTAAACTTGAAAATATGAAGCCTTACTGCTTAAAAGTAATGTATAAATTCCCAATAAAAATATTTCGAATAGAAGTCGCCAGATGTTATAATAGCTATTGGCTTCGGATGAGAGAGTATTGTATAAGTGAAAAGAATTGTTGATGTTCGTATCAGAGCTTGAATGTTGTAACTGGTGTCATACTGATGCATAGAGTCAGAAATCCGGGGTTCAAATCCCAGTTCAAGCGTTAATTTTCCTTTCTAAAATAAAATTATGACCAATTCTGGAAAGTATTAATTTAAAATAAAACATCAAAAATTGCTGCTGATTCTGCTATAAGGTTCATCTTACAAACTATCAAGAGATGTAAGCAGTGGAGCTGTTCGATTAAAATATATTAATTATTAAATTAATTTCTTTTAGGTAAAATTTAATCACTCGCCTCATATTTTTTCTTCTTATTTTAATTTAAACTAGTTTCAGTATTTTACATTTCAGTTCCATCATCAGTATCTCCAGGACTGTTGGTCTGTCATCTTGAAGAGCCGTCCTTCGCTCCTTTCATTGTCAGACTGAAAAACCTCAAAATCAGGCCATTCTCCCTGGGAATTTCAAAGTTCATCAATTTCTCCTTTTTGCTCCTTTGAATGTAGATCTTTTCCCAAACAGTGAGTTCTTTTGGTTTTTCTATTTGTTTGAATAATTTACCCTTCTTTTTAATAAGATAATTTTCAGACTATGTTATCGAAAAGAAGGCTAAATTATTAAAGCAAAAGAATAGATCAATATTCAAAGGAGCAAAAGGAGAAATTGATGAACTGAAATTCTGGGGAGAATGATCTGGTTTCGAGGGTTTTCAGTCTGCCAAGAGAAGGAGCAAAAGACGGCTCTTCAAGACAACAGAACAACGGTCGTGGAGATACTGATGATGGAATTGAAATGTAAAGTTCCAAAACTAGTTTCAATTTAAAAAAAGAAGAAAAATTTGAGTGGAGTGATTAAATGTTACGTAAATGAGGTGTGTGAGTTCGTAAAATAAGTAATTAAATCAAATATTAAAATGAATGTAGGTATAATAACATTCGTAAGTCTATACCAGTTACATACTTATAAAACACTTACATTTATAATATACACAAAATTCTCATTCCTCAACATGTAAATTCTTATATTTGAAGAGAAAAATTTTCGCCTAGACCGGGACTCGAACCCGGGACCCTTGGCTTTCCGGGCCAAGTGCTCTACCAACTGAGCTATCGAGGTGAGTTACGATCTAGATGCAAATTTTTCTCTTATGTACGTTGTAATTCCCTCGCGCCAAATGCTTGAAACCATAGTTTCTATCTTTGCAAATGGCGGCTTCTTAGTTAAGAAGACATTTATTGGGAATTTAATTCCCAATAAATGTCTTCTTGGGAATTTAATTCCCAATAAATGTCTTCTTGGGAATTTAATTCCCAATAAATGTCTTCTTGGGAATTTAATTCCCAATAAATGTCTTCTTGGGAATTTAATTCCCAATAAATGTCTTCTTGGGAATTTAACTCCCAATAAATGTCTTCTTGGGAATTTAATTCCCAATAAATGTCTTCTTAACTAAGAAGCCGCCATTTGCAAAGATAGAAGCTATGGTTTCAAGCATTTGGCGCGAGGGAATTACAACGTACATAAGAGAAAAATTTGCATCTAGATCGTAACTCGCCTCGGTAGCTCAGTTGGTAGAGCACTTGGCCCGGAAAGCCAAGGGTCCCGGGTTCGAGTCCCGGTCTAGGCGAAAATTTTTCTCTTCAAATATAATTTATCCTTCAATGAGAAGTGTTAAATTAATAATAAAATCGTCAATGTAAATTCTTTCTTGCTTTAGATACAGGGGCTGCAACTCTTTCAGTTTATTCTAGAACTGAGGCAATCATCTCTCTCCATAAGTATTATACAGTGAAACCTGTCTTAGCCAGAACCTTTATAAGAAGGAAACCTGTAGAGTTGGGAAAAAAATCTCCAGAATGGTATGATTTTATTTGTAAAATTGTCCTGTATAAGCCGGAAACCTTCATAATGCAGAAACGGAATGGTTTTTAAAGTACCAATAGTTAATTTTTACTTCAGTAAGATGGAAAATTATTCTTAAGCACATTCTAATCACGTTATTAATGACAACACGTGAAAATTCTGCATATGACGCTACTGTATTATATCGTTTTACCTTCTTGTGTTGCCAGTGTATTGCGGGGATACCCTTGCATATGTGTGACAGCAAGGAATCCCTTTTCCTTGCCTGCTTACATAACCTGCGATGGAGTTGAGAAACTCTTCAATCTTGCTGTAGTTGAGTTCCTTCTTGTTTTTGTGCAATAAAGTTGTATTGTATTGCCGTGCAAACTGAACTGTGTTACATACACTATTTTGTCTGTAATTCAGTTCAATACGTTATGTCTTTAAAGCGTGCATGTAAAACCCTTGCACTGCGTGAGAAAATTCAAGCTTGTAATTTGGAAACCCTTTATAAGAAGGAAAACTGCTAAGATGCAAATATATTTAAGGAACCGTCATGTTCCTTCATGGACAGGTTTTACTGTATATTAATAGTGAGTGGAAGCCATGACTGAAGAGGGACAAGATATTGTCTGAAACTGCTGGTATCAAATAAATTTGAAATTATATGAGGTGAGTTGTTAAAAATATGTTCTCCACTCACTATTAATGATATAACCTCATAATGTTTACTTCCCAATATTAATTTATATATACTGTATATACTTGGCTCAATGTTGTCAGATTACTAGTTTTCCTTCTGTACTTGTATTTAATGAAAGTTTAGTTTTTAAGAAGAACCAAATATACATTTTATGTTGTTGATATAAATATCTAATTCACATTTAAATTCTTTACAATGACATTGAAAAATAATGTTTTAACAATAAATATAAATGGCTCGTTTGCATTTATGCCTTGCAGTTTTTTCTGACTTCTTTTGGCAACAATTATCTAAGAGGCTTTAATTATACACAATGAAGTATGTTATCTAATTGCTTTTCCAATATTATAGTGCATTATAAATTTGAGATCTTTTATTAAAATATTATATTAATAATAATCTGAAGGGTCATGGGGAAGCTATGGCCAAGTTCAGGACATGACTGCTTGTTTTTTCCAACACTCATTCCTCAGGGTTTGATTCCTTGGCAGACCACAGGAATTTTTTTCTTAAAAGTGGCCTGGATTTAGGTTAAGTTTAGGCGTAAGGACTCTCCTGGTGCTTCATTATTATTCATCACCCGCCATATCATCAGGGTTACGTAACTTGCTTTCCAGGTACCCCAACTGAAGAAGTGGATTATAATTCTGCCAATCCCAGGAAAGAATATCAGAAATGTCATAAAGACAACCTGGTGGTATTGGTAAAAAAAATACATGTTCCTACAACACTGGAAAAAATTAATATAGGTGGTCATGATTAAAAAACAATTGTCTTTTTTTAATTTTTTATTTGTTACCTGTAATACACAAAACTTGATAAGAACTGCATGAAATTTAATTTTAAAATAAATTCAAAGTTATAAAATTGTCACTCTTTTAAAAATATTTGTAGTAACATTTTACACTATCCTGGTAGTCAAGCTTATATAATCAGTGGCGAGGCATGAGTTTGGGGAGAAGGGAAGCTCCATAGTGAAAAAAAAAAAATAACTCACCTAAAAAAGACACGATTATATAAAAAAAAGAGATGTTAGACATATTACAGGTTCATGATGCTGTTCCAACTCCGTTTGAATGTTCACGGCAGAGCTACTAGCATGAGAGGTTTCTCGGAAGCTCTTAACTAGCTCACTTCTAATCGATTCACTCATGAGTCATGACAAAACATGGAACTAAATAAATTACAAGAATCACTTGAAAATTCAGTATATACGGTGTGAATCATAAATATGGCTATACGTTTGATCGCGTTGTGTGATGAAAATATTATCATTACAGGAAATATGAAATAACCGTTGGAAAGGCAGTTGTTCAAATTATAACAATGGAATAAAACAAAACAGTGTAGATCTTACGTCATTAGTCAAAATGGCATTGAATAGGCAACAGCAAATTACAATTGCTGCATGGGCAATAACGTATGCTAATGATCGTGAGGCCACAAGACGGGCAAGACGTGAGTTTAATGTAGCATTGCAGCCGTTGACTGTGGGGAAGTGGAGAAAACGACTGCTGGAAATGGGAAGGATGCAGAAAATCAAACCTCCTGGTAGGCCTTGCATTAGCACGGATGCAGAAACAACGAAGAGAATTGTGGAGGCGTTCGACGCTAGCCCACAAAAATCAACCCACCAAAGCTGCACATGAGCAGTGATTTGTTTTGTTCTATTGTTGTAATTTGAAGGATTCCCTTTCCAACGATAACATCATATTTCCTTTAATAATAATATTTTCGTCACAAAATGTGATCAAACGTATAGCCATATTTCTGAATCACTCTGTACATTCACACTATTTGTCTAGTGACCTTGTCACAATAAAATGTAACATACAAACTGTATACTATAAACAATTAAACTAAATAAAATGAATAAAACTGATATTTCAATACTAACTGAGGGCAATAAACTTTACTTTTTCTTTCAACATAGAATGTAGCAATAAGATGTGGCTAGTACTGGTGCATCCAAGCCACCAGGAACAGAAGATGTGACATTAGCTTATAAATTATTTACTTATAAATTGATTTAAAATAAATTCAACTTTTTAAAATAAGAATTTTATAATTTTAAATGTTATTTAAAATAGTTCATACCGATATCTTAAAACAATTGAAGACTACACCAATTTTGGAATATATTAAGCAGTACCAACTAAATTGGAAACACCATCTTGAAAGAATGAGTTCAAATCGGATCCCCAAAGCTGTTTACAATTATATACCAAGAGGACGAAGATCACTGGGCCGTCCTATGAAACGCTGGAGGGAAAATTTTCTATAGGATCGTAACAGGCCTTGGCCTAATACTTGGAAGGAAGAAGAAGAGAAGAAAATAGTTCATTATTGTAAAAAGTTATTGGGAAGTGTTGCTTCCAGCGCTTCCATTGATGCATCGCCACTGATTATAATAAATGTGAATATTTTCATTTGTTCTATGTCTAGAAAATGACTTACTCTGAATTTGTCTGTAATCAACTTGCTTGTTTAGAGAATGTTTCAAATGTGTTTATGCAAACACCTAATTAAATTTATAGTAATAGCACTTTATTTGTTGTTTTATTTATTTTGCAATGTTTCTGACATCAACGGCCTTCCAGCATTGGTAACAGATTATGTTTAACATCTCATGTCCTTAGTTCAAAGGTGAACAAAAACAGCCAATACATTTTTTTCAGTTTTCTATTTAAGCTTTAAGTTCTTTTATATGGCATAAATCTATATTTTATTAATATAGTACAAAACATATAGCAGAAAGATCAACACAAGCATCTCTTACTCACTTACTTACTCACTGGCACTATCGAACCCATAGGTTCATGGCTGCGCGGACATAAGCTCTCCATGCAAGTCTTTCATTCCCCATACGTGCAACATGTCTTGCCCATCGCAGTCTACGAGACTTAACTGTTTGTTTTATTTTCAAATAACGACTGCAACATTCCAGTCATGTAACTTAATAATCTTGAGCATGGCTCTAGATTTATGGGTGTTGGAACAACACATTACAGAAATTTGGACACAGGGCCAGTTCGTTTTATAACTAAAATTTGTCATAAAAATAATATTGTATAATTAAAATTGGCCACAGAGGTAATTCATTATAAATACAATTTTTCATTATTTAAATATGTTCAGTAAGACAATTCATTATAATTAAAATTAACCTCAGAATGGAAGCTTCTTGCAGGAAAACCAGAGGGATAACGCCCAGTTGGTAGACCAAGAATGAGGTGGGAGAATAACATTAACTATGATTTGAGAGAAGTAGATTATACAGGGGATCAATGGAAAACATTATCTCAGGATAGGGATGTATGGAGAGCTTATGTCCGCATGGCCATGAACTTATGACTTTGATAATGCCAGTGAGTTAGAGTTAGATAATTCATCACACAATTTAAATTGGTCACAAAGACAGTTCATTACAATTAAAATTGGCCACAAAGACAGTTCATTACAATTAAAATTGGTCAAAAAGACAGTTCATTACAATTAAAATTGGTCACAAAGACAGTTCATTACAATTTAAATTGGTCACAAAGACAGTTCATTACAATTAAAATTGGTTAATAAATAATTCATCATATAATTAAAACCGATGCAGGGATAATTCATCATATAAATAAGATTGGTCAGAGATAATTCATTATGTAATTAAAATTGGCCAGAAGGTGTTCATCTTATTATTAAAATTGGTTGCAGAGATAATTAATTATATAATTAAAATAAATCAGAGAAATTTTGACATATTAATAAATTTGGTCAAAACTAATTCATCGTATAATTAAAACTGGTCAAAAAAATTAATTCGTCATATAATTTGTATACTTTTGTTGAGGATACCTGTGTAAATAACAGAAACAATCCTGAAATAAAACAATTTTAAAAAATTAAAATTGTTCAGAGATAATATATCATATAATTGAGAATGATCAGAGACAATTTGTTATATAATTAAAATTTGTCTTACTTACTTACTTACTCACTGGCACTATCGAACCCGTAGGTTCATGGCCGCACGGACATAAGCTCTTCATACATCCCTATCCTTAGCTAATGCTTTCCAATCATTCCCTGTATAGTCTACTTCCCTCAAATCATAGTTAATGTTGTTCTCCCACCTCATTCTTGGTCTACCAACTGGGTATTTTCCCTCTGGCTTTCCTACAAGAAGTTTCCATGCATGTCTTTCATTCCCCATTTGTGCAACATGTCCTGCCCATCGCAGTCTATGAGACTTAACTATTCTTATTATATCTGGCTTCCTATAAAGACCATGTAGTTCATTGTTATGAAGTCTTCTCCATTCACCTGGTCTGTTGATAATTAAAATTTGTCACAGAGATAATTTGTTGTAATTAAAATTGATCAAGAAATAATTAAAATTTGTAATTGTTCCCAACGGTAAAGAAGGCGGAAGAGGAAACCTGCAAGACAAGGGGTAGATGGGACTCCAAAGCTTTGGTTAGTAACCCGTCTAGGAGAAGGAAACTCCGAAATAAATCCCCGATCCACTAGGGAATGTGGTTGTGCGTCTGGGCTGGTAACCCAACCACATAAAATATTTCCAAACTCATATCTCTCACAGTGTTCAGCCGGATGTCAGAACGGGCATTTTGCTAGCCTGTGAAGTGAAGAAGAAGATTAAAATTTGTCAGATATATTTTGTCATACAATTAAACCTTTGGCTTTCCGGGCCAAATGCTCTACCAACTGAGCTACCGAGGTGAGTTGCGATCTGGATGCAAATTTTTCTCTTTATACAGTGTAATTCCCTCGCGAGGGAAGAGAAAAATTTGCGTCTAGATTGCAACTCACCTCAGTAGCTCAGTTGGTACAGCATTTGGCCCGGAAAGCCAAAGGTCCCGGGTTCGAGTCTCGGTCTAAGTGAAAAATTTTCTCTTCAAATATACATTTTATCCAACTTTTTTATAAGTTTAAAATGCCTTATAGTGTTACTTCCCATTCTAACTTTGATTAAAAATGTAAAAACTTATCAATAGAGACTTGGAGACAACACAGTAGTTAGTTATGTAAGTTCCACTCTTTGTAACTGCATCCTACATGTTGTTGTTGTTGTTTTCAAATGCTGGGCCTTGGCACCGAAGCCATTAGCGTTCTTGCTCTCCAATATTTCTCTATGGTGGATCCAACAGGTAATACTTCACAGGTTTGTAGATGTTCTTCATTCATTTCTTCGTCTTTATTGCATAGAGGACAATTTGGATTCGTGTAGATTCCTATTTTATATAGATGTTTGGCCAAATAGTCATGTTCTGTAAGCAGTCTAAATTTTGCTACTGTAGTTTTACATGGAATTTCTGGAATAATATCTGGCTTCTTTACTAAAATATTCCATTTTTTTTCTTTGGCTTTATTACATAGGTCTTGGTTTTGTTTGATTTTATATTTGTTTTTAATTATTCTTTTTATGGATGTGAAAGGTAAGCTTTTAGTAGTATTCTGAATTAGATTGGAGCCTTTTTTGGCAAGAAAATCAGCAGTGTCATTTCCAGCAATTCCACAATGTGCAGGTATCCATTGCAATTGAATTCTTTCCTGTAGTTTTTGGAGTTGTTGAAACATTTTATAGCACTCTTTAATTTGTATTGACTTCATTTTGTGTGAATTTATTGCATATATTGCTGCCTTAGAATCAGAGAGTATGACAGCATTTTGAAATTTATTTATTCTGTATAGTAATTTTTGGAGTGAAATATGAATAGCCGTTACTTCCGCATCAAAATTTGTTGTGTGGTATCCTGCTGGTTGATAAAATGAAAATAATGCACATGTAATTCCTGACCCTGAGTTGTTATCAATAGTAGATCCATCTGTGTAGACATGTAACCATTCTTCTGGTGGACATCTCTTATTCACAGCTTCTAATGCTAGAGCTTTGTGGGAGTTTCAGATTTTGTAACTGGTTCTTCTAGATTTAGCTGAATGTTAATTGGTTCAAAAGTAAGAGGGTTATCTCTGATCAAAATATTTTATTTAGATTTAGGAAGATTCAAATCTGTTTTTATTTCTGTTACTTTGGACAAGAAACTTGTTTGTGTTTTCAACTTGGTTGGTTGTAACTGCCTTTTTTCCCATTTTGTTGTTGTTAATCGTAACATTTTCTCATGTTGTGTTATTGCCTGTTCATCTAAAGTTTGACATATTGGAGGGTTCTGAGTTAGTGCTTGCATTGCAGCGATTGGAGTTGATTTTGCTGCGCACTGCATCCTACATTGTTGATGCTAAACACTATTTATCTATAATGGCATATCCCATTGTTGAACCATAGCCTCTCCTTTGTAAAGAGTTACTAGCTCAAGTTAATTTAATTACCTTATTTGCTCATAGATGTCATGGATGGTATTGTAGTCAACACACTGACACAATGAGACATCTAACGGGTAACTAAGGTAATATAATGTACGGTTAAAAACTATAATATAGTTACCTTGTAGGTCCGTCTCCTCAACTTAAGTTCTTTTAAAACTCTGTAGGCCTTTCGGGACTAGTCCCATCATCAGCAGAATGCATTAGGTCCGTTCTTGTTGACCCTTGTTGAAGCACTGACTTGGTTGTGAGAATTTTGTACAGAGGATTGTGTGGATTAGGTGTGTATTCTTTGAGAATCAGGTTGTTGTTGATTTCTCTTAGGATTGCGATTTCCTCCAGTATATTTATTCTCGTTGGAATGTTTTCTCTATGTACTATTGTGAGGGTGTTATCGATGTTATGCATATGGTGTCCAGCTTGAATTACATGTTTTGCGTAACTTGATTTTCCTCCATTGTAAATGAAATCTCTGAAATGTCCCTTGAATCTAATGTTGAAGCTTCTGTTAGTTTTCCCAATGTAGAATTTATTGCAGTCTGTACATGTTAATTTGTAGATGTCTTTATTGTCGAATTCATCTATTTCTTCGATGTTGTTGTTTATTAAATTGAATTTTACTAGTATCGGGCAACTAAGGTATTACTAACACATTGAGGTCGGTAAATTTTGCTTAAAGGCCTTTTTTTATTCAGGCTTAAGGATTTTTTACGAGCCTCAAAATCTTCAGACTTGGGACCCACAGCTTGAAAATCCTCCCAGAGGACTTGCTTCTTGCATAGTTACTCTTCTTCTTCTTCTTCCTTGCAAGTATTAGGCCAAGGCCTGTTACGATCCTATAGAAAATTTTCCCTCCAGCGTTTGAGGGGAATTCTCGTATAAGACTTGAAACCATAATAATAGTCCCTTCGATTGGTTGCTGGCCAAAGGAAGGCAAGACCAGTGATGGGGCTGCCATCTTATAGCCTCTGGTCAGGCTTTTCTGGAGAAAAGAAAAGAAAATAAAGGAAAGAAGAAATGGAAGAAAGGAAAGACTCGCTAGCCCTCGGATGCCCTAATAGCGTCGGCGTCAAAAAAACAAAAGTTAACCAAGAGAGGTTAGATAGTACTCATAAAGGATTATTCTGCTTAACTCCAAACTTAAGGGGGGACCTACACCTTTGACGGTAAAAAAAAGTAATTTTTCATTTTTTTTATATAGATTGAAACTTTATCTTTAAATTAGTGAAAGATTTTCATTGATGTCTATATTACTTTTTGAGTTATGTTTGAAAATGTGCAATGCTGTCACTCGAGTGAGCCTTTAATTTTAGATCTTCATAAAATCTTCAGTAAGTTTGTCGCTTGTTTTCCTTAACTTAATTTTTTCAGTGCGGTTTCCCTGATAACTCCCAAAGTATTCAAGATATTGAGATGAAATTTTGCATGTACATGTAGTTTACAGAGATGAACAAAATATACTATAATTAGTAATGTACCTGTTATATTTTATTTTTAAAAAATGTAATGCAAATTTTTAACAAAAATGAGTATGCATCATTTTAAAATGAAAAATAAAATATTTACACTCTATATAATTGAACAATTGTAGTATATTTTGTAGCTACAACATTAGTGAGTAAAATAAAACAAGAACGTTAAAATTGAAATTTAGGAAAATTATCAGGTAAACAGCAAGACAATGCAAAATTTTCAGTAGACATTTTGAATATTTAATTACGACCGAAGTTAGATTGTACTTAAGTACACAAACATGCTCACATTGTAATATAGATATCACATACCAAATTTCATTTCTGTAACCAGCATTGTAGCTGAGAAAAAAATTGAAATATGCCATAATTTTAATGGGTAAAGGTGTAGCTACCCCCTTAAGAAAGTAAAATCCAAGCAGTCAAGATGAAATTTTTAGGAAGAGTAAAAGGATGCACTAGAATGGACCATATAAGAAACGGGGATATCCGTGAAGAACTGCAGATCTACTCCATAAAAGAGAAGATATTTAACAACAAGATTCAGTGGAAAGAACATGCAGAAAGAATTGAAGAATGTAGATTACCAAATATAATCTTGGATTATTTTCTGAGAGGAAGAAGAGATGTCGGACGTCCTCGGAAGAGATGGTCTTAGATCTATTAGTGAAGATGGAACAGGCAACTCTTGCCTAAACCAGGAAGTGAAGAAGAAGAACTCCAGATTTCACATTAAATTTTAATTAAGTTTGTTGTTTATCTTAATTTTGAAGTAGCTGTCTTTTCTTCTTCTTCTTCTTCTTCTTCTTCTTCTTCTTCTTCTTCTTCTTCTGAATGCAGTATTGGGTGCTGATGCCCATTCTGCGACTACAAAAACTGATCTTTCCAGGGTCTTCCGAGGTCTCTTTTTCCTTTAGGGTTGAGATGGTAAATCATCTTTGGTAAACGGGAATTTGACATTCTCTGAACGTGTTGGAACCATTTAATCTGACTATTTAACTCATGCCCCAAATGGGAGTCAATGACCAATCACGTTTCAATGATTTCTGTTTTACAACCAATCAGAGTCGTGTTTCACCAAATATTTATCAGTGTTATAATTACCATATTAAAGAAAGCTCCTCCTTACAATATTGCGTTCCTTTGGCAATAAATAGTATGATCTGGTTGCAGTGATAAACAAAAGAAGCAGTAGAAGCGTACCTATTGTTTCTCATTTGTTTTCAAACATCGCCGTTTACATTAAATATATAAATATTTTAAAATAACTATAGTTAAATAATGATTTGTGAGTAAACAGCTTAATTTTTATTCGTTAAATAGTCCTAACAAATGCCACTCTTGATTTCCAAATTCTCTAGATAAATTCACTCCTCACTTCGTGAGTCGTGAATTTATCGATAATTTGGAAATCACTCGTGGCATTACTTATGGTAATTTTGTATATGTTCAACCATTTCCCTACTATTCCACTGCATCCTTATCTCATCACTTTTCATTCTATCCCTTAATGTACTCCAGTTAGTGATCGGAGGAATCTCATTTGTGAACTATTAATGCGGGATTTATCTTTTGCTCGAAGTGTCCAGCTGTTTCAAGTATTATTACAATTAATAATAGCTCTATGCAATATTTTCAATTAAAAATTTGAAGAAACCTTTCTGACAAATCCACAAAGATTTACAAAACTCAGAAATACTTACATTGTTAGTGTAGAGATGAGTTGCTCAAAGACCTTACACGTAATGAAAGAAATCAGTGAGAATGTGTGTGGATGCAGGATAGAGATTATTTGACTGACGTGTCAGCAGAATCTAACAAACATCTATATTTTGCTACCCACAATCTTATTATATGTTACGTGCATTACGCCCATGCAATAATTTTTGTGAGAGACATGGTTAATGAAATTGACAATGGTAAGCAGTTGATGGGGACATGTCTAGTGATGAAGGTTAACATGCTATCAGGCAGATAAATTATATGTCATGGTCTGAAACAAATATTACTGCAAATTTTAATATAATTATCAAAGTAATACATTATTTTAAGATTTAAATTGGAAATGTTTTATACCTCACTCATATCCAGTGTTCTAATTGTACCGGTTTCAAAGCCTTGTCAGTTACATCTTCAGCAATTTCTTGTCGACTGATGTTATATCAATCAAGAGATCTGCTTCTTCCTCCTTCTGTTGGTGGACCGATGAACCTCCAGATCTAATAAAAAACTCCGGTAATTTCAAAGTTCATAAGTTTTTCTTTCTTGCTTTTTGAATGTTGATTTTTTCCCAAAACATGAGTTCTTTTTTGTTTTTCTATTTGTTTAATTAAACAAACTTTTGTATCAATTAGATGTTTTTCAGACCAAGCATGAGAAGCTACTGCTGACTTTTCCACTTCACCATTTTTGACATTTCTAAGATGTTCTTTCACCCTTGTTTTCAAATATTCAAAGAGGATGAAATAACATCTTAGAAATGTCAAAAATGGTGAAGTGGAAAAGTCTGCAGTAGCTTCTCATGCTTGGTCTGAAAAACATTTAATTGAATCAAAAGACAGTCTAATTAAACAAATAGAAAAACAAAAAGAACTCATGGTTTGGGAAAAAATCAACATTCAAAAAGCAAGGAAGAAAAATTATTTATAGAACTTCAAAATTTCCAGCGTTTTTTTATTTGATCCAAAAGTTCATTGATCCACAAACAGAGGGAGGAAGAAGCAGTTCTTCTGATTGACATAACATCAGTCAACGAGATATTGCTGAAGATGAAGCTGCCAAGGCTTTGAAACTGGTATAATTAGAAGACTGGATGTGAGGTGAGGTATCAAACATTTTAATTTAATCTTAAATTAAACCTCATAGTGATTTTTTCCTATAAAAGTTCAACGATATATTCTTATTAATGTTCCAAACAAGTGACGATCATTTAGGAAATAGATTAAGGTTAAGTCTAATTTATTTTTTAACCGTAAAAATTGAATTGCCAGTTTGAGATTCAATAATAAATTAAATGCCTCTAGTTTCTTGGTACTTATACATTTAATCAATTTATTTGGCATTTACTTGATGAAAATCCATAATGTTTATTTAATAAATGAAACTATCAAGTTTTATATGATTTTGATAAATGTTTATTTTATTTAACATTCATAACAGCTGTTTCAATAAACTGTACCTTCTTCAGGTGAATGTTAAATAAAATAATTATTTATGAAAATCATATAAAACTTTGATAGTTCCTTATTCAAATATAAGTCTAAATTTATATTTGCTCTAACCTCGACTTCATCATTACCCAGCGTAAGGTACATATATTAATTGGTGTTTCTCATATAATTTATTATATATAGACTACTACTATTATTATTATTATTATTATTATTATTATTATTATTATTATTATTGTTATTATTATTATTATTTTAATAATCATCATCATCATCTGGTAATCATGGCAGCTGCCGCCGTCTTCCGGAAACCAAACGCCATTCCACTCTATCCATCCATTGATCTTCCTCCATTCCTCTGATATTCATAGCTGCTTGTACCCGTTCTATCCAAGTTTTCTTCGGTCTTCCTCTCTTCCTCCTTTTCATTGGGATCCATTCCATAACAATTTTTGGCAATCTTTGGTCTGGCATTCGTTTGACATGACCATACCACTGCAATCTTTTCTTTTCTATGATGTCTATGATGTCCGTTTAATCGTCCTAGAGTGTTTTTCTGAGGCATGTTGTTTGGTTTTTTTAGCATTTTTTTTTTCTTTTTATGATGAACGAAGAGCTGGCCCGATGCATCAAACCGCAACCTGGGGGACGGGTAATTTTTGTTCAAGGTTTTCTTCCTCTAGCCTTTGATAGTCCAGTATCTTACTGCAAGGCAGCAGCGCTAGCTTTGGTCCGCCCTGGGTATTTTATTTCCCCAGTACCCGCCATATCTGGTGAGCATTCCCCTATCCGCCACCTGGGGAGGCGTCCGATGGGAGACTGGCAACTCCACATGGAATTTTAATAATAATAATAATATTCATGTGAAACTTTGATAGTCTCTTATGCATTATTAATTATTTTTTCTTCAAATATAATTTGTCCTTCAATGAGAAGTGTTAAATTAATAGTAAAACGTAGAAAGAATGTTAAAATTCCCAATATAAAGTCTTCTTAGATAAGAAGCCATCATTTGCATGATTGAGCAATGGTTCGTAGCATTTGGTGCTTATAGGAATTAATAATGTATGTGGGAAAAGTTTGCATTTAGGTTGGAGTGCTTAGGATAGCTCAGTCAGTAAAGCATTGGCATACAAAGTCAAAGGTCCTGGGTTCAAACCCCAGTCTGAGTGTGTATTTTTCCTTCGAATATAATGTTTAATTTACTGGTATACATAAAAAACTTAATACGGTATTTATTTTACTTTTTTATAATGTTTAATATGGTATTTATTTTACTTTTGTTTGTTTCACAGGCTCAAAACCTCAAAATGGGACAGTGTATGAATCAACACCCCTTGGTAAGTAAGCATATTATAATCAAATAAATCAGTTGTTCCCAAATTATAGGTCATAACCCTGTAAAGGGCTGTGGTTTCAACCAGTAGCACTTTGTGAGTTCTAGACTAGATGGAGTCAAATTAAAAATAAACATGCTTATCTCCGAACAACCCCTAGTAGTGAGAGAAAGTTTATTTATGTCATCATGCCATGTGACCAAGGACAAGATTAATGAAATGACTTATCCCTCCTCTATCAGTGCGATTGTGTTTCGAATAGTCACATTTAATAGTTATGCTACTTGTAAAATAATTATACATTTTCTTTCATAAGTACTTACTAAAGTGTACTTGTTGATTACAATTTTGGTTGGAGAATCTCTTTTATTTTGAATCTGCGACCCTCCATCTGATTGAAATACGTATTTCTGGCCCCCAAGTTCATTAAATGGACACTTACTGGTTTAGAACTTCTGGTACCCACTTCAGACTGCAACTAGCAATATTGAGTGCTGGGGAGTAGCAGCATAACTGAAGCCCTGCCTTCATTTGATGAATGGGAGAGAACTAAGTTCCAGTGCTGGGCAGTACCAGCATAACTGAAGCCCTGCCTTCATTTCATGAATGGGAGAGAACTAAGTTCCATTCTAAATTTAACTGTCACAGGAAAAAAATCACGATGAGGTTTAATTTAAGAATTAAATTAATATTTTTATACCTCACCTCATATCCTTTATTCTTCTAGACTGCAGTTTCAAAGCTATATCTCCATCATCAGTAGCCTCACTTCGACCGGTGTTATATCGTTTCTTGGCTATTTTCTCCTTCCTTCTATTGGTGGATCAAATCAAAATTTGCGAGAATTTCGAAATTCATGAGTTTTTCTTTCTTGTTTTTTTGGATGTGGATTTTTTCCCAAACCGTAAGTTCTTTCTGTTTATCTGTGTGTTTGATTAGGCTAGCTTTTATACCATTTCAATGTTTTTCAGACCAAGCATGGGCCACCACTGCTGACTTGCCCACTTCACCATTTTTGTTATTTCTAAGATGTTCTTTCACCCTCGTTTTCAAATTCATTTTTGTTTTTGTTTTTGAAATTTGAAAGCAAGGTGAAAGAACATCTTAGAAACGTCAAAAACGGCGAAGTGGACAAGTCAGCAGTAGCGGCCCATGCTTGGTCTGAAAAGCATTTAATTGATACAAAAGCTAGCCTAATCAAACACACAGATTAAAAGAAAGAACTCACAATTTGGAAAAATAATTCACATCCAAAAAAACAAGAAAGAAAAACTCATGAATTTTGAAATTCCTGCAAATGTTGATTTGATCCAGAGATTCATTGGTCCACCAATAAAAGGAAGAATAAAACTGCCAACACTGGTTGACGAGAGGCTACTCTTGATGGAGATATAGCTCTGAAACTGCAGTCTAGAAGAAAAAGGATATGAGGCGAGGTATTTAAAATATTAATTTAATTTATTCACGTAATCTTTCACGGCCGGAGTTGCTATGATGATCTTGAAGAAGATTTTCGGGCTGTAGACCGTGGTCGTGAGGCTTGTAGTTCCCCGACATTTCGCCAGTCTCAAGACAACCCTTGAGGATTCCAGACGCAGTCTCTGGCCTTACAGCCCGAAAATCTTCTTCAAGATCATCACATTAATTTAATTATTTCATTCTAAATGTTTGTATGAATGGAAATTATTAGTGAACATAAACAAGTGCAGCATATTGCATGTATGTTGTAGGTCAGTTCCAACAAATTGGTCCACCTCGAAATGTGTCAGTGAAGTTAACAGGAGAGGGTTTTGTGGTGACTTGGGAGCCACCAGAATTTGGTGGAGATGAACTGAGGGGGTACACAGTGCGGTGGTCACAGAGCGCCAGGGAGTACATATATGGCAGTGCAGAAACACAAGAAACATTCTTTGTAGGTAAGTTACACTAACTAATGGAATATGCAGGTTCAATGCCCATTCAAAGATCATCCATTGAACAATTCATATTGCCGATATTTAGTTTCCTTATCATTATTATTATTTTTTTAAATTTATTTCCTATAATTCCTAAATGGAACATAAGGCAACAGTAAAGTTCTAATTAATATTTAATTTTAGGAAGTGATATTTTGAGGTTATTTTAATTATATTATTTTTAGTCTGAACATCTTACCTCAATATTAATGTTGATTTGTTCTTGGACATGTTTCAAAACAATTCTGTTCTATCATCAGCTTGTCCAGACTGGTTTGATTTATGTTGCATTATGTTACACACCCTGGATTTCAATGTCAGCTCCATCCTGTGGTTGGCCAAAGAACCTCCAAACAAGGTCACGCTCCGTCGGTATTTCAAAATTCATAACTCTGTTTTTGTTCTTATGAGTAGAAAAATCTGCAGTTGCTGCTCATCTTTGGTCTGAAAAACATAATATAAATTCAGACACTAAATTATTAAAAACAGTTATAAAATACAAAAGAGATGACTATTTGGGAAAAAATTTATATTCAGAAGAACAGAAACAGAGTTATGAATTTTGAAATACCGATGGAGCGTGACCTTGTTTGGAGGTTCTTTGACCAACCACAGGATGGAGCTGACATCGACATCCAGGTTGTGCAACATAATGCAACATAAATCAAACCAGCTGGACAAGCTCACGATAACAGAATTGTTTTGAAACATGTCCAAGAACAAATCAACATTAATATTGAGGTAAGATGATCAAACTAAAAATAATATAATTGATTTATTGTTGTTGTGATGTACAGAACTTAATGATATAAATTATATTCGAGGATATATTTTTTATTATTATGAAATGTTTCTTTTATATATGTTTTTATGAAATCAAACAGATGTTTCATTTTTTTCTTCTAAAATTGCACCATAATCAACTCTCACCCATAAACTAATCTTTCATTGAAGAAATATGATTCTGTTTTTCAATCTGAACAAGTAAATGTTTTGTGTTTGTTACCAACAGTTCCAAGTCTGGAAGAGGACCAGACGTATTATTTTGAAGTTCTGTCACATTCGTATAACGACTACCACGCGGCCAGTAACAAGTACGTGCTGCACGTGCCAGGCTACAGACAGATACGCGCTGTGGCTGTAGGGGTAGCTGTGGGCATTGCATTCCTGCTGGTGGCCATCGGTGGGTCCTGGTTTGTGCGCAGACTCTACATCAAGAGACTCAGGCACGAAGACAAGGATGAAGGCTATTGAACATGAGGTAAACTAGATTTATTTTTCTATCTCTTCTTTGTCACAATTCTTACTTACTTACTCACTGGCACTATCGAACCCGTAGGTTATTGGCCGCGCGGACATAAGCTCTCCATACATCCCTATCTAGAGCTAATGCTTTCCAATCATTCCCTGTATAATCTACTTCCCTCAAATCATAGTTAATGTTGTTCTCCCACCTCATTCTTGGTCTACCAACTGGGCGTTTTCCCTCTGGCTTTCCTACAAGAAGCTTCCATGCACGTCTTTCATTCCCCATATGCGCAACATGTCCTGCCCATCGTAGTCTACGAGACTTAACTGTACTTATTATATCTGGCTTCCTATAAAGACCACGTAGTTCATTGTTATGTAGTATTCTCCATTCACCTGTCTGTTCATCTCTCTTTGGTCTTTGGCATGGGTTCCCTGAAGTAGTCTCCGCCCGGAGAACCGAATGGGGGACTATTTGACCTCCGGAAAATTTTACCCCAGATGAACCCATGTCTGCATTTCTTGACGGTTGTATTTTTACGGTGAAAGATCGTCACTCTTTCGCCCAAGGTACTTTTTTCGTCTGGCTTATCACCTTCGACCAGTCCGGCATGTGTAACCCTATCGGCAGCAATGCTACCGCCGGCATAGCTCTCAGGATCATTTAAGCACGCAAGCCACTCCACCACGACAAGGTAAAGATACCATGGAGGGTGGGGGCTCGTCAAAATTCTTACCTCACATATCTCTTTATTTATTTTTTCTTAAAAAATCATATTCTGTGATAAAATGTTCCAGGTTTCATCTGCTTTCATTTTGGCCAGTGCTATGTATAAATAGTAGGCACACCGTAGCGTAGTGGTTAAGATAGTACACTACAAACAGGAAGGTTGAGGGTTTGAGTCCCAGTGGGGTCATGATTTTTAAACTGACAAAACCTTCTGGTGGCACCATGGCCCTGGGGTCGACTCAACCTCTAACGGAAATGAGTACCAGATGCTTGTTTTGGGGGTAAAGGCTGACATCAGGTGCCGATTGTCTAGACAAAGTGGGAGCCTTAGGGTCGTATCTATAAACGCATTAGACCGTAAAAGTAGTTCTCTGCTGAGAAAGTTGCATCCAAAGACGTTTTTGCGTACTCAAAAATCTGTTCATGCGATAATAATTGTTGAAATTCCTAAGCTACCTGGCGAGGTGACTTAGGAGAGAAACGAATCGTGAGCAACCCGATGGGAACATCCAACAGAAGATGAAGTTAGAAAAAACCTTTTCATGACGGAACTTGAACGCGAGCTGTCCGAGTGGAAGATACGGATTCTAACCATCAAGGCGACAGTTATTTATACTTATTTATTTTACAAATTTTCCACGAATTATACATACATATTTTTTGAACATTTATAAATTAATTAAAAGGTTGTTGTCTATCACCGACTCTGTTTAAAATATATGTACATGAAATATTAAAGAATTGGAGGAGAAAATGTTCAAGCGTGGGAATTCCTATTTCAAACAAGAAAACTTTATACAACTTACATTTTGCAGATGATCAATTGTTAATTGCACAAGATTATGAAGATTTAGAATATATGACTAGAAAAGTAATAGAGGAATATGAGAAATGGGGTTTAAATTTAAACATGAAAAAAACTAAATATTTATCAATTGGTGAACCAGAACAAAATTTAATTTTGGAGACTGGAGAATCAATAAAATCTTGTAGTGAGATCACATATTTAGGAATTAAAATAAATAAAAATGGGATTTATGAAGAGGAAATAAGAAATAGAAATAATAAAGGAAAATTTGCAATTGCTTGCCTCAATGGAATATTGTGGGATAAAAATATAAGTAATAAAAATAAAATGAATATATATCATACAATTGTAAAAAGCATCATTACTTATGGAGCAGAACTTTGGCCATTAACAACAAAAACAAATAAGTATCTTTTAGCAACGGAAATGGATTTTATACGAAGGACCGCAAGTATTTCAAGAAGAGAAAAAATTAGGAACTCAGTTATAAGGGAGAAAATGAAGATTGAAGACACTATTTTAGATTATATTCAAACTCAGCAATTAAGATGGTACGGACATGTCCAGCGAATGGAAGAGGATCGACTACCAAAATCTGTTTTGGAATGGAAACCTGAGGGAAGACGAGGCAGAGGAAGACCTAAAACCTCCTGGAGTCAGGGAATATGTTTATATATGAAGGAGAAACATCTACAACCAGGAGATTGGATGGAGCGACAAAATTGGCTATTAGGAATCGGGCGATGTCAAAGACATTAATCAACCGATGATCTATCTATCTAATGGACTATGAAGCGTCCAGCGGTGTGGTCTCGAGGTAGCGCACTGCCTTGCCATGCAGTGGGGATTCCTGGGTGAGGTTTTTTCGGGGGTTTTCCTCACCTGTTAGGCAAATGCCAGGTAGCTCTGAGGCCCAAAAGGTCCCCGAACATCATCTGGCCATCATTATAATCCTTATGATCACCATCATCATCCTTCACCGGTGTGGAAAGCAACGGGAAGCTACCACACCTACAATTCCCTAGTAAAGCTGCAAAGCATAGCATGAAAATTCTATAATTGCACTGAAAGACCTGCCCCGGGCAGAACACAATGGAATGGAATATGAGAAGTTTTTTTATCAATATTATTCAATCCATCCATAGTAATTCTGCCCGAGTGCAGCTCTTTCACTGCAATCATAACTTTTTCATGCTATGCTTTGCAGCTTTACTAGGGAATTATATGTGTGGTAGCTTCCCGCACCGATGAAGGATGATGATGATGATGATGATGATGGCCGGATGATTTTCGGGGACCGTTGGGCCCTAAGCTTCCTAACATTTGACTTACAGGAGAGCAAACAACCCTGAAAAAAAGCCTCATCCAGGAACCTGTCCCGACCGGGAATCGAACTTAGGCCCGCTGCGTGACAAGGCAGCACGCTACCTCGAGACCACAGCGGTGAACGTGAATATTATTATACGAGTAAAATTAAAATGTACTTACTTACTTACTCACTGGCACTATCGAACCCGTAGGTTCATGGCCGCGCGGACATAAGCTCTCCATACATCCCTATCCTGAGCCAATGCTTTCAAATCATTCCCTGTATAATCTACTTCCCTCAAATCATAGTTAATTTTGTTCTCCCACCTCATTCTTGGTCTACCAACTAGGCGTTTTCCTTCTGACTTTCCAAAAAGAAGTTTCCATGCACGTCTTTCATTCCCCATACGTGCAACATGTCCTGCCCATTGCAGTCTACGAGACTTAACTGTTCTTATTATATCTGGCTTCCTATAAAGACCATGTAGTTCATTGTTAATAAGTCTTCTCCATTCACCTGTCTGTTCATCTCTCTTTGGTCCAAAAATTTTCCTAAGAACTTTATTCTCAAATACTCGTAATCTCCTTTCCTCCCTTAAAGTAAGAGTCCATGTTTCACATCCACATAATATAACTGGTAGAATAATATTTTTATATATTTTCAGATTAACGATTTTTGAAAGGAGTTGGGACATCAAGAGTCTCTGCAATGCATAATAGCACGCATTTACAGAATTGAGCCTATGTTTAATTTCTTTGTGCATCTCATTCCTATTTGTGATTATTGTTCCTAGGTATTTGAATTCAGCCACTTCCTCAAAATTTCCCTCATTTGTCATTAGCTGTCCATTTCCATTATATAATGTATTTCTACGTGTGGCCATATATTTAGTTTTACTGATATTTACTCCCAGTCCTAATTTCTTAGTGTTACTCAATAGTGTGTGCATGTTGGCCTTTAGTATCTCCTCGCTATCGGCCAGTAGTACCACATCATCAGCATAAAAAATTAAAATGTATCCAACATAAATAGTAGGTGCAATAATTGAAGATTAATCATAAAGATATTCGCAAACAGATAATAAATTTGAAAACCGCGAAGACTTGCGAACCACAGTTTAAGAACTGCGAACTACTTGGAAAGTGAACGCACTCTGTTTAATGGAATTCATAACATGGCCTCTGCTCTTGAGGAATCGCAGGTGGCTATGCTTTTGTTTATCTTCCGAATCACAAAACTGTGTCGGTTCAGTACACATGTACTAAGCGAGTGCACGTGCACTTGACTGATATTCGCGAAGCAGGAAAATTAACTTCCTAACTTCTTCTCATAGTATAAACATTTTACACTATTATTAATTCCTAAATTAATTAAAATTCTGCAATAATTATGTGTCTCAAACATTTAACTAACTCACTGGCACTATCGAGCCGATAGGTTTATGGCCGCGCGGACATAAGCTCTCCATACATCCCTATCCCGAGCTAATGTTTTCCAATCATCCCCTGTATAATCTACTTCCCTCAAATCATAGTTAATGTTATTCTCCCACCTCATTCTTGGTCTACCAACTGGGCATTTTCCCTCTGGCTTTCCTACAAGAAGCTTCCATGCACGTCTTTCATTGCCCATTCCTGCCATATGTCCTGCCCATCGCATTATATCTGGCTTCCTATAAAGATCATATAGTTCACTGTTATGTAATTTTCTCCATTCACCTGACTGTTCATCTCTCTTTGGTCCAAACATTTTCCTAAGAACTTTATTATCAAAAACTCGTAATCACCTTTCCTCCTTTAAAGTAAGAGTCCATGTTTCGCACCCATATAATATAACTGGTAGAATAATAGTTTTATATATTTTCAATTTAACGTTTTTTGATAACCAACTTTATAGGTTATTAATTTGTTTTTAGAAAACAACTCAGTAAAATCATTATTTAAAACACACAATTATAAAATGTCTAGTTTGAAGGAATCTGTTCATTATTTTATATTTATTCAATGTATTTATTGGAGAATCAGTCACTGCAAAATAATGCTCTGACCTGTTCAGAATATTAAAAAGGACGAGCTTTCTTTATCACAAAAGCAGGTTAAGGCTCCCACTTTTTCTGGACAATCGGCACTTGATGTCAGCCGGGTTGTCAGCCCTGCGTGACTGCCGCCTTTACCTCCAGAACAAGTGTCTGGTATTCTTTTCCGTTAGAGGCTGAGTCGACTCCAGGGCCATAGTGCCGCGAGAAGGTTTAATAATAATAATAATAATAATAATAATAATAATAATAATAATAATAATAATAATAATAATAATAATAATAATAATAATAATTTTATTATTATTATTATTATTATTATTATTATTATTATTATTATTATTATTATTATTATTATTATTATTATTATTATTATTATAGCTTCTTGTAGGAAAGCCAGAGGGAAAACGCCCAGTTGGTAGACCGAGAATGAGGTGGGAGAATAACATTAACTATGATTTGAGGGAAGTAGATTATACAGGGAATTATTGGAAAACATTAGCTCAGGATAGGGATGTATGGAGAACATATGTCCGCGCGGCCATGAACCTACGGGTTCGATAGTGCCAGTGAGTAAGTAAGTATTATTATTATTATTATTATTATTATTATTATTATTATTATTATTATTATTATTATTATTACAATGCTGCAGAAATGAAGGAAACAATAATAAACCTAACCTCGAAACCCGCAATTACGGAAAAGTTTTGGCGAACCCCTTGGGAGTTCGCAAATCACAGGTTGGGAAACTATGCTCTAATGACATTAAATTTAATTATTTTCTTACATCCTACTTTTTAAATTCATATAACTTGTACCATCCTTAACTGATCTAAAAAACCTCATTTCTGTAGCTTGCAAATTGTTATTGTGATTTCGTGCCATGGTCCTAGTTTCTAATCCATATAGCTAACTGGTATTACTCTCATTCATGTGACACGTTTATTTAAAAAATTAATTTTAACTTCGCTTCATTTTATTTGTGTTATGCTATATTTATCTTTGCAGTTTTGCTCTGTAATATAAGCAGGTTCTATTTTCGTTCACCTCTTTTCTCTACATAACAATTACATTCGTCTTCATTTACTTATCATGGCTCATGTAAATGTTTATTATTATATCATAATATGTTTATTTTACAGGTTCAAGGGTGTACAAACACCAACAACTCAACCTGGTCGAATGTGACTTCTCCAAAATTTCATCTAAAACTATTTTCGTGTCAGATTTTTTTATTTAATTTTAATATAATGTATAACAAAACGACCACACATCCATCTTAAATTAAAGAGACTGAAAGAAAATAATGATATAAGGTTTATTCATAATTGACGTCATACTTCCGTCAAACAATGCGACGCGATATCTGATAGAAAAATGAAGAGCGTGTTTCTAAGCGCTTCGTTTTTATTTAGTAGCACAAAAACTCGTGATTTTTTCACAGCACAATGTATCTCCCACAATTTGTATTTAATTATTTTTTGTTTTGCTAGTTTTAAAGGAGTATTTTAGCGTTTCAATTTGAATCCCAGTATAGTGCGGAAAATGTGGGCCATCGTGAAACTAATAATCTTAACGATCTTGATTGCCTTGAGTACTGTTGAGACATTCAGTTGTTTCAATGTTTGTAGTTTCTATCACAGATCAGAGTATAATAAGCATTGGTTTCTATGATACAGATTGAAATTAGATGAATAGAGAATGTTCAGGTAATGTGGAACCTTCGGTTTGAGTGGACCCTGTTAATATCTTCTTTATTGGTCCTGCCCTCGAACACAAAGTATTTTAACTTCTTCCTTTCACCAACTCTGGCGTGTTCGATGCCAGTTTATTGTATTTTTTTTTTGCGAAGAAGGATTTATTTGTGACATTTACGAAAACGACCAGTTTAAAAGTTTTGCAAGCTAAGAATCATTCTTAATTTCTGCTATTGAATATTATAAATATTGAAAAATCTCCTAAATATATTATATTATGTAGATGATGTTTTAATATACTGACGGGTTTGGTTTGATATTGTGAGATATGGCGGCTGTATAAAATAATTAAACATAACAAAGATAAATTATATTTGAAGAGAAAAATTTTCTCTTCAAATATAATTTATCTTTCATTGAGAAATGTTAAATCAATAACAAAAATATCATTAGAAGCCTTACTAGCTTTATAAAGTAATGTTAAATTCCCAATAAATGTCTTCTTAACTAAGAAGCCGCCATTTGCAAAGATAGAAGCCATGGTTTCAAAAGCATTTGGCGAGAGGGAATTACAACGTATATAAGAGAAAAATTTGCGTCTATATCGTAACTCGCCTCGGTAGCTCAGTTGGTAGAGCATTTGGCCCGGCAAGCCAAAGGTCCCGGGTTCGAGTCTCGGTCTAGGCGAAAATTTTTCTCTTCAAATATAATTTATCTTTCATTGAGAAATGTTAAATCAATAATAAAAACATAACAAAGATATTTGAATAATGTGGATCCTCCATGAAGCGGTTAAAGTGGACCTGGGACCACTTTACACGAATACGTATATTTTATCAACGAGGATGCTATTTGTAAAAACCATGCACTTCATTTTATTTAATATCCTTGTAATTTTACTAAACCCAAAGACCGTCGCTGTCTGCAGATGAATGACGTGTGAATGTTATAACCAACAATAAATTTACAAAACATTAAATAAATATCAACGCCTTTTAATTACGATCAGCCATAAATACTTACAAATTAATCTGTACCTGTCTGTATAAATGAATAGAGTAAATACATTTAAAAATAGACTAAAAGCTAAGGTGGACTCTGGGGTTCACTTTACCCGAATATGGAGGTTAAAGTGGACCTTCTTGTAATGTAAGAAAAGTTTATAAATTATGAAGATGTTTCCATATTTGAATAAAATAACAATGCTATTTCATAGTTACAACACTAATGATAATCACTGTAATTAAACAAAATTCAAATCCCTTAATTAAAAGAAGAAAAATTCAAAATAAGGGTCCACATTATCCAAAGTTCCTCTACTAATAAAATCGATGTTTATGATAGAAACCATACATATCCATTACAAATTGTCTCCAGTTTGATGTTTTCCCTTTTTATAATTAGCCGATGTGTTTATTTAAAACATTCACACCCTTTCGTCTTTCTGTTGTAATATAACAATACCAACATAAGAAAAAAATTACTAGTTATTTTCTGTCTCTGTGTTATTTATTTTGATAAATAAGTTAATTGAATAAATAATGTATATTTTATGGCTGTTTTTTTATAAAGATTGTTATTGTGTCCTTTAATTTTAAGCTTATATTGAAATTATGAACGAATGAAATTACAGGCACAGGTATTTATTGACTACCAAAGAATTTGCTAAAATAACAGCGACGCAAGATTCATTTCACATTAGTTTTATTTATAAAAAATCTTGAAATTCATGCAGGACAAGACTTGGTTGTTCGCATTACTGCAGCTGCAATTATCATCTCTTGGGATTTTGTTATTCACATCAATAACTGGTAAGTAAAACACTAATGTAAGTAATGAAATGGAGGACAATTTGAACAACATTTTAAGTTTAATGTGTCGACATCCCTATTTAGAATGTTTAGAATTAATCTAAATCATCTGAGAAGAATGGCAAGAAATAGACTTCCAAAATTGGCATTCCAATATACCCCAACTGGACATAGGGACCAAGGAAGACCAAAACATCGGTGGAAAGATCAAGACCATCTTCGCTAGGTTTACCGTACAGGCCACATGGCCTAAAACGAATTTGTTCATGATGATGATGATGAATTAATCTAGATTTATAACTGGCATATCTAATCAAGAACACGGTAGGTATATCGTATTTTTCACATAGGCCTATGTTTGTCCTTAAAGTATTATTATTATTATTATTATTATTATTATTATTATTATTATTATTATTATTATTATTATTATTATTATTATTATTATTACTAAATATTTGGGAATGATTATGGATAACATCGAAGGGATAGGCAAAGAGAACATAAAACATAGAATTGAATTGAGTAGAAAAATAATATCATCATTAAATTCCATATGGTGGGATAAGCATATTTGGAAAGACACAAAAAAATATATTGGTAAAACATTGGTGGAATCTGTTGCAATGTATGGAAGTGAGGTATGGACAATCAATAAGTACTACAAGAATAGACTAATAGCTCTAGAAATGGATTATTTACGGAGAAGTGCCAGAAAGTCTAAATTAGAACATGTCGCAAATAAGGAAATTAGAAACATAATGGAAGCAGAAGAAAGCATAATTGAAAGAATTGAGGAGAAGGAATTAAAGTGGTTAGGACATGTTTTAAGAATGGAAGATGAGCGATGGCCGAAGCAACTATATGAATGACATCCGAACAGAAAGAAGAAAAGAGGAAGACCAAGGTTAACATGGAAGGAAAACATGAAGACAGTAATGTAAGCTAGAGGGCTAAGCATCGAAGATGCCCAAGACCGTAGGCTTTGGAGGTTTGGCACGGGAAGACGGCAGCAGCTGTAAAAACCCGAAGATAGATAGATAGATTATTATTATTATTATTATTATTCATATTATATATTATTATTATTATTATTATTATTATTATTATTATATTTGAATGTTGTCAACGTTCGTGTAGAACATAGCTGGATCAGCCATAGAAAATTTCAAAATTTTTCAGCTAAACATCCGATTTTCTTCATTTCTTAATATGTTCATGGCTTTACAGTGACTATTTAACTCACGCCCCAAATGGTAGTCAATGACCAATAATGTTTCAATGAATTTTGTTTTAAAACCAATGACAGTCGTGTTTCACCTCGCTCTTTATCGATTTATCTTTATCAGCTCCTGCTTTTGTGATAAAGAAAGCTCCTCCTTTTTACACGCTTTATATTAGCTTGACCTGCATCTATCTATCTATCTATCTATCTATGTAACAGAATTTTTCAACGCGATTTTCACCCACTTAAAATAATTGGATCGGCTTGAAATTCTGTATACTTGTAAAGGACCCGTAACAATTCAATAATTTCATATTTATTTTCTAAAATCCTGGCCAGAATCATCAGAAAATAAAAAAAAGTGTCTTTGTATTTATTTTATTCTATGTGTTGGAGATGATTTTTTTGTTGACCACTTTATTTTATCCCAAGCGTATTGGAAATTAAAATTATTTTTCATTTTTTAGTTTTCTAAACTATTATTTATTAATATTCTGAACAGCTCAGAACATTATTTTTCTCCAACAAATACATTGAATATAGCAAATAATGAACAGATTCCTTCATTTTACTGATTTGTTTACTAAAAAAGATAAATGAATAACCCGTAATGTTGATTATAATATACAGTTTGATGTGTTTCATTATTTCTCCACTAGGATGTATTCTTACAATATTGCGATCCTATTTCTTGGCAATAAATAATATGATCAAGTTGCAGTGAATATACATAACCTCACATTTCTGATTTGTTTTCAAACATCGCCGTTTATTTAAAATATATAAATATTTTAAAATGCCGGTAACTATATTTAAATAATGACTTTTGAGTAAACAACTTATTCGTTAAATAGTCCTAACAAATGCCACTCTTGATTTCCAAATCCTCTAGATAAATTGGAAATCATTCGTGGCATTACTTATGAAAAGTTAATACGTATAATGTAAAAATTGTAACATCAGTTATTTAGCTGCAGCGAAGGTAAGAAGCTGTTTAGCTGCAGTGAAGAGAATATTTTTGTCTCATGAGTACCAATAGTTGCACTTAATGAAGTTTGTTATATTGTTTTCAAATATGTATTCGGAATTTCTCACCACCCCACATTTTTTTCTTAATTTCAATTTCAATTAATGGGTTTAAATAATTATTTTCTGCTTAACAAACATTAAAGGGATTACGTCAAAATCAAAACATACGGTGGTGCACCCTGACTTGCAATCTGCAATGAGACCAGTTCCACACTGCGAAGAATTGCCCATATCAAAGCCTCCAGAACATGTGTCATTAGATGAAGAGAGCTCAGATTCTGATGGAAGTAAGGAAGAAGAAGAAACAGATTTTGGTGATACAACTTTTGAACAAAGCTGTTCATCTGAGCCTCATTTATTGACTCAACAAGATCTTAACGATCTCATAAGAGATTTAAAGTTAACCAAAAACCAGTCTGAAATGCTTGTTTCCCGGCTAAAAGGATGGAATCTCTCGAAAACCTTGCGTGATGGAGAAAAACCGATATCATATTTGAATTCAGGAGAAAAAAATACTATCAGAATCACATATTTTTCTTTCTTTCTTCTTCTTCTTCTTCTTCGGCGTTCACCCACTTATAGGTTTGCCGTCTTCAGTTTCCATTTATCTCTATCATTCCAATCTTCTTCCTCTTCTACTACTACAAGGTTTAGGCTATGCAGCATGTTCCGGCGAAGTTAAAAGTGGAGTCCATCTTCTACGTGGTCGGCCAACATCTCTTGTTCCTCTGTGATTATACAGGAAGGTTATTTTTGGTATTCTTTCGTTGTTCATTCTCATTAGGTGTTCTGTCCATTTCTTATTATTTTCGCTGATTTTATCTTCAATTTTATATATATTTAATTCTTCTCGTATAGTTTCATTTATTATTCTATCCGCTCTTGTGCATCCTTTCACATTACGTAAAAACAGCATTTCCGCAGTCTGTATCCTGCTTTTATCCCTTGATTTCATTATCCAATTTTCACTTCCATACAACAACAAAGGAACAGCCATTGTTTTATATAATTTAAGTTTCGTATCTTTCCTTGTTTTCCGACCTAAGGTTCCAATCTTCCTCTTCCAAATTCCTATCATCCATTATCGTTCTGACGTAGGTTTTCCATTTCCATCTTGGTCTGCCACGTTTATTTCTTCCAGGGGGTGACCATTGGTATATATTTTTTGGCCATGTTTCATTTTCCAATCTTTGTACATGGCCATACCTCTTAACAACAGATGGGGTGACATTCATTTCTCTCCAAAGGAATTCATTTCTTATTTTATCCTGTCTTGTTTTTTGGAGGCTTCTTCTAAAATAATCAAATTCAACTGTTCTAATTTTCTTTCTGAGACAAAAAAAAAGTTTATTTTTTGTTGCTCAGTGTTATTAATAGAAATTGTTCAAAATCTCTCATTAATTGATTTTATTTTGTTAATTTTTATTTTATTATGTAACCTTGGAAGGTATCCCCATACAAATTACCATTCCATATTGGCTGTTTCTGTATTCGCAGCATATTTGCGGAACATATCCCCCGCGAATAAGGAGTTTTTACTGTGTTAATATTTGACTTTATTTCTCTGTTAGGAAATAGAGTTATACGAAGAATAAACCGACCTAATTCGTTAGGCAGAGAATCGAAATAGTGACTTACGTGACGTATTCATGACGTCATTGTTGCAGGTTGTTAAAATGTCGTTCAACTCGCGATGTTGTGCTTGTAGTGCAAGAAAGGCATTAAAACTGTTGCACGAATTTTGGTAATCGACCTTACCATGTCGAGAACAGAACTTAATGTTCTTCTGTCAGACCACTTGTTTGTACCACATCGTGAAGCCAGTTCAGAGTCGCATCATTTAGCAATTTTCACAAGATTGTTTTATAGTTATTGCAATGACGTTACCTTCGGGCTGGACGACCGGGTTTAATGATGATGACTATTTAACTCGTGCCCCAAATGGGAGTCAATGACCAATCACATTTCAATGATTTTTTTATTTACAACCAATCACAGTCGTGTTTCACCTAGAATTTACCAACTAAAGTTTATCATAATAAAGAAAGTGCCTCCTTTTTAACATTCTGAATAGGTCATAGCATTATTTTGTAGTGACTGATTCTCTAAGAAACACGGCTACCAGATTGTATATATAGTGCATGAATGTCAACATATAACGCATGCGGGAGTTAATATAAAACATTTGTAGCAATTGATTATACCACTAAAAAAAGAAACCACTGTTTGCACTTTCTTAAATGTATTTTTTTTTTCGGGTAGTAACATTCCAGAAAAATATAATTGTCATATTTACATCATAGGACATCAGAAATGAATTAATATACAGTTTGATGTGTTTCATTTTTTTCTCCACTAGAGTGAATTCTTACAATATTGCGTTCCTTTGGCAGTAAATAATATAATCTGGTTGCAGTGATGAACAAAAGAAGCAAATGAAGCTTACCAATAGTTTCTCATTTGTTTTCCAACATCGCCGTTTACATTAAATATATAAATATTTTAAAATAACTAAATTTAAATAATGATTTGTGAGTAAACAGCTTAATTTTATTCGTTAAATAGTCCTAACAAATGCCACTCTTGTTTTCCAAATTCTCTAGATAAATTGGAAATCACTCGTGGCATTACTTATTATAATATAATAATAACTAACTCAATGGCACTATCGAACCCGTAGGTTCATGGCCGCGCGGACGTAAGCTCTCCACATATTCCTATCCTGAGCTAATGTTTTCCAGTCATTCCCTGTATAATCTACTTCCGACAAATCATAGTTAATGTTATTCTCCCACCTCATTCTTGGTCTACCAACTGGGTGTTCCCCTCCGGTTTTCCTACAAGAAGCTTTAATGCACGTCTTTCATTCCCCATTCGTGCCACATGTCCTGCCAATCGCAGTCTATGAGATTTAACTATTCTTATTATATCTGGCTTCCTATAGAGACCATGTAGTTCATTGTTTTTAGTATTCTCCATTCACCTGTCTGTTCATTTCTCTTTGGTCCAAAAATGTTCCTAAGAACTTTATTCTCAAATAATTGTAATCTCCTTTCCTCCCTTAAAGTAAGAGTCCATGTTTCGCATCCATATAATATAACTGGTAGAATAATAGTTTTATATATTTTCAGTTTAACGTCACACAGAAATAAACGTAATTGGTTTGAACATATACAAAGAATGCCAAATAATCGTTTATCAAAACAGCTGATTCATTATAGGCCTCTAGGCCGAAGAAATGTAGGAAGACCAAAACGTCGTTGGAAAGACGACCTGCGCCTGCAGCATATAATGCACCGGGGAGCGGAACGGGCCAACAGGCCCATACCTTCATCTTCAGATGATGATGATGATGATGACTTTTTTAAAGGAATTGGGACGTCAAGAGTCTCTATAATGCATAATAACACACATTTCCAGAATTGAGCTTATGTTTAATTTCTTCGTGCATCTCATTCCTATTTGTGATTATTGTTCCTACTGTAGGTATTTGAATTTAGCCACTTCCTCAAATACAATAATAATAATAATAATAATAATAATAATAATAATAATAATAATAATAATAATAATAATAATAATAATAATAATAATAATAATAATAATAATAATAATAATAATAATAATAATAATAATAATAATAATAATAATAATAATAATAATAATAATAATAGTAGCCACTTAATCAATAATAATAGTAGTAATAATAGTAATAATAATAATAGTAGTAGTAATAATAGTAATAATAATAATAGTAGTAGTAATAATAGTAATAATAATAATAGTAGCCACTTAATAATAGTACATAATAATAATAGTAGTAGTAATAATAGTAATAATAGTAGTAATAATAATAATGCAATTAATAATAATAATAATAATAATAATAATAATAATAATAATAATAATAATAATAATTATAATAATAATAATAATAATAAGAAGAAGAATTTAGCCACTTCCTCAAATACAATAATAATAATAAATAATAATAATAATAATAATAATAATAATAATAATAATTATAATAATAATAATAAGAAGAAGAAGAAGAATTTAGCCACTTCCTCAAATACAATAATAATAATAATAATAATAATAATAATAATAATAATAATAATAATAAGAAGAAGAAGAAGAGAAGAATTTAGCCACTTCCTCAAATACAATAATAATAATAATAATAATAATAATAATAATAATAATAATAATAATATAATAATAATAAGAAGAAGAAGAAGAAGAATTTAGCCACTTCCTCAAATACAATAATAATAATAATAATAATAATAATAATAATAATTAATAATAATAATAATAATAATAATTATAATAATAATAATAAGAAGAAGAAGAAGAATTTAGCCACTTCCTCAAATACAATAATAATAATAATAATAATAATAATAATAATAATAATAATAATAATTATAATAATAATAATAATAAGAAGAAGAAGAATTTAGCCACTTCCTCAAATACAATAATAATAATAATAATAATAATAATAATAATAATAATAATAATAATAATAATAATAATAATAATAATAATAATAATAATAATAATTATAATAATAATAATAATAATTATAATAATAATAATAAGAAGAAGAAGAAGAATTTAGCCACTTCCTCAAATACAATAATAATAATAATAATAATAATAATAATATAATAATAATAATAATAATAATAATAATAATAATAATAATAATAATAATAATATATAATAATAATATAATAAGAAGAAGAAGAAGAATTTAGCCACTTCCTCAAATACAATATAATAATAATAATAATAATAATAATAATAATAATAATAATAATAATAATTATAATAATAATAATAATAATTATAATAATAATAATAAGAAGAAGAAGAAGAAGAATTTAGCCACTTCCTCAAATACAATAATAATAATAATAATAATAATAATAATAATAATAATAATAATAATAATAATAATAATAATTATAATAATAATAATAAGAAGAAGAAGAAGAATTTAGCCACTTCCTCAAATACAATAATAATAATAATAATAATAATAATAATAATAATAATAATAATAATAATAAAAGTCTTCTTCATATTTCTAATATAGGTGGTTTACCTGTTCTTCTTCAATAAATCGTCTCTAGCTTTACTCATCCTTCCATCTTTTTTTTTGTCGTCCTATTCTCCTTTCCTCCAAAGGTACCCAATACATCATTAGCAATCTTGACTATTCTTGTGCCTTGCATACGGCTTGCATAATCATTCAATTCATGTTTATGGCCTAATAGCTAATCGACTATTTTATCTAAATGTAATCCCATTCTAATCTGTTTCTTTCATTCGCGATTGTTCGCAGAATCGTCATGTCACTTGTTTCCAAGATGCACTTAGTCACCGACATAGCAGATCTGGTCTCAGATACATATGCCGATATTGATCTAATAATTAATTTATAAATATAACAACAGTAATAAACTTTGTGGGAAACCAGATGTAATAAAACACAGTTAAGTCTCGTAGGCTGTGATGGGAAGGACATGTGTCACGTGTAAGGAATGAAGGAGGGGCATGGATGATGATCAAACTTTACAACATATATCTAAATTATTTCATAAACTCCTGTCAAATTTTGTTCTTAGGATTTAATTGTTTTAATTATTTGCTATCATTTACAATGATTTTATGTTTTCTAACAATTATTTGAATATATTATTTTCACAATATTGATCTACATGAAGACGTGGCAACCATATTGATTTTAACGAATATTTTGTGCCCCAGTGCAGCCAACATAGAGCCTGCACTAATTAACTTACGCTAAATAAGATCAGCGTGCGTTCTTTCACAAGTTAGAGTACTTAAATTGCGTTACGTTAGTTTTTGGTTGGTATTTCACAGGTTAGAGTACTTAAATTTAGTTAGGTTAGCTTGTAAGTTCCAAATAACGTGTATATGGTTGCTCCATCCTGTGATTCCATAGTGAAAATCGCTTCGCGTCTTGTTGGCGCATGCGCATGGTGTATTGTTGGAACTTGGAAAAAAAAATTCTTATCACATGTCGGTAAAGTATTTCGGAAATCAATGTTTTTATGTAATAATAATAATAATAAAAATAATAACAAAAAAAGAAAATATAAGTAATTTGATCACCAATGATATCGTCTAAAAATAGAAGAAGTAAAATTATATAAATATCTTGGTTCAACTGTAAATGGAAAAATACAATAGAGAGGAAGAGATTAGTGAAAGAATTTCCCTGGGCAATAAAGTCTATTTTGGTAATAGAATGCTTTTCAAAATAACTTGTCTCCAGATTAGCTGCACAGTAATTAAGCTGTTTACTGCAGTAATAAGATATTGTGACTGATGTGATATATGGACACTGAAAGAATCTGATAAACAAAAATTAATAATATTTGAAAAGAATATCTTACAGAGAATTTTTGGGCCAATTAGAGAAAAGGATGGCACTTGGTGTATTCAAATGAACTCCGAATTAAACAATTTAATACAAAATAAAAATAATATAGTAAATCATGGGCAGGACATGTTGCACGTATGGGGAATGAAAGATTGCATGAAAGCTTTTTGTAGGAAAGCCAGAGGGAAAACGCCCAGTTGGTAGACCAAGAATGAGGTGGGAGAATAACATTAACTATGATTTGAGGGAAGTAGATTATACAGGGAATGATTGGAAAGCATTAGCTCAGGATAGGGATGTATGGAGAGCTTATGTCCGCGCGGCCATGAACCTACGGGTTCGATAGTGCCAGTGAGTAAGTAAGTAAGTATAGTAAATCATAAAGGATAAAGGTTGCGCTGGTTTAGACATGTGAATTAAATGCAAGAAGACAAACTTGTAAAAACAATATAGGCCTACAAATGGTAAACCAACATGCACCAGAACAGATGGACGCCCTATAAAAACAGATGGCAGGATGACATCATAAAAGATATAACAGAAATTATAATTGAAAATTGGCCAATCTGTATCCAGAATTGATCTGAATGGGGAAAATAGTTGAGAAGGCCAAAACTTCACTGAAGTTATAACCTGCTAGAATAATAATAATAATAATAATAATAATAATAATAATAATAATAATAATAATAATAATAATAATAAGCAATCGAGATGAGAATTTTAAGAAATATAGCAGGATATACTCTGCTGGATAAGAACAGAAATGAAGATATAAGAAAGGAACTAAATATTTTCAAACTTACAGATAGAATAATTAAATATAGGAACGACTGGAAAGAACATATTGATAGAATGCCAGAATAAAGATTTCCAAAATTATAAACCACACGGTTCCTCTAAGTCTTAGAATTTAAACCAAATAGAGGCTCTCCTTCCTCTTAGTTCTTCCCTTTTGTTGTGCAGAGGAGATCTAAAACCTCCTGGAGTCAGGGTATATATTTATACATGTAGGAGAAACATCTACAACTAGGAGACCGGCTATTGAAAATCGGACAATGTCAAAGACATTAATCAACCGATGATCTATCTATCTATCATTTGTTGTGAAAATTAATTTATTGTTAAGTTGTTACCAAGGAACAATCCAGTTGAAATATTTTTGAAATAGATATACCGGTATCAAAACTAAATTTAAAAGTGAAAATGTTCAAATATGGATTAATGCCAGACGTGATTGAGGCAATAGTTTTACAAAAAGAAGCAGACGGGTCACATGCAATAAAAATTTTTGAGTACGTCAAAACAAAGCCAGAGAATTCGACAAAAAACAGAATCTTTTTTAAAGTAATTACAGCTTTGCGAAAAGCGGTATTCGATGGTTTTATAAGAAGGCATAGAATTAGTAAGCGATACCGACTTGCACTTAGTTTCGATGACTTGGAGAGGTGGAACTGGGAATAGAGCTTGCCGTAGGAGAAAGAGCACAAGAAGAAAAACTAGATCACCTAGGAGAAACAACATGCAGTTGGAGGACGGCCTTAGCTAGAAGAAGATCGAGGAGGAGACGAACAAAGAGTAGGGGAAGGGTTTGTGGCAAAACGAGAAGACAAGTTTCAGAAGGAACAAGTGTCCTACAAGAACAATGCGTGCGGTTACCTCCAGAAGAAGTTGTTTTAGTAGCGGTAACGCATTGAAACGTATACGAAAATGTTTTTTTTTGAAAAAACTGAATCTTTGCGCAAATTGAATTCAGCTGCAGATATTAATTTGTTGAGAAATAATCAGAAAAAGAAGTGTAAAAACGACCAGAAAAGTATTTTGAATTCGAGTGCAAAATCCGTGACAGAAACTCAATAATGAATCCTCGTAAAATTCTAAAATAAATTTGAAAACAAGAATAAAGTCTAGTTTGGAAGTATATCATAAACAGAGTTTCAAAATTAACTTTAAAACCAACTCCAACAAATAAGAAATCTGGTTCAAAATAAATTACAGAGTAAACTTAAAGAATTTATTTTAAAATTAAAGTAAAATAAAAGTATATTAAAATATAGTTTTACACTATTTATTTCTAAAAACACGGACAATTGGAAATCGTGTCTGTGGTTCCGTTAATAAAATATGATTTACAATTGGATGGCGTTATGCATCAACCGACTATGCGCCACTATGTAAGTTTAGAGAAAAATAGTTTAAAGTTTAAGTCAATCTTCACTATTTATTGTAGCGCCAAACTAACAATACTGGATATTGCAAGTTATTTTCCTCGTTTGACAGTTGTGCATCAACAATCTAAGAGCGGGAATATTTGGCGCTTAACTGCATTATGTAAAATTTAGATTAACATTTATGAAGATCGGCCGCGGTGGACTAGTGGTTATGCTCCTTGCCTCTCGTCCCGAGGATCGCGGGTTCAAACCCGGCCGGGGTCGATGGATTTTTTTAGGATAGAAAAATCCAAGGAGCAAGTCCTCCGGGAGGGACTTTATGCCGTGGGTCCCGAGTGTGAAGATTTTCAGGCTCGTAAAAGATCCTTAAGCCTGAATGTAAAGGCCTCTAAGCAAAATTTACCAAATTTTCCCGTCCTAGTACTACCTTGGTTTCCTAGATGTCAGTATGAGGCGGAACGCTGACCACGGACCACTCAAATGACATCTATACGAAAACAAGTGTAACTTAATTAGTATGGTTCAAATTCTTCCCTGTAGGGGGAGAGCGCCTAAATCTCTGTTAAGGCAAACATGAGCTTACAAGAAGATTTATGAAGATTTGGTTTCATATCCGTTTGTTGCACAACATAATATCTCTGATAGGACTGATGGCGTTTACATTTTTCTTTAATAATAAGGTTATGTTTAAAGATTTAGCGCTAAAAGTGTGCATACACTTACTTCATGAGCCAGTGCAACAGATGGCATCAAAAACTCATTTTTTAAGTGGCACTTAGCCGGTTGATGCATAACACCATCAAATTATATCAAGTTAATGTTACAAATTTATTAAAAAGAACGCTAACGTATACAGAAAATGAAACAATGAAGTTAGCTAGAACTCTGAAAAAAAACAGACAAAAACATAAATAATATTTATTATACATAGTCAATAAAAACCCCAAATCACTAAATTAAAATTTAAAAGAGCCAACTAGTTTCAATAGCGAAGCTATTATTTTCAAGACCTTGCACTTTCTTAAATGTATTATTTCCCAGAAAAATATAATTCACATATTTACATCGTAGGACATCAGAAATTAATTAATATACAGTATTGCGATCCTTTGGCAATAAATAATAGTACGATCTGGTTGCAGTGACGAACAAAAGAAGCAAGTGAAGCGTACCAATCGTTTCTCATTTGTTTCCAAACATCGCCGTTTACATTAAATATATAAATATTTTAAAATAACTATATTTAAATAATGATTTGTGAGTAAACAGCTTAATTTTATTCGTTAAATAGTCCTAACAAATGCCACTCTTGATTTCCAAATTCTCTAGATAAATTCATTCCTCGCTTCGTGAGTCGTGAACTTATCGATAATTTGGAAATCACTCGTGGCATTACTTATGATGATGTAGTATTATTGGGCGAGAGCGAGGAGATACTAAGGGCCAACACACACACTCTATTTTTAACACTAATAAATTGGGACTGGAATAAACAAAAATAAAACTAAATATAACGTCACACTTATAACATTATAATGATATTGTGAAAAGAAAAATTAATGTCTGAACCAGCAATCGAACCGTCGAGCTCTCCTTCTCCGTAGGAGTGTGCAGCCCACTACACCATTCTAGACTTGGTACAAACATTAACAATTCTTTCCACATGTACCAAGGCTAGAATGGTGTAGTGGGCTGCACCACTCTTAAGGAGAAGGGGAGGTCCAAGGTTCGATTCCTGGTTCAGACATTAATTTTTCTTTTCACAATATCATTATAATATTATAATATGATCCATTATTGGAACTGTGTTAAAATAACAGTATTGGAAAATGTTAAATGGTCACATTAGAAATACATTATATAATGGAAATGAACAGCTAATGACAAATGAGGAAAATTTAGAAGTGGTTAAATTCAAATACCTAGGAACAGTAATCACAAATATAAATGAGATGCACAAAGAAATTAAACATAGGCTCAATTCTGGAAATGCGTGCTATTATGCATTGCAGAGACTCTTGACGTCCCAACTCATTTCAAAAAACGTTAAACTGAAAATATATAAAACTATTATTATACCAGTTATATGGGTGCGAAACATGAAAAAATGAAGGAGGAAATAAGATTACGAGTATTTGAGAATAAAATTCTTAGGAAATTTTTTGAACCAAAGAGAGATGAACAGACAGGTGAATTGAGAAAACTACGTAACAGTGAAATATATGCTCTTTATAGGTAGCCAGATATAATAGGAATAGTTTGGTCTCGTAGACTGCGATGGGCAGGACATGTGGCACGAATGGGGAATGAAAGAGGAGTATGGAAGCTTGTAGGAAAACGCCCAGTTGGTAGACCAAGAATGAGATGGGAGAATAACATTAACAATGATTTCAGGAAAGTACATTAGGCCTACACAGGTATGATTGAAAAACATTACCTCAGTATAGGGATGTATGGAGAGTTTATGTCCGTGCGGCCATGAACCTAGGGTTCGATAGTGCCATTGAGGTAGTTAAGTACAACCTTACGATCCTGGACGGGTACCGGTCCCACATATTGGCATAAATTTGCATGGGAAAAATTATTCCCTCATGGATACTTGAACCAGTCGGTAAGCTTTAGGTCTGCGCCAAAGCATTACGCTTTAACCTTTTCACTGCTGAGATATTTCCAGCCTTTAAAACCCTCCTTGCTCAATGCAGGGAGAAATATGGAAAAAAGTTTATTTAGGTTCCTAAGAGATGGCAGTATATGCCTGCTTAGTTTGAAACCAATGCAATACGTATTATATAACTAGCAGGCGTTTGGAGTTGAAAATGGATATACACACCCATAGCACGGCAAGCATTTTCTTTGCCAACGGATATACCCGTTCGTAGCAGTGTAAAGGTTAAGCCTCTCCTTCCCGTTACGGATACTATAAAACAAAATATTATTTTCAGTTCACTTCTGTTCATCGAATTTAAAAATATCTTATACTGAAAAGTATGTCATGGACCTGCCCACATGTTCGTTATTTTAAGTGGCAGTCCAACACTTTTAGTCAAATCATTCAAACTATATTTTATTGAAGTTATGAATTTTTGTTTCAAAACTTAAATCATGTTGTATTTATTTACGCATTAAATCAGTGCGTAGCTTAAATATAGCACGCAAACCTACTCCCATATTTACATCAGTTTTAAGTAGACTTTATTGATTAATCATTGGAATTGCCATTAAAGTATCCACTGGGATTTACATTAATGCCATGGCGTATTTAACAAGCCAATAATACACAAATTTTTAATAGTGCCATCCAAGTAATGAGAATTAGAAGTATTTTTTTTTACTAGTTATTTTTTACCCCATTTTAAATATGACTTCCTTTGATGATTTGGCTCAAATGTGCTTCTACTAGCGCTTGATTTTTCAGTTATATTGTAAACTATAGCTCTTTTTCTGTATTTACTAACATTATTTAATATTTTTAACTTTTTCAAACAATTCTTATAGCATTATTAGACAATTTTGAAGTATTTATTTAAATATGCAAATCACAATATTATGACACTGTTAGACAATATTGTGATGCTAACTGCTATTTTCTCCACAGAGTATATTACTTAGTCTATGATTTTTCTATCGCTGTTTTGGGTTATCGCAGGTTGGATCAGCGTTAGGGAGTGATAAGTAAGTGTACACCCATTTTTAATAAACATTTGGTAATTTTAATATTATTAATATATTTTTAACATAGATTTGGCGATTTATTGCAAATATTAGTCATTTAAATTTCATAGCGACGGATAGTAATCGAGGATGATAATCGATAAGTGGTTCGATTGTGGATTATCGCTGGCTCTGTAAACTCTGACGCATGCGCACTGTTGTTCTATAGGACTTTGAAAATATTTCACGCTAGTTCAAGTGTAGTTTTTCCGATGATTTTACACACTGCATTGAGTTATCGCTGGCTCTATAAACTCTGACGCATGCGCATTGTTGTTCTATAGGATTTCACGGTAGTTTAAGTGCAGTTTTTCCGATGATTTTACACACTGCATTGGGTTATCGCTGGCTCTATAAACTCTGACGCATGCGCACTGTTGTTCTATAGGACTTTGAAAATATTTCACGCTAGTTTAAGTGCAGTTTTTCCGGACTTTGAAAATATTTCACGCTAGTTTAAGTGCAGTTTTTCCGGACTTTGAAAATATTTCACGCTAGTTTAAGTGCAGTTTTTCCGATGATTTTACACGCTGCATTTAAACATGATATTCACTTTCTATTAAAAAAAGTGTTAAACTTTTGACAATTACATCGTTAACTTCATCTGTTTTCTGATTTTCATTCAAGAGAATAAAAGTATATACTAATGATTTAAACAAAACAAAAAAAAAAAGAAAATTCGTAATAATGAATGAGAAACGTGTATTTTTTTAGCTTGGAGCACGAGTTGGTTTGTTTTGAGTTTGAACTTGGCTTCCCCAGCTGATAAACAATTTATCGCGAGTGTGTTCAATGACTCACTCATGTTTGTTGCGGCCTTGTAGCATGTCAGCTGTTTGGAAGGTCAAACGTACGTTAATCTAGTTCTACAGTCAGGTGTTTTACTGCTTTGTGGAAATAGAAATATTCGAACACACAACTTGCATAAGTAGGATCTCCTTTGTTTTAGATACAAGGGTAAGATTCGCTAGAGTCAGGGTTAAGAATGTGATGAAAATGTTTGGCATACGGTTTCTAATAGTTATTTAGACGACTAGTTATAATTTTCTAACGTGTTGTCTACAATATTTTATCTACGTTCAGAGTATTGTTGTATATTTAGTAGGCCTATATCCAATGAAATGTATTTATTGCGGAACTTTATATATTTAGAGAAGTCCACCGCTGTGGTCTCGAGGTAGCGTGCTGCCTTGTCACGCAGCGGGCCCGGGTTCGATCCCCGGTGGGGACAGTTTTTCTGGGTGAGGTTTTTATCGGGGTTTTTCCTCACCTGTAAGACAAATGTCAGGAAAACTTTAAGGCCCAAACGGTTCCCGAAATCTTATGACCATCATCATCATTATCATCATCATCTTCCTTCACCGGTGTGGAAAGAAACGGGAAGCTACCACACCTACAATTTCCTAGTAAAGCTGCAAGCATAGCATGAAAATGCTGTGATTGCAGTGAAGGACCTGCCTTCCGGCAGAATTACTATAGATGGATGAATTATTATTATTATTATTATTATTATTATTATTATTATTATTATTGTTGTTGTTGTTGTTGTCCATCGCTGTAGTCTCGAGGTAGCGTGCTGTCTTGCCACGCAGCGGGCCTACGTTTGATTCCCGGTCGGGGCAGGCTCCTGGGTGAGGTTCTTTTCGGGGTTTTTCCTCACCTCTAAGACAAATGTCAGGAAGCTTAGGGCCCAACGGTCCCCCAAAATCATTCGGCCAACATAATCATCCTTCACCGGTGTAGAAAGCAACGGGAAGCTACCACACCTATAATTCCCTTGTAAAGCTGCAAAGCATAGTATGGAAATGCTATGAATGCAGTAAAAGACCTGCCCTCGGACAGAATTACTATGGATGGATGGATTATTATTATTATTATTATTAATATTATTATTATTATTATTAAAAAATGTGAATCAACCCCTCAGGGGTCCTCATCTAGGGGATATGTGGATGGCGACCACAAGGTGCCCAAGCTGTGCAAAACATTTCTTCCACTTTCTTGTGTTTTGCACTCTTTTAACTTTACTATCTAAACCTCTCTTGGTTAACTCTTGTTTTTTCGACCCCGACGCTATTAGGGCATCCGAGGGCTAGGGAGTCTTTCCTTTCTTCCATTTCTTCTTTCCTTTATTTTCTTTTCTTCTCCAGAAAAGCCTAACCAGAGGCTATAAGATGGCAGCCCCATCACTGGTCTTGCCTTCCTTTGGCCAGCAACCAATCGAAGGGACTATTATTATGCTTTCAAGTCTTATACGAGAATTTCCCGTAAATTTTCTATAGGATCGTAACACGCCTTGGCTTAATACTTGGAAGGAAGAAGAAGAAGAATAAATGTGAATCAATTACATGTACTTTAGAAGTTAGCTAATATGTTTTTGTCATGTAGAAAATATTAAAAACTCAAACGTGCTTTTTTTTACGATAATTTCTGTACTTTGGAATTATTTCCGTATCCTAGATATCTGAACAAAACACGTGTTATCAGGTGTAACAACTATTGTGGCGCTCTATGTAAATTGTCATTGTTACAGTTCCAGGTCAAAAGTCCATGTTAAAATCTTATCTTGCGATTAAGTTTGTATTGACTTCCTTAAACAAGAGTTAGTTCTGAGAATGTTTTAGGAAAACACCGATCACATTCTCATTTCTTTTGTTTAATTAATTCATTTGTTTTACATCTATAGCCTCTGATGGTAAGTACTATCTTGTTATTTAAGTTATAGTTTTCGGAAGAGAAGCAAAATGGCAAACCCTATGTCGCAGATTTGCGACAAACGAGAGAGCTTCAAGCCTGAAATAAGATGCTTCTAGGAAAAATGTTTCGATATTTTACACGAATCTTCGAATTACTATCCGTTATTAAAATACCATACTACTGCGTAAATAGCCCATAGTAAACTATTCATTTACTCCATAGTTCATTTTTGTAAACGATACTAATCAGTTTCTTCGGTATTACATTTCAGTTATAATATTATTATGATATTGTGAAAAAAAATTAATGTCTGAACCAGAAAAATATTGGAAAATGTTAAATAACATCGTTTACTGCTTATAAAAGTGTTGGTGTAAAATTCTCAAATATAGATACTTCTAAACGAAGCCGGCCGTTGGCGATGGTAGTGACACCTACCTCACAGCGGACGAAACGACAATTATAGATTTGTAAATGTATTTTACAGGAACCCGGGGTTCTACCTATCAAGGAGGACCAAAATGGATCGCTCACCGCCAACACTTAAGTGATGGCCGCAGAGCTTTCCATCTATCTATCTATCTCTATATGTGGAAAGAATTGTTAATGTTCGTGCCAAGTCTAGAATGGTGTAGTGGGCTGCACGCTAGTCTGGAGTTATAAACTAGAGGTCCACGATTCGATTCCTGGTTCAGACATTAATTTTTCTTTTCACAATATCGTTATAATATGATCCATTATTGGAACTGTGTTAAAATAACAGTATTGAAAAATGTTAAATGACATTTCAGTTAGATTTTAAAGGCGACGGATTCATTTTATTTGTTGTCATTTATAGTTACTTTGTCCACCGCTGTGGTCTCGAGGTAGCGTGCCGCCTTGTCATGCAGCGGGCCCGGGTTCGATCCCCGGTCGGGGCAGTTTTTCTGGGTGAGGTTTTTATCGGATGATGGCCATATGATTGTGTGTGGAACCAAGACAAAAGACAGTCAGAAGTCTAACTTCTCATTATACTATTCAACTGTTTGTGTGTGGAACCAAAACAAGACAGTCAGAAGTCTAACTTATCATTATGCTATTCAACTGTTTGTGTGTGAAACAAAACAAAAGACAGTCAGAAGTCTAATTTCTCATTATGCTATTCAACTGTTTGTGTGTGAAACAAAATAAAAAACAGTCATAAGTCTAACTTCTCATTATGCTATTGAACTGTTTGTGTGTGAAACAAAACAAAAGACAGTCATAAGTCTAACTTCTCATTATGCTATTCAACTGTTTGTGTGTGAAACAAAACAAAAGACAGTCATAAGTCTAACTTCTCATTATCCTATTCAACTGTTTGTGTGTGAAACAAAACAAAAGAAAGTCAGAACTCTAACTTCTCATTATGCTATTGAACTGTTTGTGTGTGAAACAAAACAAAAGACAGTCATAAGTCTAACTTCTCATTATGCTATTCAACTGTTTGTGTATGAAACAAAACAAAAGACAGTCATAAGTCTACTTCTCATTATGCTATTCAACTGTTTGTGTTTGAAACAAAACAAAAGACAGTCAGAAGTCTAACTTCTCATTATGCTATTGAACTGTTTGTGTGTGAAACAAAACAAAAGACAGTCATAAATCTAACTTCTCATTATGCTATTGAACTGTTTGTGTGTGAAACAAAACAAAAGACAGTCATAAGTCTAACTTCTCATTATGGTATTGAACTGTTTGTGTGTGAAACAAAACAAAAGACAGTCATAAGTCTAACTTCTCATTATGCTATTCAACTGTTTTTGTGTGAAACAAAACAAAAGACAGTCATAAGTCTAACTTCTCATTATGCTACTCAACTGTTTGTGTGTGAAACAAAACAAAAGAAAGTCAGAACTCTAACTTCTCATTATGCTATTGAACTGTTTGTGTGTCAAACAAAACAAAAGACAGTCAGAAGTCTAACTTCTCATTATGCTATTGAACTGTTTGTGTGTGAAACAAAACAAAAGACAGTCAGAAGTCTAACTTCTCATTATGCTATTGAACTGTTTGTGTGTGAAACAAACAAAAGACAGTCATAAGTCTAACTTCTCATTATGCTATTGAACTGTTTGTGTGTGAAACAAAACAAAAGACAGTCATAAGTCTAACTTCTCATTATGCTATTGAACTGTTTGTGTGTGAAACAAAACAAAAGACAGTCATAAGTCTAACTTCTCATTATGCTATTGAACTGTTTGTGTGTGAAACAAAACAAAAGACAGTCATAAGTCTAACTTCTCATTATGCTATTGAACTGTTTGTGTGTGAAACAAAACAAAAGACAGTCATAAGTCTAACTTCTCATTATGGTATTGAACTGTTTGTGTGTGAAACAAAACAAAAGACAGTCATAAGTCTAACTTCTCATTATGCTATTCAACTGTTTGTGTGTGAAACAAAACAAAAGACAGTCATAAGTCTAACTTCTCATTATGCTATTGAACTGTTTGTGTGTGAAACAAAACAAAAGACAGTCATAAGTCTAACTTCTCATTATGCTATTGAACTGTTTGTGTGTGAAACAAAACAAAAGACAGTCAGAAGTCTAACTTCTCATTACTATTCAACTGTTTGTTGTGTGAAACAAAACAAAAGACAGTCATAAGTCTAACTTCTCATTATATTATGTTGCAATCTTAACTTTTAGTACATAAAATTCCTAGTCCTAGTAATCACTGACTAACATCTCATAACACTGTTTGCTAGTAACAAATATAAATATGAATTGAACTATAATTTCGTTCAATGTTGCATTTATGAACATTTATTTTATTTTGTTGATGACTGTACAATCAGCAGGTGCTATTAGCAGAATGGTAACTCATCCCCTTGAATCCAACACAACACAGGTTCCATTAATGTTAAGTTTATATAATTAAATTACAGTTTTAGAAACTTCTTTGGTCACGCAATACTTCATCCAACGAACATACAATGACCTTAATTTTATTGTTCCAACTCGTGTTTCTCATCCTAAGTACAATAAAACTTGTTCAAAACGGAATCACATGGGACCAATTTTTTTCCACATTAGACAAAATTCCGCATTATAAAAAACAAAAAATTATTAACCAATCTTAGATCATCATCATCATCCATGCAAGTAATAGGCCGTGTGGCCTGTTACGGTCTCAAAGAGGAGTTTTCCATCCAGCGCTTTTTTGGACGTCCCAGCGATCTTTTGCCTTGGGGGCAGTAGCGAAGTATGTCTTTTGGAATTCTATGAGACGGCATTAGTTGAAGATGGGCTTTCCAGTTGTTCTGGTAGTTTTGTATATGGCGAAGAATGGGTTGTACATCCAACTCTTCCATAATTTCCTCATTTATTTTATGGTCCCACTTTTTATAGCCTGCTGTACGGCGCATAAATCGCATCTCAATTGCTGTTATTCGGCTTTCGTCTCTTCTTCGTATTGTCCATGATTCACTACCATATCTTAATACTGGTCTTGCGAATCTTAGATTATAGAGAACCGTATATGTCTTTTCACGTACCTTGGATTAATAAATTGTAGTTCCGCTGCCGTTGGAAAGTGAAATATGGTATGTACGAGCGATTTCGACGGTAACGCGCAAAAAAACAGTCCGTTTCGTCAGCGTTATCCTAAAATTACAGTTTCCACTCACTAATATTATATTAATTCTTACTAGGTCACTATGTACTGTTTATTGCTGGATTGTTCCATAATATTTTTCCTGGATCACTCTGTGTTCAGTCTTTCTGGACCACTCTGTAATAAAATCTGCATGAAAGCCAAATGACATGAAATCTTCAGAAAAGAGCATGTATTAATTTTTAAAGAATGACATTTTCCGAAAGAACGCAATGTTGAATGAAGATGAATAAGACATGAGATGCATTCAATCGAATTTTCTGATATTGATTAAATGGGGCATTTATTGACATTGAAAAGAAGGTTTGAAGGACGGCCGTATTCTTGTCCCAGCCATGCATTGTTAGACTGACCACATGTGCTAATCTCTCAACTCAGTGAGCGTGAATCTGATACCAGAGTTATGTCACATTATCATACCGAAACTGTTCAATATAGAACATCCAGGATTGCTCAGACGAAGCATATGTTACAATAATCATGAGGTCTCGAGTTCAAAACCCCTAATGGTCAAAATCACCGTGGTTTTACTCATGGTTTTCCTTAATCGTCAAAACAAATGCTGGTTTTATTTTCATTATCTTTTGTTCTTTTGTACTAAAGATAGTTTCATTATACTGTTAATTATCCCCGTTGATTTCATGAAATTTATATTGAGATAGAAATAAATGTTCATATTGAGTGATACTAGTTGTTAAATTACATAGAGATTGTTTTTATTTCAAATTTAAATATCCATCCATAGTAATTCTGCACCAAGACAGGTTCTTCACTGCAATCATAGCATTTTCATGCCATGCTTGCAGCTTTACTAGGGAATTGTAGGTGTGGTAGCTTCCCGTTGCTTTCCACATATCATTTACGATATTAGGAAGTCATATTATAAGTAATGCCGCGAGTGATTTCCAATGTATCTAGAGGATTTGGAAATCAAGAGTGATTGGTCATTGACTCCCATTTGGGGGTGAGTTAAATAGTCGTATCATTGTAAACATTTTTATAAAATTAAATATATTTTATGTTGTTTTGTGAAGAATTAATCTGAATTAGCAGTTAATATCACTTTGATATACAGTGGAGGAAATTGGTATAAAGCCACTTGTTAAAAGGGTTAACACAACTTTACTTACTCTTTCTTTGGCATTTTTCTATCTTTATTTCTTCCACTGAGATTGAAGCCCACTCTTCCTGAATAACATTCTTTCTGCTCAGTCACTGTCCCCAAACTGCCGTCCATTGCGATACACACGCCTTGCCAGGATCCCGCATAAGTTCTCAATCGGGTTTAAATCAGGACGTCTGGCTGGCCACGTCAAAAGAGGCATTTCTTTCTTCCTGAACCACTCCTTTGATCTGGCAGACACGTGAACGGAAGCATTATCTGGCTGAAAAATTAGATCTTCGCCAAATTCCTCATACATTCGTATCAATTAGGACTCCAGAAGCTCCTCAGTGTAGGACTCAGCAATCATCTTGCTGCGTATCCATGTTATTTTTGATCTTCCTTTAAAGCAGAATGCTGCCCAAATCATAACACCTCCACCACCGAAGTTTCTACTCATTCTAACTTGCTCTTCAGTACGGAGGTCGTTCCAGTAATACTGAAGGCCATCAGGCCCGTCCAGTTTAAAGTTCTTCTTGTCACTGAACATTACTTTATTCCATTCTGAGTTCCAGGACATGTGTTCTTCAGCAAAAGTCATTCTAGCTTTCTTATGTGCATTGTTCAGAGGTAGTTTACTAAGACTTTTTTTGAATTTTAGGTTCTTGTCTTCTGACAGAATTTGTCTTACTCGTCTGGCTGTTACTGGCAACTTCAAATCAGCCTGGATTTGAGAAGAAAACATACTCTTACCTTTTGCTTTACGTAAAATGACATGTTTAGTGCGCTCAGACAATTTTCTTGTCCGTCCATATTTCCCTTTTTTTTTTTCATATTGTGATCCCAGTTTGACAAAATTATCAATGACATATCTTGAAGCCCAAATTTCGTAGGTATTTGTGTATTGGAAAGGCCCATCTCCTTAAAGGCACTAACTCTTGATTTCTCTTCATTTGATAGAGGCTTTCCACGTGGCATTGTACGTACCGCTGACTTGTAACTGATGAACGATGCTCACAGACACGTCGTCTCCATGTAATTGCAGTGTTTTGTTTACATTTATGTCTCTGTAAGAGCCAGAAGTTGACCTGCCTTTATACCGATTTCCACCCCTAGGACAGCGTTTTCTTAGATTTTACGTATATATAATATATAATAAATACAAAATGTGGAGATCTGTATGAAATTATGTCCAAGATAATTATATGTAATCTATGACACACATGCGGTATTTGCAGAAATATTTCAGGTTGTTTTACTACTAAAAGTAATATCTATTTTTACGTTTCGTTCTCTGAATCAAGTGGTTCATAAAAGGGCGAAAAACTTCAAAAGGAAATTAGAATCCGGAAGTTCCAAGAGAGAAAGATCAACAGTACATAAAGTAAACAACAAACGGAAATTACATCTGCGCTAATTCAATTTCTGTTACAAGTTTACTTTACTTACGAGGAAGCAAATTGTAACTAAAAGAAACAGGAAATAAAGTTATTTCTATTATTTATTTGAAGTTGAAACTTAATAAAAATGGTAATAAAAATCAAATATTTGTATTTCTTTCTTATTTATTACGCTTTTAAGGCCGTGACACATCTAAATTATACATCGCGCAGACTGTGTGTTTTGATTGTTCAACTTTCAATGTGTTTCTTAAAGAAATTACTTATCTTATTGTAATACTTACTTACTTACTCACTGGCACTATCGAACCCGTAGGTCCATGGCCGCGCGAACATAATCTCTCCATACATCCCTATTCTGAGCTAATGCTTTCCAATCATTCCCTGTATAATCTACTTCCCTCAAATCATAGTTAATGTTGTTCTCCCACCTCACTCTTGGTCTACCAACTAAGTGTCTTCCTTCTGGTCTTCCTACAAGAAGTTTCCAGGCACGTCTTTCATTCCCCATACGTGCAACATGTCCTGCCCATCGCAGTCTACGAGACTTAACTGTTCTTATTATATCTGGCTTCCTATAAAGACCATGTAGTTAATATCTCGGATAGCGGATAGGATCCTCCTTCTGACTAAAAAACCCGTTCCAAATGCAGGTCTTTCTGCACCCCCGTAGTATAATGCAAAGCTTCCTGATTCCTGACTACCTTCTCCTGGCCACCTAACTTCCTGTAAAGCGACTATATCCAAGGGTGATTTATCTAATTCCCGCGTTAATATCTCTAGCGCCCCGCTATTGTATAAAGTCCTAACATTCCATGTTCCTAGGAACATGTCCCTGTGTTTGAGCCTTTGGCATGGGTTCCCTGAAGTAGTCCCCGCCCGGAGAACCGAATGGGGGACTATTTGACCTCCGGAAAATTTTACCCCAGTTGAACCGATGTCCGCATTTCTTGACGGTTGTATTTTTACGGTGAAAGATCATCACTCTTTCGCCCAAGGTACTTTTTTCGTCTGGCTTATCACCTTCGACCAGCAATGCTACCGCCGGCATAGCTCTCAGGATCATTTAAGCACGCAAGCCACTCCACCACGTCAAGATAAAGATACCATGGATCTTATTGTAATTGCCAGTTTTTTTAAACTATTCAGTGCTTATTGAACATTTTTTTCTTGTTTATACTGGTTTTCCTTATTGTTTTGCCTTTATCTTTGTTTTGTTTTACAAGTTTGTTAACTTTCTTTAATTCTCACATAGACACAAGGACAGGATACACACACCCAGACCCAGGGTGGAGATTTAAAATCCCCTATCCCGCCAGGAATCGAACCCGGGTCGCCGGAGTGGAAGGTAGGGACTCTATCAACTACGCCACGGCGACGGACTAGTGGTCGCCCAGCGGTCAAAATTTGACCACAATTCATTAAATTTTTAAGTTTGTCACGAATACGTCATTATGCATTAATTTTCGACTTATTTTAAAAAAACACGAACGATAGGAAATATGTGGTATAACTTGGCTAAGCCATATTAAAAAAAACACATCGCATCATTTGACATTTGTATACTATTTATACTATTTAAATTTGCATTTGGACTATTATTATGTGTACGGGAATATACATCCCTTCTTCTTTGTCTCTCACTCCGACCCGTCAATGTTCTATGTCGAGGCATAATGGAAGTAGGTGTGAATATGTAAATATAAAAAGAAATGTAATGAAATTACTGAAACCAAGATTAGACAGGATTTAATTTAAATTTAAATAATAAAATGTACTCACTTTTTTAAACCACTAATAATAAATACGCGAGAGTAAGTCAATTCACATTGTTGCTGCACAATTTTCTTTTACAACAATGCACTTTCAGTATGAACGTAAACAAATGAATGAGTAATGCACATAAATTCCTTAGAGACAATTTATTTTATTTTGTTTAATTTAATTTATTTGTAACACATATTATACATACATTTAATTTTTTGCTCTCCTTCTCTATATGAACTTTAATTATGTCTAATATCGCACTTCCGTGCACGCAATCTGCTTAAAAAGGGTACAAAGTTATTTTCTTTGCGTATTAATATTTTTTCGACTTTCTTAAACACAATGTGTATATTAGATTTAATTTTGTTTTTTACCAGTCTTTAGTTAGTGTTTAGTGGTATAGTCCTGTTTTTACACTTCGCTAGATGATATTTGGGACATGGATTGTTGCATAATTTACAGACGCAGTCCTCCTTGGGTTCATGGTACATGTATTAATATATAGATACTGTACTATGAAGTGATGATAACTGATTTTCTTGGAAAAGATCCTGGTAATGCAATTCAACACAGCATTTGCTTCCGCAACTAAAAAAAATAGTGAGTTCCAGTAAAAACGCAGAAGATGAAACATTGTTCTCGAAAGGCCTCCATATAAGAATAACTTGAAAAAGTTTAATAATTTAGTTGAGGACGACTGACTTACGAGGTAAAATTTATATAATCAACATGTTATTACATAATCTCAACAGTGCTTTAATATGAATTTCAAAAGTGCTGATTCTCGATAGATATCTTCAATCTACGGTAACGCCGTTAACCGTTAATTGTCCCAAAATATTCTCTAAATGATGGTAAAACCCTAATCAAATCGGTCAACTAGTTTTTGAGTCCATAAAGAACAGACAAACTCACAGACAATAATTTTATATATAACACAGACAAGAAATGAAAGTGAAATATGACGCCCGTTTATGGAACTGTTCACTCTATTTACTCTGATTGTTGCTGCGAGGTAGGGGATTTTAAATCTCCACCTTGGATCTGGGTGTATGTTCTGTCTTTGTATGTATGAATGAAGTAAAAAGGTTAACTTCCTCTTCTTCTTCTTCTTCTTCTTCTTCTTCTTCTTCCTTCCAAGTATTAGGCCAAGGCCTGTTACGATCCTATAGAAAATTTTCCCTCCAGCGTTTCATAGGACGGCCCAGTGATCTTCGTCCTCTTGGTATATAATTATAAACAGCTTTGGGGATCCGATTTGAACTCATTCTTTCAAGATGGTGTTTCCAATTTAGTTGGTACTGTTTAATATATTCCAAAATTGGCGTAGTCTTCAATTATTTTAAGATATCGGTGTTCCTTTTCCGATCCCATCTGGTGTAACCCGCTGTTCTGCGCATGAATCTCATTTCACAAGCCGTTATTCTGCTTTCATGTTGTATTTTTAGTGTCCATGCTTCACTACCATAGGTCAACACTGGTCTAGCCAAAGTGTTATATAAACGTAATCTAGTGTTTTTTTTGTACAAGATATGGTTTCATAACTTGATTAATAATTCCTAAACTTTTATTATAACTAGTAATTTTTTTTCAGGGATATCCTTTTCATCCCAGATAGAGAGATAATATCCAAGATATTTAAATTGATTAGATCTCTCTAAAATTTTATTCTGGAGACAGATTTTACTTTGTATGGGGTCGTTCCCATGAAATGCCATAATTTTAGTTTTGTTAATTGATATTTCCATATTAAATTTGGCAGCTATTTTTTGTAAATTATAAATTGATCGTTGCAAATCATTTTCGGAAAGTGCCAGAAGAGCTAAATCGTCTGCAAAAAGAATAGCATCGAGTTTGAGGTTCCTATTGATGGGTATATATCCTCGTTGTGTTTTCCTCCATTCATTTATTAATTTATTCATATATATAATGAAAAGCACCGGTGAAAGTCCACATCCCTGTCTTACTCCAGTGTTGATCTTTTCCCAAGAAGATAATTTTCCATCTTGTTTAACAGAGATTTCATTATCTTTATGGATGTTGAAGATATTAGTAATAGGCTATATTGTTGTGGAACGTTATCATCAGCTAAAATTTGTAGTAATATATTTCTGTCCACTTTGTCGAAAGCCTTTATGAAGTCAACGAAGGCGATATGAGTTTCTATATTGAATTCCTTGTGCTTTTTTAATATAGTTTTAGAGTGAAGAATCCATCTGTACAAGATCTACCCTTTCTGAATCCATTCTGCTCTTCTCCAATTATACTTTCATAATTTTTTTTCAATTTATTCTTAACTATATTAGGTTAACAAATGTATAAAAGAAAAAATAAACGACAAATGTAAATACAAGAAAAAAGTAATAAGAAAAAGGAGTAAAGTAAAAGTTAAGAAAAATGAGGGAAAGGTTATGTTATGTTATCATTAAAAAAGCAGTGATTGGATAATAATAACGAAATTTCAATCCAGAATTTGTCAAAAAGTAGGCTATAATAGTAAATACCGTAAAGGTAAATGAAGCGATTCAAGTGTACGTATTCACAAGGAACAGTTCTTTGTGTTTAAATTAGTTTCCGCTAAATTACCTACAGGTCAATGAATTTCTACTTCCGTTTTATTGTCAGTCAGGTTTTCTCAGAACATTCTTCATAATAATTCTGACAGCCCTTGTGTATTTTCACGCCGAATTATTAAAAAAGAAGTTTCATAATTTCTTAAAATAGTTATTGACTTCAACTACAAGTCATCAGCTGTATTCAGGGTCTCCAATATGTGTTTGTACTTTTACAAATCATCCATCAGCAAGTCTTAAAAATTGATGAACAACTGTTTAAGTTAAAGAGTCTCAAAAGTCTTGTAATTTAAATAAATTTATGACTTCAATGAATGAGAAAGCTTCCTGAAATAAAATTATAAGCATCAATTATTGAGACGATGCCATGGCTGGAAAATATATTCTTTCCAATGCCCCAGGTTGTCATTTCGACATTTCTGGTGTTCTCTCCTGGTACTGGCTTAATTGTAACCCACATCTGAAGTTAGGGCTCCTAGAAGATAGAGTTACGTAACCCCGATGATATGATGGATGATAAATGATAATGAAGCGCCAGGAGAGTTCTTAACTTAAACCGAACCTAAATTCCAGACCATGGACAACTACAGGAATGATTCCCTAGACCCTTAAATTGGCAAAACACAAATTTCTTCTGTTAGTTATTTGATTGTGGCGGACCGCAGTGAAAACGGAATCTTGTATAACTGTTATTATTAGGTATATTGTATAATTAGACACACATTTAAGTGGTTTCTTTTTGTTCGTTTTCTTCTGATTTATTTAAAATATTAAATTAATTGAACCAACTGATGTATCCAAAAAGGATACATTACGAATTTAAGGGTTAAAGGAAAAATTCCTATGGTTTGACCGGGAATCGAAACCGGGGCTTGATGAACAGTAGTCAGATATGCTGACCACTAGCCCATGAGGCTGGTCAAAATAAGCAGAAACAATTTTAAATGACGTATAAAGATTGAACGTTTTGTTCTAAGTGAAGAAGAATAAAAATTATGAATCCATTTTCCTTAATTCCACTCCATTTCATTGACACCGTTTTACCTCTCACCTTATAGGTATTTTTACGCGCTACACGTCAGCCGGGCGTTTCAGTGACACGACTTGTCAAGGAGAGGGGTTTTAACTATGGATCACACACACACACATTTTTTGATGACACAAAGAATGAGCGATCAGCTCAATGCCAGTGCCTCCTCCGAGACAACACAATATTAAGGCGAAACACACTATTCACACACACATTCATATTAAAGATGGCGAATATTATAATGATTATGATGGCCAAATTATGTTCGGGGACGGTTTAGGTCTTAAGAGAGGTTAAAAGGTGATTTCAGCAAAAAAATTCTCGAATTTGGTTTTTCGTACTTTTAAATAGTTTGAAATATTCTGCACAAATTGATATAAATATTATTGATATTTGCTCATTTTAAGTATTTTTAATGCATTTTTAAAAATAAGGCTGCTTCACTCATTTGACACAACCAACGTTTTACTTAAACTCGTTTTTTCGACAAACTAAAATTTGCATATAAAAGATCCGTTTTCTCAGAAACTTACTTACTTACTTACTCACTGGCACTATCGAACCCGTAGGTTCATGGCCGCGCGGACATAAGCTCTCCATACATCCCTATCCTGAGCTAATGTTTTCCAATAATTCTCTGTATAATCTACTTCCCTCAAATCATAGTTAATGTTGTTCTCCCACCTCATTCTTGGTCTACCAACTGGGCGTTTTCCTTCTGGCTTTCCGGAAAATTTTACCCCAGATGAACCCATGTCCGCATTTCTTGACGGTTGTATTTTTACGGTGAAAGATCGTCATTCTTTCGACCAAGGTACTTTTTTCGTCTGGCTTATCACCTTCGACCAGTCCGGCATGGGTAAACCCTATCGGCAGCAATGCTACCGCCGGCATAGCTCTCAGGATCATTTAAGCACGCAAGCCACTCCACCACAAGAAGGTAAAGATACCATGGAGGGGGTGTCAGAAACTATAAGAGGTAAATGTAAGAACATTTTTGAGCGTGTGTACTACTTACATATGTTCATATGGAACTATTTTCGTGCTCTAACTATTATTGGCAATTAAAAAAATGAAAACTTGCAAAAATTAAAAAGAAAAAAAATAGAAGTTTAAAATAATTATATTTCCAAAAGTAAAAACAAACGTAAGTCAAAAGTGCGTGTATGAACAGTGTAAAAATTCACATTTACACCTCAAACAGTTTCTGAGGAAGGGGCACGCCGTAGCGTAGTGGTTAAGGCACTGAGCTACAAGACGGAGGGTCGAGGGTTCAAGTCCCGTTGGGGTCAGGATTTTTAAACTGACCCAAACCCTCTGGCGGCACTATGGCCCTGGGGTCGACTCAGCCTCTAACGGAAATGAGTACCAGACACATGTTCTGGGGGTATGTTTTGGATTTTGAAATGGAAATTTTCATATTATATTTGCTGGCAATTTTGAATAATATTCTAAAATATATATAATCAATAATTACAACTTGAAATATGTTATTACGTATGGATGATGCATTTCAGTCGACAACATGGCTAAAAGTGTCGAGCCTTCTGATGCCGTGTCACCATCTAAATTTGTAAAACACAAGTCTGACAAACCTCTGACTAGTGGCCCAAAAACAATTATTTTAAATGTATTTCACAAGTTTACTGAAAAGTATCCAGAACTTACAGTAAAATATATCCATCCATAGTAATTCTGCCCGAGGGCAGTTCCTTCACTGCAATCATAGGATTTCCAAGCTCTGCTTTGCAGCTTTACTAGGGAATTGTGTAGGTGTGGTAGCTTCCCGTTGCTTTCCACACCGGTGGAGGATGATGATCATGAGATGATAATGATGATGGCCATATTATTTCGGGGACCGTGTGGGCCTTAAAGTTTTCCTGACATTTGTCTTACAGATGAGGAAAAACCTCACCCAGAAAAACTGTCCCGACCGGGGATCGAACCCGGGCCCGCTGCGTGACAAGGCAGCACGCTACCTCGAGACCACAGCGGTGGACTAGTAAAACATATAGTGAATTTAACATCTGAGTTTACCGGTGCGTCGTGTACAAGTATTAAGAGTGCTCGGAAAGAAAAAAAAAAAAAAAAACACGTGTGGTAAGGTTGTAAGTCCCTGTAAAAAAGGAAACGTGTGCAATATGCTTTTGATAAGTGTGATGAATTTGTGGCAAACGCAATTCGAGTAATAGTGTATAATTTCTTTTTCAAAAATGAATTATATGTTACATGTGTTATATACTTCACACATGCTCCCTGTCAATGTGACAGTAATTGTGGCGCAAATGGCGGAAGGATACAATTAGCGTTTGTTTATGTTAGGAACACTCTAAAAGCGGATAAGGTATAGTTTTTTTTTTTTTTTTTTTTCCATAATAATTTGAAAGGGGATTTTGGAATTGAACCCTTCTCTTTTTAATCTGTCCCTTGAAGTTTGAACAGAACTGTCCATTCCAGTTATTATTCCTAATCCTTTTGTAGGTCTCTGGCTATAGATTTGCGTCTGCGCAAAGCTGATAAGAGAAGATATCTATCCCTTCTCGCTATTGTCTTCTTGCTCCCTTAAGAGGGCCGCCTCCTGACGAAAATGCTGACATGAAAAATGCCGAGACAAAGCCAAGGGAAGTGATATCTTGAGCCTGTGCAACGAATGATTCGTCTCATTGCTTTCTGTTAGTTAAGATAACGAAATATCTGTCACTAAAACAGATTTCTGTTAAAATATATTTTTTTTAATTCTCATTGAACACTGAACACTCAATTTGGTTTCAGCAGTTCTTGAAATTTCACTATTTATTCAGAGAAAAAGTAAATCTCTCGGATAAAGGAACACATGAGAGCATATAACAGAAATTTAGAATATTCAAAATATGCTAACCACCTATTCCAATTTAATCATTGTTTCGATCCAGATTTTGAAATTTTACATATTTGTGATAAGGGTAAGATTTTTTGGAGGATGTAGAAATTAATAAATTTAAAAGTAGTAAAAAACTGTTAAATTCTCAACTTGATTTGAATGAATTCCCTTTGTTCAATTTAAAAATTTAAATAAATATTGTTGTATTGTTGCTTAGATCAGTTGGAACACAATTCATAATTTGTTAACATGTCTGAAGAAGGTACAGTGTACCGAAACAGCTGTCACTGAATTATATAATAAATATGAAAATCAAATAAAACTACGTTTTATTTTTATTTAATTAATAAAATCCCAGAAGATCTTTATTTTTAATTAATAGGCCTAGTTCAGTTCTTAAATGTTGATTATTAAAAAATATTACATTGTTGCAATGTTTATTTTAGGATTTTGATTGATCACATGGAATGAGTAAGGAGAGATATCCATTGTTAGCAAGAAATTATCAAGCAAGAGGAAGGCGTGATGTTGGAAGACCTAGAAGACGTTGGGCTGATGCATTATGAAGTCGGAACGGACAATTGCCTAATCCCTGGAGTGATGATGATGATGATGATTTAAAGCACGTGTTCCTCTATTTTTAACAGTATAATACCACTTGTGCTCCTCGCCTCTGGTCCCAAGGATCGCGGGTTCAAACCCGGCCGGGGTCGATGGATTTTTTAGGACGGAAAAATCCAAGGAGCAAGTCCTCCGGGAGGGACTTTAAGCCGTGGGTCCCGAGTCTGAAGGTTTTCAGGCTCGTAAAAAATCCTTAAGCCTGAATGAAAAGGCCTCTAAGCGAAATTTACCGAATTTTCCCGTCCTGGTGCTACCTTGGTTTCCTAGATGACGCAGCGACGCTACCTCGAGACCACACTAGTGGACAATAATAACAAACTAACTGGCTCTATCGAACCCCTAGGTTCATGGCCGCGCGGACAAAAGCTCTCCATACATCCCTATCCTGAGCTAATATTTTCCAATCATCCCCTGTATAATCTACTTCCCTCAAATCATGGATAATGTTATTCTCACACCTCATTCTTGGTCTACCAACTGGGCGTTTTCCTTCTGGTTTTCGTACAAGAAGCTTCCGTGCACCTCTTTCATTCCCCATTCGTGCCACATGTCCAGCCCATCGCAGTCTACGAGACTTAACTGTTCTTATTATATCTGGCTTCCTATGCATACCATGTAGCTCATTATTATGTTGTTTTCTCCGTTCACCTGTCTGTTCATCTCTTTTTTTGGCCCAATTTCTTTCCTAAGAAGGACAATAATAACAAGAAAGAATGATTTTACTATTTATTACGTACATTAAAGACTGTTAATTTATATTTAAAACAAAATCTGGTACAATAACATTGCATCATAAAAATATAGTTAATGTACTCATTTTACCAATTAAAACTTCAAAGAATCAACATGTTTCAACAGCGAAGCTGACATTTTCAAGTATAATTATTGACTATTCATTTTTTTTTTGCAAATGCCCCAGGTGGTCTTTCGACATTCCTAATGTTCTCTCCTGGCATGGCGTACTTGTAACCCACTTCTGAGGTTTGGGCGCCTGGAAGGTGGAGTTACGTTGCCCCGATGTATGATGGGTGATGATGATGATAGTAGTGCGCCAGGAGAGTCCCTAATCCTAAGCTTAACCTAAGATGAATATGAATGATGATGACAGATTTTCTGGGCGAGGTTTTTATCGGGGTTTTTCCTCACCTGTAAGACAAATGTCAGGAATACTTTAAGGCCCAAACGGTCCCCGAAATCATATGGCCATCATCATCCTTATCATTATTATCATCCTTCACCGGTGTAGAAAGCAACGGGAAGCTACCACACCTACAATTCTCTAGTAAAGCTGCAAAGCATAGCATGAAAATGCTATGATTGCAGTGAAGGACCTGCCTTCGGGCAGAATTATGGATGGATGTTTTATAAAAGTCGGTGCTTATGAATAAAGGTAAAATGTATTGTTTAATTTTAATTATTATATCAAAAAAGGAATGTGCAGATATCCCTTCAAGATTTTAATACCGTATTTATCGAATTATTGTATTTGTGTATAGGGCAATTTATATATTTACATTAACTGTATTGTCGCCTCACCATGAAGGTTGTCCATTTGTATAAAAGCGGGTGCCGCGATAATGCTTGACAATGATTAACATTCACGTAGCGGTAGTCGGCATCTGTATATTTAATTATATATAGCAGCTGCGGGAAAACAAAGCGAGTCGCTGGACTAGCATCATAGTGAGGCGACATAACAATACTCATTGCCTTCTTCAAAAAGAGATATATAGATCATCGGTTGATTAATGTCTTTGACATCGTCCGATTCCTAATAGCCAATTTTGTCGGCCCATCCAATCTCCTGGTTGTAGATGTTTCTCCTTCATATATAAACATATTCCCTGACTCCAGGAGTTTTTCGGTCTTCCTCTGCTTCGTCTTCCCTCAGGTTTCCATTGCAAAACAGATTTTGGTAGTCGATCCTCTTCCATTCGATGGACATGTCCGTACCATCTTAATTGCTGAGTTTTAATATATTCTAAAATAGTGTCTTCAATCTTCATTTTCTCCCTTATAACTGAGTTCCTAATTTTTTCTCTTCTTGAAATTCTTGCTGCCCTTCGTATAAAATCCATTTCCGTTGCCAAAAGATACTTATTTGTTTTTGTTGTTAATGACCAAAGTTCTGCTCCATAAGTAATGATGCTTTTATCAATTGTATGATATATATTCATTTTATTTTTATTACTTATATTTTTATCCCACACTATTCCATTGAGGCAAGCAATTGCAAATTTTCCTTTATTATTTCTATTTCTTATTTCCTCTTCATAACTCCCATTTTTATTTATTTTAATTCCTAAATATGTGATCTCACTACAAGATTTTATTGTTTCTCCAGTCTCCAAAATTAAATTTTGTTCTGGTTCACCAATTGATACATATATATTTTTTTTTTTCAAGTTCAAATTTAATCGCCATTTTTCATATTTCTCTATTAATTTTCTAGTCATATATTCTAAATCTTCATAATCTTGTGCAATTAACAATTGATCATCTGCAAAATGTAAGTTGTATAAAGTTTTGTTGTTTGAAATAGGAATTCCCATGCTTGAACATTTTCTCCTCCAATTCTTTAATATTTCATGTACATATATTTTAAACAGAGTCGGTGATAGACAACAACCTTGACGAAGACCTTTATTTATCGTGAAACCACGTGACAATTTACTGCCAATTTTAATTTTAGACATGCAATTGTCATATAAATTTTGTATAGCTTTAATTAACTTAATAGAGATACAATATATAAAGTAAAGTGATCCCACAACAGGCCTCAGGAGGCCCTTGGGGTAGTAGGAGGTTAAGGCTCCCACTTTTTCTAGACAATCGGCACTTTATGTCAGCCGGGTTGTCAGCCCTGCGTGACGGCCGCATTTACCCCCAGAACAGGCGTCTGGTACACATTTCAGTTACAGGCTGAGTCGACCCCAGGGCCATAGTGCCGCCAGAGGGTTTGGGTCAGTTTAAAAATCCTTACCCCAACGGGACTTGAACCCTCGACCCTCCGGCTTGTAGCTCAGTGCCTTAACCACTACGCTACGGCGTGCCCCAGAGTTACAATATATATAGCCTATGTCCACCGCTGTGGTTTCGAGGTAGCGTGCTGCCTTGTCACGCAGCGGGCCCGGGTTCAATCCCCGATCGGGCAGTTTTTCTGGGTGAGGTTTTTCCTCACCTGTAAGACAAATGTCAGGAAAACTTTAAGGTCCAAACGGTCCCCGAAATCATATGGCCATCATCATCATCCTTATCATCATCATTATCATCCTTCACCGGTGTGGAAAGCAACGGGAAGCTACCACACCTACAATTCCCTAGTAAAGCTGCAAGCATAGCATGAAAATGGTATGATTGCAGTGAAGGACCTGCCTTCGGGCAGAATTACTATGGATGGATATATGACATGATTAGAAAAATAAATGCCTGCACGGGATTCAAACCCGTGTATATATATATTCGGCAGAAAAAAATTAACATTATTTAATATTGATATCACTGTGATCCTAACATCAGTCGAATTCCGAATAAATGGATGACGACTGCTTACGTCACTTTTCTCTCAACTTATTTATAAGAATTGCTTTTTTGCAAAGACAAAATATCTGTGTAATGTGAAATATCAGCTGATTCATTAGTCATAGCTTCCGGTATTATCATATTTGACTCCACTTTTGTTTCAGAATGTATCCGCATGAAAATCGATAGTAAACTCTCTCTGTCTCTTCTCGGTACATGTGCACCGAACTTGCACTCAACAGCCGGCTCGTAAGGGCGATATTGCCTATGTTTAAGCTTAGCATTATGAACCTTGTTGGCGTCAGTAAGGTATGGTGGGGCGGGTGTACACCCGCATGCTGCACTCAGTCCTCGGTTCAGGTCTCTGACAGTGAGTGTTCAGTGTTGTGATGTGTTCCATGTTCCAGGTAAGCTGACAGCTCTTCTTCCTTTGTTATTTTAACAATACAACATTGTTTCCGCTACGCTATTGTTAATGACATTATATTCATTTCATATGTTATTGTGGTAGCATGAAATGTAACATAATTACACAATTTTTAATTAATTCAATTATTTTAATACGATAGAAGAATAGTCTTCGTGACAATTAATTTTTAATATTTAATTAAAAGAGAATAGGATTAAATTTATGATGTCATAAAATCATTAAAAATATTAATCTCGTCATGTGACGTAGTCAAAATTGTAATTGCTATTTTGTTTTTCTTTAGTGAATAGTTGATCTTGACAATATAGAAACTAGTTGGCTTCTTTAAATTTTAATTTGGTGATTTCGGTCTTTTATTGACTTCTTATAATATAATTAATTTTATTTATTTATTTATATACAGAATTTTAATGTTTACACGTCTTTCTGTGCCTAAAGTTTTATTTTTCTTCTCCACTCTTCTCTCTCCATCCAATTCATGTCCTCCAGTCCTCTTGCTCTCATTCCAATTCTTATTTCCTGCATCCACGAGTTTCGATGTCTTCCTCTCCTCCTTCTTCCAGGTGGACACCATTTCAATGTTTTCCTGGGTAATCTTTCTTCTTGCATTCGTCGTACGTGCCCATACCGATTTAATTGCTTATACCGTATATAATCTACTATTGAATAACCAATATTAATTTTTTCTCTTATGACAGTATTTCTTATTTTGTCCAATTTTGAACATCTTGTTGCTCTCCTCAAGAAATCCATTTCCATTGACATAAGTTTTTGTTGAATTTCCAAACTTCAGCTCGATATGTGACAGTACTTCTCACTATTGAATTATATATTTGTAACTTATTTTTCTGGTTATATGTCTGTACCATAAGACTCCATTCATCATTGCTGTTATTGCTCTACCTTTATTTATTCTGTTCTTAATATCACTTTCTTGTTTATCCTCTTTATCTAATTTTACTCCCAGATATTCAAATTATTCACATCCTCTAATATAATAATATAATTAATTTATTGTTAATTATAGATGCTTTAATAACTCGGATCATAAGCGTCTGCAGCCTTTAGTTGTATCCAATAGGCTAGGTGCATTTATTGTTGTATATACTGTATAGGCATTTGTTTCTAAGTACTAATGTAAGTTCCCTGGTTCAATTTTAATGGTATTTTAAAATGATGGTTGATAACGAATAGGTCATTGTCATGAAATATTACATTAATGTTCTTCTTGAGGGCTGATGAACACCGTAAGAAAAATCTTATTGCAGTATATTAAGAGCTCAACTGTTTGAATCAGAAAACTATTCTCAAACGCTAATGTCTGAGCATCTCTTACATACTTGGCACTATCAAACCCGTAGGTTAATGGCCGCGTGATAAGCTCTCCATACATCCATATCCTGAGCTAGTGTTTTCCAATCATTCCCTGTATAATCTACTTCCCTCAAATCATTGTTAATGTTATTCTCCCACCTCATTCTTGGTCTACCAACTGGACGTTTTCCCTCTGTTTTTCCTATAACAAAGTTCCATACACGTCTTTCATTCCCCATACGTGCAACATGTCCTGCCCATCGCAGTCTACGAGACTTAACTGTTCTTATTATATCTGGCTTCCTATAAAGACCATGTAGTTCACAGTCATGTATATATATATAGTTTCCTCCATTCACCTGTCTGTTCATCTCTCTTTGGTCCAAAAAAAAATCCTAAGTACTTTATTTTCAAATACTCGTAATCTCCTTTCCTCCCATAAAGTAAGAGTCCATGTTTCGCATCCATATAATATAACTGGTAGAATAATAGTTTTATATATTTTCAGTTTAACGTTTTTTGAAAGGAGTTGGGAATTCAAAAGCCTCTGTAATGCATAATAGCACGCATTTCCAGAATTGAGCCCATGTTTAATTTCTTTGTGCATCTCATTCCTATTTGTGATTATTGTTCCTAGGTATTTGAATTCAGCCAATTCCTCAAAATTTCCCTCATTTGTCATTAGCTGTCCATTTCCATTATATAATGTATTTGTACGTGTGACCATATATTTAGTTTTATTGATATTTACTTCCAGTCCTAATTTCTTAGTGTAACTCAATAGTGTGTGCGTGTTGTCCTTTAGTATCTCCTCGCTCGATATAATTTAATCTTTCAATATAAATATTATTTTATTCTTGAAATACCTATTTTTGTTCAGATTGTCTTTAATATGTTTGAGTGTATACCAGAAAGTTTTTGTCTATTGTTCGTAGTCAGGTGTTTGTACAAAATTCACTTACATGGCCATGAACTAAGGAGCTCTGAGCCTCTTCCTAAGGGATCTCAAGACGTTATAGATCAGTCCATCTTAATTTTGGTCTTCCTTTATCACGACGTTCTTTAGATTGACACTGCAATGCTAATTTAGAAAACCGAGATGGGTCCATTCTTTGGACACGTTGTAAACAAGTGCTTTGATAATTCTGATTTTTTTTTTTCAAGTATATTTTTGAACTTTTCATTTAACTCTTATATCTGGTTACTAGTCCACCGCTGTGGTCTCGAGGTAGCGTGCTGCCTTGTCACGCAGCGGGCCCGGGTTCGATCCCCGGTAGGGGCAGTTTTTCTGGGTGAGGTTTCTATCGGGTTTTTTCCTCACCTGTAAGACAAATGTCAGGAAAACTTTAAGGCCCAAACGGTCCCCGAAATCATATGGCCATCATCATCATCATCCTCATCATTATCATCATCACCATCATCCTTCACCGATGTGGAAAGCAACGGGAAGCTACCACACCTACACAATTCTGTAGTAAAGCTGCAAGCATATCATGAAAATGCTATGATTGCAGTGAAGGACCTGCCTTCGGGCAGAATTACTATGGATGGATGGATCTGTATACTATCTGCAGTAACATGAACTGCGGTCAAGAAGTAAAGCAGAAGATAGCAATGGCAAAAGAAGCTTTCAACAAGAAGAGAAGCATTTTCTGCGGACCTATGGCAAAATAATTAAGGAAGTGCTTTGTGTGGAGTGTAGCATTATATGGTGCAGAGACTTGGACATTACGACGAAATAAGGAAAAGCGACTGGAAGCTTTTGAGATGTGGATATGGAGAAGAATGGAACGTATAAAATGGACAGACAAAGTAAGAAATGAAGATGTGCTAGACAGAGTGGGCGAAAGAAGAACAATGCTGGAACTCATAAAGACGAGGAAAAGAAATTGGATTGGCCACTGGCTAAGGAGAAACTGCCTGCTGAAGGATGCTCTAGAAGGAATGGTCAACGGAAAGAAAGTTAGAGGCAGAAAAAGACATCAGATGATAGACAATATTAAAATAAATGGTTTGTATGCAGATACAAAAAGGAAAGCTGAGTTAAGGAAAGAGTGAAGAATGCTGAGTTTGCAGTGAAAGACCTGCTCTTGAGCAGAACACTAAGAATGAATGAATCTGTGCTTCTCTACTTGTCCATTTTTGTCAAACCTAGGAGTGAACGTAAAAACCTTGCAATTTGGGTTTGATTTTAGAATGTAGTGTCAAATAAATTAATGGTTAATTGGTTGGGTCCTATGAAATGAGGATTGTGATAAAATGAAGACCAGGCAATAACATTGTATTTTGTTGAGAGTGCACCTTGGCTACTGAGGAAAACAACGAAAATTTCTTCAAGTGTTTTTGGTTGATCGAGGGATTTTAACTTTATATATCCCTCTTTGAAGACTTAAAACCGGCCGTCTAGGCCAACTCCCTAGGCTAATTAGTTCTTCTTCTTCCTTCCAAGTATTAGGCCAAGGCCTGTTACGATCCTATAGAAAATTTCCCCTCCAGCGTTTCATAGGACGGCCCAGTGATCTTCGTCCTCTTGGTATATAATTATAAACAGCTTTGGGGATCCGATTTGAACTCATTCTTTCAAGATGGTGTTTTCAATTTAGTTGGTACTGTTTAATATATTCCAAAATTGGCGTAGTCTTCAATTCTTTTAAGATGTCGGTGTTCCTTTTCCGATCCCATCTGGTGTAACCCGCTGTTCTGCGCATGAATCTCACTTCACAAGCCGTTATTCTGCTTTCATGTTGTCTTTTTAGTGTCCATGCTTCACTACCATAGGTCAACACTGGTCTAGCCAAAGTGTTATATAAACGTAATCTGGTGTTTTTTTGTACAAGGGATGGTTTCATAACTTGATTAATAATTCCTAAACTTTTATTATAACTCGTAATTTTCTCAGGGATATCCTTTTCATCCCAGATAGAGAGATAATATCCAAGATATTTTATTCTGGAAACAGATTTTACTTTGTATGGGGTCCTTCCCATATATATATATATATATATATCCATCCATAGTAATTCTGCCCGAGGGCAGGTCTTTCACTGTAATCATAGCATGGTGGTGCTATGCTTTGAGACTTTACTAGGGAATTGTAGGTGTGGTAGCTTCCCGTTGCTTTCCACACCGGTGAAGGATGATGATGACAATGATAAGGATGATGATGATGATGATGATGGCAGGATGATTTCGGGGACCGTGCCGTAAGCTTCCTGACATTTGTCTTACAGGTGAGGAAAAACCCCGAAAAAACCTCACCAGGAGCCTGTCTCGACCGGTAATCGAACCCGGGCCCGCTACGTGACAAGGCAGCACGCTACCATGAAACCACAGCGGTGGACTGTGCATATATATTAAAAGAAAAATTAACCCCTGAGCCGCGATTTGAACCCGGGACCTATAACTCTATACGTTAGTACAATACCGATTGCGTTATACAGGCTTACAGTGCAAAAATTAATTTTCCTTTTCTTATATACAATTCTCTGTCATAAGAGGGTCCACCGCTGTGGTGTGGAGGTAGCGTGCTGCCTTGTCACGCAGCGGGCCCGGGTTCGATGCCCGGTCGGGGCAGTTTATCTGGGTGAGGTTTTTATCGGGGTTTTTCCTCACCTGTAAGAAAAATGTCAGGAAAACTTTAAGGCCCAAACGGTCCCCAAAATCATATGGCAATCATCATTATCATCCTTATCATTATCATCATCCGTATCATTATCATCATCATCTTTATCGTTATCATCATTATCATCATCATCATCCTTCACCGGTGTGGAAAGCAACGGGAAGCTACCACACCTACAATTCCCTAGTAAAGCTGCAAAGCATAGCATGAAAATGCTATCATTGCAGTGAAGGACTTGCCCTCGGGGAGAATTAATATGGGTGGATCATAAGAGGAGACAGGACATTGCTCACAGTGCCATCTTACGGCTTCTATATCATGAAAGCATTTTAAATGAGAATATTTTATTTTACAGCAATAACGTTTTTTTTATTTAGAAGGTTGTATGCCCGAAGGCAGGTCCTTCACTGCAATCATAGAATTTTCATGGTATGCTTGCAGCTTTACTAGGGAATTGTAGTGTGGTAGCTTCCCGTTGCTTTACACACCGGTGAAGGTTGATGATGATGATGATGGCCATATGATTTCGGGGACCGTTTTGGCCTTAAATTTTTCCTGACATTTGTCTTACAGGTGAGGAAAACCCCCGATAAAAACCTCACCCAGAAAAACTGTCCCCACCGGGGATCGAATCCGGGCCCGCTGCGTGACAAGGCAGCACACTACCTCGAGACCACAGCGGTGTACATTATATATATATATATATATATATATGTGTGTGTGTGTGTGTGTGTGTGTGTGTGTGTGTTGTGGTTTATCATTATATATTGTAATGAATTGGAAGTGATAATTTATATGAAAATAATCATGATAATGTGGTAATGATTTTTTTCTTTGAAAAATGAGTAAGTCATAATTTTCGAACTGAAATCTGCTGAATATTATTCCCAAATGCTTGTTGTCTGAATCAACTATTTCTGCAAAAAGTAACTTTTATTGAAGAAATTAAGCACAAATACATAAAATGTTAATGAAACTTAATGTAAAGAACATTGTGAATTTTTCGTTAGATTGCATTAAATTCAATTCCTGCTACTGTTTCCACAAATACCTGCAGTCCTGGATATCAGATACTTTGCCTTTAAAAACTGGGTCAGAGCAATATCAGACGGAATTTGTTCAACAACCTAGTTAGCGCGTTTCCCTAATGAATCGAGATAGCGTTAAACTAAAAATGTTTATTAATATTTTTTAAAAGTTCATTGAGTATAATAAACTTACACGAATCTTATCACCAGAGACCGGATGTTAGGGAAAATGCCTACAGTTATTTATTATAGATATTGTAAAAGTGACTTCATATAAGTTCATACCAACGACCCTAGAGTTGTTTTCCATGAAGTTCATTTTGCCTATAAATACCTATTTCAGCTTACAATGCCTATAAATGCCTATTTGCCATTTTTTTTCTCGAAATTAACTTAGTATTTCAATGGAATTAATTGAAATGGATAAGTAAAAGGATGTACAAGACTTGATAGAATAAGAAATGAGGATATAAGAGAAGAATTGAAAGTACAGCCTTTATTGGATAAAGTCACGAATTACAGACAGAAATGGATTGATCACATGGATGGAATGAGTAAGTGAGAAAACTAACTCTAACGCCTGGGATACCCGACTAATATCATACTAAGCTGATTATATTATCTTCTACCCATGTAATCAATTGAGTTTGTGTTTACTTGACGAAAATCCATATTTATTAATTAAATAAAAATAAAACTTAGTTTTATTTGATTTTAATATTTATTAAGATATAATTCAGTGTTTCGGTACACTGTACCTTCTTCAGACATGTTAACAAATTATGAATTGTGTTCCAACTGATCTAAACAACAATACAACAATATTTATTTAAATTTTTAAATTTAACAAAGGGGATTCATTCAAATCAAGTTGAGAATTTAACAGTTTATTACTACTTTTCAATTTATTTATTTCTACAGCCTCCAAAAGGTCCAACTTCTTACCCTTATCACAAACATGTAAAATTTCAAAATTTGGATCGAAACAATGATTAAATTGGATTAGGTGGTTAGCATACTTTGAATATTCTAAATTTCTGTTATATGCTCTCATGTGTTCCTTTATCCGAGAGATAAAAGGTCTACCAGTTTGTCCTATATAGACATTGTCACATGTGCCACACTTCAATTTATAAAGAAATTAAATAAATTATTGTTGTACTGTTGCTTAGATCAGTTGATATGTACTATAATAACACAATTCATAATTTGTTAACATGTCTGAAGAAGGTACAGTGTACCGAAACAGCTGTCACTGAATTATATCTTAATAAATATGAAAATCAAATAAAACTAAGTTTTATTTCTACGTATGTGATTAACACATGTGAATGTGAGGCCAGCAACTGTCTTTTGGGCTAAGAGTCTTCTAGGCCTGATGTGCCATGAGTTTTGGATAATATTCACGAAGTTTCTTATTTTATTTTATTTTAATTGTAGACGCTTTAATATCTAATGATATAGCGCGTCCGGAAAACTGTTGATATATCCAAATAGACTGACAATTGAGTACCTCTAGTCGATCTGGTGGACTAGTGGTTGTAGGTTACCTTGCTTACCCTTTTGGTCCGAGGTTCGCGAGTTCAGGGACGGATCGATGCATTTTAAGGGTATAAAAATCTGGGTAGGCCTATAGCTTCTTTTGAAAGGGAAGTATGACCATAAGTCTCATGCTATAGTATTACGCATCTAAAAGAACCTCAAATTTTTGACAATTATAGAAATCTTTCACGACACATTTGAATTGCGATGCTAATTAAATAGTATTTAATGAGTGTCGGTAAGTAGGGCAGCTACTTGTGTGCGTATTGTTATGAGCAGCCTAGGAATTTATTTTATTTGAACTCCAATTATTTATTTTTAACAGTGAAAAGAGCGAAAACGAGATTTTGTTTTGTTTAAAACTAAATAATCTACGCTTAAAAATGACATGATTCCAAGAGAAAGCCCCAGCTGTACTTCCTTCTTCTTTTACGTACATTTTTCTTCTGTCTCTGAGGTCACTTTTGAAAGAAATGATCTCTACAAAGATATATTTCACACGTGGATTTTAATTCCGCGAAAGTGTGGGAAGTTGGAAGGAATTTTATATCCATCTGAGGTAGACAAAGGCCTTTCTTTCCTGATGTACGACCCTGACCGCGTGGAAGTAATCTTGAGTCATACATTTGTAATGAGAATCACCAGTGCCATCTGGAGACAAGCTCTCTAAATGAAAATAAAGAAAATGGTATAAAAGGAAGTTAGATTAAAGCGAATCAGCTGTAAAACGAAATAAAGAAATAATCATAAAAATACACCCAAATGTTTTTAAAAAACTATATTTTGTAGCGATGTTATTTAAAAGTGGTACATTGCAATGCGAGGTTGTGAAGTACTTTTTACAGGAGTGAGAAAATTATTAAAAACCGAGCGATAGCGAGGTTTTTAATTTCCTAGATTCTGCAAAACACTTCACAAACGTGCGTTGTACATTATTTTTTGCACGATGGTATTTTCAAAATAATAAATAATAGTAAAATAATAACATATTTGTTCGAAATAGTTCCGTTCACTATAAACAACTGACTAACGTTAACAGTCTGGCTAATGTTTATACGGCACCGAAAATCATTTAGTTGATACTACAACAGGCCGTGACACCAATCAGGCATAAAATGGCGGCAAGTACGAATTTATTGTTTTGTATTGTTTCAAATAAAGTTCAGTTCAATTAAAGTGCAGTGATTTGTTTCGTATATCGTATATTAACACTACATTTTGGATATATTTTGTATATACATTGTACGTAGCATAAATAAAGGGCAGTGGTTTTACTTCCCGCACTAGGTAGGTATTTTGTAATATTACAGTATAGTTATTTAGGTTGGCAACCCCGAAATTTAGGAAATTGAACTTTGACTCATGGTCGCCATTGCTTGTAAACACGACAGAACGCTCTGTCGTGCAAAAATATATTTTTTTTTGTCCGGATTAAATAATGATAAAAACAATATGTAATTGTGTGTCTTGTGGAACCGGTAGGTCCAGTGTCGCATTTACTAAGACCTCTCACCTAAGCCAACTTAACCTGATCATATCTCCCAGGTCAAGTTCCTGAAGCCGATACGAATATTATCCTCCCCTAGGCCCAAACTTTTAGATTTTTCCGTATTTCTACCAGTGGCGTGCGGTGCTCACAAGCAATTGCGCCAGCTTAAAACCGGATATTTATTCCCATATAGTAATAATAATAATACTAATAATAATAATAATAAGTTAATAATTTTTTTATTTAATATTTAATAAATATTATATATATATATATATATATATATATATTTATATTTATAGGAAATGTGCACTCAGTTGAACATTAGGGACAGCACACACACCCAGACCCGAAGTGGAGGTTTTTTAAAATCCCTACCCCGCCGGGAATCGAACCCGGTCGCCGGAGAGGAAGGTAGGGACTCTACCGACTACGCCACGGCGACGGACAAATATAATTATATTTATCTCTATTAAGAATAGAAATAAGATTGATTTAGAGAATTCAATTTTTTTATAAGTATATAAAACATTTTCAAACTGGTCAATATAAACTGTTAATACAGTTAGATGTATTTCAAACTGATTTAATATGTAAAAATACTTTAAATATTTGAATTGACATTTTTATAAACAAATAAATGCGATTGGACGAATTAGAAGGGGGTCAGTCAGTAGTACTCCTTCCTTTTCAGTTGGACCAATCAGAACTTCCAGATTATAACTGAGATGAAATGGGATTTTTCCCAGAACAACAAGATGGCTACAATACTTTATATACTTGAAAGAAGTCGGACATGTAAAACTACAGGAGAATTATAGTTCATTTCTTGATATTAGTTGACAAAATGGTGTAAAATTTATGGAAAATAATATTATGGTAGAACTTTAATTCATATGGAGTATAAATAATCCAACAAATCACTGCATTTTAAATGAACTGAACTTTATTTGAAACAATATAAAACAATAAATACGTACTTGCGGCCATGTTATTAATAATTGTCCTCAAGGCCTCCTGTACTTTCAACCAATTAACATTGCCTACTCTGATAATGTTAATCAGTTGTTTATAATGAAAGAAAATATTTCCAACAAAGATGTTATTATTTTACTATTATTTATTAGTCTACCGCTGTGGTGTCGAGGTAGCGTGCTGCCTTGTCACGCAGCGGGCCCGGGTTCGATCCCCGGTCGGTGCAGTTTTTCTGGGTGAGGTTTTTATCGGGGTTTTACCTCACCTGTAAGACAAATGTCATTAAAACGTTAAGGCCCAAACGGTCCCTGAAATCGTATGATCACCATCATCATCCTTCACCGGTGTGGAAAGCAACGGGAAGCTACCACACCTACAATTCCCTAGTAAAGCTGCAAGCATAGCATGAAAATGTTATGATTGCAGTGAAGGACCTGCCTTCGGGCAGAATTACTATGGATGGATTTATTTTGAAAGCACCATCGCGCAAAAAATAATGTACAACGCATGTTTGTGAAGTGTTTTACAGAATCTCGGAAAAACCTCGCTATCGCTCGGTTTTTAAACATTTTTCCTCGATTCTGTAAAAACCACTTCCCAACCTGGCATCGTAATATACTATTTCAGAAAATTGCATCATCATCATCTTCACTGCATGGTTTAGGCGATTCGCCTGTTTCCGAATTCACAATGATTCCTTTCATCTCTTCCTAGGTCTTCCTACATCCCTTAATCCGTTTTATTTAAAATTATATGCTCTCTTGGGCAATCTTGTTTCTTTCATTCTCCAACATGCTCTTCCCAGCCGACGAGGTGTTGTTGAATTCTATCATTTATTGACCTAACTAATTAACTAACTCACTGGCACTATTCAACCCGTAGGTTCATGGCCGCGCGGACATAAGCTCTCCATATATCCCTGCCCAATCATCCCCTGTATAATCTACTTCTCTCAAATCATAGTTAATGTTATTCTCCCACCTCATTCTTGGTCTACCAACAGGACGTTTTCTCTCTGGTTCTTTCATTCCCCATTCGTGCCACATGTCCTGCCCATCGCAGTCTACGAGACTTAACTGTTCTCATTATATCTGGCTTCCTGTAAAGACCATGCAATTCACTGTTATGCAGTCTTCTTCATTCACCTGTATGTTCATCTCTCTTTGGTCCAAAAATGTTCCTAAGAACTTTATTCTCAAATACTTGTAATCTCCTTTCCTCGCTTAAAGTAAGAGTCCATGTTTCGCATCCATATAATATAACTGGTAGAATAATAGTTTTATATATTTTCAGTTTAACGTTTTTTGAAAGGAGTTGGGATATCAAGAGTCTCTGCAATGCATAATAGCATGCATTTCCAGAATTGAGCCCATGTTTAATTTCTTTGTGCATCTAATTCCTATTCGTGATTATTGTTCCTAGGTATTTGAATTCAGCCACTTTCTCAAAATTTCCCTCATTTGTCATTAGCTGTCCATTTCCATTATATAATGCATTTTTTATCATTTATTGAATATATTTCTAATTCACTTTTTATTTCTGTTCGGCTGTTCACTGTCAATACATTGAGTAATTATTACAGCAAAGAGGTTACCAGCCTCCTGTGCAGGTAATGGTGAGAGGGCTGCTGTCTTATGGCTTAAACCATTTAGCCATCACGTATATTAGGGTGCTCCTTCCGGTCTGTCATGACCGTTGAAGTCTTCACCTTTGTTACTCCGGGCATGGGCCCTCCATATTTATAACCCCTGGAGAGAGAGTGTCCCAGCATTTTTAAGCCCCCAGGAACTGGGTTCCTTGTTGGTCCACAGGTCCTTATTACCGTAGCTATTGGGACCACCGCACCAACTGGTAGGATCCCCCATTCGCCATCCGGGGGACGCGCCCGATAAGGGTTACAAGATCCTCCGGGGAGAAAATTACAATGAATTCAAATGGATTGGACGCCCATTCCTATATTTCGAAAGTTCAAATTTGCCAGCAAAACTAAGAGAACAGTCGTGTGATAATTAGCAGAGATTATGACTTTAAAACTACACTCGTACACTCATATTGTCAGATGTAACAACGTTTTGGATATTATTAAGGCGTGAATATCCTCAACTTTCGAACGAAGCAGTAAAGCTGCTCATACCATTTGCAACTTCATATCTGTTAATTCTAATCACACATTCTAAGTCTGGATGCAAAACTAAAAATCTACAAAACCATACTGAGACCAGTTGATATTTATGGCAGTGAATGCTGACACTTAGCAGAGAGAATAGAGAAAGACTGAGAATCTTTGAAAGAACATCCTGAGGAACATCCCGGGACCTATAAATGATGGTGGAGTGTGGCGGGTAAGATATAACGATGGAATCTACAATTTGTATTCAGACCCAGATATTGTAAATGTTATTAAAATTGTCAGACTGAGATGGGTGGGTCATATAATGAGAATGGAGGAGGAGAATACTACTAGAAAGCTTACACTACTGAGACCAGATGGAGGAAGAAGAAGAGGAAGACCGAAGCTGAGATGGATGGATGGAATAGAGGAGGACCTCCGAAAGCTCGGGGTCCGGGGATGGAGAAGGAGGGGTTTGTACAGAAATGCGTGGAGGATTGTCCTAGCAGCAGCCAGGACTGATAAAGGGCTGTAATAACAACACTTCAGGAAACAATACACGAAGTGGAAAAATGGTGCTCCAAGAACAAGCTGGACATTAATATATCAAAAACGGACACAATGATCTTCAGAAACGGAGGAAGAGCCGCCATAAATGAAGAGATATACATAAGGGAAACTAAACTGAAAATAGTACCAGACTTCAAATACCTAGGTATCACGCTACAAACAAGCGCAAAATGCTTCACAAAACATATCACAGAAAAGACAACCCAGGCAATAATGGCAATGCACGAAATAAGAAACATTAGATCTCTCACCTTAGAGACGGCAATGCTATTATTTAGAGCAAAAATTCTACCAATACTGACATACGGCATAGAAATCATATGGACACATTTAACAATGAAGAATCTTTCCTCTCTAGAAAGGGTGAAAGCGAGATATATTAAGGCAGTATTAGGAGTGTCAAAAGTAACACATTCAAGACTCGCATACCTACTGGCGAAGGAAACTTTTCCTCATCGACGACCTCAGAACAAGCGTACTCTTGCCCAGCACCAGCGCATCTGAGCAGCTGCTAGCAACATTGAACAGAAAAAGGGAAGAAATACATCCAGAATTCTACAGTACCGGGGCAATGGTGGACCGTGCGTGGACAAAAGAAAATTTCGAAATGAGACACGTCATTACTAGGTTGGCAGTCCATGGATTCCACCACCTGATATGCAACAACACAACATTTCATGAAGCAAATATAGACTGTAAATGTACGCTATGCGAAAAATCGTGTGACCGATATCACATTGAGCTATGCACAAAAAGAACAAAAGCAATGTGTGAATATGCAAATATGTAATTTTAAAATGTATTCTACTTTAATCCTGGCTATTTGGCTGCAATACAATTATTATTATAAAGGGCTGTAGAGCTGGAACAAGAAGAACCTGAACTTTAGAATGAAGCAGTAAAGTTGCTCATGCCATTTGCAACTGCATATCTATGTAACAATGGATTTCCCTCTTCAGTTCAAGTGAAAAGCAAGTACAGAAATATACTTGATGCACGCTCTGATTTATGTCTCAAGTTAAGTACAATTCAATCCAACATACTTACTCACTTACTTACTCACTGGCACTATCAAACCCGTAGGTTCATGGCCGCGCGGACATAAGCTCTCCATACATCCCTATCCTGAGATAATGCTTTCCAATGATTCCCTGTATAATCTACTTCCCTCAAATCATAGTTAATGTTGTTCTCCCACCTCATTCTTGGTCTACCAACTGGGCGTTTTCCTTCTGGCTTTCCTACAAGAAGCTTCCATGCACGTCTTTCATTCCCCATACGTGCAACATGTCCTGCCCATCGCAGTCTATGAGACTTAACTGTTATTATTATATCTGACTTCCTATAAAGACCATGTAGTTCATTGTTATGTAGGCTTCTCCATTCACTTGTCTGTTCATCTCTCTTTGATCCAAAAATTTTCCTAAGAACTTTATTCTCAAATACTCGTAATTTCCTTTCCTCCCTTGTATAAAGTCCTAACACTCCATGTTCCTAGGAACATGTCCCTGTGTTTGAGCCTTTGGCATGGGTTCCCTGAAGTAGTCCCCGCCCGAGAACCGAATGGGGGACTATTTGACCTCCGGAAAATTTTACCCCAGTAGAACCCATGTCCGCATTTCTTGACGGTTGTATTTTTACGGTGAAATATCGTCAATCTTTCGACCAAGGTACTTATTTCATCTGGCTTATCACCTTCGACCAGTCCGGCATGGGTAACCCTATCGGCAGCAATGCTACCGCCGGCATAGCTCTCAGGATCATTTAAGCACGCAAGCCACTCCACCACGACAAGGTAAAGATACCATGGAGGGCTTCAATCCAACATAAAGCAAATTATGCTGTCATTACAGGCCCAACTATCGCATTATATTAGTGAGTACAAAATAGTTTAACAAAAGTTCAACACGTGCTTAAATGCAGTAAAATAGTTTTGTTTTATTATCATACAGTACTTACTTTTTATTCTGTGATTACAGTGTGCTAATTTAACTTATGGGTCACGTGAAGTTTAATACCCTTCAGAGGGAAATTAATAAACACATGACCCCTATACCAAACAAATACATTTCTTTATTCTCAATATATGTAAACCCTTATTTACCTTACGGTATATAAGGGTTATAATTGTGTAACATTATGAAGTATTGTATTGTATTGTAAGCCTATATTTTCCCTTTACAGAGATTTAGGCGTTCTCCCCCTACAGGGAAGAATTTGAACCATACTAATTTAGTTACACTTGTTTTCGTATAGATGTCATTTTGAGTGGTCCGTGGTCAGCGTTCCGCCTCATACTGACATCTAGCAAACCAAGGTAATACTAGGACGGGAAAATTCGGTAAATTTTGCTTAGAGGCCTTTTCATTCAGGCTTAAGGAATTTTTACGAGCCTGAAAATCTTCAGACTCGGGACCCACGGCTTAAAGTCCCTCCCGGAGGACTTGCTCCTTGGATTTTTCCGTCCTAAAAAATCCATCGACCCCGGCAGGGTTTGAACCCGCGACCCTCGGGACCAGAGGCAAGGAGCATAACCACTAGTCCACCTCGAGTAAATAAACATAAAACAACAATAAAACAAAATACCGTTACATAATATTATAACAAAAATGAATAGAGTAAAATTAAATTATAGTTGAGAATAAACACTATTTACAAAAGTAAATAAGTAATTATAACATATTTCTTTCTTAATGTGATAAAGAGGACTGGAATAATCTTTTTCATTAAAATTCAAATATGTTTCAAGATTGTAGCGTTCAAACCACAACAATGTACAATTAAATAAAACATGTTTGACTGTTTGGATTTCTTCTCCACATTTACAAGTTGCATTTGATGATATTTTTAAACAAAGACTTAGAATATAGTGTATTGGTATACTGTACATGTAAAGATAGCATTATGACAAAGGAAGGAACCTCTCTCTCTCTCTCCAATAAAGCAACCTTGACTAACCTTCAACCATAATGTAGAGGTCACTCAGAACAGCTGTCGGATGTAAACAAGAGCAGGTTTACACTTACAAATTATACTTCGGTTGAACATAAAAGTTGCGCACTGACTGTTTGGAACATTTGGAGTGGAACATTATAAGATCACATACTACTTCACTGGATACTAAACAACACAGTTCAGTAATGTAGCTGTAACCAGACGGTACAGAGAACTATTCTATCTTCCCTCTGACGTCATGTACAACCGTACGCTGATATCGTGTTTACTAAGGAATTGTCCCATCTCTAGTTATGACGAGATTTAATCGTCTCAATTTCAAATAAAATATTATTTTAACGTAAAATATTATTTTCAGAGACTCTCTTAAGGGTTCATGAAACAATTTGAGTATTTTTTGGACCAAAGAGAGATGAACAGACAGGTGAATGGAGAGGACTACATAATATTGAACTATATGGTCGTTATATGAAGCCAGATATAATAAGAACAGTTAAGTCTCGTAGATTGCGATGGGCAGGACATGTGGCACGAATGGAGAATGAAATACGTGCATAAAAGCTTCTTGTAGGAATACCAGAGGGAAAACGCCCAGTTGGTAAACCAAGAATGAGGTGGGAGAATAACATCAACTATGATTTGAGGGAAGTAGATTATACAGGGAATGATTGGAAAGCATTAGCTCAGTAGGGATGTATGGAGAGCTTATGTCCGCGTGGCCATGATCCTATGGGTTCGATAGTGCCAGTGAGTAAGTAAGTAAATATGTAGTTATAAATGTTCAACACAAGGTAAAAACATGAAATAGAAGAATGAAGTGTGCGTTGGAAAGCAAATGAACGCAGGGATATTCCTGTGGGAGAAATGAATTTCCCAGGTTACGTCATTTGGGTTTGTCAATAAGCTGGCGGGCGCATTCCATTGGGACTTCTGAAGAGCTGTCTCATGTCATACAGTATGTTTTCCCCTGGAGATGCATCCGTCTGTTTTTTTTAATAATGTCCAGTCAATACAATTAAAACAATCACTCAGTGCATACGTCATTACTTATAAATCCATTACGAACCGCTGTTGAAGTCGCTATAAACAAGGTAAAACACGTTCCTGTTATCTCACTCGTCCTCAACGACGTAAGATTTCATTTAAAACACCTTGTAGATGCTTACAACGTGGAAGATCGCGGATTTCAGCTCCCCAATGGTATCAAGATTTTTAAAATGGTCTAACCCTTCTGGCGGCCTGGGTCAAGTCAGCCTCTATATTAAATGAGAACAGGATTATGTCTGAGGGTAGATATGGCCGTCATTGCATGGCTGACAACCCGGCTTATACCGTGTGCTCCAAGGGCCTTCTAAGTCCTGTAATGGGATCGCTTTACTTTTTACTTTTCATTGCCGTTTTCTATTCATCTAATTCTTTTTAAAAAATTGACATAAAAACGATCTTCTTCTTCTTCTTTTTCGGCTTTCCCCCACGTATAGGTTTGCCGTCTTCAGTTTCCATTTATCTCTATCATTCCAATCTCCCTCTTCCAAATTCCTATCATCCATTATAGTTCTGACGTAGGTTTTCCATTTCCATCTTGGTCTGCCATGTTTATTTCTTCCAGGGGGTGACCACTGGTATATATTTTTTGGCCATCTTTCATTGTCCATTCTTTGTATATGGCCATATCATTTAAGCGTTTGATTTTCAATCCTCTTAACAACAGATGTGGTGACATTCATTTCTCTCCAAAGGAATTCATTTCTTATTTTATCCTGTCTTTTTTTTTTTTTTTTTGAGGCTTCTTCTAAAATAATCAAATTCAACTGTTCTAATTTTTTTCTTTTGTAATTCCATCAAAGACCAAGTTTCACTTCCACATGACAAAATATTCTGTATTATGCTCTTATAAATTTTTATTTTAGTTTCCTTTGTAATATTTTTGTTCCAAATTATTCCATGTAATGTCTTAGTTGCAAATGATTGGTACGGCCTCGAGAAGGGTACAGATGCCGACTATGTATACCTTAATAAATCTCGAGAAATGCCACTGCGACGTTTTTAGCAGCTCTGCCAGCAAGTCCTAATCCTACGCTCTCGTTGTGCTCCCTGACTGCAGTCGTAATAGAGTGTAGCTAACAGGATGGGACGAAAGGCGAGTTCTCAGCGCCTTAAAACTGAGACATGTCGGCTAAGGGAGCAAACCGTAGTAAAACCCAGGTCCTCCATGTCTGGGGGTTAGGCGTCAGGCTGGCAACCTGGCCCTGGAAAAAAGTATATCGCTACGTACTTCAGTAAAATATGTCAGCCGGATGGATTTAAATATGACAGACGAAAACAGACCTTTGCTATTGGCACATGGAATGTTCAAGGCTTGAATACTAAAGAACAAGAAGTAATAGATAAAAACGATAATTCTTGAAATTGCTAATAGCGATGAAAGCTTCATTTTCACTTCTCCACGGTCGTAAAATATAATAATTTTATTGATTTACTCACACAGTTAAAGGATGATAGTTTTGCAGACGCTTTAATATCCTATATCATTTCGCGTTTAAGATATCGGCGTGTATGCAGTGGGTTGTAAAGTTCTGTTGTTTAACGTGTGTTTTTTTGAAAAATTTAATGTATCATAAATATGGCTACACGTTTGATCGCGTTGTGTGATGAAAATATTACCATTACAGGAAATATGAAGTTAACCGTTGGAAAGGCAATTATTCAAATTACAACAATGGAGTAAAATAAAACAGTGTAGAACTTACGTCATTAATCAAAATGACGTTGAATATGCAACAGCAAATTACAATTGTTCCATGGGCAATAATGTATGCTAATGATCGTGAGGCCGCAAGACGTGAGTTTGACGTAGCATTGCAGCCGTCGACTGTGGGGAAGTGGACAAAACGACTGCTGGAGACGGGAAGGATGCAGAAAATCAAACCTCCTGGAAGGCCTCGCATTAGCTCGGATGCAGAAACAACGAAGAGAATTGTGGAGGCGTTCGAAGCTAGCCCACAAAAATCAACCCGCCAAGCTGCACGTGAGCTTCATATCAGTTAATTGAGTGTGTGTGTTGTAATTTGAAGGATTCCCTTTCCAATGATGACATCATATTTCCTTCAATAATAATATTTTCGTCACAAAATACGATCAAACTTATAGCCATATTTCTGAATCACTCTGTAATTGCTATTAATTATATCAATAAATGGTGAATATAAGGAAATAGGTCCTGGTAATGAAATTTCAAGCAGTTTTTGCCTAAACGACTGAAGAAAACCAGGAAAAAATCAATATCTGGTTGGTTTGTCACAGAATTCTAATCCGTGACATCCCAATCGCCAATGCTTGAGTCAACGCGCTCTTGAATGATGTGTTATTTTTCTGATGCAGTGATATTCGTGTGCCATGGCGGAGGAGGACTTGAAATGTGTACGTATAGATTTCCCGCCAAAATATGAGGAACCTGGCGCTTGCGGAGTCGATTTAGTGCAATATGGATTACCTCGGCAGATGGCAGCACGGTATGTGAGATCACCCCCACCATTGCCAGATAGCCTCAACAATGGAATTGTGTTCAGGTAAGCAGACAAGTCTTGTCAATAAGGTGGATGTGCAAACATTAATAATGGTTTGATAGTTATTTATACATTTTGCTTCCACAATTATTTAAATAATTATTGCAATTTCCGCTTTTGCATATTATTTTTTATAATGAGTTTAGAGATATACAGAATGAACGATAATTACACTGACAAACTTTAGGGACTGATTCGTGACTGAAAATGAAGGAAAAAAGGTCCTATAAACATGTGTCCGGAAATGAACGATGTGCTAACAAATGGTCCCGGCACACAGTACATAGCATAATCACATCCACGTCACAACAGATGTTCAAAGTGGCCTCCATGGGATGCAATGCACGCGGTCACATTTCGTATCATGAATATACAGACGATCTGGTAATTATACAGAAGTCAGAGGATGATTTACAAAGAGACATTTACATGTTGAATCAATTAGGACTCTATTATAATCTCAAAGTCTCAACTTCAAAAACTAAAATTATGGATTTTCAGGGCAAAGTACCAGTCAGAGCAAAAATAGTGATCAATAAGTAAATAATAGAACAGATAGCACACTTTAACTATCTTGGTTCAGATATAACATATAGCTATGATTGGGATATACATAATAAATTAAACCGATATCAAATGATGTGTGGCACCATAAGAACAAACCTCCGAAAGACTCGAAGAGAAACTCAGCTCAGGTTTCGTAAAATTATGGCTGTTCCTGTTCTTTTATATGGATCTGAATCTTGGGTACTTACAAAAAAAAATATATCTCCCACATTCAAGCCACTGAAATTATATTTTAAGATCCGTAAAAGGGTGTACACGATGACCTACAAACCACATGGGAAAAGATCTTTGGGACGACCGAGGAAACGATGGACTTGAGACCGGAACAGGTCACATTGACCTAATCCTGGAAAGGAAGAAGAAGAAGGATTGCCTCACCCTTTCGCGTGTTCCGGCCTCTCTCCGAATAGCGTCACAGGCGACGTGGACACGCTGTTGAAGGGTCAGCACATCAGGAACTGGCTCATCATACACAATACTTTTCAGATGTCCCCAGAAGTAAAAATCCAGGGGTTTAAGTCCGGTGATCTAGCAGGCCATGCAACAGGCCGAGAGAATAATGTCATTCGTCAGTGCCATCTACCGTGGCAACGATGCATTTATGAACACTTATTCACAGGACATTTTTTCCTTCATTTCCAGTCCGGAATCAGTCTCTGCAGTTTGTCGGTGTAATTAAAACTCGCTCTATATATTTTTTCTACTACATCTTTGTTTATATCTTCACAACATGAACGTTTTTAAATATAACTCTTTACTGCGGAGCTTGTATCATGAAACACAGTGCACTCCAGAATATTTTGTTTAATTACGAGTCGTATTTTTAATTGAAAATACAGTTCACACCATTTATCTGGCCGTACGTGATTAATTATTTTCCGCAAAAGGGAGTAACCGCAAAGTGTTCCCATTATAGGCCTCAGGAGGCCCTTGGGATAGTAGGAGTTGAGGTTCCCACTTTTCTAGACAATTGGTATCACATGTCATCCCTGCGTGACGGCTGCTTTCAACTCCAGGACATGTCTGGTACTCATTTTTTCGGAGGCTGATTCGACTACAGAATCACAGTACCGCCATAAGGTTTAGGCCACTTTAAAAATGTTGAACCTAACGGGACAATAACCCGCGACCTTATAACTTATAGTGTAATTACCCTGCGACGAGCTCCCAAAATAAGATGGATATAAAACACACACAACCAACCAATCAATCATTACACCAAGTGGCCCATCCGAGCCAAATTGTTACATTTGATACGCTTCCGTGCAGTAGAGAGAATTCGGTGGCCTATACACTTTCTCGACTGTCGAGCCTCCAACCAGATAACAACACCTAGAAGCGCTTGCCACTGAAGATGTCCTCCGCAGTTGAGGGAGAAACGTCTGGTAGGAACACCAGTAATGGACCACGGCCACATAACCCGGAATCACTTAGCATTAGGAAAAAAAAAAGGATTTAACATGTAAAGTACGTAGAGTTCTATGATACGAATAAATTAAAATATTAATTTCAAAGTGAATGTAATACAATAGTAGTGGTTAAGGCACTGAGCTACAAGCCGGAGGATCGAAGGTTCAAGTCCCGTTGGGGTCAGGATTTTTAAACTGACCCAAACCCTCTGGCGGCACTATGGCCCTGGGGTCGACTCAGCCTCTAACGAAAATGAGTACCAGACGCTTGTTCTGGGGGTAACGGCGGCCGTCACGCAGGGCTGACAACCCGGCTGACATAAAGTGCCGATTGTCTAGAAAAAAGTGGGAGCCTTAACCTCCTACTACCCCAAGGGCCTCCGGGCCTGTTGTGGGATCACTTTATTTAATGCAATATTTAAAAATGGAAAAAATTATAATTGTCAAGCAAAGAAGAATATAAGGTTTAAAAAGCAAAGAAGAAACATATTGAAGAAAGTTCAAAGAAATTACATGGTATTATTATTTTTCATTTCCCTTTTTTTTTTTGTTTTATATTATTTACCTTAAGTAGGCCTATGTTTTCCTTTTTGATACACGCAAATTCAAGATGGAGATAAAAAATGCCAACCCCGCCGGGAATCGAACTCAGAACTCCGAAGTGAAATGTATGGACTGTAGCGACTACGCCACTGCGACGGACTTAAAACATCAGTCAGATTAATCGAAACCGGGATTTAAACACAGGACTTGCTGAATACGAGTCTGAACTACCCCTAAGCCAACTCGCTCCGATAGTTTAAACACAGGACTTGCTGAATACGAGTCTGAACTACTTCTAAGCCAACTCGCTCCGATAGTTTAAAAATCAAAAGTAATGATCGTTTGCAGGAGCGCCGTCAATCTGCGGCAACATCTCTGACTCCTGCGTACTGCGGGTCAAGTGTGGTTGAGAGATGCAGGCGTTTGTAAGAGTAATATTTCTCTGCAGCTTTTCATTGTTTCAAAAAATATATTTATTTTAATTCAATGCCACCACCTTGTCGTTTCGACATTCTGGTATTCTCTCCTGACATGGCGTTATTGTAACCCACTTCTTAGGTTGGGGCGCCTGGAAGGCGGAGTTACGCTGTTCCGATGATGTATGATAGACTGCTTACAACCTTTGACATATCTACACTTCCAAACATTACTATAAATAATATAATTATCCCTTATTCTTCTTCAGTAATAGATCTTGGACTACATCTAGACGCAAATTTAACCTGGCAAACACAAGTGAAACACATATGTAAAAAGACTTTCTCCATCTTACATTATCTTAGACGTTTAAAGAATTTTCTCCCAGTTTCGTTAAAACAAATCCTAGTGCAGAATCTTGTGTTACCACACTTCGATTATTGTGACATTATATATAATGATCTAAACTATGCCTTGTCGCAGAGACTGCAGCGTGTTCATAATGCTTGCATTCGATTCATTTTCAATATCCGCCGTTATGACCATATTTCCGAACACTTTAATAACCTCTCTTGGCTCCGTCTTACTGACAGACGTAAATTGCACTCTCTTTCGCTACTTTTCAAGCTTCTGAATTCCTACATTCCTACTTACCTGGCGTCCAGATTTGAGAAGTTATCCTCCTACCACAATATTGACACTAGGTCACAAGATAGCAGTCTGCTAACAATTCCTCTTCATAGCACTTCCTCCTATTCTACTTCCTTCACAGTAGCCTCCGCCCGCTCCTGGAATCTCCTTCCTCAAGATATCAGGGGTTGCCGCACACTTGGCACCTTTAAGTCACGCTTATACAGTTACCTGTTGTCTAATAATTAATTTTTCTCTATTTATTTAATTTTATACTATGTCATTAATCTTTTCCTCGTTTTTTTATATATCTTGTACATATTATATATTTAATTCGTTAAATTTAGAGTAAATCAAAATACATTATAAATATTAATTGTATTGTATTCATAACTTGTAATCGTTTATATATATATATTGTAATTTAGATTTAAGACTTTTCTTTTGTATTTTTTTTAAACCTGGTTGAGTGGTAGACAAGGCCTTAAGGCCTTAACTCTGCCAGGTAAAATAAAGCTATTATTATTATTATTATTATTATTATTATTATTATTATTATTATTATTATGATAGGTGATGATGATGGTAATGATGCGTCAGGAGAGGCCTCAATCCTAAACTTAATGAATATGTTAATGATGGCCAGATTATGTTCGGGGACCGTTTGGGCCTTAAAGTTTTCTTGACATTTGTCTTACAGGTGAGGAAAAATTCCGATAAAAACCTCACCCAGAAAAACAGCCCCGGCCGGGGATCGAACCCGGGCCCGCTGCGTGACAAGGCAGCACGCTACCTCGGTGGACTCAGTTGTTTATAAAGAACGCAAATATTTCCAACAAAGATGTTATTATTTTACTATTATTTATTATTTTGAAAACACCATCGCGCAAAAAATAATGTACAACGCACGTTTGTGAAGTTGTTTATCTTATTATCTTATTTTTGGCTTAAATTTTAAATTTAATATCAGACTAATTCCTAGCTACGTCAGCAGACAGCATCTATTTTAAAAATGCAATTTTGTAATTTAGTCTCTTGCACGAAAGAATAAAATCGTAAGTAGTTCATAACAAAGAAAAAAGGAACAAATGAAAGAGCAAAACACGCAACAGTTGAATGGATGAAGGCGCATGCGCCTTGAAAATACACATCAATATGCAGTATCTTGGAGTCTATCCAACATTACTTCAATGAAAACTGGCAAATTCGGGTCAAATTCTGATTCACCTCCCCCGTTCATCTTCCTGTCATAATTCCTTTTCTAATAGTAGTTACGTTCCCCATTTAATTTCACGATAAATCCATTCGTCTTTAGATTTGAATTCTCTGTGATAAATTGCACGATAATGATTCAAGCAGTGCTAAAAGGATCTAACAAGTAAATCTTCATGTGGAGAAAGAAATAGAACAAATGTCTTTATTACCGTTCGAATAAATACGTAATTTTATTACTCAAACAAATTATTAACAAGGCAGAGATCTACTGTATATCAATAAAATATTCTAACTTAATCAGTTTTCAGTATTTATTTATCATAAGTAATGCCACGAGTGATTTCCAAATTCACGACTCACGAAGTGAGGAGTGAATTTATCTAGAGAATTTGGAAATCAAGAGTGGCATTTGTTAGGACTATTTAACGAATAAAATTAAACTGTTTACTCACAAATCATTATTTAACTGTAGTTATTTTAAAATATTTATATATTTAATGTAAACGGCGATGTTTGAAAACAAATGAGAAACGATAGGTACGCTTCATTTGCTTCTTTTGTTTATCACTGCAACCAGATCATACTATTTATTGCCAAAGGAACGCAATATTGTAAGAATGCTCTCTAGTGGAGAAAAAATGAAACACATCAAACTGTATATTAATTCATTTCTGATGTCGTATGATGTAAATATGACAATTATATTTGTTTCTGGATTATTACCTAGCAAAAAATACATTTAAAAAAGTACAAACAGTGGTTTCTTTTTTTGGTGATATAATCAATTGCTACAAATGTTTTTATATTAACTCCTGCAAGCCCTATGTGTTGACATTCATGCACTATATATATACAATCTGGTAGCCGTACTTCTTACAGACTCAGTCACTGCAAAATAATGGTCAGATCTGTTCAGAATATTAAAAAGGAGGAGCTTTCTTTAATGTGGTAAATTTAATATTGATAAATATTTGGTGAAACACGACTGTGATTGGTTGTAAAACAGAAATCATTGAAGCGTGATTGGTCATTGACTCCTATTTGGGGCATGAGTTAAATAGTCATTTAATATTATTTCGTTACATTCTTTGTGTCTTTCTTATTTTCACTCAATTTCTCTAAGATTCTGATTAGAATTCAGGGAACTGTGGTGGAATGAATTTGCTTGCACAAACGTGTAATAATTAAGAGGAAAGATTACGAGGATTTGAAAATAGGTTAGGAAAATTTTTGGACTAAAGAAAGACGAACAGACAGGCGAATGGAGAAAAATGTATAATACTGAGCTACATGATCGTTTTGTGAAATCAGATGTAATAAGAACGTGTGGTACGAATTAGGGGTAAAGAGGCACGGAAACCTCTTATAGGGAATTAAAAGGGAAAAGACCAATAAGTAGACCAGGAATGAGGTGGGAGAATAACAAGTCATGATTTGAAAGAGATGAGGAATGATTAGAAAATATTGTTTCAGGATAGAGATGTTTGAAGAGCTTATAGCCATGAACCTCTGGGTTCAATAATGACTTATTTTTTTATTATTATGAATTGCAATCAGCAAGATCATTAATTTTTTAGAACATTCTAAATATACATCATAAAATAATACTAACACGCCCACCGCTATGGTCTTGGGGTAGCGTGCTGCCTTGTCACGCAGCGGGTCCGGGTTCGATGCCCGGTCGGGACAATTTTTCTGGGTGAGGTTTTTATCGGAGTTTTTCCTCACCTGTAAGACAAATGTCAGGAAAACTTTAAGGCCCAAACGGTCCCCGAAATCATATGGTCATCGCAATCATCATCATTCATATTCATCTTAGGTTAAGCTTAGGATTAGGGACTCTCCTGGCGCATCATTATCATCATCATCATCACCCATCATATCATCGGGGCAACGTAACCGCGCCTTCCAGGCGCCCCAACCTCAGAAGTGGGTTACAAGTACGCCATGCCAGGAGAGAAACCAGGAATGTCGAAAGACAAACCTGGGGCATTTGAAAAAAAAAACACAAGGCCAGCAAGTCTACGCTGCCGGCCCGGATTCAATTCCCGGTCGGGACAAGCTTCCTGGGAGAGGTTTTTGTCGGGTTTTTCCTCACCTGTAAGACAAATGTCAGGAAGTTTAGGGTTCAGCGGTCCCCGAAAATCATCCGGCCATCATCATCATCCTTCACCGATGTGGAAAGCAATGAGAAGCTACCACACGTACAATTCCCTAGTAAAGCTGCAAAGCATAGCATGAAAATGCTATGATTGCAGTGAAAGACCTGCCCTCGGGCAGAATTACTACGGATGTATGGTCACCAATATGTTTGTATATTCTCTCGCTCTCGCTCTCTCTCTCTCTCTCTCTCTCTCTCTCTCTCTCTCTCTCTCTTGTCTTTCATTTGTTTATTAATTTGACTCTCAACTGTTTTCTGTATAGGCTACAGTTTAAATGACCTCTATTGATAAGCTTTTCCATAGTTTGTTCAGAGATGTTGGTTAGGCGTCTCTCAGTGTTGGCAATTTAGCGGTTTTTCCCCTCGCTAGGTATAGCATGTCAAACTTTACACCAGAGCGTAGTGTAGGTTACAATGTTAATTTGCACCGGTATTGATCAGGTCAAACTGTGATCCGACTCGTCCAAATATAATGTAATTTTGTGGTTTTCTGTAACTGACAACTTTAAATTGCAGAGTTAAAAAATAAAAAGAATATATGAAAAATACTTTTAATGTAAAACTAATGTCATTTCAAGTAGCATATTTATTATTGACCCATTGTTATTATTATTATTATTATTATTATTATTATTATTATTATTATTATTATTATTATTATTATTGTTAGTCCACCGCTGTGGTCTCGAGGTAGCGTGCTGCCTTGTCACGCAGCGGGCCCGGGTTCGATCCCCGGTCGGGACAATTTTTCTGGGTGAGGTTTTTATGGGGGTTTTTGCTCACCTGTAAGACAAATGTCAATAAACCTTTAAGGCCCAAACGGTCGCCGAAATCATATGGCCATCAACATCATCATCCTTATCATCATCATCATCCTTCACGGTGTGAAAAGCAACGGGAAGCTACCAGTAAAGCTGCAAGCATAGCATGAAAATGCTATGATTGCAGTGAAGGACCTGCCTTCGGGCAGAATTACTATGGATGGATTATTATTATTATTATTATTATTATTATTATTATTATTATTATTATTATTATTATTATTATTATTATTATTATTATTATTGTTAGTCCACCGCTGTGGTCTCGAGGTAGCGTGCTGCCTTGTCACGCAGCGGGCCCGGGTTCGATCCCCGGTCGGGACAATTTTTCTGGGTGAGGTTTTTATGGGGGTTTTTGCTCACCTGTAAGACAAATGTCAATAAACCTTTAAGGCCCAAACGGTCCCCGAAATCATATGGCCATCAACATCATCATCCTTATCATCATCATCATCATCATCCTTCACGGTGTGAAAAGCAACGGGAAGCTACCAGTAAAGCTGCAAGCATAGCATGAAAATGAAAATGCTATGATTGCAGTGAAGGACCTGCCTTCGGGCAGAATTACTATGGATGGATTATTATTATTATTATTATTATTATTATTATTATTATTATTATTATTATTATTATTATTATTATTATTATTATGTCCACCGCTGTGGTCTCGAGGTAGCGTGCTGTCTTGTTATGCAGCGGACCCGGGTTCGATTCCCGGTCGGGACAGGCTCCTGGATGAGTTTTTTTCGGGGTTTTTCCTCACCTGTAAGATAAATGTCAGGAAGCTTAGGGCTCAACGATCCCCGAAAATCATCCGGCCATCATCATCATCACCCTTATCATCATCATCATACTTTACTGGTGTGGAAAGCAACGGGAAGCTACCATACCTACAATTCCCTAGTAAAGCTGCCGTCCGGCAGAATTACTATGGAATGGAATTATAATAATAATAATTATTATTATTATCATCATCATAAATTTTTATGTATAACTAACTCATTGCCACTATCGAACCCATAGGTTCATGGCCATCGCAGTCTACGAGACTAAACTGTTCTCATTATATCTGGCTTCCTATAAAGACCATGCAGTTCATTGTTGTGTAGTCTTCTCCATTCACCAGTCTGTTTATCTCTCTTTGGTCCAAAAATTTTCCTAAGAACTTTATTCTCAAATACTTGTAATCTCCTTTCCTCCCTTAAAGTAAGAGTCCTTGTTTCGCACCCATATAATATAACTGATAGAATAATAAGATAAAATGTAACATTGATTTAATTCTGGCTGGAGTAAAGAAATTAATAAAAATAAAACTAGAATCTCTTGTCAGTATTAATGTAAGAAATGAGTTCATTAGTCTTATGAAATTAATTAGTAACCATCTTTGTTAGAACAGTAGGTACGTACCCTGTACACAGTAAAGATTTTTTAATAAAGAGGTAATTTGTACATTTTTGACAAGACATTATACCATTATGAGTCATTGTTGTTTTTGTGTTAATTGGTTCTAATCTCTTGGTATATAGGTCAGTATAAAGGCAGATCTTCCCACAGAACAATAATCAAAATGGCAATGACCTTGGTTTTACATTTCAGCTTGCAATAAAAATACAAAACTCTTGCAGACATACCAATATACATAACATTTCTCTAGACAAATAAAGGTTACATTCCAAGCTTTATCATGAAATTAGATAATTGTTTCTGGAAATGGACCAAATGAAGTAGAGTATGATGCTATAAAACAGCTAATCTGAAAGATACATTATTGTAGCTAGCAGCAGCTATTTAAAATGTAGTGCTATTACACCAGTATTTTAAAAATTCAAACTTTTGTTCATTTTATATTTTGATGAAAATATATTGTTGATTCTCTTCTGTTTCTAACAATCATATTAACATGGAGGATTATGAATAAGTCCTATGTACTGTGAAAATATTTTATAGAATGGTATATCAAAATTATTATCAATTTAAAAAAAACATTTATTTTTCTTCAGAGGTAATGATTTTAGTGAATAATCGATCAGTGAAGTGTGATAATTGTAATAAATAAATAACTGCTTCCATGAATGTTGGTACTGAACATAACCTCACTCTTAAATATGAATAGAGTTCAGTTTTCTTGTTTACAGCAGTAATTTTTGTACATAATGAAGCATGACTTAATAATCAGTGACAGTTGTGAAAGTGTATTCACGGATTCAACAGTGAATTCGCTGAATTCTCTACTAAGTAGTTTGAGTTCTGCTTGCAGCAGTCCCAATCTCGTAACGACATCGAGCGCGGTCAGCAATGGCAGTCATCTGGTCAAGAAAGTGCCCAACAAAAGTTGCACATTGCCATCGATGGGCTTTTCTTCAAGCAGTGCTGCGACGAATCACAAGAAACCTATTGAATTGAGTCATCTTCCAAAACGGCCTCCTGTGGATATAGAATTCATAAACCTCGCATATTCTGTATCAGAAGGAAGAAAAAGAGGTAATTTTTATAAGTATTCTGCTTTATTAAATATATGTATGAGGTTTATTTTAATTATATGTGAGTTGTGTTTCTCACTCACCTCATATTACATGATTTTTACACAAACCTAGGTTTCGTTGCTAACTTTGTGACATTCTCGATGCCACACAACTGCTGTCTTACGGTTGTCCCTCCTGCAAATTGATTTCTGTGCTCTCTGTTGGCAGAACGATGAACTTCCAAATCAAACCCCTCTCCTTTTTACCGGAAATTTCGAAACTCATGGTTTTATTTTTATTCTTGCATATATAAATTTTCTCCCAAATTCTGAGTTCCTTAGTTTTTTCTAAAACACAGAAAAACACAGAATTGAAAATAGGGCAAAATTACTTAAACAGTTAGAAAAAATCTACCACAACGCCATCACACTGCTTCTTTTCAGAAGTACTTTAACGAGAATTTTAACATTACTTGTAAGTGGTAAAGCTTAAATATTACATCAAAATAGTGTTACTGTAGCACCTCAGTGAGATAGGTAGGGGGCACATGTTGTTTAAATTACTTACTTACTTACTCACTGGCACTATCGAACCTGTAGGTTCATGGCCACACGGACATAAGCTCTCCATACATCCCTATCCTGAGCTAATGCTTTCCAATCATTCCCTGTATAACCTACTTCCCTCAAATCATAGTTAATGTTCTCCCATCTCATTCTTGGTCTACCAACTGGGCGTTTTCCTTCTGGCTTTCCTACAAGAAGTTTCCATGCACGTCTTTCATTCCCCATACATGCAACATGTCCTGCCCATCGCAGTCTACGGGACTTAACTGTTCTTATTATATCTGGCTTCCTATAAAGACCATGTAGTTCATTGTTATGTAGTCTTCTCCATTCACCTGTCTGTTCATCTCTCTTTGGTCCAAAAATTTTCTTAAGTACTTTATTCTCAAATACTTGTAATCTCCTTTCCTCCCTTAAAGTAAGAGTCCATGTTTCGCACCCATATAATATAACTGGTAGAATAATAGTTTTATATATTTTCAGCTTAACGTTTTTTGAAAGGAGTTGGGACATCAAAAGTCTCTGCAATGCATAATAGCATGCATTTCCAGAATTGAGCCTATGTTTAATTTCTTTGTGCATCTCATTCCTATTTGTGATTATTGTTCCTAGGTATTTGAATTCAGTCAATTCCTCAAAATTTCCCTCATTTGTCATTAGCTGTCCATTTCCATTAAATAATGTATTTCTACGTGCGACCATATATTTAGTTTTACTGATATTTACTTGTTTAAATTACCATTTGGAATTTGTGCTGTCATGTTGTAGCAGTTGTTTTAATCAATGAGTTCTCCCTCATCTTACGTCAGGCCTGGTCAGATTTTATGTCAAGAGATGGCACTATCAGATGTATATTATTTCAATCCAACAACTGCACTTTTTTGTGCTCTAGGTTTTGAACTAAGCAGGTAGATGATGATAATGAGTCTAATTTTAATTATGTGACACTTTACATAGATTATATGAAATTTTAATGTGTAAAAAGGAGTATGCTCTAATGCCATCAGTGTTAGAGAAAACGAGAGTTAACCGAGAGGCTTAATAGGAAAAATGATAAGGAAGGGAGACTGGTATTGAAGAGAAATGAATCAGTTTTAGTCAATAACTCATGAAGCTGACCAGTGCTACTTGACGAGTAGCCCATCCCTGTTTGTTCGTGTTGCCTAAAACAACATGGTAACAACTGCACCACAAGAAGGTAGGGATTGGACACTAGGGGTCGCATGTTTGGACGCATTAGACAGTAAAATGCCTTCTCTGCTGAGCAAGTTGTATGCTAATACGATTTTGCTTACTCAGAAATCTGTTCATGCGATAATAATTGGTTAAATTTGTAAGCTACCTGCGGAGGTACCTTACATGAGCAACTCAAATTAAAATCCCGAAGGGAACCGAATGGGAACCGATGGTAATCGATGTACTTTGCTGCTTTATCCAACATTTATCCAAGATGTCGGACCTTGAATACTTCGATCATGTTTTCGGTACACACGGAGAAGAGGAATTTGATAGAGTCTACCAAAGAATTCAACTGGAAGAACAGGAGAATCGGCGTAATATTGCGTGTCGCAGACGTGTTTGTATACGGTATTATTTGCGGGATGCAAGCATAAATGCATTCCTCTATAGCTGACGAAAATAACGGAAGTGGTTTTATCGCTGAGAATTCTGGGTAATTCGTTGCCAATATTACGAAAACGTCGACGCTCGTGCATGACCGATAAGTCGGCCGTTAATTCGTTCTCAGCAATTGCTCACGGTGAATCAGCTCACTAGTGATTGGAAGTAATTTGAGTAGAGAGTAATGTTCTAACATACGACCCTAGGTTATTGTCCAGGCCGGTTCCTTTAAGTCCTCAATATAAGCAATTAAAGGGTCACCTTCCTGTATTAGACAATAACTCTTAGAAATACTCTAAAGCCATGGGTGAAACATTTCAATTCATCTTATCCACATCTAAGATATGGACTATTGCACAGCTTATACAGTAAAACCTGTCTATGAAAGAACATGACGGTTCCTTAAATATATTTCCGTCTTGTCAGTTTTCCTTCTTATAAAGGGTTCCCAAATTACAAGCTTGAATTTTCTCACGCAGTGTAAGGTATTTACATGCACACTTTAAAGACATAACGTATTAACTGAAATACAGACAAAATAGTGTATGTAACACAGCTCAGTTTGCAAGGCAATACAAAACAACTTTATTACACAAAAGCGAGAAGGAACTCAACTACAGGAAGACTGAAGAGTTTCCCAACTTCCTCGCAGTAACGTAAGCAGGCAAGGAAAGGCGAGGGATTCCCCGCTGTCACACATAAGCAAGGGTATCCCCGCAATACAACGGCAACACAAGAAGGTAAAACGATATAATGCAGAAAGCGTCATATGCAGAATTTTCACGTGTGGTCATTAATACTGTAATTAAAACGTGCTTAAGAATAATTTTCCGTCTTACTGAGGTAAAAATTAACTATTGGTACTTTAAAAACCATTCCGTTTCCACATTATGAAGCTTTCCAGCTTATACAGGACGATTTTACATATAAAATTGTACCATTCTGGAGATTTTTTCCGTCTCTACAGGTTTCCTTCTTATAGAGATTCTGGCTAAGACAGGTTTTACTGTATATAGTTTACATAGGAAAAATCACCAAACAACTCTTCAACTAGTGTAACTATATAATGGAATCATGTCATCAGCTACGGCTGGAAACATGTAATGAGGAATGAATGAAAAAAGGGAGTATAGGATGAGTGTATGTTTAAATGTTTGTATAGTGTAAATATGTTGTATGAGAGATAATGGTGATGATGAAAATAAGGGAGAAGGTGAAATCTTGTTCTAAAATTTAGCCCACTCCTGTCGAAAAGCACCAAGGGGCACCAGGTTTAACTCCCCATCCAATGGATGAATTGCTGTCAACAGTACCACATGCCTTCTCAACACATTCTGTGGACAGATTTGGAATTTAATCCAGACATCTGGAGCTCATTCTAGTGATTAAAATTTGTACAACACCACCCCTCCTAGCTCTGAGATTAAAAATTGTACAATTAAAATTTGCAACCCTGTCAAATTTTGAACCGTGACCTGCTAGTCAAAAGGCAGATATGCTATCATCTAAGCTAGCATGGAAAAATGTCTTGCCTTGACACCTGATTGAAAATTTTAACTATAAAATTGTATATATTGGGGCTATGAGAGATTATGTACAGCTTGTTATTGTTAGTATATTCCACACTTCAGTATGTACAGGGCTATTCAGAAAGAAGGGAACAGACTTGAAACATTTATTTCTTCCAAACTACAAAAAAGATAAACACAATTCCAACTTTCCTGGAAAGAGAAAAGTTAAAATTTCACTATTTTATGCATTCAATATCAGCACCATGTGTTAACCATGACAAATATCAAAAGAGTGGCTCATTTCTTGCCACACACAAATTGGCTGGTCTCTAGTTATCAAATTCTCTGTTTCAACAATTCGATGTCACAGATTTTCAAGAGTGTCAGGCATAGGGGGGATAAAAACATGGTCTTTTATGTAATCATCATCGTCATCATCTTAAGGCATGACAACTTCAAAAGTGAAAGTTTTGGCCTTCTCAACAATCCTCCTCCATGCCAATCTGTCTCTTGCCATATTCAAACTAGTCACTTTCATTTTCCTTAGATCATTCTTTTATGTAAGTCCCCAGATAAAATTCACACAGGGTTAGGCCGGGTGACCTGGGAGGCCACCAGTATAATGAAGTTGTTCTTCTGCTCCTCCTCTTCCAACCCAACGTCCTGTTGTGTCGCCATTTTGATACAAACAATCAACATGACAAGCAACAGCGCCAATGTGGCCGTGATCAGAACTTCACTCTTTCCAGGAATGTTGGAATAGTGTTTCTACTTTTTGTAGCTTGGAAGAAATAAAAGTTTGAAGTCTGTTCCTTCTTTCTGAATAGCCGTATATGTTTTCTGTTGATAGCAATTCATTCAGTGATTGAAGAAAGTAAACCTGGGAGGCTTCTTGGTGTGCTTTCTGAGAAGAATATCCTACATCCAAACAATAGATTTAATATATTTGAAGAGAAAATTTTTCGCCTACACCGAAACTTGAACCTGGGACCCTTGGCTTTCCAGGCCAAGTGCTCTACCAACTGAGCTACCAAAGGCGAGTTGTGATCTAGACGCAAATTTTTCTCTTATATATGTTGTAATTCCCTCGTGCCAAATGCTTGAAACCTTTGCTTCTATCTTTGCAAATGGCGGCTTCTTACTTAAGAAGACATTTATTGGGAATTTAACACTACTTTATAAAGCCAGTAGGGCTTCTATTGAAGTTTTTATTATTAATTTAACACTTCTCACTGAAGGATAAATTATATTTGAAGAGAACAATTTTTTAAATAAATAGATTTAATATTTTCCCTTTTCTTCAACATCTCTGAGACAAAATACCTACCCCTTAAAACATTTAAACAAACACTTAATTTTAACTGAAATTCCTTTCTACACACAACTTGATTACACATCATTCAAAAATAACTTTGACTTGTGTCTAATTGGCAGAGCATAGACTAATTAGTTAATTACCTTACCTGCTTGTTGCAGATATATTCATCTTAGCCTCAACATTTGCAGAGTCCTTCATTGTCTGTTAATGGTGTTATTGTTTTTAGGTTATAAGACAATACTGAAAAATGTGAGTGGCAAATTTCGATCAGGAGAGCTGACAGCAATCATGGGACCATCAGGAGCAGGCAAAAGCACACTCATGAACATCCTGGCAGGGTACAAGTAAGTTGTACAACACTTTTCATTTACTACAAGTAAAATAAAATAACTATATTTATTTTAAATAATTCATTAAATTATTCCTTGAACATTTAGTTCATATGCTAAAGCCATTTTTTTAAGAGAGTAAGTTTTCATAATGTCTTGGAATATTTTTCCCTGCAAAATAATTATTTGAACTTTTATAGGAATAAATCACTATGAGATTTAATTTAAGATAAAATCAAATATTTCTTACCTCTCCTCATATAAATCTTCTAAGTAGATCGTGATTTCAAGACCATAGCGGTCCCATCTTCAGTAAAATCTTGATGACTGATGTTATGTTGATTGGAAGAACCACTGTTCGTTTATATTTTAAACATAAAGATTAACAGAAAGAACTCTCAGGTTTGGGAATTGAATAAGACTCTTTTCTACATAAAAAAAAGACAATGAAAGAAAATACTCTATGAATTTCGAAAGTTCTATCAAATTTTTGATTTGATCCAGAGATTCATCAGTCTTCCACAACATGAAGGAAGAAGAAAGATAAACCACAACAAGAATATTGACTTATGATAGTACACCGGTCAACGAGAGGTCTACTGATGATGGAGATATATAGCTCTGAAACTGCAGTTCTAGAAGAATAAAGGATATGATGGTGAGGTATTAAAAATATTAATTTAATTCTTAAATTAAACCTCATAGGGATTTATTTCCCTGTGAAAGTTAAAACAGTACTGTCTTCAGTTACCCTTTGACCCTTTGGAGTTGTCACGACATGGATTTAAAAAAAAAACATTAAACATTTTAAGAGCTAATAGATGACATCAAAATAGAATTTTGAGAAACATTAATCAGATATCATGTTCCTATTTTAAACATTTAAAATTATTAATTAAATAAAAATAAAACGTAGTTTTATTTGATTTTCATATTTATTATATAATTCAGTGACAACTGTTTCGGTACACTGTACCTTCTTCAGACATGTTAACAAATTATGAATTGTGTTCCAACTGATCTAAGCAACAATACAACAATATTTATTTAAATTTTTAAATTAATTGTTGTTACCTTCTTCAGACATGTTAACAAATTATGAATTGTGTTCCAACTGATCTAAGCAACAATACAACAATATTTATTTAAATTTTCAAATTAATTGTTGTATTGTTGCTTAGATCAGTTGGAACACAATTCATAATTTGTTAACATGTCTGAAGAAGGTACAGTGTACTGAAACAGCTGTCACTGAATTATATAATAAATATGAAAATCAAATAAAACTACGTTTTATTTTTATTTAATTAATAAATATGGATTTTCATCAAGTAAACACCAACTCAATTGATCATTTAAAATTAGTTTTTTTTTTAAAACGTACAATAGGAAGTAACATTAAGAGGTTTGTTTAATAATTAAAACATTTTGTCTGTTCATTCTTACTTCATAGAGTTGTTTTTGTCGAACATATGTTTCAGAGCTTCTTAGCCTCATCGTCAGCAATTACAGACTGAATTTTCTCATGTTGTTGGCCGTGATTTTTGATTCCTGGTCTCTCTGCTTCTGGTCCAATGAATTTACTAATGAGGTTCCTTTCTGCGGGAATTTCAAAGTTCATAATTCTTTCCTTGTTCTTCTGTTTATAGATCTTTTGCCATGTGGTGAGTTCATATCTGTTTTCTAGCTGTTTTAATAAGTTTGTGTTTACATCTATTTTGTGTTTTTCTGACTAAATATGAGCAGCCACTGCAGATTTTTCTACTTTCACTTTGTTTACATTCCTTATGTGTTCTAATGATTAAATTTCTTTTTGTTTTCCCTATGTCTATCTTATCACAGTCTTCACATTTTTATATATATTCCTGATTTTTACCATCATCAATCTTTTCATTTTTATTAGTTTTTATTAGTTTATTTAAACTATAATCATTCTTTGGTACTAAATTAATATTAAATTTTCCAAAAATCTTTTGAAATTTCTTGTGTGCCCAAGGGTGATATGTGAATTTCCTGTAAAAAAAAAATCAGGAATATATCAAATAAAATGTGAAGACTGTGAAAAGATATACATAGGGAAAACAAAAAGAAATTTAACCATTAGAACTAAAGAACACATAAGGAATGTAAAAAAGGGGGAAGTGGAAAAATCTGCAGTGGCTGCTCATGTTTGGTCAGAAAAACACAAAATAGATGTAAACACAAAATTATTAAAACAGTTAGAAAACGAAAATTAACTCACAATATGGGAAAAAATCTATATACAGAAGAACAAGGAAATTCCCGCAGAAAGGAACCTCATTAGTAAATTCATTGGACCAGAGGCAGAGAGAGCAGGAATCAAGAATCAGGGCCGACAACATGAGAAAATTCAGTCTGTAATTGCTGACGATAGGGCTAAGAAGCCCTGAAACACATGTTTGACAAAAACATAAGAGATAAGACTGAACAGACAAAATGTTTTAATTATTTAAAATTAGATTTACGAAATACTATTAATAGTTGTGCATTGAAAAAATATATGACATATGCCATTGATATTAATTGTTTGTGAATTTCAGGACGTCACACTTAAGTGGGACATTATTAATAAATGGAAAAGAAAGGAAATTACGAAGTTTTAGAAAAATGTCATGTTACATAATGCAGGATGACCAACTAATGCCTCATCTCACCGTCCTTGAAGCAATGACAGTCTCTGCCAACTTAAAACTTGGGAAAGAGATTTCTAGCAGTGCCAAACGTATTGTTGTAAGTATTCAATGTAAGTTGGAAGGGTAAAGGAAGATACAGACTAATAAAGAAAAATTATTTTTTATTCATAGTTAAATATGGGAAATAACACTATGAGGTTCTTAATTCGTAAATGAATGAGTCATTTTTTTTAACATCTTACCTAATATTTTATGTTTCTTCAAACATGGGAACTAGTTTTCGAGAGAAGGATCTCTCTCATTTCAACCGACATTATGACTACCGGATTTTCATTGGAATATTTAGATCCATGAATTTTGAGATTCCTGATGAATGTGACCTCATCTCAAAGTTCATCAAATCAACACCAGATGGCAATGTTATGGATGGAGATTCCAACGAAAATCCAGTAGTCATAATGTCGGTTGAAATGAGAGAGATTCTTCTCTCGAAAACTAGTTCCCGTGTTTGAAGAAACATAAAATATGAGGTAAGATGTTAAAAAATTACTCATTAATTTAGGTATTAATTTTTATATTCGTCAGATTTGCAATGCCCAGTTCAATGACAAAGTGTGCATTCTGTTCTTCTTTGACAAAGTGTACAGTATCAATTCTGTAATTTGCCAACTATTTATACTGAAAAATGAATGTAAATGACAATTTTTATGGTTTTTCCCTCATTTAAATAAATTTTACCTCCTTAATTATATTATTTTTGGTCTGGACATCTTACCTCAATATTAATGTTGATTTGTTCTTGGACATGTTTCAAAACAATTCTGTTTTATCTTCAGCTTTCCCAGACTGGTTTTATTTATGTTGCATTATGTTGCACCACCTGGATGTCGATGTCAGCTCCATCCTGTGGTTGGCCAAAGAACCTCCAAACAAGGTCACCCTCCATCGGAATATCAAAATTCATAACTCTGTTTCTGTTCTTCTGAATATAAATTTTTTCCCAAATAGTCAGCTCTTTTGTATTTTCTAACTGTTTTAATAATTTAGTGTCTGAATTTATATTATGTTTTTCAGACCAAACATGAGCAGCAACTGCAGATTTTTCAATTTCAATATTAAAAATGGAGAAATTGAAAAATCTGCAGTTGCGCTCTCATGTTTGGTCTGAAAAACATAATATAAATTCAGACACTAAATTATTAAAACAGTTAGAAAATACAAAAGAGCTGACTATTTGGGAAAAAATTTATATTCAGAAGAACAGAAACAGAGTTATGAATTTTGATATTCCGATGGAGGGTGACCTTGTTTGGAGGTTCTTTGGCCAACCACAGGATGGAGCTGACATCGACATCCAGGTGGTGCAACATAATGCAACATAAATAAAACCAGTCTGGGAAAGCTGAAGATAAAACAGAATTGTTTTGAAACATGTCCAAGAACAAATCAACATTAATATTGAGGTAAGATGTCCAGACCAAAAATAATATAATTAAAATAACCTCAAAATATAACTTCCTAAAATTAAATATTAATTTACCTCCTTAATTATGTGTGTATTTTTTATTACCAGTGAAAGTTTGTTAAAAAATATAATGATATTTTTATAGGTTGAAGAAATCATGGAAACTTTGGGACTAGTGGAGTGCTGTGACACACGAACCACAAACCTCTCTGGGGGACAGCGAAAACGCCTCTCAATTGCCTTAGAGCTTGTCAATAATCCACCTGTCATGTTCTTTGATGAACCAACCAGGTAAGAAAAATCAATAATGGACATTCTTCTTCTTCCATGTGATAGACCTAGTGGTCTGTTACGGTCTCAATCCAACGTTTGAAGGGTCTGCCCAAAGATCTCTTGCCTGGTGGCTGGTAATTTAAGATTTGGCGTGGTATTCTTGTTCTGCTCATTCTTCTTACGTGAGATTTCCAGTTGTTTCTGTTTTTTGTACATATTCCAATAATGGACATTTATAATTTAAAAAGCATAATAGAAAGGAAATGTAAAAATAACTTTAATGTGACATACAGTATTTTATTAAAATCCATTTTTTGCAAAATTTTGAATGATACATTTTCTTACTTACTTTTAAAATAGTATTAATATTTTTTTTAAGTAAAACTATTACTGGCCAGATTTAAATCAATTAGTACATAGGTGTTTTGGTAAAGGTTTCTTTTTTTTAACTTTTATAGGAAATTATAGGATTACTTTTTAATATAATAAATTTGGGAATTTTTAACATTATGAGGTTTTATTAATAAGAATTAAATGAATCGTGAATTCTTCTTACCTCATACTTCTATGTTTTTTTAAACAGAGCACTGCAGTATCGGCGACCATCGTCACCTGTTTTCACAACTGTCAATTTTTTCTTTTGCCAGTAATTATCCAAATTGCCATCTGCTGTTCTTTTGAAGGAGTCATTTTCTAAACTGCCATCTGTTTCTTATTTTAGGAATTCTCACTATGAGGTATATTCATTAACGTAGAATTTTTTTTCACTTACCTCATATTGATTTAAATTTATCAAATTTATCAAATTGATTGCAATAGGATATATATAGGAAAAATAAAAGTAACTTGGAAACTCCTAAAAAAAGAACACTTTAGAAACATAAAGAATGGAGAAATTGAAAAATCAGCTATAGCACATAGTTTATTAGAGCATCATAGAATTGAAAAAGAAGCAAAACTTTTGAAACATCTATCCATACCTTTGGATTTAACAGTTTGGGAAAATATATGTATTCAAAAAAACCATGAACTTTGAGATTCCAGACGAACTGCGCTTGATTACAAAGTTCTTCAAAAATACAACAGATGGCAGTTTAGAAAATGACTCCTTCAAAAGAACACCAGATGATAGTTTGGATAATTACTGGCATTGACAGTCGTGAAAACGGCTGAAGATGCTGACGATGGTCGCCGATACTGCAGTGCTGTGTTAAAAAAAACAAAGTATGAGGTAAGAAGAATTCATGATTAATTTGAGTCTTATTAATTATAGGCCCCTCAGGGGTCCTCATCTAGGGGATATGTGGATGGCGACCACAAGGTGCCCAAGCTGTGCAAAACATTTCTTCCACTTACTCGTGTTTTGCACTCTTTTAACTTTACTATCTAACCTCCCTTGGTTAACTCTTGTTTTTTTGACACCGACGCTATTAGGGCATCCGAGGGCTAGGGAGTCTTTCCTTTCTTCCATTTCTTCTTTCCTTTATTTTCTTTTCTTCTCCAGAAAAGCCTGACCAGAGGCTCTAAGATGGCAGCCCCATCACTGGTCATGCCTTCCTTTGGCCAGCAACCAATCGAAGGGACTATTATTATGCTTTCAAGTCTTATACGAGAATTTCCCTCAAACGCTGGAGGGAAAATTTTCTATAGGATCGTAACAGGCCTTGGCCTAATACTTGGAAGGAAGAAGAAGAAGAATTAATTATAGGATAATTAGAAGACTGGACTGAGGTGAGGTATGAAATATTTTAATTTAATCTTAAATTATATAGTTGAACCGAAAGCCAGTCTAGTTAAACAACTAGAAAAACAAAAAGAACTTACAGTTTGGGAAAAAATCCACATAAAAAAACAAGAAAGAAAAACTTACGAACTTCGAAATTCCCATGGATTCTGATCGGATCCGGAGGTTTATCAGTCCACCAACAGAGGGAAGAAGAAGTAGTTCTTCTGATCGACATAACATCAGTCAACAAGATATTACTGAAGATGAAGCTGCCAAGGTTTTGAAACTGCAGTATAATTAGAAGACTGGATGTGAGGTGAGGTATCAAGTGTTTAAATTAAACCTAAAGGCGTTCTTACCTCATGAAAAAATATTTTAATTAAATTATTTGATATAATATATTTGCATAAGGGATCAGCCTCATGGGCGAGTGGTCAGCATTTCTGACTACTGTTCCTGAGGTCCCGGGTTCGATTCCTTGTCAAACCATACAAATTTTTCCTTAAAGGGTTGCCCATGGTTGGAATTTAAGTTATATTTAGGTTAAGAACTCTCCTGGTGCTTCATTATCATTTATCAGCCATCATATCATCGGTGTAACGTAACCAACTTCAGAAGTGAGTTACAAATAAGCCAATGCCAGGAGAGAACACCACAAATGTCAAAATGACAACCTGCTTTTCTGCTTCTGTGATTGACACATATGCACTAGGCTGTTAAGACAAGGGTTCTCTAGCCTGTCACACTATGTAGTTCTACAGTGTGATTATAAAGTCCCAGTACATTTTTAAGAAATTGCTTACATATCGTATTTCTGTTACAGCCATTCGAAAGATACAAATATGTTCACCACTGAAGAGCGGATATAGATTGTTGCTGCGCGTTTAAGAGGCCAGTCGTATGAAGAAGTTAGAGACAGATTCCAAAGGAAACCCTCACGTGTATCTTGATATGTTGCAACTTTTCTTACAGCCACAGTTACAGCAAGATGGTATCATTGATACAGTAGTGTTGCAACCCGTTGCTCTGGCTATACGCGGATATCTCAATGACAGGTTTCCCAAAAGTGGATTGGAAGGGCATCTCCTCGTATCTGGGCACCTCGTTCGCCAGACCTCGCACACCTGGACTTTTTTGCTTGGGGGTTCATCAAGCAACAGGTGTAAAGAACCAAGTTTCCTAATCTGCAAGTGCTCAAAGAACGCATACGCCAAGCGAGTGAAATGATTACAGAGGATATGTTGGTGCATGTTTTCCGGGCGACGGTGTGTCGTTGGGAAACATGTTTTGAGATTGATGGAGGTTATGTTGAACACTAACTTCATAGTAGAAACTACCTTATAATTTTTGTTTTATTTGCGCTACGTTATCCCCAAAATGTACTGGGACTTTATAATCACACTGTATTTATGAGAAATTTACTAAGAGTTTTCTTTATCAGTACTGATTGCATGATTTGGGTTGCAGTGGTCTCGACAGCTCATCGTGTTTCCAGTGCCTCTCCCTTCTCAAATCGCTTGCACGAGGTGGACGTACCATCATCTGTACAATCCACCAACCGAGTGCGAGATTGTTTGAAATGTTTGATCACTTATACACATTGGCCGAGGGACAGTGCATCTACCAGGGATGTGTTCAAGGACTTGTGCCCTTCTTAGCATCAATGGGACTCGAGTGTCCAGGATATCACAACCCGGCAGACTATGGTAAGTAATTCCATACCTGTAGCTACGAGAAAATTTAAAATTCCTCTTTTGGTAGGTATAATGTTATAGGTTATACAGGCTCAAGTTATTGTGCAGTTATAGAGATGTTTTGATTTTATAAGAAAAGCAGGACAATTATTATACAAAATGCAAACTAACAGCAGCATTAAGGGTCATATCTATGAACGCATTAGACCGTAAAATTGTTCTCTGCTGAGAAAGTATAGCATCCAAAGACTTTTTGTGTACTCAAAAATCTGTTCATGCGATAATAATTGTCGAAATTCCTAAGCTACCTGACGAGGTGATTTTGCAGAGAACGAATCGTGAGCAACCCAATGGGAACCGATGGTAACTGATGTAGTTTGAAACCTTGCCGCGTACCTTGCTGCTTTATCCAAGATGTCGGACCTTGAAGACTTTGATCATGTTTTCGGTATACGCGGAGAAGAGGAATTTGATAGAGTCTACCAAAGAATTCAACTGGAAGAACAGGAGAATCGGCGTAATATCGTGCGATGCAGACGTCATCGTATACAGTATTATTTGCAGGATGCAAGCGTAAATGCGTTCCTCTAGCAGACGAAAATAACGGAAGTGGTTTTATCACTGAGAATTCTGGGTAATTTCTTGTCAATATTACGAAAATGATGACTTTCATGCATGACCAGTTAGTGGGTCGCTAATTCGATCTTTGCACTTGCTCACGGAAAGTCAGCTGAACTGTGATTGGAAGTAATTTCAGTAGAGACTAATGTATTTGCATGCGGCCCTAAAAGAGGAAAATTAATTTATAAATAAACTAGCAGGCGTCCTGCCTGAACGTTCAATTCTCATGTCATGGCCGGACGATTAAAATATAAGTTATATTTTTTACCATAAAATTCACTAATTAATAAGTTTGCAAGAAAACTCCTCACTGACATCTGTTGTGGCTCAAGAAGCGTGCATGATGATATCACATTGTTGTAATTTTGATTGAATAACATGTGTCTCGTCTGCTTTGTTGCCAATTTATAATGTTGAGTAAAAGGAAAGAAAATTAGTTTCAAAGCTGTAAAAAGTAGTGTTGCCGCTTAAAGTAAGAACATTTTAATAGAAGATCTGCGGACAACACTACTCCTACCATCTAGTAAGGCCTACAATGTATTCTTGCAAGACCTGCAAGAGAAGAAGAAGGACATACCATCATCATTCTATGCGACCTGTGCGATGCAAGACAGACGATGGACAGAATTGAACTGTGAATTGCGTCATGTCACTACCAGACTGGCAGTCCATGACTTCCATCACAAGATATGCTGCAACAAGACATTTCGTGAACCTAACGACATGTGTATATGTGTTTTGTGTTCACAAAAATGTGAAAAGTACCATATTCTGAATTGTAAAAAACGACTTAAATCAATCAGTGCTTATAGCAAAGACAATTAAGCACTTCACATGTAATATCTGCACGGTTTGTGCGCATTTCTCCTTTATTATTAAAGTAAAAACAGAAAAGCTTGACCGTTTATGTGTTGGCAAGTTGTTTGCGATTGAAAGACCTTTTAAAAGCGGCAAAACAGGAAAAATTTACTAACTTCTTTAATCCCTTGCCTAAGCCTGACAATAATAATTAATAGAAAATTCTTGGGAAAAGATCAACACTGGAGTAAGACAGGAATGTGGACTTTGACCGGTGCTTTTCATTATATACATGAATAAATTAATAAATGAATGGAGGAAAACACAACGAGAGGATATATACCCATCAATAGGAACCTCAAACTCGATGCTATTCTTTTTGCAGACGATTTAGCTCTTCTGGCACTTTCCGAAAAATGATTTGCAACGATCAATTTATAATTTACAAAAATAGGTGCCAAATTTAATATGGAAATATCAATTAACAAAACTAAAATTATGGCATTTCATGGGAAGGACCCCATACAAAGAAAAATCTGTCTCCAGAATAAAATTTTAGAGAGATCTAATCAATGTAAATATCTTGGATATTATCTCTCTATCTGGGATGAAAAGGATATCCCTGAAAAAGTTACTAGTTATAATAAAAGTTTAGGAATTATTAATCAAGTTATGAAACCATCCCTTGTACAAAAAAACACCAGATTACGTTTATATAACACTTTGGCTAGACCAGTGTTGACCTATGGTAGTGAAGCATGGACACTAAAAAAACAACATGAAAGCAGAATAACGGCTTGTGAAATGAGATTCATGCGCAGAACAGCGGGTTACAGCACATGGGATCGGAAAAGGAACACCGATATCTTAAAAGAATTGAAGACTATGCCAATTTTGGAATATATTAAACAGTACCAACTAAATTGGAAACACCATCTTGAAAGAATGAGTTCAAATCGGATCCCCAAAGCTGTTTATAATTATATACCAAGAGGACGAAGATCACTGGGCCGTCCTATGAAATGCTGGAGGGAAAATTTTCTATAGGATCGTAACAGGCCTTGACCTAATACTTGGAAGGAAGAAGAAGAAGAAATTGATTTTACTTTGATAATTTTTATTTTATTGTGGACCCTTGGATTGTATCCCCTATATATCCACACAAATTACGATTCCATATTCGCGGCACTTTTGCGGAACATATCCCCCACGAATAAGGAGCTTTTACTGTATTTATTTTTGTTATGTTGTTACAGTGATGGAGGTGGCATGCGGTGAACATGGAGAATGTATTCCAAAGCTGGTAATGGCTGTGAATAACGGAAAATGCAATAACCTGATCCAACAGCAGCTCAGTGCAACAGGCACTTGCATTGCCAATGATATCGTCAAGGATAATAGTAATAGTAAGTGAATCAATTTTTTATAAATCACAATCTTTCAGATATAATATCTTCTTTTCAAATATAATTTGTATCGGCCGCGGTGGACTAGTGGTTATGCTCCTTGCCTCTGGTCCTGAGGGTCGCAGGTTCAAACCCGGCTGGGGTCGATGGATTTTTTAGGATGGAAAAATCCAAGGAGCAAGTCCTCCGTGAGGGACTTTAAGCCGTGGGTCCAGAGTCTGAAGATTTTTAGGCTCGCAAAAGATCCTTAAGCCTGAATGAAAAGGCCTCTAAGCAAAATTTAACGAATTTTCCCGTCCTAGTACTACCTTGGTTTCCTAGATGTCAGTATGAGGCGGAATACTGACCACGGACCACTCAAAATGACATCTATATGAAAACAAGTGTATCTAAATTAGTATAGTTCAAATTCTTTCCTGTAGGGGGAGAGCGCCTAAATCTCTGTAAAGGGAAAACATGGGCTTTCAACACAATACAAATACAATAAAAAATTGAAAAATCAGCAATAGCAGCACATAGTTTATTAGAGAATCACAGAATTGAAAAAGGAGCTAAACTTTTGAAACATCTATCTAAACATGTTTTTATTATTAATTTAACATTTCTCAATTAAAGATAAATTATATTTGAAGAGAAAAATGTTCGCCTAGACCGAGACACGAACCCGGGACCTTTGGCTTGCCGGGCCAAATGCTCTACCAACTGAGCTACCGAGGCGAGTTACGATCTAGACGTATATAAGAGAAAAATTTGCGTCTAGATCGTAACTCGCCTCGGTAGCTCAGTTGGTAGAGCATTGGGCCCGGCAAGCCAAAGGTCCCGGGTTCGTGTCTTGGTCTAGGTGAAAATTTTTCTCTTCAAATATAATCTATCTAAACGTTTAACTTTTTTTTTCTCTATTTGAAGAGAAAATATATGCATGAATTAGTATTTAATGGCTATAAATGTGGTGTGATTTCCATTGAAGTCTTCTTGTTAAAGAAGCCGCTAGAGATGTAGTGGAACGAAAAGTTCATACCTCAGCGCACAGAATTCATATAATATAGGAGAGAAATAATAAGCATTTGAATCAGAATGCCTTGTAGCTTATTGGATAGATCCCAGAGACATTGGATTCAAATTCATAGTTAAATATGGGAAATAACATATTGAGGTTCTTAATTCGTAAATTAATTAGTCATTTTTTAACATCTTACCTCATATTTTATGTTTCTTCAAACACCCCAGATAGCAAAAATCTGGAATTTATCAAATTAATTGTAAGGACTGCAATAAAGTATACATAGGAAAAACAAAAAGAAATTTGGACATTCGCACTAAGGAACACTACAGAAATATTAAAAATGGTGAAATTGAAAAATCAGCTATTGCAGCACATAGTTTATTGGAGAATCATAAAATTGAAAAAGAAGCCCTACTTTTAAAACATTTGGAAAAAACCTTTAGAATTGACAATTTGGGAGAAGATATATATTCAGAAGAACAAATTTAGATCCATGAGTTTCGAAATTCCTGATGAACCGTGACCTCATCTCAAAGTTCATCAAATCAACACTACATGGCAACGTTATTGATGGAGATTCCAACGAAAATCCGGTAGTCATAAAGTCAGTTGAAAATGAGAGAGATCCTTCTCTCGAAAACTAGTCCCTGTGTTTGAAGAAACATAAAATATGAGGTAAGATGTTAAAAAATGACTCATTAATTTACGAATTGGATTCAAATCCTGATTCAGGCACATATTTTTCTCTTCAAGTAGAAAAAAAGTTATCATTTGTTTATTTGACTTGCAGAGATTGTAGCAAATGGAGTGGGTGAACATAGAACGGGTAAAGCAGTTCCTGTACCAGGTGTCACATGTACAACACTCCTGCTCGAGTCTGACGAGAGTCTCAACAATAGCAAACAAAAAACAGGGTTCCCAACTTCAAGCTTTCTTCAGTTTTATATTCTTCTCAAACGTACATTCCTGTCTACAATGAGGGACCAGGTAATTCACAATTCATTTAAAACAGATATATCCTAATAGTCTAAGGGTTGTATCTATGAACGCATTTGACCATAAAAGTCATTCTCTGCTGAGAAAGTTGCATCCAAAGACGTTTTTGCATACTCAAAAATCTGTTCATGTGATAATAATTGTCAAAATTCCTAAGCTACCTGGCGAGGTAACTTTGCAGAGAACGAATCATGAGCAACCCAATGGGAACCGATGGTAACTGATGTAGTTTGAAACCTTGCCGCGTACCTTGCTGCTTTATCCAAGATGTCGGACCTTGAAGACTTCGATCATGTTTTCGGTATATGCGGAGAAGTGGAATTTGATAGAGTCTACCAAAGAATTCAACTGGAAGAACAGGAGAATTGGCATTGTATCGCACAACGCAGACGTTGTATATGGTATTATTTGCGGGAAGCAAGCATAAATGCATTCCTCTAGCAGACAAAAATAACGGAAGTGGTTTTATCACTGAGAATTCTGGGTAATTTCTTGCCAATATTACGAAAACGATGACTTTCATGCATGACCAATTAGTGGGTAGGTAATTCAATCTTTGCACTTGCTCACGGAAAGTCAGCTCAGCAGTAATTAGAAGTAATTTGAGTAGAGACTAATGTATTTGCATGCGGCCCTAAGATCTGGCTGCAAGATTACTATGTTCATCGACTGTATGAACAAAATCTATTTTTTTTCATAAAATTGTGAATGACTGAATACATTTTTGGCGAGTTGCCTATTAAAATTTGGCCACCAGTATGTTTAATTAAGTTATAGTTAATTTATTTATTTGAAATAATTTGATTCACTTGTTATTAAAACACACTATAATTCACTTTGCAGAAATCGATGTATAGAGCTTGAAAAGTTTTTGTTGCCATTGCAAACTTAGCTAACCACCTCGTGCCTACAGCAGGCTGTGACACTAATCAATAATAAAATGGCACTAAGTATGTATTTATTGTTTTATATTGTTTCCTCACAGCGGGAAGTAAAACCACTGCCCTTTACGTATACCACGTACAATGTATATAGAAAAATACGTCAAAAAGGTATTGTTAATATACATTATATGAAACAAATCACACATTTTAAATTAACTAATCTTTATGGTGAAATTAAATTTTTCTTACCTCTCCTCATATAAATCTTCTAAATACTTAAATGTTTCTTACCTCTCATCATATAAATCTTCTAAGTACTTAAATGTTTCTTACCTCTCCTCATATAAATCTTCTAAGTACTTAAATGTTTCTTACCTCTCCTCAGATAAATCTTCTAAGTACTTAAATGTTTCTTACCTCTCATCATATAACTCTTCTAAGTACTTAAATGTTTCTTACCTCTCCTCATATAAATCTTCTAAGTACTTAAATGTTTCTTACCTCTCATCATATAACTCTTCTAAGTACTTAAATGTTTCTTACCTCTCCTCAGATAAATCTTCTAAGTGCTTAAATGTTTCTTACCTCTCCTCATATAAATCTTCTAAGTACTTAAATGTTTCTTACCTCTCATCATATAAATCTTCTAAGTACTTAAATGTTTCTTACCTCTCCTCAGATAAATCTTCTAAGTACTTAAATGTTTCTTACCTCTCATCATATAACTCTTCTAAGTACTTAAATGTTTCTTACCTCTCCTCATATAAATCTTCTAAGTGCTTAAATGTTTCTTACCTCTCATCATATAACTCTTCTAAATACTTAAATGTTTCTTACCTCTCCTCAGATAAATCTTCTAAGTGCTTAAATGTTTCTTACCTCACCTCATATAAATCTTCTAAGTACTTAAATGTTTCTTACCTCTCATCATATAAATCTTCTAAGTACTTAAATGTTTCTTACCTCTCATCATATAACTCTTCTAAGTACTTAAATGTTTCTTACCTCTCCTCATATAAATCTTCTAAGTACTTAAATGTTTCTTACCTCTCCTCATATAAATCTTCTAAGTACTTAAATGTTTCTTACCTCTCCTCATATAAATCTTCTAAGTACTTAAATGTTTCTTACCTCTCCTCATATAAATCTTCTAAGTACTTAAATGTTTCTTACCTCTCCTCATATAAATCTTCTAAGTACTTAAATGTTTCTTACCTCTCCTCATATAAATCTTCTAAGTACTTAAATGTTTCTTACCTCTCCTCATATAAATCTTCTAAGTACTTAAATGTTTCTTACCTCTCCTCAGATAAATCTTCTAAGTACTTAAATGTTTCTTACCTCTCATCATATAACTCTTCTAAGTACTTAAATGTTTCTTACCTCTCCTCATATAAATCTTCTAAGTGCTTAAATGTTTCTTACCTCTCATCATATAACTCTTCTAAGTACTTAAATGTTTCTTACCTCTCCTCAGATAAATCTTCTAAGTGCTTAAATGTTTCTTACCTCACCTCATATAAATCTTCTAAGTACTTAAATGTTTCTTACCTCTCATCATATAAATCTTCTAAGTACTTAAATGTTTCTTACCTCTCATCATATAACTCTTCTAAGTACTTAAATGTTTCTTACCTCTCCTCAGATAAATCTTCTAAGTGCTTAAATGTTTCTTACCTCTCCTCATATAAATCTTCTAAGTACTTAAATGTTTCTTACCTCTCATCATATAAATCTTCTAAGTACTTAAATGTTTCTTACCTCTCCTCATATAAATCTTCTAAGTACTTAAATGTTTCTTACCTCTCATCATATAACTCTTCTAAGTACTTAAATGTTTCTTACCTCTCCTCAGATAAATCTTCTAAGTGCTTAAATGTTTCTTACCTCTCATCATATAAATCTTCTAAGTACTTAAATGTTTCTTACCTCTCATCATATAAATCTTCTAAGTACTTAAATGTTTCTTACCTCTCATCATATAAATCTTCTAAGTACTTAAATGTTTCTTACCTCTCATCATATAACTCTTCTAAGTACTTAAATGTTTCTTACCTCTCCTCAGATAAATCTTCTAAGTGCTTAAATGTTTCTTACCTCTCATCATATAAATCTTCTAAGTACTTAAATGTTTCTTACCTCTCCTCATATAAATCTTCTAAGTACTTAAATGTTTCTTACCTCTCATCATATAACTCTTCTAAGTACTTAAATGTTTCTTACCTCTCCTCAGATAAATCTTCTAAGTGCTTAAATGTTTCTTACCTCTCATCATATAAATCTTCTAAGTACTTAAATGTTTCTTACCTCTCATCATATAACTCTTCTAAGTACTTAAATGTTTCTTACCTCTCCTCTGATAAATCTTCTAAGTGCTTAAATGTTTCTTACCTCTCATCATATAAATCTTCTAAGTACTTAAATGTTTCTTACCTCTCCTCATATAAATCTTCTAAGTACTTAAATGTTTCTTACCTCTCATCATATAAATCTCTATCTAAGTACTTAAATGTTTCTTACCTCTCCTCAGATAAATCTTCTAAGTGCTTAAATGTTTCTTACCTCTCATCATATAAATCTTCTAAGTACTTAAATGTTTCTTACCTCTCATCATATAAATCTTCTAAGTACTTAAATGTTTCTTACCTCTCATCATATAACTCTTCTAAGTACTTAAATGTTTCTTACCTCTCCTCAGATAAATCTTCTAAGTACTTAAATGTTTCTTACCTCTCATCATATAAATCTTCTAAGTACTTAAATGTTTCTTACCTCTCCTCAGATAAATCTTCTAAGTACTTAAATGTTTCTTACCTCTCCTCATATAAATCTTCTAAGTACTTAAATGTTTCTTACCTCTCATCATATAAATCTTCTAAGTACTTAAATGTTTCTTACCTCTCATCATATAAATCTTCTAAGTACTTAAATGTTTCTTACCTCTCCTCATATAACTCTTCTAAATACTTAAATGTTTCTTACCTCTCATCATATAAATCTTCTAAGTACTTAAATGTTTCTTACCTCTCATCATATAACTCTTCTAAGTACTTAAATGTTTCTTACCTCTCCTCAGATAAATCTTCTAAGTACTTAAATGTTTCTTACCTCTCATCATATAAATCTTCTAAGTACTTAAATGTTTCTTACCTCTCCTCAGATAAATCTTCTAAGTACTTAAATGTTTCTTACCTCTCCTCATATAAATCTTCTAAGTACTTAAATGTTTCTTACCTCTCATCATATAACTCTTCTAAGTACTTAAATGTTTCTTACCTCTCCTCAGATAAATCTTCTAAGTGCTTAAATGTTTCTTACCTCTCATCATATAAATCTTCTAAGTACTTAAATGTTTCTTACCTCTCATCATATAAATCTTCTAAGTACTTAAATGTTTCTTACCTCTCCTCATATAACTCTTCTAAATACTTAAATGTTTCTTACCTCTCATCATATAAATCTTCTAAGTACTTAAATGTTTCTTACCTCTCATCATATAACTCTTCTAAGTACTTAAATGTTTCTTACCTCTCCTCAGATAAATCTTCTAAGTGCTTAAATGTTTCTTACCTCTCATCATATAACTCTTCTAAGTACTTAAATGTTTCTTACCTCTCATCATATAAATCTTCTAAGTACTTAAATGTTTCTTACCTCTCATCATATAACTCTTCTAAATACTTAAATGTTTCTTACCTCTCATCATATAAATCTTCTAAGTACTTAAATGTTTCTTACCTCTCATCATATAAATCTTCTAAGTACTTAAATGTTTCTTACCTCTCCTCATATAACTCTTCTAAGTACTTAAATGTTTCTTACCTCTCCTCATATAAATCTTCTAAGTACTTAAATGTTTCTTACCTCTCATCATATAAATCTTCTAAGTACTTAAATGTTTCTTACCTCTCCTCAGATAAATCTTCTAAGTGCTTAAATGTTTCTTACCTCTCATCATATAACTCTTCTAAGTACTTAAATGTTTCTTACCTCTTATCATATAAATCTTCTAAGTACATAAATGGTTCTTACCTCTCCTCATGTAAATCTTCTAAGTACTTAAATGTTTCTTACCTCTCATCATATAAATCTTCTAAGTACTTAAATGTTTCTTACCTCTCATCATATAACTCTTCTAAGTACTTAAATGTTTCTTACCTCTCCTCATATAAATCTTCTAAGTGCTTAAATGTTTCTTACCTCTCATCATATAAATCTTCTAAGTACTTAAATGTTTCTTACCTCTCCTCAGATAAATCTTCTAAGTGCTTAAATGTTTCTTACCTCTCATCATATAAATCTTCTAAGTACTTAAATGTTTCTTACCTCTCATCATATAAATCTTCTAAGTACTTAAATGTTTCTTACCTCTCCTCATATAACTCTTCTAAATACTTAAATGTTTCTTACCTCTCATCATATAAATCTTCTAAGTACTTAAATGTTTCTTACCTCTCATCATATAACTCTTCTAAGTACTTAAATGTTTCTTACCTCTCCTCAGATAAATCTTCTAAGTACTTAAATGTTTCTTACCTCTCATCATATAAATCTTCTAAGTACTTAAATGTTTCTTACCTCTCCTCAGATAAATCTTCTAAGTACTTAAATGTTTCTTACCTCTCCTCATATAAATCTTCTAAGTACTTAAATGTTTCTTACCTCTCATCATATAACTCTTCTAAGTACTTAAATGTTTCTTACCTCTCCTCATATAAATCTTCTAAGTGCTTAAATGTTTCTTACCTCTCCTCAGATAAATCTTCTAAGTGCTTAAATGTTTCTTACCTCTCATCAGATAAATCTTCTAAGTACTTAAATGTTTCTAACCTCTCATCATATAACTCTTCTAAGTACTTAAATGTTTCTTACCTCTCCTCATATAAATCTTCTAAGTACTTAAATGTTTCTTACCTCTCATCATATAAATCTTCTAAGTACTTAAATGTTTCTTACCTCTCCTCAGATAAATCTTCTAAGTACTTAAATGTTTCTTACCTCTCCTCATATAAATCTTCTAAGTACTTAAATGTTTCTTACCTCTCATCATATAACTCTTCTAAGTACTTAAATGTTTCTTACCTCTCCTCATATAAATCTTCTAAGTGCTTAAATGTTTCTTACCTCTCATCATATAACTCTTCTAAGTACTTAAATGTTTCTTACCTCTCCTCAGATAAATCTTCTAAGTGCTTAAATGTTTCTTACCTCTCATCATATAAATCTTCTAAGTACTTAAATGTTTCTTACCTCTCATCATATAACTCTTCTAAATACTTAAATGTTTCTTACCTCTCATCATATAAATCTTCTAAGTGCTTAAATGTTTCTTACCTCTCATCATATAAATCTTCTAAGTACTTAAATGTTTCTTACCTCTCCTCATATAAATCTTCTAAGTACTTAAATGTTTCTTACCTCTCATCATATAAATCTTCTAAGTACTTAAATGTTTCTTACCTCTCCTCATATAAATCTTCTAAGTACTTAAATGTTCTTACCTCTCCTCATATAAATCTTCTAAGTACTTAAATGTTTCTTACCTCTCCTCATATAAATCTTCTAAGTACTTAAATGTTTCTTACCTCTCATCATATAAATCTTCTAAGTACTTAAATGTTTCTTACCTCTCATCATATAAATCTTCTAAGTGCTTAAATGTTTCTTACCTCTCCTCATATAAATCTTCTAAGTACTTAAATGTTTCTTACCTCTCCTCATATAAATCTTCTAAGTACTTAAATGTTTCTTACCTCTCCTCATATAAATCTTCTAAGTGCTTAAATGTTTCTTACCTCTCCTCATATAAATCTTCTAAGTACTTAAATGTTTCTTACCTCTCCTCATATAAATCTTCTAAGTGCTTAAATGTTTCTTACCTCTCCTCATATAAATCTTCTAAGTACTTTAAATGTTTCTTACTCCCTCAGTTATAAATCTTCTAAGTACTTAAATGTTTCTTACCTCTCCTCATATAAATCTTCTAAGTGCTTAAATGTTTCTTACCTCTCCTCATATAAATCTTCTAAGTACTTAAATGTTTCTTACCTCTCCTCATATAAATCTTCTAAGTACTTAAATGTTTCTTACCTCTCCTCATATAAATCTTCTAAGTACTTAAATGTTCTTACCTCTCCTCATATAAATCTTCTAAGTACTTAAATGTTTCTTACCTCTCCTCATATAACTCTTCTAAGTACTTAAATGTTTCTTACCTCTCCTCATATAAATCTTCTAAGTAACTTTAACTGGTTATTACCTCTCCTCAGATAAATATTCTAAAGTACTAAATGTTTCTTACCTCTTCCTCATATAAATCTTCTAAGTGCTTAAATGTTTTCTTACCTGTCCTCAATAAATCTTCTTAAGTACTTAAATGTTTCTTACCTCTCCTCAGAAAATCTTCTAAGTACTTAAATGTTTCTTACCTCTCCTCATATAAATCTTCTAAGTACTTAAATGTTTCTTACCTCTCCTCATATAAATCTTCTAAGTACTTAAATGTTTCTTACCTCTCCTCATATAAATCTTCTAAGTACTTAAATGTTTCTTACCTCTCCTCATATAAATCTTCTAAGTACTTAAATGTTTCTTACCTCTCCTCATATAAATCTTCTAAGTACTTAAATGTTTCTTACCTCTCCTCATATAAATCTTCTAAAGTGCTTAATGTTTCTACCTCTCCTCATATAATCTCCTTTCTAAGTACTTAAATGTTTCTTACTCTCCTCAGAAATCTTTTAAGTACTTAAATGTTTCTTACCTCTCCTCATATAAATCTTCTAAGTACTTAAATGTTTCTTACCTCTCCTCATATAAATCTTCTAAGTACTTAAATGTTTCTTACCTCTCCTCATATAAATCTTCTAAGTACTTAAATGTTTCTAACCTCTCCTCATATAAATCTTCTAAGTACTAAATGTTTCGTACCTCTGATCATATAAACTCTTATAAGTACTCTACATGTTTCTTACCTCTCATCATGTAAATTTTAAGTACTTAAATGTTCTTACCTTCGATCATATAACTCTTCTAAGTACTTTAATGTTTCTTACCTCTCTCAGCTAAATCTTCTAAGTACTTAAATGTTTCTTACCTCTCCTCATATAACACTCTTCTAAGGTACTTAAAGTTTTTACCTCTCCTCATAGGATAACTCTTGTAAGTTACTTAAATGTTCTTACCTCTCATCATATAACTCTTCTAAGTACTTAAATGTTTTACCTCTCATCATATACCTCTCTAAGTACTTAAAGTTTCTAATCCTCTATCATAAATTCTTCTAAGTACTTAATGTTTTTACCTCTCATCATATAAATCTTCTAAGTACTTAAATGTTTCTACCTCTCCTCATATAAATCTTCTAAGTACTTAAATGTTTCTTACCTCTCCTCATATAAATCTTCTAAGTACTTAAATGTTTCTTACCTCTCCTCATATAAATCTTCTAAGTACTTAAATGTTTCTTACCTCTCCTCATATAACTCTTCTAAGTACTTTAAATGTTCTTACCTCTCCTCAAGATAAATCTTCTAAGTACTTAATGTTTCTTACCTCTCCTCATATAAATCTTTATAAGTACTTAATGTTCTAACCTTTCATCATATAACTCTTCTAGGTACTAAAGGTTTCTAACTCTCCTCATATAAATCTTCTAAGTACTTAAATGTTTCTTACCTCTCCTCATATAAATCTTCTAAGTACTTAAATGGTTCTTACCTCTCCTCATATAAATCTTCTAAGTACTTAAATGTTTCTTACCTCTCCTCATATAAATCTTCTAAGTACTTAAATGTTTCTTACCTCTCCTCATATAAATTTCTAAGTACTTAAATGTTTATACCTTTCCTGATATAAATCTTCTAAGTAATCTTCAAATGTTTCTTACCTCTCATCATATAAACTCTTCAGGACCTTAATGTTTCTTACCTCTCCTCATCTAATCTTTTAGTAGTTAAATGTTTCTTAAACTATCAATGATATGAATCTTCTAAGTACTTAAAGGTGTCTTACCTCTCATCATAAAATCTTCTAAGTAATAAATGTTTTGACCTCTCCTCTATAAATCTTCTAAGTCACTTTAAATGTTCTTACCTCTCATCATATAAACTCTTCTAAGTACTTAAATGTTTCTTACCCTCTCCTCATCTAAATCTTTAAGTACTTAAAGTTTCTTCCTCTCCTATATAAATCTTCTAATTACTTAAAGTTTCTTACCTCTCATCGTATAACTCTTCTAAGTCTAATGTTTTCTACCTTTCCTCATATAAATCTTCTAAGTACTTTAATGTTTTTACCTTCCTCATATAACTCTTCTAAGTGCTTAAATGTTTCTTACTCTATCATGTATAATCTTTAAGTACTTAAATGTTTCTTACCTCTCTTCATATAAATCTTCTAAGTACTTAAATGTTTCTTACGTCTTATCATATAAACTTCTAAATACTTAAATGTTTTTTACTTCCTCATATAAATTTTCTAAGTAATTAAAATGTTCTCCGACCTCACCTCATATAAATATTTCTAAGTACTTAAAGTTTCTACATATTTCATCAATCCAACTCTTTAAGTACTTAAATGTTCCCTTACCTCTCCTCATATATCTTTCTAAGTACTTAAGTTGTTATTACCTCTCATCATAAAACTTCTAAGTATTAAATTGTTTCTTACTCTACTCATGTAACTTTCTAAGTGCTTAAATGTTTCTTACCTCTCATCATATAACTCTTCTAGAGTACTTAAATGTTTTTCTACCTCTCTCATATAAATCTTCTAAGTACTTAAGTTTCTTACCTCTCATTATTAAATCTTCTAAATACTTAAATGTTTGTACCTTCTCATATAATCTTCTAAGTACTTAAATGTTCTTACCTCACCTCAATAAATCTTCTAAGTATTAAATGTTTCTTACCTCTCATCATTAACTATTCAAGTACTTAAATGTTTCTTACCTTCCTCATATAAATCTTCTAGTACTTAACTGTTTCTTACCTCTCATCATATAACTCTTCTAAGTACTTAAATGTTTTTACGCTCCCATATAAATCTCTAATACTTAAATGTTCTTACCTCTCATCATATAATCTTCTAGTACTTAAATTGTTCTACCGTCCTCATTATAAATCTTCTTAATAGCTTTAAAGTTTCTTACTCCCTCATATATATATTCTAAATACTTAAAGGTTTCTTTTACCTCGCATCATATTAACTCTTCTAAGTACTTAAATGTTTGTTACCTCTCGTCATAAAATTTTTAAGTACTTAAATGTTTTTACCTCACTCATTATCTTCTAAGTACTAATGTTTCTTACCTCTATCATATAACTCTTCTACGTACTTAAAGTGTTCTTACCTCTCCTATATAAATTTCTAAGTACTTAACTGTTCTGACTCTCATATCTAAATCTTCTAAGTACTTAATGTTCTTACCTCTCCTCATTAAATCTTCTAAGTACTTAAATGTTCTTACCTCCTCATATAAATCTTCTAGTATTAAATGTTTTACCTTCTCAATCATCTTCTAAATACTAAATGTTTCTTACCTCTCCTCATATAAGCTTCTAAGTACTTAAATGTTCTACCTCCCTCATATAAATTTCTACGTACTTAAATGTTTCTTACCTAACATATATAACTCTTCTAAGTACTAAATGTTCTTACTCTCCTCATATAAATCTTCTACGTACTTAAATGTTCGTAACCTCTCATCTATAAATATTCTAAGTACTTAAATGTTATTAACTCTCCTCATATAAATCTTATAGTTGCTTAAATGTTTCTTACATCTCCTCTATTAATATTTCAAGTACTTAAATGTTTTCTTATCTATCCTCATATAAATCTTTAAGTACTTAATGGTCGTACCTCTCATCATATAACTCTTCGAAGTACTTAATGTTTCTGTACCTCTCCTCAGATAAATCTTATAAGTAATAAATGTTTTCTTACCCATATCATTATAACGCCTTCTAAGTACGTAAATGTTTATTACCTCATCCTAGATAACTCTTCTAAGTACTTAAATGTTTAGAAATCTCCTCATATAAATCTCTAAGTACCTTAAATGTTTCTTAACTCTCATCATATAACTCTCTAAGTACTTAATGTTCTACATTCTCATCAGATACAATCTTCTAAGTGATTAAACGTTTCTTACCTTACTCAGTAAATCTTCTAAGTACCTTAAATGTTCTACCTATCCTCATATAAATCTTCTAAGTACTTAAATGTTTCTTACCTCTCATTAATATAACTCTTCTAAGATACTAACT